>JARBWK010000012.1:19657284-20314447 GCA_030556195.1 Anolis apletophallus
CAAATGTGAACACTGGTGGAGTTTGGGGGAAAATTTGGGAGTTGTGGTTGCTGGAATTTATAGTTCACCTGCAATCAAAGAGCCCCTTACCCACCAATGATAGAATTGGGTCAAGCTTCCTATACAGAACCCTCATGCCTTGAAGGGACTAGCTGGCGTGAGCCTCCATCCCACCTCTCATACCTCCCTCACATGCGCATCATGCTGCCATGCGTAAGCACGCCTGCTCTCCCCCCCCTGCTTGAAGTCAGAAACAGCCCTCCTTGGCTGGGAGGCCTGCCAATCACACAGCAGAGGAGAGCTTTAGGTGGGAGAATTCGAGTCTGTTTCCAAAAGAAGAAGGAAAAGCGGAGAGATCTTTAACCTTCTCTGCCAAAGGGCTTCCTAAGACCATCATAAATATATGTTTTCTGATGGCCTTTGGTGACCCCTCTGAAACCCTCTCGCGACCCCTTTGGGGGTCCCGACCCCCAGGTTGAGAAACACTGCATTAAGGAGATTATAGTTTCCTCTCAAGTCATCAAAGGAAATTATGTTAGCAAAGCCGTTATCATTTCTTGATACGCAGTATTCTTCTTTTACACTTTATGATGCTTGGTTCCAGAAGCCTTTTTTTGGTTTGGTTGTTTCCAGAACTGTAATTGAGACTAGATCATAATCCTTGATTGCTCAAATTAACAGTGCATGCAGTATATGTAAACTTTGTGCCATGTTAAAACACATTTGATGTAAATGACTACAGAAGATGCATAATAAAAAACGGTCATTCCCTACTTATTCGGTTTCATCGTTGCCCCATCTAAAATTCTCTCCAAGCAACATGTTCCTTTATCAAATAAACTGCTGAACATTTAAGTAGATGTTATTGTTGCCAATCTAGCTTGATCAAAAGAGCCGCATTTTTGACTTAAAAGTTGCAACAACTAATTCAGACTATTATCCCACACTCAAAAGAAAATCCCACATGAGTGAAGGCCATTCCAACTAATTTTGTATTGTTTATATCTCACTTTTCCCCCTATACAGAATCTGAGACAGCTTTCAACATTTCAATACTGGATACCATTCAAACATTATTTATAAAAGGAATAAATCACAATTCAATGACAGAATACTAAAACAATACAAAAAGATAATTCATAATAATAATAATAATAATAATCTCAAGCCCACTACAAACGCTTTCTGTTAAACAAATTTTCAACCCAAAGCTTGCCTGAGGAAGAAGGTTGTAACCCTCTTAGAGATTAGGATCTTCTGGGGATCTTCAGGGAAGGCCCTGCTCTCGATTCCACCTCCTTCACAGGCACAGTTAGTGAGAATGAGAAACGGGGCCTTCTCAATGGTGGCCTCTCGGCTATGGCAGTGTTTCCCAACCAGTGTGCCATGAGCGATCATCAGGTGTGCCGTGGGAAATTGGAACCTCCAATACCCTTTCTTCCCCCTCCTGCCGAACACTTTTTCTTCTCCATTCGGGCTCCCTTCTTCCCAGCCTCGCTGCTCTGCTTGCTTTGCCTCGCTTTGCTCATGCTGCTGCTTCTATGGGAGGGGGGAGGGAGGAAGACGTGACCCGTGCCCCACATCTTCCTCCCTCCCCTCCACAGTGCTCTCTGGATATAGGTGAACTACAACTCCAAAACTCAAGGTCAATGTCCACCAAACTCTTACAGTATTTTCTCTTGGTTATGGTAGCTCTGTGTTGGAAGTTTGATTCCATTCCATCATTGGTGGAGTTCAGAATGCTCTTTGATTGCGAGTGAACTATAACTCCCAGCTGTTGAGCAGGACCTTCGTGTGTGTCTTTCTGCCATTCCTGCCAGGATATCTATGTTGTGTTCATCGAAACAGGCCCAGGTTTCACACTGAGTGTACAAATACATTTAAAAACATATTAACTATTTGTATTACTGTGTTAGAGTGTCATTTTGTGCCATTTTGGTTGGTGGTGTGCCCCAGGATTTTGTAAATGTAAAAAATGTGTCGCGGCTCAAAAAAGGTTGAAAAACACTGGGCTATGGAACTTCCTCCTCAGTGAAATAAGATCAGCCCCCTCCCTCCTGACCTTCAGAAAGAAAGTGAAGATGTGGATATGGACCAAGCCTTTAGATAGTAACTCTCAGTGCAATGACTGGCTCCTGGACTATGCCCTTGGATTGTGTGGTTTTAATTAATTGATTTTAAGATTAAGATATTTTTAACTTTCTACTTTTGGTTTTAATGTATATGTTTGTTTGGTTTTGTATGTATGTACTGTATGTATGTATATGCAACACCAAATTGTGCCTCTTCTGTGAGCTGCTTTGAGTCCCCTTTGGGGCGAGAAGGGCGGTGTACAAATACAGTATATAAATAAATAAATAAATAAATAAATAAATAAACCCACTAGTGAAAAGAGAAGAGAGAGGGCCAACCAACATGTTCTCAGGAACATGGGGCTGGTCCTCACCAAATCTGTTTGCAATGGTGGTAGAACCAAGATAAAGACTTCTCCTAAAGAGCTTAAAATGTGAACAAGTTCATACAGGGAGATACTGTTTTTCAAAACAATGTGGACTCAAACCACATATAGGGCTTTAAGGTAAATCTAGTTAGTCGCACCTTCATAATTTAGCTGAAAACCAGTATTCAAATTTGGACATATCGGGTATTTGTGCCAAATTTGGTCCAGTGAATGAAAATACATCCTGCATATCAGAATATTTGCATTACAATTTATAAGAGTAGCAACATTACAGTTATGAAGTAGCCACGAAAATAATTTTATGGTTGGGGGTTATCGCAACACAGAGAGCCTTAAAGAGACAAGCCCAGTAGAGTGTAAAGTAAAGATTATTCAAAACCAGGGCTGCTCAGGAAGTCGATCGTGATCGACTACTCCAGGGCTGTCCAACTGGAGGCCCTGGGCCGTATACGCCCAGCCCCTTCCCTACGGCCCCCGCCTACCCTGCAAAAATAGTAATTTAAAAAGTCGATCTCCGGGCGGGGCTGGGTGACGTCAGGTGCGGTGGCGCGGGCCTGGCGCCACCCAGCCCCACCCGCTCCCTTCCTCCTCCTCCGTCCCGCTCTCTCCCGGCGCAATCGGGACGCCGGGGGAGGGAGGAGGAGAGCGTGCCCTAAGAGGAGGAAGGCAAGCGCTTCCCTTCCTCCTCTTTAGGCCTGCCTTCTCCTCCCGTTCTGCCTCTCCCACCGGCGCCTGATCGGTGCGCGGTGGGAGAAGGGGGCTGAACAGAGGACAGCATGCCTAAAGAGGAGGAAGCTTCTTTCCTTCCTTCCTCCATAGGCCTGCCTTCTCCTCCATTCTGCCTCTCCCACCGGCGCCCTGATCGGTGTGCCGGTGGGAGAGGCAGAACAGAAAGGAGGCTGGCGTACTTTACAGGAGGAGGGCACTAAGCCATGGAGGGCTCCCTTGGCTTTGCCCTCCCTCCCTAAAGTCACGCCAGCCTCAAGCGAAAATCGCTGCTGCTGAGGCTGGCGTGACACTTTAGGAGGAGGGACCGGGGGGTGGGGCTGGGGGTGGGGCCGGGGCGGAGTGGCGCGGAGCGGCCCCCCAGGTCATCAGTGAATGGAAGTCCGGCCCTAGGTCCGGCAGAAGTTGGACAGCACTGGATCCCAAGTCCATTTGTCAGTGTGTGATTTTCAAATGATTCTGCAATTCAATCATTGTATAAGCTGCTGTGTTGTGTAACCAGGCATTTACAGGGTTAAAACAGCACAAGTGGTGTCCAGTGTCAGATTATTGCATTTTGAATAGCAATTCATGAGTCAGCACAAGATATATTTTCGCAGTTTGAGATGACCTGCAGTGTGACATGTTTGACACCAGATGGCGCTGTCTCAAGACTGCTAAATGGAACCTTGAGGAATGTCAGTTTCAAAGTGACAGTTGGGATTTAATATCTGTGAGGAAGGATGTTTAGAAAGGTAGCTGTGATGGCTGTTGTTTTTCGATGTTTTGCCAGTTATTGTTAAATACAATTCAATACAAAGTTATATATTTACCTTGTGAATTGAATGAGAGTTTCATTATTCACTCGAACAGAGACTGGAGTTTTGGGCCGATGGGGAATTAAACTTCTATATTTCTGTTGCCTATCCGCTGTGACATAAATACTCGACGCCGAAGATCCAGCACTGTTTTGACCTTCCGCTGTGTAAACATACTGATAAGGGAGACGCTGAGCTTTTTGAGTCAGTCACCATGCTGATTCCTCTGGGAGATGCAGGCTGCTGAATTGCTCTGTGTGAGAATGCTTTGCTTTACTCACTTAAGGAATAAAAGAACTTTCTAAGTTCAGACCTGGATTCGCTTCATCACTGGCGCGCGGACACATTTGAGGTAGCTTGCAGCCGGATGGGGTGCTTCTGCGCGCGTGCACCCCACACGCGCTCCAGCCGCCACCTTCCGCCCACACAGGGCTTCTTTTGCCAAAATGAGGCTATAGTGGGCGGGCCCTGGCGCTCGTCTCTTGACACGGTGTGGTGACATGACCGCCCATTGGTTGCTCCTGCGGGGGGCGGGAGCAAGGCGAAGGCGCGCGCAGGGATAGGATGCGAGGCTGCGGGAGGGAGAGAGACAGAGAGAGAGACAGAGAGAGAAGGCCTCGCTGGAGGAGGATGGTCCTCCTCCCAGCGAGGCCTTCTCTCTCACTCACTCACACACACACTCCTCCGCAGCCACGCATCCTATCCCTGCGCGCCCGCTTTGCTCCCGCCCCCCTCAGAAGCAACCAATGGGCGGTCATGTCACCACACCGTCAAGAGATGTGCCAGGCCCGCCCACCAAAGCCTCATTTTTGGAAAAAAGCACTTCACGCGCGGGCGGAAGGTGGAGGGAGCGACTTGTGGCACGAGGGACCAGGAGCGCGCCAGGTAGATCTTTTTGACTTGGTTGTTATAAAGGTAGCTCGCAAGCTGAAAAAGTGTGGGCACCCCTGTTCAAAACGGCACAACAAACTCAAAAAAGGGCCAAACTAACTCCAAAACACTTCATCTTCATTGTGAGCATAAAAGTAACTCAAAATAGTGAGCAAACTGGGCAAAATAGTCTCAAACACAAAAAAGCGGGTTATCTCTCCTAAAAAAACTGCGATAAGATCAAAACGTAGCACAACACAGGAAAAAAGGCACATGATGTAATCATCATTTGGGGGGGGGGCGAAAGCAGGAAGCGAAGAAGCGTCAGCGAAGTCCAGAAGTCAAAACAAGCAGGCAGCAAACACATAGTCAAAACAATCCGGCGTCAGCAAGGAGGAAGTGGCAGCAACAATACACCAATCCGGGTCAAAGCGAGGGAGAAACAGCAGCGTCGATAATCCAGTCCAGGGTTAGCATGAAGCAGGCGCCAGCAACTAGCACACAGGGAGTAAACATTGTGTAGCCAAAAGGACACAAGATGCGGAACCCAGCCGATACAATACCCAAGTCCACGGAGGTAGAGCAGGATCCAAACTCACGTCCAAGAGTCAGTCCACAGGAAATACAGCACACAAAGGCAGGACACGGGCACGCAGCAACACCTTGCCAACTATAAGGAACCCCCAAATTCAAGTCTCACTTTATTCACAAATCCTCATCAGAACTTAAACGAGCCAACACCCCATCATTAGCCCTCTCAGCTGCTATTGCAGCTTCACGTGCAGTCCTTTGTCTCCCTTGCCAAGCTCTCCTTCTCCTGTCACGACCTATTTATTTATTTTTTACTATTTTTATATGCCACCCTTCTCAACCCCGAAGGGGACTCAGAGCGGCTTACTTACAGCAAACAACAATACTGCCAGAGTGGCTTACAATGTACATATAACAATATTGCCGGAATGGCTTACAGCAAACTGAAAAAACAATAATTAACATTAGTGTCATAGCACAACATTAGCACTACACATCATATTGCACTACAACATATCGCAATATTGTTAGCAATATTGCATGTAATACAAATTACATGCGCTGGGCTGGCTTCGGCGAGGGCGGGAGAGCGGGGGCCGAGTTCCAAGATGGCGAGTCTATCAAAATGGCGTCGAGCCTGGCCAGCCCGGCCTCTCTGGCCCCGCCCATGATGGTGCTTCCACACCCGCCCCCCTCTGACTCTGTCCCGGACCTAGATCGATCGCCCCCTGCTGGACCAGAGCGATCCATACAACTGAGAGCTGAGCCAGCATCCCCAGGGTTAAACACCTCCTCAGTGCTGGCCAGGGCCCCCGGGGCTCGGCCCCGACGCCGGGCCTGCCGGCTGCTGCGGCCCCCCTGGCATTGTCCCATCACCAGGACCCCGCCCCCTCTCAGACCGCCCGGGAGAAGAAGGGAAAGGAAAAGAACAGGCCTGGACAGATGAGACGCAGGCGTCAGAAGAGAAAAAGCTCAAGGAGAGTTCAGAACTGCCAACTGCCATCCCCATCACCGGCTGGTCAGTGTGAGGCGCCGGCTAACACCAGCAGCCAGGCACTGCAACGTATGCCTAACCCTCCCCCGCCGCCATCCATCAGTACGACTCCGGTGGGAAGCAGGCCCTTGACCCCGACTCTGGCAGCGGTGGAATTGGCCGGCCCCAAGATCTCCGGTCGGAGACGCGTCAGGAGACCCACGAAGAAATTCGGCATGCGGACCTTCTGGGGGGCGAACTTTGGCCCAAATAGAGGTCCGGCACGTAGGGATCCGGCAAAGCCACCTCCCCACGCGGACGGTAGGAGTGAAGTGGCCCTTGATCGACAGGCGCCCACTGCTTCCACCTTGGCCTTATGTCCTGTCCCACCCAAGGAAATTGCCACCGTTAATACATCCACCGGCCCGTGCGTGGGTGGCCGGAGCTCCCCTACATCTTCCCCTTTTCATGGGATTTGCCGGAAATTGAGTCCCCCACTAAACTCCAACTTGTAAACTCTCCTATTAGGGGGCCCCCGATTACAGTGATCTCCGGCATGGGGTATTGTCGCAATAGGCGCAGGCCGAATGCGAGAGGCTCCCTGAGTCGTGTCAAGACCCGGGCTGCCTCTGACCTGCGACCTATCCCGAAGTACACTGTTGTCAGGTCTCCAACTTCCTCCCCCTCCTCCCTGGTGTTAGTATTAGCGCGCTCAGTCCGGAATAAAACGGCAACGATCCGGGACTTTATTCAAGACAGACAGGTCGATATTTGCTGCATTACGGAGACCTGGCTCCAGGACAGTGATATCACCTGCCTCCAGGAACTGACACCCCCGGGCTTCGCGCTTACTCACCAGAACAGGACTGGGAGGCGGGGGGGGGGGGCGTGGCAATTCTCTCCCGTGACCTATTACACCTCAGAGCGGTCCCTGCCCTGGAGGCAGATGGGATTGAAAGTGTCGGCCTGGTGTGGGGTGCCCCGGAGAGTACAGCCTTCTTGCTGGTGTACCGTGCACCTAGCACACCAGCGGGGAGCCTGTCCCTGCTGCTGGAGACTGTGGCGGAGTGGGCGTTGAGGTTTCCTAGCCTAGTTGTGCTGGGGGACTTCAACGTCCACACCGACACAGCCTCCTCACCATCGGCAGCGGGGGACCTTGGGTCGACCATGGCGGCACTCGGCCTCTCCCTCTGTGAATCAGGCCCCACACACCGGGCCGGTCACACCCTCGATCTGATCTTCCATGCAGCTGTCCAAGTGTCCGTCACCTCTGTTACAGAGGTGCCATGGTCGGACCACTGTGCTCTGGGAGTCGGGTCGAGCAACCGCGCCCTCCCGGCAAAGGTGCTGAACCAATTTGGGTTCGCCCGAAGGGACCTATGGAACCAACTAGGTTCCTGAATGCCTTGAGGGATTTGGAGCCTGCCAGAGACTCGCTCGGTGAGCTGGTTACCACCTGGAACCACGCGCTGTCCTCCGCTCTCGACGAGATCGCCCCCAAACGCCCTCTCAAACCCCGCGCATCCTGTTCCCCTTGGTACACAGATGCACTGAGATCTATGAAGCGGGAGAAGAGACGGCTAGAGCGCAGGTCCGGCTGGACGCCCACCTGTCCATGGAGGAGCAGATTGGCTGCACCTGCAGGACAGCATTCTACCACCTACGGTTGGCTAAGCGCCTGGCTCCCTACCTCTCCCAATGCGACCTTGCTACGGTGATCCAAGCAAGCGACTTACCCCTTATGTGCCCGCGAGATCGCTGCGCTCTGAGGAGCTTAACCTCCTTGAGGTACCTTCCCTCGGAACCTGCAGACTGGCCTCTACACGGCGGAGGGCATTCTCTGTAGCTGCCCCAAGTCTCTGGAACGGCCTCCCGGAGGAGATCCGTGCCATCCGCGCGCTTCTGCCCTTCCGCAAGGCCTTGAAGACTTGGCTCTTTAGGATGGCGTTCGGCCCTTAACTCAACTACATTCTGCTCCATGCCGCCTATGACTCCCCTAGATTCTCTCCTTGTCCCCCCAGCCGTCGCTGAGGGCTAGTGTTTTTAACTTGTTTTAACTTCTTTGATGTCTAATGTGTTTTAACTGTTTAATTTGTTTTACTACTCTCGATGTTTATGCTTCTTCTGTAAACCGCTCTGAGCTCCGGAGTGAGCGGTATACTAAATCGAAGTTAATAAATAAATAAATAAAATAAATAAAATATACAAATTATAATATCACGATATAATTATTAGATCACATTATCATTGGCAGTATTATACTTTGTTACAATACAACACCACCAATACCAAATGCATATTCCACACACCATACCGTAATCATGACCAACTCTCCTCAAGACGAAGTTTAGTTATCCGTACTCCAATTCCCATCCCCAGCAAATCCCACAAATGTATCGCTGCTAGTTGGTTCTGCACACACTTCCTGTACCTTGGTCCAGTACATATCGTTAGACACATCTTCCAAATCCCCATCCCCACTTCCCATAGTTGGCTCATCATAGTTAGACCCATCATCCCCAGCGAAACCCTCAAAGGAATCCTCATCAGTAGGTTCATTAAGTATTTGCCAGATCCTTTTCCTCTCCCATTCCTCATCTGACTCCTGCTCTTGAGTAACCCGTTTTGCCCTCCTAGCTTCAACCTCCATGCTTTCAGCATCGCTCAAGGACTCATCTACAACAGGGGTCACCACAACATCAACAACTGTATTAAGGGGCCACGACATTAGGAAAGTTGAGAACCACTGCTCTAGAATCACTTTTTCATAGCTTAACAACACAAACTATTAGTTTAGCTTTGACAGCAAATACCTGGAGTTGTAAAACAAGTCCTGGACTGATTTAAGTACAATTGAACAAATCCTCCAATCTAAATCTTAGTAGATGATCTACGCCAGGAGCTCGACAGGGGGAGTGCGTCCCTGTTGGTTCTGCTGGACCTCTCAGTGGCTTTCGATACTGTTGACCACGGTATCCTTCTGGGTCGCCTTGCAGATATGGGGCTTGGGGGTGCTGCTTTGCAGTGGCTCCAATCCTTCCTGGAGGGTCGTACCCAGAAGGTGTTATTAGGTGACACCTGTTCGACTCCGCAACCTTTGTCTTGTGGAGTCCCTCAGGGTTCAGTACTGTCCCCGCTGGGAGAGATCATTCAGAGTAAGGTGTTATCTGTATGCAGATGACGTCCAGATCTGTCACTCCTTCCCACCCGTCACCAAGGAGGCTGTCCAGACTTTGAACCGGTGCTTGGCCGCTGTGTCGGACTGGATGAGGGCTAGCAAATTGAAACTTGATCCAGGCAAGACAGAGGTCCTCTTGGTCAGTCGAAAGGCCGAACAGGGCATAGGGTTACAGCCTGTGTTGGACGGGGTTACACTCCCCCTGAAGACGCGGGTTCGTAGCTTGGGAGTGATCCTGGACTCATCACTGAGCCTGGAACCCCAGGTCTCGGCGGTGGCCAGGGGAGCTTTTGCACAGTTAAGACTCGTGCGCCAGCTGCGTCCATACCTTGGGAAGTCTGATCTGGCTACGGTCGTCACGCGCTGGTCACATCCCAAATAGATTACTGCAACGCACTCTACGTGGGGCTGCTTTTGAAGACAGTTCGGAAATTACAACTAGTCCAATGGGCGGCAGCCAGATTACTAACTGGAGCTACATACAGGGAGGATACCACCCCCCTGTTGTGTCAGCTCCACTGGCTGCCTGTCCAATTCCCAGCTCAATTCAAAGTGCTGGTTTTGACCTTTAAAGCTCTATACGGTTCTGGCTCAGCTTACTTGTCGAACGCATCTGCCGCTACGTCCCACCTCGTAATTTAAGATCATCCGGGGAGGCCCTGCTCTCGCTCCCGCCAACTTCTCAAATGCGGTTGGTGGGGATGAGAGATAGGGCCTTCTCGGTGGTGGCTCCCCGTCTGTGGAATGCGCTTCCAAGCGACATACGATCAACCCCATCCCTCCTGGCATTCAGGAAAAAAGTGAAATCGTGGCTGTGGGACCAGGCTTTTGCACATTAGCACAATGCAGCACTTTGGATTGGAATTGTAATGGCAAGTTGATGGATATGGTTCAATGCTTATGTTGTGGACGGAACACTGTTTGTAACTTAAGTGTATGTGTATTATGTGTTAATGCTAACTGTATTTTAATGCTGAATGTCTATGGTTTTATATTGTATTTATATTTTGTATCGGCATCGAATTGTTGCCTTTTGTTAGGCCACTCTGAGTCCCCCCTCGGGGGTTGAAAAGTACGGGGTAGAAATGATGTAAATAAATAAATAAATAAACACATTTAATTTGCAATTTTTGTAACAGTTTCATAGGGCATAGCTTTTCTCCATTACAAGTGGGTTAATTTTCAAATTCTTATTACTAACCATCATACATAGGCCTAGATATAAACTCTGTTTGCCAAGGCAATCTCCCTAGTTTGCCGGGTTCATGAAAAATTCATTTAGTTCATGTACTTAAGTTGGTTTTGGTAAGGAAAGAGAAAACATTAACGACAGCGGGACTCCCTTGATTAGCCATGCAGAAGTATAGAATCAATGCTATCTGCTCAAACATGAAAATGGAGTTTTGTTCTTTACATTAAATTGTTTTTTTTAACTTTCCACGATCTGCTTCACACTAACAAATCGTTCTGTGTAATTACATATTCAAGGATAAAATCATATGGGAACAAGCTAAAAGTGAATCAGGCAATGCACATAAGCAACAAACAGCCATCTCTGTCCTCACAACTGCTGGCTGCTCTCTCCCAACATCTACAGATGGATTTTTTCCCCATTTTTAAACTGTGCTGTCGCACCCGAGCTGTAAATACTCAGTGAAGAGCAAGGACGTGGTCTCTCTATACCGGGGGATTGCTTCTTGCCTTCCTTTAGAGCAGGGGTGCTCATACTTTTTCAGCATGCGAGCTACTTATAAAACAACCAAGTCACAATGATCTACCGCAGTGTTTCTCAACCTGGGGGTCGGGACCCCTAGGGGGGTCGCGAGAGGGTTTCAGAGGGGTCACGAAAGACCATCAGAAAACACAGCATTTTCTGTTGGTCATGGGGATTCAGTGTGGGAAGTTTGGCCCAATTCTATTGTTGGTGGGGTTCAGAATACTCTTTGATTGTAGTTGAATTATAAATCCCAGCAACTACAACTCCCAAATATCAAGATCTACTGTCTCAAAACTCCACCAGTGTTTAAATTTGGGCATATTGAGTATTCATGCCAAGTTTGATCCAAATTGTTTTGATTCCACGGTGCTTTCTGGATGTAGGTGAACTACAACTCTTAAACTCAAGGTCAATGCCCACCAAACCCTTCCAGTATTTTCTGTTGGTCATGGGAGTTCTGTGTGTCAAGTTTGGTTCAGTTCCATCAATGGTCAAGTTCAGAATGCTCTTTTATTGTAGGTTAACTATAAATCCAGCAACTACAACTCCCAAATGACATAATCAACCTTCCCCCCCCCAACCCCACCAGTATTCAATTTTCGGCATATTGGGTATTTGTGCCAAATTTGGTCCAGTGAATGAAAATAGATTCTACATTTCAGATACTTAAATTATTATTCATAGAAGTAGCAAAATTAGTTATGAAGTAGCATCAAAATAATTTTATGGTTGGGGGTCAGCACAGCATGAGGAACTGTATTAAGGGGTCACGGCATTAGAAAGGTTGAGAACCACTGATCTACCGAGACAGATGGCCACCCAGCCTCTGTTAAAAAGCATCCAAAGAAGGAGCTTCCACCACACTCTGAGGCAGAGAGTTCCACTGCTGAACGGCTCTCATAGCCAGGAAGTTCTTCCTAATGTTCAGGGGGAATCTCCTTTCTTGTAGTTTGAAGCCATTGCTCCGCGTCCTAGTCCCCAGGGCAGCAGAAAACAAGCTTGCTCCCTCCTCCCTATGACTTGCTCTCACATATTTATACATGGCTATCATGTCTCCTCTCAGCCTTCTCTTCTTCAGGCTAAACATGCCCAGCTCTTTAAGCCGCTCCCCATTCCCACTTGCCTCAAACAGACAAGAGTTCTTTCTCCCATCCTGGACATCATTCCAGAGATCTATAAAGAGGCACTAAGCAGCCAGACCTTGAAGCTGCAAGGACATTCAATGATAAAAAGGTTGCCAATGGAACATTCAAACCTGCATCCAACAGACAAGAATTCCTTCTCCCACCCTGGACATTACTCCACAGATATATAAGCATGCAGCAAGAAGCCAGACCTTGAAGCTGCAAGGACATTCAATGCAAGGTGGCCAATGGAAAATTCAAACCTGCATTCAACAAACAAGAGTTCCTTCTCCCACCCTTGACATTACTCCACAGATATATTAACACGCAGTAAGAAGCCAGACCTTTCAGCTGCAAGGCCATTCAATGCTGATCAATGTGGCCAAGCAGATGAACTTGTTGCCAGATTTCTGTGGGGCGCTTCGGCAGCAGAGTGAAGGAAGGGGCGGGTGCCCGGCCCGCGCATGCTCACTTGGAGCGTGCGGCTTTGATGTTGTCGTCCCTCGTGGCTCGTCTTCGCACGCTGAAGCACGCTCCAAATGCGCATGCGCGGGCTGGGCGCCCGCCCCTTCCTTCGCTCTGCTGCCCTTCTCCCTCCCTCCTCCTCAGACCACTCTGCGACGGCACTGAGGATGGAGGCGGGGGAGTCGCCTCAGGGGCAGCATGAGAAAGCTCTGAGGGAGATGCGCAGAAGCGCCCCACAGAAACCGGCTGCAATCTACCAGCTCGGGGACTGCGATCAACTGGTCGATCGTGATCAACTCTGTGAGCAGCCCTGCTTTAGAGGCTTGGGGCTCCCAAGGACCAAGCTGGACATTCTAGTTAACTCAAACAGGCTTTAGTGTTCTTAACATGAGTTAACCTCACTCAGGCACTTTGCATAGTTCCCTAAAAGATAAAGGAAATATCTTACATTACAGTCTCTCTGTAGCTTTAGTCCAGGAAGCTTTAGCTGGATGGTTCTCCAAGTCCTCTCCTTCTCTATGGCCGAGGGTAAGGACACCCGAAGCCCCAGCCAACTGGCCTATATTGAAGGCATGAAACCTTCCTCTGGTTGCCAACTGACTGGTTTGAAGGCGCTTGAGACTCCTCAGAGCTACCCAACCTTCTGGTATGCTGGGGTCTCTGTATGAGTCCCAAGAAAAGTCAGTCTGATGTTGGAAGATAGCTTGACCAAGGCCTGGCCTGGCAAACCTGCAGTCACGTCCTCTCTGGAGAAATCCTAGAAAGGCTCTGACAAACAAAATTGCTTGATTCTCAGAATCCCTGGGAAAGGGGGCGGAACAAACTTAACTGGGCTCTGCAAACAATGATAGACAGGTACCAGGAACCAATCAATGCAACCTCACCTTTAACAAACTAAGCAGGCTGCTAAAACACAATTCAATAGTGCAAACTTAACGTTTCCCATGCAAGTGACGCTCGCTGCGCCGTCACAAAACCACTTCCTACAATTTCCCTCAAAAATTATTTTTTTCAGAAAACTGCAATTTTCTACAAGAGGAAAAGTAATTAGTCATTGTTGTCATGAGGTATATCAGTTACTCATAACTTTGCTACTTTTTTGAAGATATAGAGCAGTGTTTGTGGTTTATCTATACCAGGGCTGTCCAACTTCTACCGGCCCAGGGGCCTGAATTCCGGTCACTGATGACCTGGGGGGCCATAGGGTCTGCCCCCGCCCCCGGCTCCGCCCCCTCCCTGCCCCGGCTCCGCCCTCTCCCCCGGCGCCCTTTCCCCTTATTTTTATTTAATATTAAATATATTTAATTCCATCCTCCCGTCTCCCCTTATTTTAATGTATCCCATCTCCCCTTATTTCATCTTTAAATATATTTAATTTTATATTTAATACATGAGGGGAGATGGGGGGAGGGAATGAGGAGCCCCCTGAGGAGCCCCCTGCTTCGGCCTACCTTTTCCAAACGCGCAGGATCCAGGAGTACCCGGACGACGAGAGAGGCGACGACCGACTGAGTCGAAGAAGGTCCTAATCGCATCTGTGGCCTCAGCGATCCAGTAGTAGAGTAGCCGAAGAGTATCGCGAGAATACGCAATCCACACAGGATTTCGCTGTCAACGCCGGCGTGATCTCGCGTTGACAGCGAAATTCCGTGTGGTTTGCGTATTCTCGCAATACTTGCTCCAAACCCGGAAGTAGGTTTTTTTAAAAAATATTATTATTTATTCTATTTTTCAATTTTTATTTTTTATTAAAAAGCTTAAGGGGCCGGAGGGAAGGGGCTGGGGGGCCGTATACGGCCCTTGGACCGCCAGTTGGACAGCCCTGATCTATACATTATAACTGTATTCCCAATTCACTTCTGACACGATAGATAACAAAATAAATAAATAGGGCGAAAATGTCTACACATATACGCCTCAAACATATTTTAACCTCAGAAGGAATTGGGGGGAAAAACTAGTCAATTTTTCATTAAATATCAGTATCCTCACAATTTTGTACTCAATTTTACACACAAGAAACCACTTGTGTCCTTATTACACGCATTGTAGAGTTACTGATAGCATTGTTACTAATGTTACTGGTAAAATTATTGCTTATATTATATTTATTTATTTATTTACTTCATTTCTATTCCGCCCTTCTCACCCCGCAGGGGACTCTGGGTGGATTACAATGTACACGTTACATTTAGACACACAAACACACAAGACAGACAGACGCAATTTAACATCTGGTCGCCAGGGGGAGCTGTCGCACTCCTTCATTCCTCAGCGTGTTTCCTGGAGTTCTTTTTATGGACTCGTAAATCAATTAAATTAAGCCTCCCCACTAAGTGGTACCTTAATTTCCTACTTGACTGATGCAACTGTCTTTCGGGTTGCAAAGGTTGACAACAGGCTACACAATAGGTCGAGAGTCCCCCTCAACCCGGGCAGGCCTCAAACTCATGACCTTCTGGTCAATAGAGATCTTATGCAGCTGACACCCAGCCAGCTGCGCCACATTTCCGAACTTTCAAGTTCTGCCTTTATTTGATTATATTGTCAGAAATATCCAGGAGTTGCAGTGTTCAAATTAATAAACAAGTCAGTTTATATATTAATTAAATCATTGTCCTGGCTGTTTGTTTATCCCTTCTCAGCTTGCCAGAAAGCACGGTACGATGCACAGCAAATAAAAACTGCATTTTTAAAAATGTGTTGAGCAATTAAAACAATCTCCCAAACCAACTCTGGAACTGGTTTGATTTAATTTAAGTTATGCGTGATGTACCACAAAAACAAAACTTTTGCAGTTTAGCAACCAAAAATATTCCAAAGTCCTTCAAACTTTAACTCTTAATATTTAATGCTAGCAACCTGCTTCTGCACAAGTGCCTTCAAGTGTTATAGTAGTATGGTGCTTGTGCTAACTCATTCCATGAATCTCTCCCTTATAGATTTACAAATGTTTTGCTCCATTTCTTTCTCACCCTGGGTTTTTAATGTTTTTTATTTTTTTATCTTTTACACGTGACCCGCTCATTGTTACTGTGTTTGAATGATTTTATTCTGTTGTATTATTCTATATCAGTGGTGTCCAAAGTGGGCGGTACCACCCCCTGGTGGGCGGTGGGGCAATCTAGGGGGGCGCTGAAACCCTGTAAAGGGGCTGGGAGGGAGGGGCCAGGGTGGTCCCTGTTGCCATTGCTGCCTTCTCTCGTCAACTTGGAGGCTGATGTTGGTTTGGTATTAGGAGGCTTCTCACTCTTGGATGGGGTTGGTCTTTTTGGGCATTCCAACGCCCTGTGGCCCTCGCGTCCACACGCGTAACACGCTCCTCGCTTCCCTCTGCGCTCTCGGCTTGTGGATCTGCCTCAGAGGGAGGGACGCGCAACAAAACACAGTGCAAAGTATGTCATATATAACAATGAGAGTTATTATTGTCGGACTAGAGCAACAATATAAAAGCATATACAGAGCAACCCAAATCACAGTAATACAGTGTGTGACAACAAGTCCCAAGAGGGAGTTACTACGGATCGATATCCTGTAACCCCACAGACATATATCTGAGTCTTGGAGTATGCCAAAGTCACCAGGGTAGTTCACAAATGTAGTATCAAGCAACTAGTCCGATAAGAATCACCAAGGCAAGGACATAAAGGAGCCGCGATCCTGCTCCTAGTATGAGAGTTGGAAAAAGGCCAACGGGCTGGCGGTGCCGGAGTTAAGGGGGCCACTTCCCCGTTTCGCCCCCGGGTGGGGCTTTGTCAAGGCCATGTTAGTTGTCGCCGTGGTCCTTGGCAATGATGAGAAGAAGCGAGACATAACCTAACTCAGCCGAGTCAGGTGACCAGAGGGAGGGACGCCATGCCGTTCCGGAAGAACTCATGGCTGGATGTCTGCTTCTCCCTCCTTCTCTGTATCGGCGGGGCATTTGCTCCTTGTCGTACTCCACTCTCCCCGCCAGCACAATCCATTCCTCCAGATTGTCTGGGTTCCCTCTGTGCATCGCCCACTCCAGAACATCTGCTCTCAATCCCGCTCTGAAGTATTCCAGCTTTGTAGTCTCTGACCAATCTCTGACCCGGCGGGCCACCGCTTTGAATTCTAGAGCATATTCAGAGACATTTCTGTTCCCTTGATACATACTTTTAAGCTGCGCTTTCACCTTCCCTTCTGCCAACGAGTCTTGGAACCTCTCTCTTAGGGCTGTCAGGAAGTCATCCAACCTACGCAGCTCGGGGGCCCGGGTGTCATACATCTGCATTAGCCAGTCTGTAGCAGTTTCTTTTAAATTGGCCCCCACTGCGTGGATTCGGCCTCCTTCCGAGGAGAACGAATCCCCATAGTCCTCCATAAAATGCCTCAGTTATGAAATAGGACAGTTGCTTCGGGTCCCCATTGAACTTAACTCGCAACTCTCCTCTCCCGGGCGCCCCCGGCATCTGGCTTCTTCCCATCATACCTGTGGTGAAGGTTGATGCTCCTCGGATGGGGGAGAAGTCATATTCATCAGCAAACAGCACTCGTCCTGAGGACTGGCCCGTTATTCCCTTGGTCAAGAGGGAGCGCCTCCTGCCTCTGTCGTCTTCAGGGGCCCCCTGGGCTGCTGCAGCCTCCTTTCACATCTCTCTCAACTGGAACAGTTTGCAGCATGCACTCCATGGCATCCACCCTCCGTTCCAACAGCACAGCATTGGTAGAGGTTTCTCTGGCATTTTCGGGGGCCTTCCGCCTCACCATCACATCTTTGTACACAGGCCTTTGGGCTGTGGCCGTTAGGTTCCAGGCCCCCCTTGCTCTCCTCCCAAGCCTCCATCCTGTGGGCAGGGCTCCTTTTTCTCTCTCGGGGCGGCTGCTCCCCTCAGGTGGCCCTCTTGCCCCTCCGAAAGGGAAGCCCTGATCAATTGCTCACCAAGTTTACCGTCAGTAAAGAGCCTAGGGGTCCGGCTGGACTCCCAGCTGTCTATGGAGGCGCAGATTGCCTGCGCTTGCAAGACAGCGTTTTACCACCTGCGACAGGCAAAACGTCTGGCTCCTTTCCTCTCCCGCTGCGACCTAGCCACGGTGATCCAAGCCACGGTCATCTCGAGGCTCGACTACTGTAATGCGCTGTACATTGGCCTACCCTTGTCGGCGATCCGGAAACTCAAGCTGGTGCAGAACGCAGCAGCACGCTTGCTCTCAGGAGCCTCAAGACCCACTCACGTGACTCCACTCTTGCGCAAGCTGCATTGGCTCCCAATTGAATTCTGGGCAGGGCCGGCCTGCCCTTTTCCAGGGGTAGGCGAAGAAAAATTTGGCGCCCCCAGCCGCCGCGTCACTCGGTTCCGCCTCCGCCACCGCCGCCGCCTCATCGCCGCCTCGTCGCCGCCGCTGCTGCCCCGCCCCACGCACCCGGCTGCAGCGCACCGCCCACAGCACGAACATTTCTGGGCATGCGCGAATGTCCGCGCATGGGCACTGCGTCCCGAGCGCGCCTGCGGCTTTGAAGCCAGCGCGCAGGCGCGCTCGGGACAGTGCCCATGCACGGACATTCGCGCATGCGCAGAAATGTCCGTGCTTTGGAAGGCGCGCCGCAGCCGGCGCGTGGGGCCAGCTATACAGAGGCGGCAGAGGCGGCGGAGGCGAGGTGGCGGCAGAGGCAGGGGTGGCGCGGCGGCGCCCCTCCCAGCCAATGACGCCCCGCCCAGCCGGTCGCGCCCTACGCGGCCGCGTACATTGCAGAATTGAAAAGACCGCCTCTGATTCCGAGTCACCTTCAAGGTGTTAGTTCTAACTTTTAAGGCCTTATATGGTTTGGGGCCAGTGTACCTGAGGGAGCAGCTTACCCCTTATGTGCCCAGGAGATCGCTGCGCTCAGAGGGGCTCAACTTACTGGAGGTGCCTGGTATTAAGGTCTACAGGCTCTCTAGTTCGAGGCAGAGGGCATTGGCTGTGGCCACCCCAACCTTGTGGAACACCCTCCCTGAGGAGATACGAGTCATCCGCGACTTGCTGCCATTCCGCAGAGCTGTCAAGACCTGGTTATTCAGACAGGCATTTGGCCTATAACCAGTGCCCGTTACCACTAGCGCTCTGCTACCTCGCCGCCATCGCATTTCTGCTGTCCTATTGCAGTATTGTTGGGAATGGGATTTTAACTGGGGGTTTTATATTGGTTTTACTGTGTTTTACTTGCTATTTTAATTTTGTAAACCGCTCTGGGCTCCAGAGAGAGCGGTATATCAAGCTGAACTAATAAATAATAAATAAATAAATAAAGTTCTTCAATAGACATTTTGCTCTCACTGGATGGACTTTGTCCTCACGGGAACAGCAGATAGTAGGTGAGTTCTCTCTTTATGTCAGCTGGTAGGTTCTTGAACAAAAGCCATGCTGACACAGACGGTGCTGGGATAAGCAGTTTATTGTTCTTCCTTCTCACAACAAGAAAAAGAGAGAACTGAAGAGTTTCCCACCCAAACGCTCAAATGCTCAAATAGTTTCCCATCAAAACGCCTAACTCCCTCGTTCAGTTGGCTCCTCCTCCTCCCCCCCTCCATTTGATACCTTAGCAACTGCAGCTTCTCCGCTGTATCAAATGTAACAATTGTTGGTTGAGTCCAGGCAGTTTATTATTACGCCGGGGAGATAGCACAGTGGTAGAACAAACTGTGCTGCAATCGGAAGGTTGCTGGTTCAATCCCCGAGCTGGCCTGGACGACCAGCTATAATAACAATATATGAGCCTAGTCCACTGCCCACCCAAGCAATTCAAACAACAATGGGGACCATGTATAAATAGTGGGGAAGGGTTTTTTTACAGACCTACAACGTCTGAAAGTTTCGGCTGTCCGGCGAGGTGAAATGTGGAAGTGGGGGAAAAACAGAAGGCTCCCGTCAATGAGGATGGAACAACAACACCCCCTTGTGATGCAAAGACGCATAACAACAATAACGTCGTAATTGGAGCAGAGACATCCTGTATGACGCACACCTACATGTCCCTGTTACCCTGGGACGCAGCCAAGAAAGAAACCCTTCTATAAAACTGCACTGTACTGTCTATGTGTAAAACTGTACTGTCTATGTGTAAAACTGTACGTCTCCGACAGCGACTGTCTGTCGTATGTGTATTGTAATCCGCACTGAGTCCCCTTCGGGGTGAGAAGAGCGGAATAGAAATAAACGGTATTATTATTATTATTATGTTAACTGCCCTTGAGCGCAACTGGACAGGGCGGTGGAGGCAGTGGCGTGAGCCAGGTGACAGGCTACCATCCATCTCTGTGTGTGTGTGTGTCTCTCTTCTTCCCTCCTCCCAGGCCCGGATTAACCCCTTTTGGTGCCCTAGGCCACACTTTGGAATAATGCCCCCAAACCAACCTCTACCACCACCACCCCCCCACACACACACATTCCTTTTTTCCGCCTGCCTCTCCTCTCTCACCGAGGAGCGGGATGCCTCCCAGTTGGCACACGCGGGCCCAGCTCCCGCCTTTGGTGCAGCAGTTGCCCAGGATGCTGAGGGCGAGGTCGAGGGTGCGGCGGGGCCTGGGGGCGCTGGCCAGGACCCTCAGCAGCAACGCCAGCCCCCCGCGCTCCCGGAAGCGGGCGATGCCGCCAGCCTCCTTGATGTGTTGAGTGCGGAGGGCCAGCAAGGCCTTGCCCAGGCCCGGCTCGGCACCCTTGTCCAGCTGGGCCACACAGGAGCCCAGGGAGCCGCTCCCAGGCCCCTTCCCGGCCCCTGGGCCTCTCGGAGCCGGCACCCAGGAGGCAGAGGCACTCGCACCTTCCTGTTGCACGCGCATGCCCGGCAGCGGCCCTGGGGGCGGGGCTTCCCTCTGCCTCATCCTTTCGCGCCCTCCTTCCTTGACAAGAGGGCGGGGGCGATGGCGAGGGGGGCACCATTCACTCTTCCCCCGCCCCCTCACAGCACTCTCCCCCCGCCCTCCCCCGAGAGAGAGGGAGGGAGAGAGAGAGAGTCATCATGCCGAGCGTTGCGGTTTTGTATCAACATTTTTTTGGGTCTGTGAATTGCGCCCTCCTCGGCTTATGCCCCAAGGCCTAGGGTGGCCTTATGGGTAATCCGGGCCTGCCTCCTCCTGCTCCCTCCTCCTCCTCTCACCAAGCAAGGGATAATAATAATAATACCTTTGGAGTTTGCTTCCAAACTGGTTGAGTCTTATAACAATAATAATAATGTCCTTCAACCTATTTAGTGGAACCTAGATTCAGTGCGGTAACCACTTTATTAACAAAAAAAGAAACCGATTGCAAAATAGTCAATCACGATGATTTGAGATTACTGTTGACGAAAATAGAGCCGAGGATGAGTAGATTGGGAGCAGCAGACCAGGTTCGTCCTTCTCATTAAGATGATTTCGAATGTTTTAACTTTTTTTGTATTACTTTTCTATTCTAAGTTCAATAAATAGTTTCATAATTTCAAACTTCAATTGTTCTAATTTACAACTTGCTTTATTATATTTTACGAAAAAGGTAGAAATATTAATATTAGCTTCTAGTATTAGCTAGTAGGTATTTTTTAGCAGCAGCCAAAAGAGGTTCTTTTTCCCTTCCAAATTGCCTTAAGCACATTCCTTGAAAGGGTGGGGCTTGCTACAGCAGCCCTCCTGCCAGGTGGGAGGAGTTAGCCTATTTCCTGTTTTTAAGCAATTAGCCTAGCTCCTGTTTTTTAAATCAGTCAGCCAACTGTCTCTGTGAGGAGCAGTTTAAAGCAGACTACTTGCAAATAAGAAAATAAGGAGCACTGGTAAGTTCATGGATAAATTTGTTGTTTAGCTTCTAGTATTAGCTGCTAGAAGGTAGTTTTTAGCATACAACATAAACCTGTAACAAGTAAAAAAGAAATATCCAAAGACTTGTAAAAAAGTTAATCAAGACCAAAACAAACAGTAAATTTACAAAAGGAAAAAAAGTCTAATTATCTTTAAAAAGGGAGTCAAATTATAAAAACATATACACAAGAAATGGAGGTAGTCAGCCAGCAGTGGGAGGGGGCTTTCCAGTGTTTTGCATTGAGTGTCACATGTATGACTATCTGCCTCCTGGGCAGAAGTCTTGGGTGTGCATTCGCTGCAGTGAGCTCCTGGCTCTCAGGAAACGTGTTCTTTCCCTTGAAGCCAAGGTAGCAGACCTGGAGAAGCACAGAGAGGAAGTGAGGCAGGAGGAAGAGATCTCCAGGGATGAAATAGGAGCATCCCACTCCGTTCTGAGCAGCCCTCCAGCTGCTTTGGAAAATGGGGGTCTTGGGCAGGGAGGACATCAGTCTGAGGAAGAGGGACCGACCCCTTCCTCGGAGGATGTGCCCATATCCTCTTGCACCGAGGATACTTCTCAATGGGTGGTAGGAGGGGGGCTTCTTGTAGTGGGCGATTCGATTGTCAGGAACATAGAAAGCTGGGTTTGTGATGGATGTGATGACCGCATGGTAAATTGCCTGCCGGGTGCAAAGGTTGCGGACATCACGAGGCATCTAGATAGGCTGGTAGATAGTGCCGGGGTGGAGCCAGCAGTCGTGGTACACGTCGGTACCAATGACATTGGGAAGGCCAAACGGATGGTCCTGAAGCCAAATTTAGGGGGGAAAGTCGACAGGAGCTGGGCAGCTTCCGGTTCGAGAGGGTGAAACGCCAAGTATGGAGGATGAAATTTATGCACAAATGGCTGAGTCAACAGAAAAGATAGAAAGTAGTCAAGAGGTGGCCTTCTACAAATTCTCATAAACAGCCAAAGTTGAAAGGGCATCAGAGCAATAAATATAAATGTCTGTACGCAAACGCTAGAAGCCTTCGAACAAAAATAGGGGAGTTGGAATGTTTGGCAAAAAAAAAAAATATTGATATTATTGGCATAACAGAAACCTGGTGGACAGATGAAAACAACTGGGACACAAAAATTCCAGGTTATAAACTGTACAGGGAAAGACAGGAGAGGGAAAAACGGTGGCGGTGTGGCCTTGTACATAAATGAAGAGCTAGAATCTCATGAATTAGAATTTCAAGAAAATTCAAACTCACCTACAGAAACATTGTGGGTAAAAGTCCCAGGACAAAAAACTAATCTAGCATTAGGGATCTGCTATCTCCCTCCCAACCAAACTCCAGAGGCAGACTGCTATCTGGAAAATGAAATTAAACAGGCCTCAAAAAGCAATAAATTAGTCATAATGGGGGACTTCAACTATCCCCGAATAGATTGGCTAAAATCTTGTTCTACGCATGAAAGAGAGACAAGGTTCCTCGACATGCTAGCCGATTATTCCCTTGAGCAGATGGTCATGGAACCAACCAGGGGAAAGGGGATCCTGGACTTGGTGCTAACTAATGAACAAGATCTCGTTCAAGATGTCCTTGTAACTGAGCCCATAGGTACCAGTGACCACAACACAATAACCTTCAACTTAAGTTTGGATAGCAAACTGTCAGTGAAAACTAACACAGAGACCTTAAATTTTCACAAAGGGAATTTCACCAAAATGAGAAAAATAGTAAAGAACAAACTAAAAGGAACAGTAAAAAAAAAATCAAATCCCTCCAAATGCTTGGAAACTGTTTAAAAATACTTTAAAACAAGCCGAACTAAAATGCATTCCTAAAATAAGAAAGAGGCCGGGAAAGTCCAAGAGGACATCGGTATGGCTTACAAATGAAGTAAAAGATGTGATTGGAAAGAAGAAAAACTCATTTAAGAAATGGAAGGCTCTTCCTACTGAGGAGAACAGAAAGGAACACAAGCTCTGGCAAACTAAATGCAAAGCAACCGTCAGGAAAGCCAAGAGAGATTTTGAGGCACATATAGCTAAGAACATTTTTAAAAAATAGCAAAAACTTCTTTAAGCACATCAGAAGCAGAAACCCAACTAGAAAAGCAGTTGGGCCACTTGACGAAAAATGGTAAGAAAGGGACAATAAGTGAAGACAAGGAGATTGCTGAGCGGCTAAATGACTTCTTTGCCTCCGTTTTCACACAGGAGGACAGACAACATATGCCTGCAGCTGAGTTTTTCAGGGAGGGAATTAAATGAATTAAACCAGATAGAGATAAACAAGGAAGATGTTCTCACATGCCTTACTAAACAAAATGTCAACAAATCACCAGGGCCAGATGGCATCCACCCCAGAGTTCTTAAGGAACTCAAGTGTGAAATTGCTGAAATTCTAGCTAAGATATATAACCTTTCTCTAAGATCAGCCACTGTACCCGAGGACTGGAGGGAGGCAAATGTAACACCGATCTTCAAGAAAGGATCCAGAGGTGATCCAGGAAATTATAGACCAGTCAGTTTAACCTCAGTTCCAGGCAAAGTGATGGAAACCATTATTAAAGAAAAATTACCAAGCACATAGAAGAACAGGCATTGCTGAAGGAAAATCAACATGGTTTCTGCAAAGGCAAATCATGTCTTACTAACTTGTTAGAATTCTTTGAGGGTGTAAATAAACACATAGATAAAGGGGACCCAGTCGATATTGTTTACCTTGACTATCAAAGGCTTTTGACAAAGTTCCTCACCAAAGGCTCCTAAATAAGCTCTTCAGCCATGGAATCAGGGGACAGGTCTTGTCCTGGATTGGAACCTGGCTAAACTGTAGGAAACAAAGGGTGGTAATAAATGGACACTTCTCTGGGTGGAAAGAGGTGAGAAGTGGCGTACCCCAAGGTTCAGTTTTAGGACCGTTACTTTTAAATTTATTCATAAATGATCTGGATGTAGAAGTAAATCTAGTGGCAAATGCATTTTAACCTAAACAAGTGTAAAGCCATGCACATCGGGGCAAAGAACCCCAAATACACTTATCAATTGATGGGGTCAAAGCTTTCCGAGACAAACCAGGAAAGGGATCTTGGGGTTTTGGTGGACAGCTCAATGAAGATGTCAACCCAGTGCGCTGCAGCAGTGAAAAAGCAAATTCTATGCTTGGCATGATCAGGAAGGGAATCGAAAATAGGTCGGCAAATGTTGTATTGCCTCTCTACAAATCTATGGTGAGGCCACATCTGGAGTACTGTGTACAATTCTGGTCACCGCACCTCAAGAAGGATATAACGGAACTGGAAAAGGTACAAAGAAGGGCAACAAAAATGATCCAAGGGATGGAGCAGCTCCTTATGAAATCAGGTTGCAACGCCTTGGTCTTTTCAGCCTTGAAAGACGGCGTTTAGAGGTGACTTGATCGAAGTGTATAAAATCATGCATGGGATAGAAAAGGTGAATAAAGAAAAAATATTTTCTCTGTCACCCAACACTAGGACTAGGGGGCACTCCTAAAGCTCCAAGGTAGGAAAGTTAGGACTAATAAAGGAAATATTTCTTCACCCAGAGGGTCATTGGGTTATGGAACTCACTTCCAGAGGAGGTTGTGACAGCGGTCAGCCTGGACAGCTTCAAGGCAGGATTAGACAGATTCATGGATACCAAGGGAATCAGTAGTTACTGAAATGGACATCCAAGTGCCACCTCTGTGTTGATGGAGGCAGGCAGGATTTTCCCCGGGTACTGGTTGTGGGGGGTCGGGAGCAGGTGAGGGTTTTGCCCTCCTTTCCGCTAGAGATCCCTGTGTACAACTGGTGGGCCACTGTGTGACACAGAATGCTGGACTAGATGGGCTGAGGCCCGATTCAGCATGGCTCTTCTTATGTTCTTATGTTCTAATACATATATCTTTCTATTTAATTGCTATTAAAAATGTAAAAAATTAATTTCTAGGGGGGGGCGCTGAGTAAATTTTTTTCTGGAAAGGGGGCGGGAGGCCAAAAAAGTTTGAGAACCACTGTTCTATATTGTCGAGTGTATTTTATGATTTATTTACTTCATTGTGTTGCTGTTTTGTGTTTTGTATTGTATTATTTTATGTATGCCGTACTGCGCTCGGCCTCATGTAAGCCACCCCGAGTCCGCGTTGGGGAGATGATGGCAGGGTATAAATAAAGTTTATTGTTATTATTATTTTTTTATTATTCCAAATGCAGAAGTAGATAGTTGGTGGGCTGCTCAACCTCCCGAAAATAACTCTGTGGTTTCATGTTTAAATGTATTTAAAGTATTTTCACCAGATGGAAACTACCTCAAATGAAGAGAAAGTCTTAAAAGCAATATATTCTTGGGTGAAAGACAAAGTCTCAAGAAGCAAACCCATCTTGCATACACAGTGTGAAATTGCCAAGATCATAACTCAGTTAAATTGAAACCAATATTCATCATAATGCTCAAAAGGCACATATTGGACACTTTCCCCCCTGTGGCGCTAGTGCTTCTTTGATCCCAGTTGAAGCAAAAAGAAATAGTAAATGATGCTGCTTCAAAATAAAATAGGACGTCTATTCTCTTTTACAGTTCTGAATCACAATAAGATCCCGGCATTTGCAGCTTTGTTTTAAGAACAAAGCAATCGAGCTAATCAGGAATTACCAATGCAGCAATACATGTGAACCTTACCATGCTCAACTCCAGATTTTCATTAAAAAATATCAGCCAAACTAAACACTTCTGCTGATGCCTGAGCAGCTTAAGTAACTCATTAGCAAACTTTATTTCTCCATATCCTATAGCTGATTTCCCCAAATAACCTTTCCATTCCATGAAATCTAGCTAGTACTAAATCCTCATGATCCATAACAACTATTGACCTGAATATTACCCTTATAATTTTTCTTACTTCTAATATTTTTTTAAAAAAATAACTGCTCTGCTACGTGATAGATATATGTATTGTATGTTCACACACAGGGTTCACGCTGTAGTATTTTGTCACATTTATTTACTCCAAAGAGATAATAATGGGAAATGATTTGACAAGTAATTTAATAATAATAATAATCTTTATTTATACCCCGCTCCCATCTCCCACAATGGGGACTCAGTGAAGGGAGGAGGGGTGGACTAGCCCGGCGCAAGAGAAAAGGAGCCGGGAGAAGCCTCGCCGCCGCCGCGCTGCCCCTAGGGCGACGGACGTGCCTTCCCCGCCGCCTCCTCGCTTGCATGGGAGGCAGCGGGGGAAGGCATGTCCGTCGCCCTAGGGGCGGCGCGGCGGCGGCGAGGCTTCTCCCAGCTCCTTTTCCCTCGTGCCGGCTCCGCCCCCGCAAGAGGCCCCGCCCCCTCAAACGGCCGCAGCCCTGCCCCCGGGGGGGGGGGCGGGATTTAGAGAGTGTGGCCTAGGGTGGCAGAAGCCTTTAATCCGGGCCTGAGGTCAACCATCTAGAGAAGGAAACTCAAATCAAACTTATGACCTGAGGACCTCGCCGTGACCGTCCCGCTTGCTAGGCCCCGGCAGACGAACCTTTGGTTTAAAGCAGGGCTGTCCAACTGGCGGCCCGGGGGCCATATAAGGCCCCCCAGCCCCTTCCCTGTGGCCCCCTAAGCTTTTTAATAAAAAATAAAAATAAATAATAAAATAAATAATAATATTTTAAAAAATTACCCACTTCCGGGTTCCGGAGCAAGTATCGCGAGACTACAGAAGCCACACGGGATTTCGCTCTCAACGCGGGATCACGCCTGCGTTGAGGGCGAAATCTCATGTGGCTTCCGTAGTCTTGTGATACTCCTGTTGCCAAAATCTTGGCTACTTAATCCCTGCGGCCCACATGACGCCAGCGATTTGGACCTTCTCTGCTGCTGCCTCGGTCGGTCGTCGCCTCTGCTCGTGGTCTGGCTACTCCTGGATCCTGTGCGTTTGGGAAGGTAGGCTAACCTTTATGATATTATTATGTAATTGTGTATGGATGCCCCTTATGTATTCCCTCCCTGCATTTCCCCTTAGTGAAAGATTATATTTGATTGTATGGATGCCTCTTAAGAATTGTAAGTACATTGGAGTCGGGGGAGGGGCGGGGGTGGAGCCGGGGCAGGGGCAGAGGCGGAGGCGGGGGCAGGGGCGGGGGCAGACCCTTCGGCCCTCCAGGTCATCAGTGACCGGAATTCAGGCCCCTGGGCCTGTAGAAGTTGGACAGCCCTGGTTTAAAGGGTGAGGCCAGTTCTGTGCATGCTGCGCTCCACCAGAAAAATCCATTGCACAGGCTCGAAGGACACATCCAACCTCCTTAGCCATCAACGCGCCTGTATAAAGCGTGGGATGAGTCCTTCCTGAATCTTCATTCACGAAGTAATGCCAGAGATGCTACCTAAATGCTAAGGGCATGAACTCTGGGGTGATTCATCACAAAATCATTTCGGTTTATGGAGAGGATGTAATGTCAAGACAGCATGTGACAAAATGGATATGGAATATATTGTGAGACCATGAAGAAACTTCACAGAAGTGACGCCGTGGGATGCTGACTGCGGGAGTTTGTCTCTTTCACGACAATGTGCGTCTCCACACCGCTCATGCAACACAAGAGTTGTTGACTTCATTTGGTTGCAATGATTTAAGCCACCCCTCTCACAGCCCCGTTCTCGCACCCAGTGACTATCATCTGTTCACTAAAGCAGATGGAAAACACTTTTGGTGGAAAACACTTTTCCAAAAACAATGAGATGAAAATCAAAATGACGAACTGGCTGAAAAAGGCGGAGGGAAACTTCTATGACATAGGTAGCAAAAACTCGTCCCTCAGATGACAAAATGTTTTGAGCTGTATGGTAATTATGTGGAAAATAATGTAATACCTATGCTACAATCCATAAAAAACTAGCTTGGGGACCCGGCCCTGCCCGGGTTATTTGAGAAGCGCAGCAGGATGTAGAGTGGGTCATGGGGACTCTGTGTGCCAAGTTTAGTCTTGATCCATCATTATTGGGAGTTGCAGTGGTATCATGAAATTACTGATGGTAGTGCAAGTCCCATCATCTCTGTGTCCCCCCCCCCCAAAGTGTAGTAGGATGTAGAGTGGGTCATGGGGGCTCTGTGTGCTAAGTTTGGTCTGTATTGGTGAATGGATGAGGGATGCATTGTTTTTCGGAAGTGAGTGAAGGTACTTCAAGTCCCATCATCCGTGGTCCATCTCACAGTAAACTGCACCAAGCTGTAGAGTGGGTCATGAGGGCTCTGTGTGCCAGATTTGGTGTTGATCAGTCATTGGATTAGGTTTGCAGCAGGATTGGGAAGTGAAGGAAGGTACTGCAAGTCCCATCATCCATGTTCTGTCCCCCTCCAAACTTCAGTAGGATGTAGAGTGGGTCACTGGGGCTCTGTGTGCCAAGTTTGGACTTTCTCGGTGTTTGTTAGGGGCCACAGTGGTCTTTGGGAACAGAGGGTGTAAAAGTACTACAAATCCCATAATCCATTGTCAGTCCTCCCCAAACCTCACCAGGACGTGAAGGCAGTCATGGGGGTTATGTATGGCAAGTTTGGTCTCGATCAGTGATTGGATGAGGGTTGCAGCGGACTTGGGAAGTGAGTAGAGGCACTTCAAGTCCCATCATCCATGGCCCACCCTCCTCCGAACTGCACCAGGACGTAGAGAGTGGGTCATGGGGGCTGTGTGCTGAGTGTGGTCTGTATTGGTCCTTTTGGTGGCCTCAGTGGTCTGTGGGAACCAAAGTCTTGGAAAGTACTACAAATCCCATAATACGTGGGTCATGTCATAGGGGGGTTATGTGTACCAAGTTTGGTGCAGGTCCATCACCCGCGCTGGTCGCTGTGGCCTGTGAAAGTGGTTGCCAAATATCCGCCCTGGCCTGTGAAAGTGGCTGCCACATATCCGCCCTGGCCTGTGAAAGTATACCGGTGTAAAACAGAAAGGAGTAAAAAAAATGGAAAAGGCCTGCATGGAATTAGCAGTAAGGTCCAATGAGGCTGGGTGAGGGGGCTTTGGGCCAGAATTATTTATATAAGCATTAAAAGGCATTAGAAAGGTATTTATTGTTTTCTCTTGTGTCTTTTGAGTGAAGTAGGCCTTACCTTGTAGAGTGACAGTGCCTGTTCTAAAGATCCTGTCAGAAGCTGCCTTTCTCTGACACTGTGTTGAAGAGGGAAGATGGATGCCTCTTTTGGGCCTATCTGGGAGAAGGGATTTGTAGGGGCTACAACGTTTTCTGGGAAGTGAATTGGGATGCAAATCCAATCATTCGTTGGCCATCCTGCCCTAAACTCTATTTTGGGGCCTGTAATGTTATGGTCTGCTATTGGTAACTTTAAAAGGGTGCATGGCAGGCAGCCGTTTTCTAAAAAGCTGAGGGAGAGAATACAGGAATCCATTTTGTTTTCACAGAGCCAAGTGGGGAGGAATGTTGATGGTGCATTTTTCCCCTCAGTGGGAAGAAATCCTGTTGTTTGAATGTAGAGGCCTGGATTCTGGGATGCTGGCTTTTTCCCCTCAGTGGGAAGAAATCCTGTTGTTTGAATGTAGAGGCCTGGATTCTGGGATGCTGGCTTTTTCCCCTCAGTGGGAAGAAATCCTGTTGTTTGAATGTAGAGGCCTGGATTCTGGGATGCTGGCTTTTTTCCCTCAGTGGGAAGAAATCCTGTTGTTTGAATGTAGAGGCCTGGATTCTGGGATGCTGGCTTTTTTCCCCTCAGTGGGAAGAAATCCTGTTGTTTGAATGTAGAGGCCTGGATTCTGGGATGCTGGCTAATCAGTGGCTAGCAATGCCCTCTGTCTGGTGCCTTAGAATTTTGGAGTGGCGAGGCTGTCCAATCAAAGGACTTTATGCAAATAGCTGCCACATATCCGCCCTCCGCATACACACATACAAACATTCCGTTTTATAAAGGTATACAGATACAGATACAGATATATTCATTCTTTGTATTTGAAACAAATTTTTGTAACCTTACTTTCCAGATAACACTAATATATTACCAACTACCTGTTCTTTGTGTATCACTAATTGCCTTACTTCCTTATTTGGACAAAACATTTACTCCAAATTTATTAAATTGTTTCCTTTAAAAAATATCCTTTTTTATGGGGATTCACAGCTGAGAATGAAGTAATGGAAAGGTTGGTTTATTTCAGCAACAACATCCCATGGCAAATAGGAGTCGCAACTAATTGCTCTCTGCTGTTTGGGATGCCTCAGTGTGTAACACAATAAAAACAATTAAGAAAGGTCAATTAAACTTTACACTAAATTAAAACAAGTCATATAAAAATATATAAGCTATGATCTTGTTTCTTGTTGCCCAGCATTAGGTGTACTTCTGCAGAGGCCAGAAAGGGAAATAGCTGCCAGCTGGTTGATGGCACGACAGAGCTCTCCCAGCCATAGCCAACACTTTGACCAATCACTGGACATTTGACTCAGGGGGGGAAAACCATTAAGCACTGTCCAGTAGGCATGGTTTAGAATCCTAAAATGGCGATTCTTATATCAAATGGGGGGGGGGGGGATTTTTTTTGATTAGTATATCAAAGACTTACAAAAAATTCCCCAAAAATTTCGGAAATGTAACTTAAGTACTAACGAATTTCGTTAGTAATTCGTATGCCAGAGCGTGCGCATTCCAGGTGGTTTTGGCCTACAACTCCCAGAAATCTAACAGCTGGTAAATTGGCTGGGATTTCTGGGAGTTGTAGGCCAAAACTTGAATAAACCACACTGAATTCTAGATGGGACTCTCCAAATAGGAAGGAGGGAGGGAGGAAGGGAGGGAGGAGGGGTATTCTATTCTTGGAAGCAGGAAAAGAAAGGAGGAGGAGCCCCCTCGCTCCTCGCTGCCTCTCTCTCACCCCGATCCTGAGGGAGCGAGGGCCCAAGTTTGCCCAGGCTGAGATAAAGGAAGAGGCCTGAGGCTGTGAGGAATGGTGGGAGTTGAAGTCCAAAACACGTACCTGGAGGGCTGAAGCTGGCCCCTGCGATGGGGCATGGCAGAGCAACGGGGAAGAGAAGCATCTGAGAGAGCGCAGGGAGAGAGAGGAGGAGAAGCGTGTGTGTGTGTGTGTGTGTGTGTGAAGCAGGCCCCTGCGATGGGGCATGGCAGCAGAGCAACGGGGAAGAGAAGGGGGGGGGGGAAGCCTGGAGGACTACACTTTCCAGAATGCATTGCCTAGCCTACCTAGCAGCAGCGTCACTTCCAGTTCCTCATAGAAATGCGGGAAAAAGAAGAAGCTGAATGAAGGCGGGAAGGAAATGAGGGGGAGAAGACAGGGAGAAGTGAGTACGTAGTACAATAATTAATTAATTAATACTTAAGAATTTCTTACGATCCTAACGCAAATTGTTGGCCTCAAGGACCGTTAAAGGAAGTCTACTTCCGGGATCGCGGCAGCGATACGTAAAACCTCAAAAGTCCCATTACATACGAATCTCTTACAAATCCTTTTAATTTCCGTTTCATTTTTCTCATGCCTACTGTCCAGCAGCTGTTCCATAGCCCAGTGTTTTTCAACCTTTTTTGAGCCGCGGCACATTTTTTACATTTACAAAATCCTGGGGCACACCACCAACTAAAATCCAGACAGCACTGTGGACTCAAACAATGTTGGATCAGGACCAAACTTGGCATGGATACTCAATATGCCCAAATCTGAACACTGGTGGAGTTTGGGGGGAACAGACCTTGACATTTGGGAGTTACTGTTTCTGGGATTTATAGTTAAATTCCATTGTTGCAAGAGTTCAGGATGCTCTTTGAGTGTGTGTGTTATCAAAGAGCATCTTGAACTCTTGCAACAATGGAATTGAACCAAACTTGGCATATTGAACTCTCATTACCCACAGAAAGTACTGTAAGGGTTTGCTTGGGAATTGACTTTGAGTTTGGAAGTTGTAGTTCACCTATACCCAGAGAGCACTGTGGACTCAAACAATGTTGTTGTTTGTTTTCTATCCAGAATCACAATGTTGGAAGGAGGCTCACCACTTTAAGGTCCCTAAAACAGGCATGGGAAAACTTTGGCCCTCTGGGTGCTTTGGACCTCAACTCCCACCATTCCTAACAGCCTGAGGCCCTTTCCTGCTTAAGTGGCTGAGGGGGGGAAAGGAAAAGGGCCTGAGGCTGCTAGGAATGGTGGGAGTTGGAGTGCAAAACACCTGGAAGGTCCAAGTTTGCCCATGCCAGCTTCCGACAGAGACCTCTTCTTCCCCCTTCCCCTTTGCGCCCTTTCTTCCCCCTCCTGCCGAACACTTACTTTTTCTTCTCCACTCAGACTCCCTTCTTCCCAGCCTCGCTCTGCTCGCTTTGCCTCTCTTTGCTCACGGTGCCACTTCTGCCGCCATTTTGATCCGAGGGGGCAGCGTGAGCGTGTTCAGAAGGGGAGGGGGAGGGAGGAAGATGTGGGGCGAGTCTGCGAAGTAGTGCCCGCACAGGTCACATCTTCCTCCCTCCCACCTCCCCTCCTGAACACGCGAGCAGAGCAAGGCTGGGAAGAAGGGAGCCCGAGTGGAGAAGAAAAAGTAAGTGTTCGGCAGGAGGGGGAAGAAAGGGCGCAAAGGGGAAGGGGGAATAAGAGGTCTCTGTCGGAAGCTGGCATGGGCAAACTTGGACTTTCCAGGTGTTTTGCACTCCAACTCCCACCATCTAGAGAGCCATGTCAATTCCACTGATGATGGAGATGGACCAAACTTGGCGCACATACCCATCATGATCTACTTAAAATATCAACAGTGTTTGAGGGGGTTGACACAGGATGATGGTCATTGTAGTCCACCCACATTCTGTATGAATCCCACCAATGATGGATCTGGCCCAAATTTGCCAGACATAGCCATCATAACTAACCTAAAATACGGGCAAGGTTTCAGGGGGTATTTATAGCTTTACAAAACACCTAACCCAGGTAGCACCAGGTACCTAAGATAGTAAACAAATAAAGAAATGGGTGAGGAAAATTACTTTGACTGACTTATATTATTATTGTGTCATCTATGGCAGTAGTAGCCATGTCATTTTGACTTGATTAACTAATAATTAATAAATAATATTAATATTAATAAATAATACATAATATTAATATTAATAATTAATAAATAATATTAATATGACTTGATTAACTAATAATAAATAATTAACTAAGCATCCAGCTGTGTCGTCCGGTTCCTAGACGACACAGCTGGACTTGATCCCTTCCAGTCCGGCTTCCGTATTGGGCATTGGACGGAGACTGTGCTTGTCGCCATTACAGACCAACTTCGCCGCCAGCTGGACCAGGGTGGATCAGCACTGCGTGTCGTGTTCGATCTGACAGCAGCGTTGATACTGTAGATCATGCACTGTTGACCCACCGTTTAGCCGGCTCCGGGGTTGGGGGGACTGCCCTTCAATGGGTGGCCTCCTTCCTCCGGGACCAGGGACAACGTGTGGAGGGGGGCGGGGAGGTCTCAGGAGACTCCCACTTAACTGTGGGGTCCCCCAGGGGGCCATCCTCTCCCCCTTATTATTCAACGTTTACATGCGCCCCCTGGCCCAGCTGGCCCGCGACTTTGGTCTGGAGTGTTATCAGTACGCTGATGACACCCAGCTTTGCTGAGAATGGACGGCAGGCCGGACTCCGTACCCGATTGTTTCCATCTATGCCTCGAAGCCGTGACTGGTTGGCTGCGTGCCAGCCGGCTGAAGGTGAATCCATCGAAGACTGAGATCCTGTGGCCTGGTCGGCCTGGGCTGGGTGGGTGCCGGTTGCCTACCCTGGACGGCGAGCAGCTCAACCCATCATCCGTCAGTTAAGAGCTTAGGGGTTGTGTTGGACCCCTCGCTGACCATGGAGGCCCAGGTCTCCGTGGTCAGCGGGACGTCATTCTATCACCTCCGGCAGGCTAGGCGACTGGCACCCTACCTGTCCAGGGATGACCTGGCCACGGTAATCCAAGCGACGGTCATCTCGAGACTAGACTACTGTAATGCCCTCTACGTTGGCCTTCCCTGTCGACAATCCGGAAACTCAAGCTAGTGCAGAATGCCGCTGCTGCTGCTGGCAGGAGTGCCAGCGAGGGAGCACATTACACCTACCCTCCGGCAACTGCACTGGCTTCCCATCGAGTACCGAATTGCCTTCAAGGTGCTGGTTTTGACCTTCAAGGCCTTGCACGGCCCAGGGCCTGCGTACCTGAGGGACCGCCATACCCCGTACACTCCCCCGAGATCACTGCGCTCAGATGACCAAAAACTGGTGTCAGTTCCAGCAGTCCGCTCCTGCCACCTATCCACGACAAGACAGCGGGACTTTTCCGTGGTGGCACCAGTGCTCTGGAACGCCCCTGCCCGGACAGGCCGAGCTATTTCGGATCTAGCCCCATTCGGAGGGCCTGCAAGACTGCCCTCTTCAGGCCTAGCTTTCAACTAGGCTCAATGACCAAGAACTATGCCATATGTCCCTAAGCTCCCGTATATGACAATATAATTTGTTTTAATGTGGTTTTATGTTTTTATGTGTATTAATTGTAGGGTCACATGTCGACATGTTAGTGACATGCCACCCGTGTATTTTTTATTTTTATTTTTTAGGTTTTGAGACACAGGAAACAAGCTGGGATAGGAGCGGAATACAAAAATGAACAATAAATAAATAAATAAATAAATATTAATATAAACTTACTTTTTTTCATTGTCATTCCTTGCACAGCAGATGGGTTTGTAGGTTTTAGCACAGGAAGGGAAGATGTCTTGTCTATCACTTGGATGGATATATCCGTGGACTTTGGAGTTTCTTCTGTTTTGGCTGATGACCAGGAAGTGTCCCCGGGAGCATTTGTCAAAGTTCTTCCATCAGTAGAACTAGTTTTCAGGGCTGGAGCTTGAGAGACAAGCTGTGTGGCTCCTTTACGTATACTAAAGTTTTTATGCATTTGGTCAACATGAAAGATTGGGCTTGTTGTCCAAGATGGTGGCTGTATTTTGTTGTCCACTGAAGGAACTACATTTAAGCTACTTCCTGTCATGTTTGGAAGAGGAGTGTCCGATGTTTCAGTGTCACCATCAGGGCCAAATATGTCACTTCCATTTGAAGAAAAGCATGCTTTCCCCAACACACCTGAATAAAAGAAAAAGAATAAAACATAATTAGACTACTAGTCAAAATCTATGTATATAATAAAAGTCAGTGTTTGTGGCGGTGCGGAGGATGGGAGGTGCGGAGGAATATGTGCCAGTGTTTCGATTGGTTGCCACTGTGGGATTATTTGCATAAATTTATTTATTTCCAGTGTTTATACCCCGCTACTTCTTAACCCCCGGACACTGATTGGCCAGCCTCAGAACTCCGACACTCTAAGGCACCAGATTATTTGCATAAAGGACTCTGATTGGCCAGCCTCAGAACACCAACACTCTAAGGCACCAGACAAGGTAATTGGTTGTCACTGAGCCACTATTTGCATAAAGGACTCTGATTGGCCAGCAAAACAGAATGCAACTGAATGCATGAGTTAGCCAAATGACATTTTTTTTCTGTTGGAAATGGAATGATCATTTTCTGGGAGGTGCGGAGGTGCCAAGGAATATGTGACAGCATTTTAATAGGTTGCCACTATGGGATTATTTGCATAAAGGACTCTGATTGGCCAGCCTCAGAACTCCAACATTCTATGGCCCCAGACAAAGGGGATTGGTTGCCACTAAAATTGTATTTGCATAAAGGACTCCAATTGGCCATCCACATTCCAACATTCTAAGGTGTTGCAGAGAAAAAAGGAAAGGCCTCAGGCAGTCAGATACTGCGGCCCACAGCAGTGACGGATAAGGACCAAACTTGGCACACACGGGCCCAATGGCCCATTTCACAACGTGACCCTCACCCAATGACCAATACAGACCAAAATTAGCACAGAGAGCCACTTTGACCTACTCTACACCCTGGTGCTGTTTCAAGGAGGATGGACCACAGATGATGGGACTTTAAATACCTTCACTGACCTCCGAGACCGCTGCAACCCTCATCCAAAGAAGGATCAAGACCAAATGTGACACACAGAGCCCCCATGACCCACTCTACATCCTGGTGCTGTTTGGAGGGGGATGGACCATGGCCAATGGGACTTGCAGTACCTTCACAAAGTTCCTGAGACCACTGCAAGCCACATACACATCTAATAGGAACCAACCTTGGCACACAATGCCTTCCTCAAATAACCCGGGCACCGCCGGGTGCCCAAGCCAGTTAATTAATAAGAACAACATTCTTGAAAAAAATAAGATATGGCATCTGTTTTATGGATATAAAACAAATAGTTTTCCTTCCATTGTATAAGTTACCATTCATATTGCCAGCTGTATCTTTAAAAAGGCCCTTTGCAGTTCCATATTTTGCAGCATATTTTCCTATAATAACATTTAAATACAAAATATACATTGCTTTCTATGTAAAATATTATGCAATGTAAAGTTCAACCCTATAAAAAGATTTGCGAGTTTTGTAGGTTCCTATGTTGGTTAAGCCGTCTGAGGGCTCGCACTAAGACTCTAAACTATCTAGTCCGTGAGCTGCTTTTTGCTGACAATGCTGCCCTTGTCACCCATTCAGAAGCAGTTCTGCAGCGCCTAACATCCCACTTTGCAACAGCTGCAGAGTTGTTTGGACTGGGAGTCAGCCAGAAGAAAACGGAAGTTCTCTACCAGCCCGCACCACAGGAAGAACACCATCATCCTCACGTCAGCATAGGCAAATCTGTGCTTAGGTCCATTCAGCAGTTCACCTACCTGAGAAGCATCATCTCTTCAGACGCCAAGATTGATAAAGAGATAGATCACAGATTAGCAAAGGCATTTCGTGCATTCTGAAGGCTTCACGAAAGAGTCTGGAGTAACAAACACCTGAGACAAAGCACCAAAATCAGTATGTACAGAGCTATCGTACTGTCTAGTCTCCTTTATGGGTCTGAAACATGGGTCACCTATCGCCAACACCTACGACTCCTCAAATGCTTTCATCAGCACTGTCTTCGCACAATCCTAAATGTACACTGGACCGACTGTGTGATGAATGTTGCTGTCCTTGAGCAAACAGGGATCACCAGCATTGAGGCCATGCTATTGAGAACACAGCTGCGCTGGGCAGGGCACATCCATAAGATGGAGGACCACCGCCTCCCAAAGATACTACTCTATGGTGAACTCGCCACAGGTCAGCGCAAGAGAGGCACCCCCAAAAAGAGATATAAGGACTCCCTGAAACAGCATCTCAGGCTCGGCCACATTGGTCACCAACAATGGTCCACCCTGGCCTCACATCGGGAGGCATGGAGATGCACTATCCACGATGCTGCGGCCTCTTTCGAGAAGACACGCCGAACGGGTCTCGAAGAGAAACGACAACGCAGAAAGAACCGCAACTTGGAAACAACATCACCCAAGGAGACTTTCTGCTGTGCTTTCTGCAACTGGACTTGCCTATCTCGGATAGGCCTTTTTAGTCATCAACGTGCTTGTAAAAAGCGTGGGATGAGTCCTTCCGAAGAATCCTCGTTCGCGAAGTAATGCCGATATATATGTGTGTGTGTGTGTGTGTGTGTGTGTGTGTGTGGTTTGAAAGTGGCTTGTATAAAATTAACAAAATACAATGGAACCTTGACACAAGAGCATCCCAACTTAAGAGTGTTTTGCACTAAGAACTGCCACTTGGCCCAGATTTTGCTTTGACATACAAGCAGCATTTTGAGTTAAGCACTAGTGCCAGAGTATAGGGCTTTAGGACTTCAAGGGAGCAGCATCTGTGCCTTGTGCTCTTGTTGGCTTTAGAAGGTTGCTGTCTGCTTTCCTCTTATCTGCTTTGAGGAACTTTGGGTTAGTTGATTATGTGGTGGTTTTTATTCCTGGTATGTTTGGCTTCAAGAAAAAAGAGAGAGCGGGGGGGGGAGAGAGAGGGAGAGAGGAGGGGGGAGAGGGGAGGGGGGAGGGGGGGAGGGAGGGGGGGGAGGGGGAGGGAGGAGGGAGGGGGAGGGAGAGGGAGGGAGAGAGGGGGGGGGGGGGAGGGAGAGGAGGGGAGGGGAGAGGGGAGGGGGAGGGAGGGGGGGGAGGGGAGGGAGGGGGAGGGAGGGAGGGGGGAGGAGAGGAGGGGGAGGGGGAGGAGGGGGGAGGAGGGGGAGGGAGGGAGGGGGAGAGAGAAAGGGAGAGGGAGGGAGAGGGGGGGAGGGGGAGGGAGGGGAGGGAGGGAGGGGGGGGAGGGAGAGAGGGAGAGGGGGAGGGGGAGAGGGAGAGAGAGAGGGGGAGAGAGGGGGAGAGAGGGAGGGGAGAGAGGGGGGGGGAGAGAGGAGAGGGGGGGGAGGGAGAGGGGAGGGAGAGGGAGGGAGAGGGAGAGGGAGAGAGAGGGGGGGAGAGGGGAGAGGGGGGGAGAGAGAGGAGGGGGAGAGAGGGGGGAAAGAGAGGAGGGGGAGAGGGGGGGAGAGGGGAGAGGGGGGGGGAGGGGGAGAGGGGGAGGGAGGGGGAGAGGGGGAGAGAGGGGAGAGGGGGAGAGAGGGGGAGAGAGGGAGAGAGAGGGGGGGAGAGGGGGAGAGAGAGGGAGAGGGAGGGAGGGGAGGAGAGAGGGGGAGAGAGGGGGGAGGAGAGGGGGAGAGAGAGAGGAGACACGCCGAATGGGTCTCGAAGAGAAACGACAACCGCAACTTGGAAACAACATCACCCAAGGAGACTTTCTGCTGTGCTTTCTGCAACCGGTCTTGCCTATCTCGGATTGGCCTTTTTAGTCATCAACGCGCTTGTAAAAGGCGTGGGATGAGTCCTTGTTAAGAATCTTCGTTCGCGAAGTAATGCCAGAGAGATGTTGGTACTCGCAATATTTTTATGTCAAAAATACAATCGACATTCTATAATAGCACATTATTTTTTCCAACCTATAAATAGAAAAGATTCGATCCAGCTGAGTGTGAATGCTCTTTTTGAATGCAGAGGGAATTCCACAAAGCTCAACGTGGGGTTTATTTCTGCTAGCTCTGCCCACCCGTGTCAGCCTACTGGTACACATGCAGGCAGCAGAAGGAAACAATGCTTCCATGCATACCTTCTTTACCCTTATGAAGCCTTCCAACTCTGTGTAGCTGCAAGTTTCTTGTGATCTCTATGGAAAATAATCTGGATGGTAGATAGAAGGAGGGCTGTTTGAGGACAAGAAAGAATTCCCATTGCCTATTTATTTATTTATTTGTCACGTTTCTATACCGCCCCTCTCAGCCCGAAGGCGACTCGGGACGGTTTACACAGGCAGTCTCTCCCCTCAATACAACACAGCAACAAGTTAACCCCCCCCCCAGAAAAAACATATAATAACAATTTAACAATTAAAAACCTACAATTGCAGCCTCAGCATCATGTTGAAATCAGTCTCCATCACATCGTTATCATTCCTTATATCCAATTAAGCCTTATATTTCATCAACAAATGCCTGCTCAAATAACCAGGTCTTGACTTTCTTGCGAAACGTCAGGAGGGAGGGGGCCGATCTGATGTCTTTAGGGAGGGCGTTCCAAAGCCGAGGAGCCACCACTGAAAAGGTCCTGTCTCTTTCCCCGCCAGTCGCACCTGCGAAGAAGGCGGGACCGAGAGCAGGGCCTCTCCAGATGATTTTAAACATCTCGATGGTTCATAGGGAGATATGCGTTCGGACAGGTAAGTAGGACCCGAACCATTTAGGGCAGGGGTGCTCAGAACGGTGATCGCGATCACCAGGGTGATCTTCGGGCCTTATCCTGGTGATCTTCAGGCCCCTGGCCAGGTTTTTTGCTGTTGGTCCTCTTCACGCGCCCCTACACGCTGCAAAGAAGTCCTCCGTCATTGCTCCTCCCCACTCCCTGCTCACACGCCGCCTCCAAAAGATCCGTCCAGAGTCCAAGAGGCAGAATGGGCCCCCTCTTTTGGATTCCTCCTCCTCCCTCCGTCCTTCTCCAGCCACTCAGAGTCGTAGGAGACCAAAGGGGGCGGGCCTGGATGACGCGATGCATAGCTGGCCCATGCAAGATGCGCAGAAGCGCCCATTCTACCTCTCGGACTTCTCATGAGCTCTTGGAGGCGGCACACATGCTGGCGGCGTGGAAATAGGAGCAACGACGGAGGAGAAGAAGGACGCTTTGGGGTCATTTCCTTACCGCATCTCAAAGGTCGGTCTTTTTACTTCCAGTGAGACTTTGGGGTGGGTGCTTGATTGTTCTGTGGCATGTCTCTTTCTTTATTTTTAATGTTTAAAATGGCCTTTTAGCTCCAAAGCCTCTCTGCTTGCTTTGTTCCTTGAGAAATATATGTTGGGGAATATGGAAATGTGGGAGAAATGGGGTGGTTGGATGTATTTTTGCATGCCCCTTTGTTTACCTTGCTGAATATTAAATGGCCTTGCAGTTCAAAAGCCTCTCTTCTTACTTTCTGGCTGATAATATGAGTGGTTATATGGCAGTGTGGGAGAAATGGGGTGGTTGGATGTATTTATGCATGCCCCTTTGTTTACCTTGCTGAGTATCAAATGGCCTTGCAGTTCAAAAGCCTCTCTTCTTACTTTCTGGCTGATAATATGTGTGGTAATATGGCAGTGTGGGAGAAATGGGGTGGTTGGATGTATTTTTATGCTCTGTTTTATATTGTTTTTGTTAAATTGAATTGTTGATGTTTTATAACTTCATTTTATGTAAACTGCCCCGAGCCTGCTGGAAGAAGCGGCACATAAAAATGAATAATAAATATAAATAAATAAATAAGAAAATAGTTAGACGTTGTACATTTCTGGGCAGGTGATCTTTGGGACTTGGTTTTTTAATCAGTAGCTCCCATGCTGAAAAGGAGTGAGCACCCCTGGTTTAGGGCTTTAAAGGCTAAAGAATTGTGCCCGGTAGCAAACTGGCAGCCAGTGGAGCTGGCACAACAGAGGAGTTGTACGCTCTCTGAATGCCGCTCCTGTTATCAACCTGGCTGCTGTCCGTTGGACTAGTTGCAGCTTCCGAACAGTCTTCAAAGGCAACCCCACGTAGAGAGCATTGTAGTAATCTATACGGGATGTAACCAGGGCATGGACCACCGTGGCCAAGTCAGACTTCTCAAGGTACGGGCGCAGCTGGCGCACAAGTTTTAACTGTGCAAATGCTCCCCTGGTCACCGCCGAAACCTGGGGTTCCAGGCTCAGCGATGAGTCCAGGATCACACCCAAACTGCGAACCTGCGTCTACAATGTTCCCCTACATAAGTGCGAGCAAGAAACTGGAAAACAAAACCCGATCAGAATCCTCTGCACAGCTATGATTTTGACCTACATTTTATTTTTATTTGAAATCCAGATTTTTCCAAGAAATGGGACCAATTTACTCTGCCTTTGCAAAAAAAAATCTTCACAAATAAAAATACTTTCTGCACAGAAATCTCCACACATGGACACACACCACAGCAGCACTACACGATTCCCACATGGGATAGCTACATTGAGGAATGCGTGTCAATGCCTGGGTGGGTGCCATTGCACAATGTACAACCACAATGTGTACTGTGAAACTTGCCATGACAAGGCACAGATGAGCATGCTTGTTTGAACAACTCCGCTTCCACGGCTAACTGCAGAAAATGTTTGCGGTCGCGTCTCCCTCTACGAACCAGCGCAGACTCTGAGATCCACCGGGGAAGCCCTTCTCTCGCTCCCACCACTGTCATTAGCACAGTTGCTCACTGGAGTGGTGTACAGGGAGCGTACAACCCACCTGTTATGCCAGCTCCACGGGCTGCCAGTCTGCTACCAAGCACAATTCAAAGTGTTGGCTTTAGCCTATAAAGCCCTAAATGACTCTGGCCCAACTTACCTGTCCGAACGTATCTGTCATGAACCAAGGCCCTGCGCTTGGTCCCACCCCCGTCGCAAGCGCGACTGATGGGGACGAGAGACAGGGCCATTTCAGTAGTGGCCCCATGTCTATAGATCTCCCTCCCCAGTGAAATTAGTCTGGCCCCTGCCCTCCTGATTTTCAGGAAAGACCTAGCTATAGAATCAGGCATTTCGGACGTTGTGCAATATGGAATCGGCATGATGTAGCAACACGAATGATGACTTCAGTACTAGGTGTCATGTTTTTAACATTTTTATTGTATGTATATGTTTTTTATCTGTATTATTGTTTATCTGTTTTATTGCTTATGTGATGCATTGCATCGCATATTTGCTTTGAATATGTGGCATTGAATATTGCCAATTGTAAGCCACTCTGAGTCCCCTTCAGGGATAGAAATATAGTAAGTAAATAAATAAATAAATAAATGTTTTATTAAGTTGTAAAAGGAATATTTAATATTTTCAACTTCTAAAAATGGATAGAAAAAATAGAAGAATATGGAAAGCTAGCTGGACTGAAACTAAATAAGGACAAAACAGCGATTTTGACAAAAAAAATATCTCCAAGAAGAATCAAATGGAATTGCAGGAAATAACAGGGATGTGGATAACTTCTAAGATCAAATATCTGAGAATAAATTTAACAGCAAAAAACTCTTAATTAATGAAAAACAACTATGAAGAGAAATGGAAAGATATTCAGAAAAAATTAAAACAATGGAATCAACTTAACCTTTCTTTAATGGGAAGAATTGCTACTATAACAATGAATATCCTACCAAAACTTCTATTCCTTTTCCAAAATCTCCCTATTTTACGAACAGATAGGTTATTTAAAGCAGTGTTTCCCAACTGTGCCGGGGCACACTAGTGTGCCGTGAGCGATCATCAGGTGTGCCGTTGGAAATTGGAGCCTCAATACCTTTCCCCCTCCTGCCGAACACTTTTTCTTCTCCACTCGAGCTGTCTTCTTCCCAGCCTTGCTTCTGTCGCCATTTTGATCCAAGGGGACAGCGTGAGCATGTTCAGGAGGGGAGGGGGGAGGGAGGAAGACGTGACCCATGCGGGCACTACTGAGCAGACACATCCCACGTCTTCCTCCCTCCCCCCTCCCCTCCTGAGCAAAGCGAGGCAAAGCGAGCAGAGCGAGGCTGGGAAGAAGGGAGCCCAAGTGGAGAAGAAAAAGTAAGTGTTCGGCAGGAGGGGGAAGAAAGGGTCTCTGTCGAAAGCTGGCATGGGCAAACTTGGACCTTCCAGGTGTTTTAGACTCCAATTCCCACCATTCCTAGCAGCCTCGGGCCCTTTTCCCCCCCCCTCAGCCACTTAAGCAGGAAAGGGCCTCAGGCTGTTAGCAATGGTGGGAGTTGAAGTCCAAAGCACCCAGAGGGCCGAAGTTTTCCCATGCCTGTTTTAGGGACCTTAAGGTGGTGAGCCTCCTTCCAACATTGTGACTCTGAGAGAGAGAAACTGACAGCTGTTGAGCAAGACCTTCGAGTATGTCTTTCTGCCATTCCTGCCAGGATATCTATGTTGTGTTCATCGAAACAGGCCCAGGTTTCACACTGAGTGTATAAATACATTTAAAAACATATTAACTATATGTATTACTGTGTTAGAGTGTCATTTTGTATCATTTTGGTTGGTGGTGTGCCCCAGGATTTTGTAAATGTAAAAAATGTGCCGCGGCTCAAACAAGGTTGAAAAACACTGATTTAAAGAATGGAATAAAGAAATACTAAAATTCATATGGTAAGGGAAGAAGCCAGGGATCAAATACAATCATTTGATTGATACAAAAAATAGAGGGGTTTTTGGTTTATTACGATGCTGCTGGATTATCTTGGATTAAAGATTGGATAGTATTGAAAAGGGAAAAGTTGCTTGTTCTGGAAGGCTTCGATTTAAGAGTAGACTGGCATGCCTATCTATGGTACGACCAGGAGAAAAAAGAAAAGAATTTTAATAATCATTTCATAAGGGCCTCCTTACTTAAAATATGGCAGAAATACAAAGGGAAACTGTATATGAAAACTCCTATGTGGGTAGGGTTGCCATATGAATAAGGGACAGGCACCTAAAATAGGGAAATTTTCACAAAAAGAAGGGACACTACATAAATACTTGAAAAACAAATGGTGATTTTCAAGTTTTTATGAAGTGTTCCTTATTTTTGTGAAAATTTCCCTATTTTCCCTTATTCATATGGCAACCCTATATGTGGGTGTCACCACTGGAAGCAATTCAAAGAAGACTACTGGGATGGTCCCAATGGCCAATATATAAAGATTTATTAAGAAAGGACAGAAGAATTCTGCCTAAAGACAAAGGAGGACATAACCAAACAATGTAAAACATTTTCTTAGCTACAACATCTACAAATCAAAGAATATTGGAACAGAGATAAGGCTTTGCCGAAAAAGATCCTTTTTACGAAAAAGTGGTGAAATCAGAGAGAAAAAATATTACGAACATTTACAATATATTATTGGAATTATTATTATTAATTTCAACTTAATAACCCGCCCTCCCCGAGGCTCAGGGCGGTTTCCAACATGTATACAATACATCAAGATAAAACCTTACCAATTAACAACTAAAAACATACTAAAAACATACTAATGGGCTACGGAAGAAGAAATAGTAAAAGAATGTATGATAACATGGGCAAGAAACATAGGAAGGACAATAACAATTAAAGAATGGGAATAAATTTGGCACAAAAAAATAAAATACACTTATGCTACTGATATCAAAGAAAACTGGTACAAAATGTTTTATAGATGGTATATAGCCCCACATAAACTAGGATTAATGTACAAAACAGCTAATAATAAGTGCTGGAAATGCGGAAAAGAGGTGGGAACATTTTACCACATGTGGTGGACCTGCCCAAAAGTGAACTTATTCTGGAAGAAAATACATGAATGATGTGAAAAAATATTGAAAACAAATATAATTATGAAACCGGAATATTTTTTGCTGGGCATAACGGATGAGGACTTGATTTTGGACCAAAACCAAGATATCTTATTCACTTACTTAATAACAGCGGCAAGGATAGTCCATGCGAAAAAGTGGCTGAATAAGGTAGAGCAGTGTTTCCCAACCATATGTGCCGTGGCACACTAGTGTGCTGTGAGGGATCATCAGGTGTGCCGTGGAAATTGGGACCTCCAATACCCTTTCTTCCCCCTCCTGCCGAACACTTTTCCTTCTCCACTTGGGCTCCCTTCTTCCCAGCCTCGCTCTGCTCGCTTTGCCTCGCTTTGCTCTGGGACGAGTCCACGCAGTAGCGCCCGCACGGGTCATGTCTTCCTCCCTCCCCTCCTGAACACGCTCATGCTGCCCCCTTGGATCAAAATGGCGGCAGAAGCGGCAGTGTAGAAGAAAACGTAAGTGTTGGGCAGGAGGGGGAAGAAAGGGCGCGAAGGGGGAGGAAGAGGTCTCTGTCGAAAGCTGGCATAGGCAAACTTGGATTTCCGGGTGTTTTGGACTCCCACTCCCACCATTCCTAGCAGCCTCAGGCTCTTTCCCCCCTCCCCCTTCAGCCATTTAAGCAGGAAAGGGCCTCAGGCTTTTAGGAATGGTGGGAATTGAAGTCCAAAGCACCCAGAGGGCCAAAGTTTTCCCATGCCTGTTTTAGGGACCTTAAAGTGGTGAGCCTCCTTCCAACATTGGGATTCTGGATAGAAAACAAACAACAACATAACATAGCATTGTTTGAGTCCACATTGCTCTCTGGGTGTAGGTGAACTACAACTTCCAAACTCAAGGTAGCATTTTAGATTGGTTTTCAATGAAAGTGGGTGATTATGGCCAATGTTTTTATGGACTGAACATTGTTTTAATCCAGAGTGAATGTGTATGGTGCTAATGTAGTTGTATTTTAATGTATTTTTAATGTATTTTAATTGTTGAAGGGTTTTGGGGTTTTATATTGTGATTATGTGGGCATCGAATTGTGCCGTACTGTAAGCCGCTCTGAGTCCCCCCTTGGGGGTTGAGAAGAGCGGGGTAAAATCCCGAAATAAATAAATAAATAAATAAGGTCAATTCCCAAGCAAACCCTTTCAGTACTTTCTGTTGGTAATGAGAGTTCAATATGCCAAGTTTGGTTCAATTCCATTGTTGCAAGTGTTCAGGATGCTCTTTAATTGTGTGTTAACTATAAATCCCAGAAACGGTAACTCCCAAATGTCAAGGTCTATTTTCCCCAAACTCCATCTGTGTTCACATTTGGGCATATTGAGTATTCATGCCAAGTTTGGTCCTCATCCAACATTGTTTGAGTCCACAGTGCTCTCTGGATATAGGTGAACTACAACTCCAAAACCCAAGGTCAATGCCCACCAAACTCTTATAGTATTTTCTCTTGGTTATGGGAGTTCTGTGTGGGAAGTTTGTGTCTTTCTGCCATTCCTGCCAGGATATCTATGTTGTGTTCATCGAAACAGGCCCAGGTTTCACACTGAGCGTATAAATACATTTAAAAATATATTAACTATATGCATTACTGTGTTAGAGTGTCATTTTGTGTCATTTTGGTTGGTGGTGTGCCCCAGGATTTTGTAAATGTAAAAAATGTGCCGCAGCTCAAAAAAGGTTGAAAAACACTGAGGTAGAGGATATAAAAGAAATGGACAAATTAACATTTGCCTTGAAAACATCTTATGGAAGGCCCATAAAGAATATAGATTGGAAACTATACGAAGAGTTCAAGGGAAATTTAAAAAATGACAATTAAAGTAGTTTTCCAATGGATTAAGACAGAAGAAGAGAAAGAAGGAAAGGAACTAATGGAGAGGCCAATTTTGAAAGAAAAGGAGAATTCAAAGAAAGATAGACGGGAAAAAAAATGCCAGAATGATGATTTGGAAGTTGCAGCACTCAATCTTCCTATTCTATCCTTACCTTCCAAGTCCCTTTGACCCCACTCCCAGTCTTCCCAGACTATACCCTTCCCCAATCATTTAGATAGGATGTATTTTATGTATATCTGAAAAATTAATAAAATCCTTATAAAAAAATATTTACAACTTCTTATTATCAAGTTAAAGTGTTGATAAAGTTCAGCGTGTTTCTCTTTATCCTCAGGTGCCCTCTATAATACTCACCCACAAATGTTAGAAGGATCACCAGCAAAAGTATAAGCGCACAGATGCACGGAATTAGTACCAGCAACAAAAATCGAAAGTATTTGGCAGACACCAGTTTCTGAGAACAGCCATCCTCCATATTATCTTCATCTGTTACAGGGACCTGAAACAAATAAAGGCATAGTTTTTAAATTCCTGAGAGAAAATAATAACTGTGTGACACTAAAGCCAAATATTTATTTATTTATTTACTTTATTTACAGTATATTCTGCTCTTCTCACCCCGAAGGGGACACAGAGCGGATTACAGTACACATACTTGCAGACAATCCCTGCAGTTCAACATATATAGACATATTTAGACATATATAGACGGACATAGACGAACAGAGGCAAACTTCTGGCAAACTTCTGGCCACCAGGGGGAGCTGACGCACTCCTCATCTCTCTCAGCATTTTCCAGCGTCCCTTGTTGTTCTTCCGCAATCCTCAGCGATTCTTTATGGCCTCATAAATCAGTAAAAATATGCTCCATTAAACAATGTTGTTGTTTTAATACTCAAAAATTAATTTTCTAGATGAAGGTACAATTTGTAAATGTCTACAATAAATTAAAATGAATATTTATTTTTAAAAAGTACAGAAATATATTTGATTTTTTAAAATAAAAAAACACTTGCGAGGAAAGACATTGTTTTGAATCGGTGTTTCTTTTAGGTAGAAAAAACATTTTTCCACTCAAAAGACTGGAATAGCAAGCCTAAAATAATCCCCCAAATAAGTGTTTAATGCATGTATTGTGGGTTTTTAAAAAAATCTATATTTGTTCTTGGGATTTCTTCCCAAGACTCGAGGGTAAATACTAAGTCTTTTATAAAATCATTAAAATAGTAAAGTTATTGATTCCAGGCTGTGTGTCTTTTCTGAATGCACTTCATCAGTGAGAAATTAGCTTCTAAGCCAAGAAAATCCTTTACATACAAGTAGGCTTCTATTACACAAAACTCTACTCATTAGATGCCAGCAGTAATTAGGACAAAAAAGAAAAATCTACTCATTTGCCTCTCCCCAAGAAAACCCCCAGCCCATCAAAAGCAAGTTAAGGTTATCTTGAGCAGATCACGTTCTATATCGTTTGCTTTAGCTATCTGATTGTCTTGTAGAACAAACCACTCATAGGGACTTAATTAGTTCATTAAATATAATTTTGCCATGTTCCAGCCATCTGCTAATTCACAACAATGGCTGCCCTTTCATTCTATGCAGGCGTGAATGACTCTACTATTTCTTATACAGTACTGCATTAAATCCGGGCATTCCCCCCAAATATTTTCCGATCCTCAACAAAAACATCTGAGAACATTAAAGTTTATAAACAAAAGCATAATTCAATTTGGTACGGAACAGGAACGCCCCTCCTGGTATGAAAATCTGGTCAACACAAAAGCAGGCAGGAGTGGGTCCCGGCTTCTGGCCTGCTTTTTGGCATCACAGAGTAAGAGGCATTGGGGTGTAGGCACTGGCTGGTGTGGGTGCTTTCTGGGCCTACATGCCACACAAAAGTGTAAATAGAAAACGCAAATACCAAACTGGTTTCAAGGTAAATAATTCAATGTATTATCATCCATATTCTCAAAAACAAGTTGGTTCCATTGGAAACAAAATCATAGAAATCACACCTGCAAATGCGGTATTTATAATCCTCAGTGGAGTCAAGGTCGCTGAGTTGCAGAAATAATAAATCTTTCATTCAATAACAGTCCATGTGGTAAATTATATAGACAGCAACCCAGCTTGGTCGACGGTCTAGCCGTTTCGCCGATGTGGCTTCGTCGGGGCCTTGTGACCAATGCTCCAAAATAGAAATGTTTCCAAATCGGTCCGGATTGAATCAATTAATTATACACAATCATCATCGTGGTAAATACCATCATCATATTTCCGTGCCGGACCTACATGCCACACACACATACTTTCCAAGGAGAGTGCATGTGTGGCATGCAGCTAGGGTTGCCATTTTTTGATATAAGAAATAAGGGACATTTACGGGATTTTTCACAAAAATAAGGGGCACTTCATTAAAAACTTGAAACTCAAACATTAGGTAGAAATAGTTTTATTAACAGAATAAGATAATGATTGAAACTCATAAAAGAAACTGACTTACACCCTCTTAACAGGACATGGTATGTTTCTGCATGCTTTGTCATGCAGAAAAAACATTACTAGAACTGCCTAATTTTCTCCATCTGTATTTAGTACTTGACTTTGCTGACTTTGTGCACTGTCTAAACATTAAATAAAATAAATTTTATAAGACAGTACATCTTCATGATTATTATGTCGATAGTTAATGGTATCGTATAGTATGGGATACACAGCATTGTATAGTATTGGGATGCACACCTAGGCCTATTTTAAGAGTAACTCTCAAGCAACCAGACACTATCTTTATCCAACATGATCCAACATTCCCTTGGGTAACGGTTAATTAGTCTACTGTACTTTGAAAAAGTCCTGTCCTCTTCCTTCCAAGCAGGCTGCCCTGAATTCCCGGGCAGGCATTCCCGTGGAAACCAAAGCACCTTCCTCTGGTCAACCCCCGCCCAGTACTGTCCTAAATTCTGTTGCAGACGACACTAAATTGTTCAAGTTAAAAAAGAAACTGATTGTAAAGAGCTCCAGAAAGACCTCTCGAAATTGAGTGAATGGGCAACAAAGTGGCAAATGCATTTTAGCCTAAACAAGTGTAAAGTCATGCACATCGGGGCAAAGAACCCCAACTACACCTACAAATTGATGGGGTCAAAGCTTTCCGAGACAAACCAGGAAAGGGATCTTGGGGTTTTGGTGGACAGCTCAATGAAGATGTCAACCCAGTGCGCAGCAGCAGTGAAAAAGCAAATTCTATGCTAGGCATGATCAGAAAGGGAATCGAAAATAGGTCAGCAAATGTTGTATTACGTCTCTACAAATCGATGGTAAGGCTGCATTTGGAGTACTGTGTACAATTCTGGTCTCCACACCTTAAGAAGGATATAACGGAACTGGAAAAGGTACAGAAAAGGGCAACAAGAATGATCCAAGGGATGGAGCGGCTCCCTTATGAAATCAGGTTGCAACGCCTTGGTCTTTTCAGCCTTGAAAGACGGCGTTTAAGAGGTGACTTGATCGAAGTGTATAAAATCATGCATGGGATAGAAAAGGTGTAAAGAAAAATTATTTTCTTGTCACAAAACACTAGGACTAGAGGGCACTCCCTGAAGCTCCAAGGTAGGAAAATTAGGACTAATAAAGGGAAATATTTCTTCACCCAGAGGGTCATTGGTTTATGGAACTCACTTCCAGAAGAGGTTGTGACAGCTGTCAGCCTGAACAACTTCAAGGCAGGATTAGACAGATTCATGGATACCAAGTGTATCGGTAGTTACTGAAAAGGACATTCAAGTGCCACCTCAGAGTTGGTTGAGGTAGGCAGGATTTCCCTGGGTACTGGTTGTGGGGGGTCGGGAGCAGGTCAGGGTTTTGCCCTCCCTTCTGCTCGAGATCCCCGTGTACAACTGGGGGCCACTGGGTGATACAGAATGCTGGACTAGATGGGCTGAGGTCCGATTCAGCATGGCTCTTCTTATGTTCTTATGTTCTTATAAGGGACAGGGCCTGAAAATAAGGGACACAAATTTTAGGGCCAAAATAAGGGACGTCCCTTAGAATAAGGGACATATGGCAACCCTACATGCAGCAGTGCCTAGGCCTGCTAGTACCTGCAGCCGAGCACCACTTAGTCTAGAGCAGTGTTTTTCAACCTTTTTTGAGCCGCGGCACATTTTTTTACATTTACAAAATCCTGGGGCACACCACCAACCAAAATGTCACAAAATGACACTCTAACACAGTAATACATAAAGTTAATATGTTTTTAAATGTATTTATACACTCGGTGTGAAACTTGGGCCTGTTTCAATGAACACAACATAGATATCCTGGCAGGAATGGCAGAAAGACACACACAAAGGTCTTGCTCAACAGCTGTTCATTTGTGGGATTAACATAACTCAAAAACGACTGGACAAATTGCTGCCAAATTTGGCCACAAAACATACTAATACTAACCCAAGGAGGGACCATCAGTCAAAAAATTGATTTTGTCATTTGGGAGTTGTAGTTGCTGGGAGTTATCGTTCACCTGCAATCAAAGAGCACTCTGAACTCCACCAATGATGGAACTAAACCAAATGAGGCACACAGAACTCCATGACCAATAGAAAACACTAGAAGGGTTTGGTGGGCATTGACCTTGAGTTTGGGAGTTGTAGTTCACCAACATCCAGAGAGCATTGTGGACTCAAACAATGTTGGATCAGGACCAAACTTGGCACAAATACTGAATATGCCCAAATGTGAACACTGGTGGAGTTTGGGGAAAATATATCTTCACAACTGGAAATTGTAGTTGCTGGAAGAGAAGGGAGGGGTGAGAGAAAGTGAGGCAGAAGAGAAGGGAAGGGGAGTGCACGAGGCGGAAGGGAAGGGTGAGAGAGAGCGAGGCGGAAGGGAAGGGAGGAGGAGAGCAAAGACATGCTCTGTGACGCACGTTTGCTCCTGGCCTCCTCCTCTTCTCCCCCCTCCCTTCCCCTCCGTTTGCCACTCTGCTTGCCTGCCTGCCTGCCTGCCTGCCTGCCGGGGCCCTTACACGGGCCGGTCAGAATCAGCTGGCGGGCTGCGAAATGCCCAGGTCTGGTATTGGAGGTTCCAATTTCCCACGGCATACCGGTTGGGAAACACTGCTCTAGAGTAAGAGGCAGGCATGTAGCGAGGGGGGGGGGGTTGAGGGGCTTCAGCCTCCCCCCCATCTCAGGGTGATCCACGAGAATGCCTTACTGGTACATTATTTAAACTGTTATGTTTATTTATATCATCTGATCACCATGCTCATTATATCCCATATGCATGAGGGTATTGGGATAACGATACAAAAGGTTTGCTAGGTTAGACCCTCTTTCACTCAGACTCACCCCCCCCCCCCCCCTGCGGAATCAAAATCCTGGCTACAGCCCTGGTAAGAGGCATTAAGATGCAGACACTGGCAGTGCAGGTGCTCAGGGCCTGCACACGACACACACACTCTCTTTCCAAGGAGAGTGCTTGTCTGGTATGCAGGAGTGCCTGTGCCTGTGCCTGCCAGTGCCTGCAGCCGAGCACCTCTTACTCTAGAGTAAGAGGCATTGGGATGCAGACACTGGCAATGCAGGTGCCCAGGGCCTGCACACCACACACACACTTTCTAAGGAGAGTGCATGCGTGGTATGCAGGAGCGCCAGTGCCTGCCAGTGCCTGCAGCCGAGCACCTCTTACTCTAGAGTAAGAGGCACTGGGATGTAGACACTGGCAGTGCAGGTGCTCAGCTCCTGCACACCACACACACTCTCTTTCCAAGGAGAGTGCTTGTCTAGTATGCAGGAGCGCCTGCACCTGCCAGTGTCTGCAGCCGGCCACCTCTTACTCTAGAGTATGAGGCATTGGGATGCAGACACTGGCAGTGCAGGTGCTCAGGGTCTGCACACGACACACACACGCTCTTTCCAAGGAGAGTACTTGTCTGGTATGCAGGAGCGCCTGCGCCTGCCAGTGCCTGCAGCCGAGCACCTCTTACTCTAGGGTAAAAGGCATTGGGATGCAGACACTGGCAGTGCAGGTGCTCAGGGCCTGCACACCACACACACACACTCTTTCCAAGGAGAGTGCTTGTCTGGTATGCAGGAGCGCCTGTGCCTGCCAGTGCCTGCAGCCGAGCACCTCTTACTCTAGAGTAAGAGGCATTGGGATGCAGACACTGGCAGTGCAGGTGCTCGGGGCCTGCACACGACACACACACTCTCTTTCCAAGGAGAGTACTTGTCTGGTATGCAGGAGCGTCTGCGCCTGCCAGTGCCTGCAGCCGAGCACCTCTTACTCTAGAGTAAGAGGCATTGGGATGCAGACACTGGCAGTGCAGGTGCTCAGGGCCTGCACACGACACACACACGCTCTTTCCAAGGAGAGTACTTGTCTGGTATGCAGGAGCGCCTGCGCCTGCCAGTGCCTGCAGCCGAGCAACTCTTACTCTAGAGTAAGAGGCACTGGGATGTAGACACTGGCAGTGCAGGTGCTCAGGGCCTGCACACCACACACACACACACTTTCTAAAGAGAGTGCATGTGTGGTATGCAGGAGCGCCAGTGCTTGCCGGTGCCTGCAGCCACTAAACACACAATACGGTGGTAGGAATATACAGCCAAACACACAAGGGAAGCAATATACACAATATAGCAAAATAGCAGTGTAATTATTCAAGTGTCAATACATGCACATTAAAAGGACGCCATACAAAGCCCATGGATGTTATACATCACCAATAAATGACTGGGTGTTGTGGGAAAGAGTTCAGCGGGTGGGGATGCGTAGACCAGGGCGGAAAGAGTTCAAGGAAGCGGTGGTAATTCCAAATAGAGTCAATACGCTGTAAGTTCCACTGGTGCAACCAAAGTCCACGCAAAGTCCCAGTTCCCCGGTTTTCCAACAGAACCCAAACAATAACGAGAATGATGATAATCCAAACGGAGGGCTGGAAAAGCAACCCAGCAGGGGCCGCAACGGTCTGACTACGGGCCCGATCCGTTTCGCCCAGAACGGGCTTTCTCAAGCGGCAAATGATAACATGGGAGGCGTGACACAGAAGGACCCTGTGGACCCTCGGAGATGTTACGTTGGATACCAACCATGTACTGATCTATGAATATTTCTGTGTATATCAAAAGAGCAGCATCACATAAGTAGCATCACATATAACCAAAGTGCAGCATCGCATATATCAAAAGTGCAGCATCACATAGGATAAAGCCAGATAAAGTGAACCCAATATACATATATTCAAAGAGCAGTGACACACTACGGTAAAGTCAGATAGGATGAATCCAATACATGTAACGGTATCTTTCCTTAATAGGAAGGCACGGGCACTCACAAACCGTGAGTGCCTTTTGGATTTATAGCTTTTTTTTTCTTCCCCCCTGGTCTCCGTTGCAGCCAAAAAAAATTGGATTACCTACCTATAGATCTCTATACCTTCCACCCAGGACCATCCCAGGCAAAAACTTTGAACGGTTTGTGAGTGCCCGTGCCTTCCTATTAAGGAAAGACACCGCTTTACATGTATTGGATTCATCCTATCTGACTTTACCCTACTGTGACGCTGCTCAATATGTGTATATTGGGTTCACTTTTTCTGACTTTATCCTATGTGATGCTGCACTTTGGTTATATGTGATGCTACTTAATGTGATGCTGCTTATGTGATGCTGCTCTTTTGATATATGCAATTGACACCAAATTGGGTATCTATACAGTATACAGTATTTATATTCTGGCCTTCTCATCCCGAATAGGGCTCAGGGTGGATCACAATCAACAACAACAACAATTTTATTGATTAGCCAGAAGCCATATCAAATACAAACAGAACACAGACACATTGCAATGATTCTAAAAACAATCTGAGGAGAATTCTAGACCATTACATCAATTAAACCCCTGTTTTGCCCAGCAGGAGGGATTCTAAGGGAGGTGGTAACAATTCACAGGTCCTCATCTCCAACACAATTTATTCCAATTGCATCTATGTAATCAGATCTTAGTTTCATGGCTTTACAGAGAAAACGAGCAGTAGCATCTGTTATCAGCTTGTTGGAGCCGGCCAGCAGAAGTGAGACTTTTGCTAGAGGGTCCCAATGATTTTTTCCCACGAGAAATATCTCTAGCAGTTGTTTTCTCTCTTTTTGATAGATTTGTGAGTGCCCGTGCCTTCCTATTAAGGAAAGACACCGCTTTACATGTATTGGATTCATCCTATCTGACTTTACCCTACTGTGACGCTGCTCAATATGTGTATATTGGGTTCACTTTTTCTGGCTTTATCCTATGTGATGCTGCACTTTGGTTATATGTGATGCTACTTAATGTGATGCTGCTTATGTGATGCTGCTCTTTTGATATATGCAATTGACACCAAATTGGGTATCTATACAGAAGCCCACAATTTATATGTAGGTACTACAGTTAGCTTCTTAATGAATACTTGCATGATATGTGTGACTTTGATGTGATATAATACACTATATGTACAGCTATTAATTGATGCCTCTTTGATGTGTTACTGTCCACTTGATTGCTTCTTTGGACTAGAGCCTTGTTTTCCATAGCCCACCCCGTGTGTTGTCACTTTCCGTATGACACCCAGGGAAAGATTTTGGGGTTTTTACAGAACTTCATGGGTCTACAAAAGCCAGAGAGAAACAGGACACCTGGAACTACGAAAGACACCATCACTCTGCAAACATAGACAAGTGATTGAAATTCCCTTTGTTTAAAGGACCTTTTGCAACCAACTAAGCATTTTGGGCCACTAGCATTTTGCTGGTTGTTATTCAAATAAATCTGGTTTGGTTCACTATTTTTGAGTCCAGCACTCATTCTTAAAGCTATTTCCAGGTTTCCCTGTGTGTGGGAAGGCCTTTTCTCCACTTTCAGGGCTATAGCTTGCATGTCCATCCTTTAAAGACTATTTTTCGGCCCTGAAAGCGGAAGAAGGGCAGGTGTCTTCGCTGTAGCTTTAGGTGCTCTTACTACCTATTACAGTGAAAACCAGCTGATCCCTAATCCATCTAAAATGCAGACATGTGCTTTTCAGCTTAAGAACAGACAAGCATCTCAAGCTCTTCAAAATACCTGGGTGTTGCCCTGGACCATGCGCTGACTTACAAGAAGCGCTGCTTGAATATCAAGAAAAAAAGTGGGTATTAGAAATAACATCATACAAAAGCTGACTGGCACAACCTGGGGATCACAACCAGACACAGTGAAGACATCTGCCCTTGCGCTTTGCTACTCTGCTGCTGAATACGCATGCCCAGTGTGGAATACATCCAGGGGCGGTCTAAGGTAATTTTAAATGGTAAGCGAACATTATTTTGGCACCCCCTCCCCAAAAAAAACATTATTTTGGCACACACACACCCGGTCCGCGCATGCCCAGAAGCTCCTGTGTGCAGGCGCAGAAGCCTGTAAACACAGCACTCCCTATTCGGCACGCCCCGGCGCATGCCCAGAAGCTCCTGTGCGCAGGCGCAGAAGCCTGTAAACACAGCACTCCCTATTCGGCACGGCCCCCCCGGCGCATGCCCAGAAGCTCCTGTGCGCAGGCGCAGAAGCCTGTAAACACAGCACTCCCTATTCGCACGCCCGGCGCATGCCCAGAAGCTCCTGTGCGCAGGCGCAGAAGCCTGTAAACACAGCACTCCCTATTCGGCATGTGCCCCCCGCGCATGCCCAGAAGCTCCTGTGCGCAGACGCAGAAGCCTGTAAAGACAGCACTCCCTATTTGACACGTCCCCCCCGGCGCATGCACAGAAGCTCCTGTGCGCAGGCGCAGAAGCCTGTAAACACAGCACTCCCTATTCGGCACGCCCCCCGGGCGCATGCCCAGAAGCTCCTGTGTGCAGGCGCAGAAGCCTGTAAACACAGCACTCCCTATTCGGCACCCCCCGGCGCATGCCCAGAAGCTCCTGTGTGCAGGTGCAGAAGCCTGTAAACACCGCACTCCCTATTTGGCACCCCGGCGCATGCCCAGAAGCTCCTGTGTGCAGGCGCAGAAGCCTGTAAACACAGCACTCCCTATTCGGCACGCAGGAGGTTTGCTACGGCGCGGCGTCGGAGCGCACAAGGCCCAAAAGCGGAACATCGGCTGGACGCTGTCTGGTGGGCGGGGAAATACGCCCTTTACCCACATGGCGGCCCACGCAGCGGTGTCCTTTGCCTACCGGTAGGACCGCCCCTGAATACATCTCACCATGTTCAAACAGCAAATGTGGCTCTTAATGAGACATGCCGCATTATCGCAGGATGTATTGATACTTTTGTGTTGACGATCAAGTTCTAGTTATTAAAAGAGTCTATCTCAGTTGTAACTAAAAATGGATAACCTATCATTAGTTTTGTCTTTGTTTATTTGCTTGTTTTTCTGTATGTGTACTTTTTGATGGCATAGACCCAGGCCCGGATCAGGCCCTTTTGCCGCCCTAGGCCAAACCCCGGGGGCCATCTTCCAGCCCCTGGGCAGTCCGGCCCACCCGTCGTCACCATTACAGCGAGGAGGAGGAAGCACCCACCCCTGGATCTGACAGCGCCTTGGCCCCACCCCTTGCCGGCGAGGAAGAGGAAAGCCCCACCCCCGGGGCCTCCCCACGGCTCCTCCCTCCTTCCTAAAGCCACCATGCCGGCAAGGAGGCAAGGGCGGAGCCGGGGGTGGGGTGGGGGCAGAACCTTTGGAGCGAGCAAAGGGGGGGGGCGGCCGCGCACATGCGCACTTTAGTTTTTTAAAAAAAATTGAATTTTTAAAAACTTTTGGGGGGGGGTCCGGACCTGCTGCTCCCCCATGGGTGCTGCCCTAGGCCTTGGCGTAGGGTGGCCTTATGGGTAATCCGGGCCTGCATAGACCTGATTAGTGATTAATTAAGGACTGGAATAAATAAACCATGCTTCTGAATTTACAACTGGGATGCTTTTAAAAAGATTCCAATGGCAATATGCATTGTGTTAACAGTGTCCATGGAAATTACGTGTTTCTCTCCTTTTCTAGGTTTACGGGAACCATCCAAGAAATATAAACACGCACCAGTTCCTAACATTTCCATAATGCTGACGTTGGAGTTTATAATACCTAAATTACAGACATTTTTAATATATATAAACGTCAGCACATCTATTTTTAGCTTGACTCTTCATTTCAGACTTGCTTTCATGCAGGATATTTCTAAACCGATAGTTATCAAACTAATATGGGATGGGGGAAAACCATATCAAATCTAACATCTGTATGTGAGAGTTATGAAAAGGGGGTTTGAAAAAGGAAGGGTGGGGTCTTTACTAGAGAAAACTTTATATTTGAAAGATATCACTTTCAAAGAATGATAATATAGAAAACATGTGATGAAAAATATTACTTTAAATCTGTGTTCAAATGGAACAAAGAACTATGTTTTACCTACAGGAGAGTGCCCGCTCGGTTGTCCCAAGACTATAAAAAAAATTAAGAAACAATAGAAGACCTGTGAATTTTAACCTGCATTTTACCTGTGTCTATCTATCTATCTATCGATCAATCAATCTATACACACACATGCACACACACACACATACATATTTAATAGTGTTGTGTTTTATCTCTCTGTTTTGTACTCTACCTCAAGCCACAAGCAGAGGCTGGTAATAATAATAATAATAATAATAATAGTTATTATTTTACTGACACAAAAACACAGTATGTCACAGCAAATGAGATCTATATGCTGGATTTCGTATCACAAAATCACAAGTCAATCACTTCCCAAGCGTTTAGGACTGTGTGATGTATTTTCGAATGATGCGCACAGATTCAAGTAAGGTGGATTTTTGCAGTTAACAGATCGTAATTTTGTCGATGTTTATTGTTTCCAAATGCTGGCTGAGATCTTTTGGCACGGCACCCAGTGTGCCGTTTACCACTGGGACCACCTGTACTGGTTTATGCCAGAGCCTTTGCAGTTCGATTTTGAGGTCTTGGTAACGGCTGAGTTTTTCCTGTTTTTACTCAATGCAACGGTCACCTGGTATGGCAATATCAATAATCCAAACTTTTTTCCTTTCCACAATCATGATGTCTGGTGTTGTGCCACCAGGGGCGGTCTAACCTAATCCGGGGGGGTACGCAAAGGAAATTTTGTCCCCCTACCGCCGCCGCGTCACTCGCCACCGCGCTGCCTCTGCGCCGCTCTGCGCGCGCTCCGCTGCCGCCTCCGCCGCCACGCCTGGCATGCCGGGCGCGCCTCCGCAGCCGGCCCCATCGGCCACAGCGCACCTCCGCGTGCGTGAACATCCGCGACGCGCACTGCCTCCCAAGCGCCTGTTGCTTTGAAGCCAGCGCGCATGCGCACAGGTTTTGCACATGCGCGCTGGGTCCAAAGCGGCAGGCGCTCGGGAGGCAGTGCGCGTGCGCTGACGTTCACGCATGCGCAGAAACGTCTACAGGCGCTACAGGGCCTTTGGGGTGCTTCTGCGTGTGCGCGGCTGGTGGGGCCGGCTGTGGAGTCGCGCCCAGCGTGCCCGGCACACCCGGTGTAGCAGCAGCACAGGGCAGTGCAGCGGGGGCGGCGGGGCGCGCAGTGGCGCCCCTCCCAGCGGTGGGCCCCTCCCAGCTGGTAGCGCCCTACGCAGCCGCGTAGGGCGCAGAATCGGAAGGACCGCCCCTGTGTGCCACCCGCTTAAGGCCCCCTTTGTTCAGATTCAGGGGAGGACGTGTGGTCTATGGGCCTTAGGGTTGCGGGTGCCTTCCCATGTTGAAAGGGAGACTTGGCCAGGCTTTAAAAAAAGGAACTGGACTCTGGATAGTAAAGTTCAATGGTTTATTGTTTACAGCCAGATCCCTGGCAGTCCAATATCTTTCTTAGTTGCTAGGTGTTACAGCAAGGTCTTTAGGGGGAAACCAGTTACTTGCCTCAAAGTTGTAGAAAGTAGCTGCAGTTCTATGGTTCCAAGTTGTCCCTTTGCTTCCAATGGCTCCGGAGTCGCAAAGTCTCCAAAGCCCCAAGTCTGCAAACCCTTTGTTTTGAAAGAGGACTTTCCTTTATGGCTACAGGTGCTAGGATCACACAAGGGCACCAAGATTTTGCAATATACCAGTGGTTCCCAAACTTTTTTGGCCTACCGCCCCCTTTCCAGAAAAAAAATTACTCACTACCACCCTAGAAATTGATTTTTTAAAAATTTAATAGCAATTAAACAGAAAGATATATGTATTAATGCAGTGGTTCTCGACCTTTCTAATGCCGTGACCCCTAAATAAGGTTCCTCGTGTTGTGGTGACCCCCAACCATATTTTCGTTGCTACTTCATAAATAATTTTGCTACTCGCCGTGCCGCCGGCGGAGAGGGCTCTGAGGGGACGGGCAGCCGTGGCCTTAGGGAATGAAGAAGCGAGGCCTACTCTCCCCGCAGAAGCCCCGGGCTCTCCTGCTCCCTCCGCCGCCACCGGGGAAGACCACGCTTTCTTCCGTGGTGGCAGGGAGGTTCCGCCACAAGACGCAGATGCCTTTGCACTGCAGCCTTTGCACTGCACTGCGTGTGGGAGTCAAATCGAAAGGGGCCGGGTCAAAGAAGAGAGCTGCACAACCCCTCCTAAATGGCCAATCGTTCACTGCCCCCTTAAAGGGGTTCACCGCCCCCCAAATTCCCCTGAGCCTGCTAAATGGCCAATCGATCACCGCCCCCTTGGATCGCCTCACCGCCCACCAGGGGGTGGTACCACCCACTTTGAGAATCAGTGCAATATACCTTGGTATGCTTTAAGTTGATCCCAGATGGGTTTATGTAAATGAAAATGGCTTTGTCCAAGTTGAGGCCCAGATTTCCAGCCTCACGTCCATGCTTTCTTTATTGGAATGACCTGGGAGGGGAAATCTCCTCCTCAGGTGACCTCAGAAAGGCAGGGGTTACGGTGCTGAGGTCATCTTTGGCGCCAAAACACAAGCCTCTCCCACCCAATGCACACACACATTTTAAACCAGGGCTGCCCAGGAAGTCGATCACGATCGACCAGGCGATCCCGGGACCGAAGGAGGTCGATCCCAGGATGGGGCGCTTCTCAGGATGGCAATGTCAAGCCAGTGGTGACATAGCTAGCACAAGGCTGGCTTGGCACTGCCATCCTCAAGCCTGGAGAAGCTGCTGGGAGCTCCAAAGCCAGAGGGGAGGGGGCGGGGCTTGGCATGGCCTGGCTCCGCCCCCCTCTGGCTTCCGCTCTACCAGCAGCTTCTCCAGGCTTGAGGATGGCAGTGCCAAGCCAGCCTTGTGCTAGCTATGCCACCACTGGCATGGCAATGCCATCCTCAAGCCTGAGAAGCTGCTGGGAGCTCCAAAGCCAGAGAGGGAGGGAGGGGCTTGGTGTGGCCTGGCTCCGCCCCCTGTGGCTTCCGCTCTACCAGCAGCTTCTTCAGGCTTGAGGATGGCAGTGCCAAGCCAGCCTTGTGCTAGCTATGCCACCACTGGCTTGGCACTGCCATCCTCAAGCCTGGAGAAGCTGCTGGGAGCTCCAAAGCCGGAGGGGAGGGGAGGGGCTTGGCATGGCATGGCTCCGCCCCCTCTGGCTTCCGCTCTACCAGCAGCTTCTCCAGGCTTGAGGATGGCAGTGCCAAGCCAGCCTTGTGCTAGCTATGCCACCACTGGCTTGGCACTGCCATCCTCAAGCCTGGAGAAGCTGCTGGGAGCTCCAAAGCCAGAGGGTAGAGGACGGGGCTTGGCATGGCCTGGCTCCGCCCCCTCTGGCTTCAGCTCTACCAGCAGCTTCTCCAGGCTTGAGGATGGCAGTGCCAAGCCGGCCTTGTGCTAGCTATGTCACCACTGGCTTGGCATTGCCATCCTCAAGCCTGGAGAAGCTGCTGGGAGCTCCAAAGCCGGAGGGGAGGGGGAGGGGCTTGGCATGGCATGGCTCCGCCCCCTCTGGCTTCCGCTCTACCAGCAGCTTCTCCAGGCTTGAGGAGGGCAGTGCCAAGCCAGCCTTGTGCTTGCTATGTCACCACTGGCTTGGCACTGCCATCCTCAAGCCTGGAGAAGCTGCTGGGAGCTCCAAAGCCAGAGGGAGGGGGCGGGGCTTGGCATGGCCTGGCTCCGCCCCCTGGCTTCCGCTCTACCAGCAGCTTCTCCAGCCTTGAGGAGGGCAGGGCCAAGCCAGCCTTGTGCTAGCTATGCCACCACTGGCTTGGCACTGCCATCCTCAAGCCTGGAGAAGCTGCCGGTAGAGCTGAAGCCAGAGGGGGGCGGAGCCAGGCCGTGCCAGGCCCCGCCCCCGCCCCTCCCCAGCCTTGAGGAGGTAGGTAGATCTTTCTGACTTGGTTTTTTATAAGTAGCTCGCATGCTGAAAAGGTGTGGGCACCCCTGTTTTAAACAGTACAAAGGAATTGCAGGTAAGCAAACCAGGTACATTAGGTAATGCAAAATAGGCCCAACAGGGGCCGCAATAGGTGTATTGTGTTTATTATTATTATTATTATTATTATTATTATTAGTATAGTATGTAACTTTTTTTAAAAAAAATCTGTTCCTGGTTTCAAAGTATTATTTCCTGTTCAATTGTGCGGTACTTCCTTTGAAAGTAGTTGTTACACTCCAGAAACTTCATCTTTGTGGTTGCTGCAAACTATACTGAATTGATTGAAACTGGATGAGAGTTTCATTGAAAAACTATAACAAAATATGCTGCAGGATGTCCTGCAAAAAAAAAGTTTTTGCAGTCTAATAAACTTTTCCAGGATTTTTATGATAGAACTAATTAGGAAATTACAATTATAACCCAGGAACAAAAATCGTGTTACATAGTTTTATTAACTCCAGATTAGGCAATAATTTGCTTATACACTATGGGATCAGGGTCCTTCTACACAGCAAATTATCTGCTTTGAACTGGATCGTATAGCAGTGTGAATTCAGATTATTTATTTATTTACAGTATTTATATTCCGCCCTTCTCACCCTGCAGGGGATTTAGGGCGGATTACAATGTACATATATATGGCAAACATTCAATGCCATAGATATGCAACATATATAGCCAGGCACAGAGGCAATTTAACATTCCAGATTCTGGCCACTAGGGGAGCTGTCACTTCCACATTCTTGGCATACTTCCTGGAGATTTTTATGTCTCATAATCCAGTTCAAAGCAGATAATAGGGAAAGGGGTTGGATTTGGGTTTGGATTTCTCCTATTCCTTCGTTGACTCCATATTGCTAAGGTTGAGGATGAGGCGAAGAAGGCATTAAGTACATAGTTCTGCCTTTTCCCTGTCCCCTCTCAGCATTACCCTATCTTCTCCCCACAGAGGCCCTATCGCCTCCTTGTTCTTCAGTTTTCTACTTGGATTATATGAGTCCACACTGCCAGATAATCTGGGATAAACAGAAAACCTGGGATTAGGGATGAGCAATTATTTTTTCCAAGGGGCCACACGAGAGCCAAAAATATTATGGAGGGCCGTACCTAAAGGCTGAACTACATTCTAATCTACATTATTTATTTATTTATTTACTATATTTACTATATATTACACATCATTAATATTAACATATTAATATATCAAGAAATATTCATATATTATTAGTAATAATATCATAATTATTATATTATAGTATATATAGACATTATAATATATTAAAATTATAATATAACATTATATTATATTATTTATTATATTATTATTATATTATTATTATAAAATTATTATAAAATAATAATAATAATAACCACTAAAATTAAATTAAATTAAATTCAAGAAGACAAGGTGCAAACCGAGATGAAGGCTGACATCCTGAAGAGAGGAAGGATCCCAAGATGGAATGGCCCAATGGACCCAGCCCAGAGGATGGCAAAGCGGACCCAGCCGCCGCCGCAGCAGAGGAGAGCAGAGCAGCAGGCGATCGGAGGCTGCAGGCCTCCGTCTGCTGTCACCCCCAGCCGTTCCCTGGAGGCGATCTGGGCCTGCAGGGGGAGCAGTCGGCGATCTGAGGCGGCTGATTGCCCTGGTGACCCGGAAGACGATCAAGTCTTCCGGGTCACCAGGGCGATCAGCCCCCGCAGGTCACCGAGTGCTTCCGCTGCAGGCCTGGATGGCCTCCAGGGATGGCAGGCACTCCAAAGCCGCTGCTCCTCCGGCCTGTCTGCCGACACAGGCCCTACAGAGCCTGTGATGGGATGGCGGCAGCAGCACCCCTTCCTCTTGGCCCCACCCCTGTCACAATGCTGGGTCCTGGCCCCGGCCCCTTAAGCACACACACACAGAGACAATGATCAATTAACTATTTATTGAGTAATAAAGAACAGGTGAAAAAGTAAATTGTCCAATAAGAAATTGTCAAATAGTCCAAAGTGAAAACACGTGAAGCCCAAAAGCAAAAGCAAAGAATCCAAAAAGCCAGGTAATCCGTGGAAACAAAGCAAGGCAAAGTCCATGAAAATACAAGGTCCGTGGCAAAGTTCTTAGCAAGGTACTTGGCAAGGCAGCCAGACTATGGCTTCTAGGAACTCGGTCGCTTCACTCCCTTCAGATCAGAAGTGGCCGGCCAACTGAGGAACTGTTCCCAGGGAACGTATACTTAATCCCCCCCCCCTTTGGGAACCCAACGCCGCTCTAAGTTTCGTTTCCATTCTCTGCGATGGGACTCAATGCTTCTCCTACGATCAAAACACCCTCCAGGCCAGTCCGCAGCTGGCTCACTATCTTCCTGAGAACCTTCCTCCCCTTTCGGTTTCCATCAACTCATCCCCCGCAGGTTCCCAGGTGCATTCCTGGGAACCGTGCCCACCTGGCCTCTCATAACTATCCGAATCTGTGTCATCCTGACCTTCTCCGTCCGAATAAGCCTCAGGCCAGGTGTCATCCCACTGCAAACTATCTGTTGGAGATGCGGGCCCAGCAGCCCCATCATCCGCTTCACCTGTATCTACAGCAGGGCTGTCCAACTGGCGGCCCGGGGGCCGTACACGCCCCCCCCAGCCTGTTGGGCACGGCCCCCGCTATTCCCCCGGCTGCCATTTTTAATTTTTTTTAAAGAAATTCTTTTTTTAAAAAAAATGGTGGCCGAGGGGGAGGGGGAGGCGGGGCAGGGAGGAGGAAGTGAGCCAGCTCCTCCTCCCTGCACTGCCCCCTCCGTCCCTCTCTCCGCGCCGCCAGTTGCATCGGCGCCGGTGAGAGAGGGACAAGGGTGGTACAAGGAGGAGGAAGAGGGCTAGCTCCTCCCTGCACCGCCCTCTTCTTCCCTCTCTCGCCGGCGCCAATGCCTTGCAAGGGAGGGGTGGTCCCCCGGCGGGGCCTCCGTCCCTTGCAAGGCATCCCAGCAGCAGCTGAAGCCAGCGCCGGCTTCAGCCGCTGCTGCGATCCCTTGCAAGAGAGGGGGTCCCCAGCGGGGGCCTCCGTGCCTTGCAAGGGATCCTGGCAGCAGCGGCTGAAGCCAGCGCCGACTTCAGCCGCTGCTGCGATCCCTTGCAAGGGAGGGGGGTCCCCGGCGGGGCCTCCGTGCCTTGCAAGGATCCCTGGCAGCAGCGGCTGAAGCCAGCGCCGGCTTCAGCCGCTGCTGCGATCCCTTGCAGAGGGGGTCCCCAGCGGGCCTCCGTGCCTTGCAAGGGATCCTGGCAGCAGCGGCTGAAGCCAACGCCGGCTTCAGCCGCTGCTGCGATCCCTTGCAAGGGAGGGGGTCCCAGGGGGCCTCCGTGCCTTGCACGGGATCCTGGCAGCAGCTGAAGCCGGCGAAACCGCCAGCTTCATCTGCGGCTAGGATGCCTTGGAAGGGAGGGGGGTGCCGCGTGGCTCCTCCCTCTCTCCCAAAGCTTCCCGGCAGCCGGGGGCGGGGGCGGGGCCGGGCAGCCCCCCAGGTCATCAGTGACCTGGAATCCGGCCCTTGGCCGGTTAGATGTTGGACAGCACTGATCTACAGCAATTGGGTCCAAAGCAATTGGAACCCCCGGGGCGCCCCCCTGCCCCCCCGGCTGGAATGGAGGCTGGGTTGCTACAACCCCCGATGCCCTTCTCCCCGGGCCGGACAGAATCGGCTGCTGGGCCAAATCCGGCCCCCGGGCCTTAGGTTGCCCACCCCTGGTAGACACTGTCATATAGAACCTGTCTGGAAGGGCACTCAGATAGCAAACAAAATGCTTTACTGTCAATCTATGGTCTGTACATTTCGTCAAGAGCCAGAAAGGCTGAGAAAACTCATTTGTGTGGGTTCAATTTTTTATTATTATATCGGGAGTGAGTTGTTGTAGGTTTTTCGGGCTATATGGCCATGTTCTAGAAGCATTTTCTCTTGATGTTTCACCTGCATCTATGGCAGGCATCCTCAGAGGTTGTGAGGTCTGTTGGAAACTAGGAAAATTGGGTTTATATATCTGTGGAATGTCTAGGGTGGGAGTGTTTTTACAAATATAGTGGAATACAACGACATTTGCCAGGGTTTGCTTGGACTTCTCAACAGTTGTGTAGCAGGCAGAAATGCAACAGGTGAAGAAGCTGAGGCGAGGTGGAAAGTTTCCACTGCGGAGCTGCAGCTGTCGGAGGCAGAAGAGTCCCCTCAGAATAAAGGAATACACAGACAAACAAATAAACAGGACTCCCGAAATGACCTTTCCTTGACATGCTCCGAAAGTGAAGCTGGCCTTTTGTTCTGGCCTTTGACATTTCCTCCTGTGAAGGAAAAATTCTTTGATAACCTCTGACTGTTTCATTCCTTTTAAAAAAAAAAAGCCAAACTGTGGGAGGAAAAGTGTGCTTCTTTAGGACTCTGGTCCCTTCTACACTGCTATATATTTTCTTGGCTTTTTCTTCCCGAGCAAAGATTCAGGAAGGACTCATCCCAAGCTTTCTACAAGCGCGTTGATGACGAAAAAGGCCAATCTGAGATCAGCAAGTCCGGTTGCAGAAAGCACAGCAGAAAGGCTCCTTGGGTGATGTTGTTTCCAAGTTGTGATTCTTTCTGCGCTGTCGTTTCTCTTCGAGACCCGTTCGGCGTGTCTTCTCGAAAGAGGCCGCAGCATTGTGGATAGTGCGTCTCCATGCCTCCCGATGTGAGGCCAGGGTGGACCATTTTTGGTAATCAATCTGGCCGAGCCTAAGGTGTTGTTTCAGGGAGTCCTTATATCTCTTCTTTGGGGCGCCTCTCTTCAACGTAGAGTAGTATCTTTGGGAGACGGTGGTCCTCCATCCTAGAGACGTGCCCCGCCCAGCGCAGCTGTGTTTTCAATAGCATGGCCTCAATGCTGGTGATCCTTGCTTGATCAAGGACAGCAACATTAGTCACATATTTATTTATTTATTTATTTATTGGTTCGACTTAATATACCGCTCTCTCTGGAGCCCAGAGCGGTTTACAGAGTTAATCGATAAAACACATAAAATGCAATAAAATACAATAAGACCAATTAAAAACCCCCAGTTAAAATCAATTCCAGCAAACTGCGATGGCAGTAGAAATATGCTGGCAGCGGCACAACAGGATGCTGATAATACTCATAGTCAGTCCAGTGTACATTTAGGATTGAGCGAAGACAGCGCTGATGAAAGCGTCCAAGGAGTCATAAGTGTTGGCGATAGGTGACCCATGTTTCAGACCCATAGAGGAGAATAGACAGTACAATAGCTCTGTACACACTGATTTTGGTGCTTTGTCTCAGGTGTTTGTTACTCCAGACTCTTTTGTGAAGCCTTCTGAATGCACTATATGCCTTTGCTAATCTGTGATCTATCTCTTTATCAATCTTGGCATCTGAGGAGATGATGCTTCCCAGGTAGGTGAACTGCTGAACAGATTTAAGCACAGATGTGCCTATGCTGACGTGGGGATGATGGTGTTCTTCCTGTGGTGCAGGCTGGTAGAGAACTTCCGTTTTCTTCAGGCTGAATTCCAGCCCAAACAGCTCTGCAGCTATTGCAAAGCAGGATGTCAGGCGCTGCAGAGCTGCTTCTGTATGGGCAACAAGGGCAGCATCGTCGGCAAAAAGCAGCTCACTGACTAGATAGTTTAATGTCTTCGTGCGAGCCTTCAGACGGCTTAAGTTGAACACTGCTATATAGAATCCAGATGATCAGTTTTGAACTAGATTATATGGCAGTGTAGCCTCATATAACCCAGTTCAGATAGTGTGGGGGTTATCTGCTTTTCCCACCTGCTACTAAGGAGGTTGTTCAGGTCCTGAACTGATGCTTCGCCACTGTGATGATCAGAATGAGGGCAAACAAATTGAAACTGAATCCAGACAAGACAGAGGTACTCCTGGTTAGTCGTAAGACCGAACAGGGCATAGGGATACAGCCTGTGCTTGACGGGGTTACACTCCCTCTGAAGACGCAGATTCGCAGCTTGGGTGTGATCATTGCTGAGCCTGGAACCCCAGATCTCGGCGGTGACCAGGGGAGCATTTGCACAGTTAAAACATGTGCGCCAACTGGGAGGTCTGACTTGGCCACAATATTCCACACTCTGGTTACATCCCATATAGACTACTGCAACGCACTCTACGTGGGGTTGCCTTTGAAGACTGTCCGGAAGCTTCAAATGGTCCAACGAACGGCAGCCAGATTGCAAACAGGAACGGCTTTCAGGGAGCGTACAACTCCTCTGTTGCGCCAGCTCCACTGGCTGCCAGTTTGCTGCCGGGCACAATTCAAAATGCTGGCTTTAGCCTATAAAGCCCTAAGTGGTTCTGGCCCAACTTACATGTCTGAACGCATTTCCCCTTATGAACCATCTCTAGGACCTTAAGATCGTCTCAGGAGGCCCTGCTCTCATTACCGCCTTCGTCACACGTACATTTGGTGGAGACGAGAGACAGGGCCTTCTCGGTGGTGGCCCCTCGGCTGTGAAACGCCCCCTTATAGATATTAGATCAGCCACCTCCCTTTTAACATTCCGGAAAAAAGTCAAGGCATGGGTTTTTGAACAAGCGTTTGCAAATGCAGAGTATCTGACATAGGAAAATGGAACGACGATGAGTTCGGACAACGTTTTTTAACAAGGAGATACTGGAAATTTATATTTTGTTGATTTGTTTAGTTTGTATTATATGTTATATTTTTTAATTGTATTTATGACATCGTAAGTATTGAATTTTGCCCTGTTAACCGCCTTGAGTCGCCTACGGGCTGAGAAAGGCGGTGTACAAATACAGTAAGTAAATAAATAAATAATCTGGATTATATGTCAGTGTAGAAGGGCCCTCTGTCTCGCCTTCTCAGCGGCTCCCAGCTAGCTCTATTTTTGCAAAGGTTATTCCTGCCTCAGAGTTTCCATTGCACCGGGAGGGAAACTGTTGAGCCTTGGGAATGCGACCTGACCCGGCCAGGACACTATTAATAGCTCAGGAAGGTGGCAGGGGTTGCCCCATTCCCCTCCAGCTGAGCAAGGGGAAAGGAAAGAGAGAGATACAGCGTCAGATACATGAGGCTCGCAGAGCATTTCAGCTCCAGCTGACATTTCTGAGGGAATCCCCATTCCTCCTCCTTGCCTTTCCATTCCTACCAGTGGCCTCCCTTTCCCTCGGCCCTTCTCTGCCCTTTCTCTGACGGGAAAGCTAAATATTATCATCTCCCCAGGAAGCAGCTACAGACGGCATCTGTCTTCTGTTTACCACATCCAAACGTAAAGATCAAGGAAATTATAGGCCAGTCAGTCTAACCTCAGTTCCAGGCAAAGTGATGGAAACCATTATTAAAGAAAAAATTACCAAGCACATAGAAGAACAGGCATTGCTGAAGGAAAATCAACATGGTTTCTGCAAAGGCAAATCATGTCTTACTAACTTGATAGAATTCTTTGAGGGTGTAAATAAACACATAGATAAAGGGGACCCAGTCGATATTGTTTACCTTGACTTTCAAAAGGCTTTTGACAAAGTCCCTCACCAAAGGCTCCTAAATAAGCTCTTCAGCCATGGAATCAGGGGACAGGTCTTGTCCTGGATTGGAACCTGGCTAAACTGTAGGAAACAAAGGGTGGTGATAAACGGACATTTCTCTGGGTGGAAAGAGGTGAGAAGTGGCGTACCCCAAGGTTCAGTTTTGGGTCCGTTACTTTTTAATTTATTCATTAATGATCTGGATGTAGGAGTGAATCCTGAGGTAGCAAAGTTTGCAGACGACACTAAATTGTTCAGGGTAGTTAAAAATGAACTGATTGTAAAGAGCTCCAGAAAGATCTCTCGAAATTGAGTAAATGGGCAACAAAGTGGCAAATGCATTTTAACCTAAACAAGTGTAAAGTCATGCACATCGGGCAAAAGAACCCCAACTACACCTACCAATTGATGGGGTCAAAGCTTTCCGAGACAAACCAGGAAAGGGATCTTGGGGTTTTGGTGGACAGCTCAATGAAGATGTCAACCCAGTGCGCTGCAGCAGTGAAAAAAGCAAATTCTATGCTTGGCATGATCAGGAAGGGAACCGAAAATAGGTCGGCAAATGTTGTATTGCCTCTCTACAAATCTATGGTGAGGCCACATTTGGAGTACTGTGTACAATTCTGGTCTCCGCACCTTAAGAAGGATATAACGGAACTGGAAAAGGTACAGAAAAGGGCAACAAGAATGATCCAAGGGATGGAGCGGCTCCCTTATGAAACCAGGTTGCAACGCCTTGGTCTTTTCAGCCTTGGAAGATGGCGTCTAAGAGGTGACTTGATCGAAGTGTATAAAATCATGCATGGGATAGAAAAGGTGAATAAAGAAAAAATATTTTCTCTGTCACACAACACTAGGACTAGGGGGCACTCCCTAAAGCTCCAAGGTAGGAAAGTTAGGACTAATAAAGGGAAATATTTCTTCACCCAGAGGGTCATTGGGTTATGGAACTCACTTCCAGAGGAGGTTGTGACAGCGGTCAGCCTGGACAGCTTCAAGGCAGGATTAGACAGATTCATGGACACCAAGGGAATCAGTAGCTACTGAAATGGACATCCAAGTGCCACCTCTGTGTTGATGGAGGCAGGCAGGATTTTCCCGGGTACTGGTTGTGGGGGTCGGGAGCAGGTGAGGTTTTGCCCTCCTTTCTGCTAGAGATCCCTGTGTACAACTAGTGGGCCACTGTGTGACACAGAATGCTGGACTAGATGGGCTGAGGCCCGATTCAGCATGGCTCTTCTTATGTTCTTATCTATATATATAAAAGGGAAGTGGTCGTGCAACGGGGCAAATGCACGCCAAAACTACATTCCCCACACACACAACAAAACCCAGGGCCACTCATCCCCACCCCGAGGTACATCACCTACCCACTAAAACACCCCAAAAACCAACAGAATACCCCCAAAACATCCCCCGAAAAAAAACATTACAATGCATGCGCAAAAACCCCTGACACACAAAATGGCCGCCATCAAAACTTCACAATACCGAGCATACACTCCAGGACCCGGCCCCGTGCCACCGCCACCGAGCACACCTCCTCCACTACCTTCACAGCCTCCTTCGCCGCCTACACACAGCTCCCGCACCCCACAAGCACGGCCGCCGCCATGCCCACCTCCTCCACCGCTTCCACGCCGCTTCCCGCATGCTTCGCAAAACCCACTTCGCGGGAGGAGGCCGGCACGGTGCCGCCCGCATGACCCACCAGCAGGAGAGGCACAGAAACGGCGAATGAAAAAGGCGCGCCCACGGAACTACAAATCCCAGAAGGCTCCGCGCGGCTCACTCGGAGGAAGGGCGGAGACAGAACCGGAAATAGGCCAGAGTAGCCGCGCGGAGCCTTCTGGGAGGCGGGGACGAGGGGTGAGCCTCCATTACCCTGCCGGCGACGGCGCCGTGTCCAGCTCTTCCGCCCCCTTATCGCTCTCCTCCGCCCCCTCTCTACCGCTGGATCCGCGGGAGGCGACAGCTGAGGACGGATCGCCGATCTCCGGCCCTGCCTCCCCATGCGCGCCAGGGCGGGAGGCAGGGCCGGAGACCGGCGATCCGCCCTCCGCCGTGTCCCCCACGGTTGCAGCGACCGCGCCTGAAAGAAGGTAGGCTCCCGGGCTTACCTACTTTCAGGCGCCGCCGCTGCAACCGCGGGGCACGGCGGAGGACGGATCGCCGGTCTCCGGCCCTGCCTCTCGCCCTGGCGCGCCTTCGCTGGATCCGCGGGAGGCGGCTGCGGAGGGCGGATCGGCGATCTCTGGCCCTGCCTCCCGCCAGGGCGAGAGGGACTGAGACAGACAGAGGGGGAGGCCTAAGACAGAGACAGAGGGGGGGAGGAAAGATAAGGGGGGGGAATCAGAGAGAGAGAGATGGGGGGAGAGAGGGGAGAGTGAGAGAGAGAGACGGGAAACCGAGAGAGAAAAGGGGAAAATCAGACAGAGAGGGAGGGGGAAAAGATAGGAGGGAAGTGTACATACACAGACAAATACATACACACACACACACACAAACGTACGCGCACACATGCATACACATACACACACCAATACATACAAACACACATACACGTACATACACAAACACATATACATACACAGACCCACACACATGCGTACACAGACACATACAGACACACACAGAGACACACAAACATACATACACATACATACACACACAAACACATACATACACACACAAAACACATCGTCACAACATTACCAACCCTTACATACACACACTTCCTCACATCCCCTAAATAGGGCACAGCAACGCGTGCCGGGTTCAACTAGTGTTCTTATATCTATGTTGTGTTCATCGAAACAGGCCCAGGTTTCACACTGAGTGTATAAATACATTTTAAAACATATTAACGATATGTATTACTGTGTTAGAGTGTCATTTTGTGTCATTTTGGTTGGTGGTGTGCCCCAGGATTTTAGGGATTTTGGCAGGAATGGCAGAAAGACACAAAGTTCCCACACGGAACTCCCATAACCAAGAGAAAATGCTATAAGAGTTTGGTGGGCATTGACCTTGGGTTTTGGAGTTGTAGTTCACCTATATCCAGAGAGCACTGTGGACTCAAACAATGTTGGATCAGGACCAAACTTGGCATGAATACTCAATATGCCCAAATATGAACACAGATGGAGTTCAGGGGAAATAGACCTTGACATTTGGGAGTTGTAGTTGCTGGGATTTATAGTTCCCCTGCAATCAAAGAGCATTCTGAACCCCACCAAGGATAGAACTGGGCCAAACTTCCCACACAGAAATCCCAGGGGGCAAGAGGAGGTCCCTACTTGGGGAAAGGGAGGTGGGCCTTCCCAATGCATGGAGAGGGAGAGACCAAGTAGACAACGGGTGGGGAGGAGGGGTGTTTGATGATCGCTCACGGCACACTAGTGTGCCCTGGCACACTGGTTGGGAAACACTGCCATAAGGCAGTGTTTTTCAACTTTTTTGAGCCGCGGCACACTTTTTACATTTACAAAATCCTGGGGCACACCACCAACCAAAATGACACAAAATGACACTCTAACACAGTAATACATATAGTTAATACGTTTTTAAATGTATTTATACACTCAGTGTGAAACCTGGGCCTGTTTCGATGAACACAACATAGATATCCTGGCAGGAATGGCAGAAAGACACAAACTTCCCACACAGAACTCCCATAACCAAGAGAAAATGCTATAAGACTTTGGTGGGCATTGACCTTGAGTTTTGGAGTTGTAGTTCACCTATATCCAGAGAGCACTGTGGACTGAAACAATGTTGGATCAGGACCAAACTTAGCATGAATACAAGGGGGGGGAAGGGTATTGGAGGTACCAATTTCCCACGGCACACCTGATGATTGCTCACGGCACACTAGTGTGCGCTGGCACACTGGTTGGGTAACACTGCCATAAGGCAATGAAGCAGTTATAAATGTCTTAACGCACATATACAGGTATATAAAGTAAGGTATACACAATGTGTTGTTGAAGGTTTTCGTGACTGGAATCACTGGGTTGCTGTGCATTTTCTGGGCTGTATGGTAGGCCTGTTTTCGAACAGAAAAATACGTTTCGGAAGTCGAATTGGATATTGGTTTTGCTCTGGCTTTGGATGTAAATCACTTCCGATTTTTTTAGTGATTTTATCGAAATGTATTCCGATATTCGGAAGTATTCGGAAATAGCGTCCGCGATTGCGCGATGCACGGAAATCAGCAGAAGGGAGAGTCAAAACTATGGGGAATCCCGTTTCCATCCGTGTTTGACCACTAGTAATGACAAAACTAGCCACTGGTACAAAATATTGAGCCATCAGCCAAATCAGCACAGCACTGGCCCCGGCTATGGGGCTTCCGTCCGCCTCCTCCTCCTGCGACCGGAAGGAGGGCGCGAGGAGGTGGATGGAAGCAGCACGGCTGGGGCCGTGCAGCTTCCGTCGCCTCCTCCTCCCGCGACCAACTTCAGGTGGACAGAAGCCCCACGCCCGGGGCTGTTGCCGCACATGCGCAGCAGCGCCCTGGGGGCGGGGCATCTTTTGGCCTAGGGCGCCAAAAGACGTTAATCCGGGCCTGGATATACAGCCAAAGAAGATGAACAGAAAGAAGTGCCAATTGTAGAGAGTAAAGAGAACTGTACCAGATAAACAAGAACAAAATCAGTGAATAAGGAAGATGGAAGCCCACAAGATACCCCTTTTCTATCTTTTCTCACTACCCTTACCTAGTATTTTCCTCCCAGGATTCCCGATCAACCCATTCCCCGCAACACCTTCTATTCTTACCCCTTTCCTAATCCTGTTCCCTCCCTTTACCCTCAATCTTTCCTAGCCCAAAATCTTTTTCTTTCTTTTAGTCATCTATATATATATATTTTTCTTATGGTCGTGCAATGACGATCATAGCCAACGAAACTATGCAACGCAGAAGCATGAAACTAAACAGCCCATAAAACCATACCCCTAGGTACCTATAGGGCCGAAAAACCGGCCCTAGGTACCTCCCAACACCCCCAAACACCAGCCCCCAAAAACGGCCAACAAAACTCCCCTCCCGGCCTCTCCGCTGCCAGCGCGAACATTTAGAACGTTCGCGCATGCATGGCAGCCAGAGCGCAGCGGACCGATCGCCCAAGAGCAGCCCAGAACTACGTGGAGGAAGAAGCGGGGCCCTTGCCAGCACAGGCAAGGGAAAGCCGGCGGAGAGGAAGGAGGGGGACAGGGGGGAGAAGCGGCTGTGAGGTGGCGAAGGAGGGCGAGGAGGCGGCGGAAGAGGCCGGCACGGTGGCGCCTTCGTCGTCGCAAAGCCCCTCTTCCAGTCCCCCTCCCGGGAGTTGCTGGGAGGGTTTGAAGAGGATGGAGGGATTAGACGGGAGGGAAGCTGACCTTTTCCCAGCCACCTCTTTCTCCTTATCGCCCCGCACTCCTTCCTTCATTGATGGAAGGAGGGCAGGGAGAGGAGGAAAAACAGGTGCCCGGGGAAAGGGCAGCTTGCCTTCCGCCTCCGCCGGGATGGGGAGAACCCGCAGGAACGAGGAACGGCCTGGCGGCAAAGCCGGCGAGGAGGAGGAGGAGGAAAGAGCAGCAAGGGGGAAAGGATCGCAGCCTCTGTGCTTTGCCGCCAGGCCGTTCCTCATTCCTGCGGGTTCTCCCCATCCCGGCGGAGGCGGAAGGGAGGAGTGCCGGGAAAGAGGTGGCCGGGAAAAGGATATATATATATATATATATATATATATATATATATACACAGTGTGTGTATATATGTATACACACACACACACACACACACACACACTAGCTGTACCCGGCATGCGTTGCTGTGCCCTATTTAGGAGATGCGAGAAAGTCTGAGTATGTAAGGGTTGGAATTGTTGTTAGTGAATTGGGTGTTTTTATGTTTGTGACTCAGCTCTTTGCCTGCAGTCCTTCGGGTTTGACTTGTACCATGGCCAGGACGGATCAGCTTGGGGAGGGCTTGTCCTGTCAGGGGATCTCTATCTTCACAGGTGCGTCTGGTGTCTGTTGGGGGACTGTTAAAAAATCCTTTCCGTATCCTTTTTAGCCACCTTTCTCAAGATCTTCATGTCTAGCTTACTTCTGCTCCTCTTTTCAAGATGTCCTGCTCTGTGTCTTTTCACCCATTGGTCGATGTCCGATGAGGCTTTCCTCATGGACAGGCCATCTGAGGGAGCTCTTCCAGCGCTGGGCATCAGAAGGTACTTGGTGATGACCTCCATCCCTTGGAGCCAGCATATAGAGGGGCTGGAGCACCCTCCTTGGCAAACCCCATTGTTGCTGGATGGTCCTCTTATTAATGTGGAATTCCAAGCCACTGGAGATCTTTTGGGAAAGGAAGAAGAGCTCCCCTTGAATGGTGTTGATCTCCATCCTGGTCTTCTGATTTGAAAGTGTTGGAGGAGGCTCTGGCTGACAGTTTGTTATGGGTCGGAATGTTCATGTTGGCTGGCCAGTACAGCAGTTATGCAAATCCGCCCTTATTGGCAGCCAATCATGTTGTCAGAATGTAGAGGCTGGGGAGTCTTTGGCAGCCCCGGAGGATGCTGGAAATGTAGGTTTTTTTACGTTGTTTTGGGGGCCTTTTAGGTTTTGGGGGTGAAAAGTTTCTTTGCTACAAACATACCTTGCTTGAGGCCTATTTCTGTTGGCAAGTTTTGTGTTTCTGCGTTGTAAGGTTTCTCTGTTTGAGGTAGTCTTCACATTACGACTGTTCCTTATATATATATATATATATATATATATATATATACAACGCATGCACAAAACCACACACACAAACACACATATAAATACACACATATACACACATACATATATATATACACATATATACACACATACACATATATACACACACATATACACACATACACATATAAATACACATACACACATATATACACACACACATATACATACACATATATATATATACACATATGCATATATACACAAATATACACACACACACAAACACACATACACACACATATATACACACATACATACACATATACAAACACATATACACACATATATACACACACATATACACACACATATACACACACATATGTATATACATATACACACACATACACATATACACACATACATATACACATACAAACACATATACACACACATATACACACATACACATATATACACACACAAAACACATATATACAGACTATGCCACAGCAACGCGTGGCACGGGACAGCTAGTATGTAACTAAAACTTTCAATAAAAAATATTAGAAGGCAAATATACCCGTCAGTAAAGACAATACAGTACACACTATCACTGGAACTGTATATAAAGCATCATTCATTTTACTTATTAAGACAAGTTATATATAAATTAGAGAAGATTGGACCAAAGATAAACGAACAGGTTTCGTCGAGAAAGACGCCTTTTACGAGAGAGTAGTAAAAAGGGGAAAGAAAAACATAACAAATATCTACAATTGTTTATTGGCCTGGGCGACAGAAGAAGAAAGAGTAAAAGAATGCATGATTGCATGGGCAAGAAACATCGGTAAACCAATACATCTAAAAGATTGGGAACAGATATGGGAAAAAAAATACACTTATGCCACTGACATGAAAGAGAATTGGTACAAGATGTTCCATAGATGGTACATAACTCCATACAAATTAGGACAAATGTATAAATCAGTTAACAAGTGCTGGAAATGTGAGAAAGAAGTGGGCACATTCTACCACCAGTGGTGGACGTGCCCAAAAGTCAACAAGTTTTGGAAGGACATTCATGAAGGCTGTGAGAAAATACTGAAAAAGAAAATAACAATGAAACCAGAATATTTCCTATTGGGTATCATAGATGAGGAACTGGATCTTGACCAAAATGAAGATATCCTATTTTCTTATCTGACAACAGCGGCCAGAATGGTCTATGCAAAGAAATGGAAACTAAAGGAAGTGGCTACTACAGAGGAATGGATGAGTAAGATAGAAGAGATAAAAGACATGGATAAGCTAACCTATGCCCTAAAGATATCGCATGGCAGACCAATAAAGAACACGAACTGGGACTTATATGAAGAGTATAGAAAAAACTATAAAGAAATAAACATATAAAGGCTGCCCAAAGGACCTCAGTTCAAAATTAGGTATAGAACAATTATAGGGGAGAAGCCCACCGTAAAAGAAACGCAAAGTCTAAAATACAAAGACCTAACGACGCCCGAAAGATAACTCGGAAGCCAGAGAACCCCTTGCCCTTACCCAGCCTTCCCGAACCAGCTTTTTTCTTGACCTTACCCCCCCCCCCCCACTTCCCCTACCCTGCCCTTTTCTTTCCTCCCATCTTGTCAAGCTTTTATCCTACCCCCAACCCCCTTAGATAGTGAATTTTATGTTTGGAAAATGTCAATAAAAACCTTTATAAAAAAAAAGACAAGTTATTTCTGTTTAACACTATTGGCAGATCTGTAAGAATAATAAATGCAAACCTGAAATTCTTCTTCATTTAACAGAATACAGGGGATTGGGAATCCCTTCAAATAAGGCTAGGAAAGGATTGTCAGGAAAGCATCCCCAGTTCCTAATGTTTATAAGTGAAGACGAGGGGGATATTCATCAATTGTTTTTCCTAGCTGAAGATTTCAGCAGGACCCAAAAAAATAAGAGTTAGTGGATCGAAATAGCTGGTAATTAAATGCAGCACACTACCAAGTCTGCCTGCATACTTTCAATAATTAATTAACCAAATGAGCTTGTGACCTGTTTTATGTCCACAGTATGGGGGAAAAGGAACTACAAATTGGGTGAATAAATGAACAAATTCAGTCTGGTTTTGTTTTTGCATTAGTGTCATTATAGCTATTTTATCTGTAGGAATGACGTGTTTATTTCATCCCAAAAGACACATTCCCGACGATGACCCTACCAGCTTTGATACATTGCTGACTCCAAAACAATTTCACAACATTTAAACTACTTCAGATTAAGAAATTTGCATAATGTTTTGAAATGCGCTGTCGGTGAAGTCAAGTCTCTGTGCAGCCAGGTTATGAAGTCAATGTTCGAACGGCACATTGATGACATTTTAAGGAAGACTACTCAATTTTCCCAGTGACCTGTTTCAAATTTGAAGCATTGGTTAATGATCGTAGTAAATGGTGGGAATGATGGAAGCGATGGGAATGTCACCCTTTGAAATTACATCTCAGTTAAAGGGTGGCTGCTTCCCTGCAAACAATAATAATACTTCTGGGGAAGCTTGCAGAAGCTATTTACCGTATATACTTGAGTATAAGGCGACCAGAATATAAGACGAAGCACCTAATTTGACCACAAAAAACTGAGAAAATTGATTGACCTGAGTATAAGCCGAGGGTGAGAAATGCAGAAGCTAAAATTGAGGCATCCATAGGATAAATATTTTTGAATATTTATATGCCATCACACCAGGTCTGTTTAAAATTAAAACTGGCAGATGTGTTGTCCTTTCTACTTGGTGGACTGCAGAGCGCTTGCTGAAAAAGCTAGGTGGTCTGGCAACCCAAAAAACACTCCAAAATAAAGTTGAAAATCAAACAGTTTATTCAATAACAAAGTCTTTGCAGGACTTGGCACAGCTTCTTAATGGTTGCAAAAAAACAGAGTGGAAATGCCTTGGGTTGTTGCTCAAAAGATTCCTCCTGCTTCTTTTGGATGGCAGGAACCCCGATATTTCCCACCCTGGTCCTAGGTGTTTGGTAGAAGGAACCACTCCTTCCCCCCCTCTAAACCTAAGCTCAGTCCAAAAGGTGACCTAAAGCTGGGCTGGTAACCAGATGTCTATCCTATACAGCATACAAAGCCAGTCTCTGCAAGGTACCATAAACTCATCTGGCTCCAGCACTCCCCCAGCTAATGGTCAAGCAAAAAGCAATCAGCAGGTCAGCATGCAGGTTAGCACCCAGTAAGCACCCAGTACTTACGGTGACCCTTTCGGAGCCAATCCTGGCTGGCCAAAAACACATCTGGCTTCCTTCCCTCTCTGAAAGGAACTAAAAACACTTTCTAAAATGGAGGCCAATCCCCAGGAAGAAAAAGGGGCGGACACCAACTAAAAAGATACATTTGCAGAGCTTTAGGTGGCAAATTCTGCACCAGGCTGCAACCTTGCTAATAATTAACAGGCAAGGTGCCAGTGTGTCTGGAACAGTCCCAGGAAAGATGCAAAAGGAAAAATGCTGCCTTTTTAAAAACCAAACTATGGGGCTATGCATATAAAACGTCTGGAGGACGGAATAATTTACATAAAACTGACTACGAGCTGTTCAACAATGGAACTCTCTGCCTCAGAGTGTGGTGGAAGAGCCTTCCTTGGAAACTTTTAAACAGAGCCTGGATGGCCATCTGTCGGGGGAGTTTTGATTGTGCTTTTCCTGCATGATAGGGGGTTGGACTGGATGGCCCATGGGATCTCTTCCAACTCTATGATTCTATGGGCCCTTCCAGACAGGCCCTATATCCCAGGATCTGATCCCCGGTTTTCTGTTTATCCCAGATTATCTGGCAGTGGGGACTCACATATTATGTTTATTTAGTTATCATTTCTATAATTTTCAATGAGTTTGTTTTTGACTTGTTATGTGTTATTCTTGGCATTGAATGTTTGCTGCTGTGTTTTATTTTTCTGGAAGCCATTCAGGGAGAAAGGGCAGGTTATAAATAATGCATTATTATTATTTAATCGAGTTTAATGCAGAAAATCTGGAATTAATATTATTATTATTAATAAAGCATTCTTATTTTTTGGTGGCTGCCACAAACTACCGTATATACTCGAGTATAAGCTGACCCAAATATAAGCCGAGGCACCTAATTTTACCACAAAAAACTGAGAAAATTGATTGACCCAAGTATAAGCCGAGGGTGGGAAATGCAGAAGCTATGGGTCAATTTCAAAATAAAAATAGATACCAATAAAATAAAATTGAGGCATCAGTAGGTTAAATATTTTTGAATGTTTACATAAAACTGTAATTTAATATAAGACTGTCCAACTCTGATTAACCCATTCTGACCTTCTTCAATGTAAATGTGTTTCCAATAAAAATAGAGTAAAATAATAAAGATAATAAAAGTAATAATAATAATAGAGTAAAATAGTGGAAATAATATTAATAATAAATAGAGTAAAATAATAAATTTTTATTTATTAAAATTATTAAAATTCAAATTATTAAAATGAATAATTTATTTATTATTTTATAATATAATATATATAATATAGTATAATGTAATTTTGTATTGCATTATGATATAATATAATATGGTAATAATATAATAAAATGTTATATTACATTGTTAAAATAAAAATAGAGTAAAATAATAAAGGTAATAATAGTAATAGAGTAAAATAATGTAAATGTAATAAAAACAGTAATAATAGAGTAAAATAATGGATATGCAATAAAAACAGTATATAGAGTAAAATAATGAAAATAATAATAAATAAATAGAGTAAAATAATAAAGGTAATAATAGTAATAGTAATAATAGAGTAAAATAATGGAAATGTAATAAAAACAGTAATAATAGAGTAAAATAATGGAAATGTAATAAAAACAGTAATAATAGAGTAAAATAATGGATATGTAATAAAAACAGTAATAGTAAAGTAAAATAATAGTAATAAATAATAATAGAGTAAAATAATGGATATGTAATAAAAACAGTAATAATAGAGTAAAATAATGGATATGTAATAAAAACAGTAATAATAGAGTAAAATAATGGAATAAATAAATAGAGTAAAATAGTAAAGGTAGTAATAGTAATAAAAACAGTAATAATAGAGTAAAATAATGGAATAAATAAATAGAGTAAAATAGTAAAGGTAGTAATAGTAATAGAGTAAAATAATGGATATGTAATAAAAACAGTAATAATAGAGTAAAATAATGGAATAAATAAATAAATAGAGTAAAATAGTAAAGGTAATAATAGTAATTGTAATAATAATAGAGTAAAATAATGGAAATGTAATAAAAACAGTAATAATAGAGCAAAATAATGGATATGTAATAAAAACAGTAATAATAGAGTAAAAAATAATGGAATAAAAAATAAAATAGAGTAAAATAAAATAATAAAGGTAAAATAAAGGTAATAATAGTAATAGTAATAGAGTAAAATAATGGAAATGTAATAAAAACAGTAATAATAGAGTAAAATAAAGATGATAATAATAAATAGAGTAAAATAATAAATGTAATAATAATACAGAGTGAAATAATAAATAACCTTGACTCGAGGGGGACTTTTTCAACCTAAAAAAAGGTCTGAAAACCTAGGCTTGTACACGAGTATATACAGTATGTCCAGATAACTAACTGGTTAACGGTTTGTAACTGCTTAACTTCAGAAAAGGCTGAAGTAGATTTTGGAAACCATCAGATTCGGGCAGAAAAACTGAGAAATATACTATGCAGGGACATGAGAGAAGCCTCTCACAAGGATGGTAATACATCAAAAACATCTGGGTGTCCCCTGGGCAACGTCCTTGCAGACGGCCAATTCTCTCACACCAGAAGCGACTTGCAGTTTCTCAAGTTGCTCCTGACATGACAAAAAAACCAACAAGCTACAGACAGACCAGCAAATTGAATGGATGTGGATCTGAGAAGGTTTCAGCAACTATTTCAGTGCCAGATTAGATTAAGCGTTGTGATGTGAGCAGTATTCAACATTTGAAGGAACAATGTTTTCACAAAAGAACCTGAAATTGTAATCAGTCTCACAATAATTGCTGTAAAGCTGCCATTCAATGTCCACCTGGAAATAAAGTCCACTGGATTCCAGACAAGGTTTCGATTGCATTTGCACATGCCTCATTCCCTGAATTTCATGGAAGCTTCGAGCACCGGAATGTGGTGCAGCTGGCTGGGTGTCAGGTGCCATAAGAGCTCTACTGACCAGAAGGTCATGAGTTCGAGGCCTGCCCGGGTCGAGGTGGGCTCTCGACCTATTGTGTAGCCTGTTGTCGACCTTTGCAACCCGGAAAGACAGTTGCATCTGTCAAGTAGGAAATTAAGGTACCACTTAGTGGGGAGGCTAAATTTAACTGATTTACGAGGCCATTAAAAAGATCTCCAGAAAACACACTGAGGAATGAAGGAGTGCGACAGCTCCCCCTGGTGGCCAGATGTTAAATTGCCTCTGTCTGTCTTGTGTGTTTGTGTGTCTAAATGTAATGTGTACATTGTAATCCACCCTGAGTCCCCTGCGGGGTGAGAAGGGCAGAATAGAAATAAAGTAAATAAATGAATAAATAATAACGTAGTTATCCTCTGTAATATTCTGCTGATATTTCATCTCTTTCCCCATCTTTCTTCTGGCTGTGCAAACCCCTAAAAGATGGGATATTCTAATTACTAGTTTGCAGGCTATTCTTATCAGTGAGCTCCATGGAATGTAACTCTGAACAAATCTGTATGTATAGAATTGCATAGGATACGATACCATTTCTTGAGTGTTTTCCAAGGAGCTGTAGCCATTGGAACAGCCTCTTCTTACCATAGTCCCGGCTGGAGTGCTATGATTAGAAGGCGCTGAATGTATAACTAGGAAGTTCTTTCCCATTTAAAGTTTTAAGCTATTGATCCGGACAACCATGTTGACTGAGGTCCCTTCTATACTGCCATATAAAATCCAGATTATCTGCTTTGAACTGGATTACGACCCAGACAGTTTGAATGGTGAATTTTAAATTTCCACTCTCTGTCTAACTTTGGTTTTGTGTGTTTTAATATGTATTTTTAAACTCTAAGGGCACTTTACTGCAGGCAATATAATTGTGTTTTATATGCAATGTATTTTATCGAAATATGTTTTTTGATGCGCGGTTTGTACATGTGATTTTATCTATTTGGGGTGTTTTTCGAAACAAACAAATAAATAAAATAAATAAATATTTTATCGAAATATGTTTTGATATGTGTATTCTATGGGGTGTTTTCCAAATAATTATGTGTTTTAATTATGTGTTTTAGCAATATTGTAACCCACCTCGAGCTGTGAAAAGAGGCGGGTAAGAAATAAAATTATGATTATTATAATTATCAGGCAGTGTAGCCTCATATAATCCAAATCAAAGCAGATAATACAGATAAGAAATAGAATTGTTGTTGTTGTTATCTGGCAGTGTGGACCCATAAAATCCAGATCAAAGCAGTTAATGCGAGTAAGAAATAAAATTATTATTATTATTATTATTATTATTATTATCCGGCAGTGTAGACTCACAAAATCCAGAACAAAGCAGATAATGCAGGTAAGAAATAAAATTATTGTTGTTATCTGGCAGTGTAGACTCATATAATACAGATCAAAGCAGATAATGCGGGCAAGAAATATTATTATTATTATCTGGCAGTATAGACTCACACAATCCAGATCAAAGCAGATAATGCAGGTAAGAAATAAAATTATTATTATTATTATTGTTATTATTATTATCTGACAGTGTAGACTCATATAATACAGATCAAAGCAGATAATGCGGGCAAGAAATATTATTATTATTATCTGGCAGTATAGACTCACACAATCCAGATCAAAGCAGATAATGCAGGTAAGAAATAAAATTATTGTTGTTGTTATCTGGCAGTGTAGACTCATATAATTCAGTTCAAATCAGATAATGTGGATTATCTGATTTGATAATCTGGATTATATAACAGTGTAGAAGGGGCTTTACTTTGTAGGGAGCTAGCTGGCAATAGATAATTGGATAAAGCAGTGTCCCCAAAATCACATCACAGCAATGCAGACTTTTCAATGTATTTTCAATTCTCCCTCTTCCTTCCTCTTCCATTCTTTCCTTCTCTCCTTCCTTTTCCCTCCCTTCTTTCCTCCATTCTCCCTCTTCCTTCCTTCCTTCCTTCCTCTTCCATTCTTTCCTTTCCCTCCTTCTCTCCCCTTCCTTTTTTCCTCCTTCCTTCCTTCCTCTTCCATTTTTTTCTTCTCTCCTTCCTTTTCCCCCCCTCTCTCCCCTTCCTTCTTTCCTCCATTCCTCTTCCTTCCTTCCTTTCTCCCCTTCCTTCTTTCCTCCATTCTCCCTCCCTCCCTCTTCCTTCCTTCCTTCCTCTTCTATTCTTTTCCCCCAAGTCTTCCTTTCCTTCTCTTTCGTTTCTTTTCACTTCCCTCTCCCCCTTCTTTCTTTTCTTCTATTCCCTTCATTATTTTTACTTTTTCCTCACTCCCTTTCCTTTCTTTTCCCCACTCTTTCCTTTCCTCCCTTCCCATTTCCTTCTTTCTTTTCCCCTCCTTGTCTCTCTCCTGCTTTTCTTTTCTTCCTTTTCTATAGTTCGTTCATCTTTTCTTTCTTCCTCTCCCCCTCCCTCCTTTCTTTCCTCTTTCTTTCTTTCTTTCTTTCTTTCCCCTTCCTTCCTTCCATCTTCTCTTCCTTCCCAGAGTCCTGAGCATGCCTTTTGCAGAGCCAGGTCTGAAGTGTCTCGTCATTCTGCCGGGGGAATCCTTTTCTCATTGTATGTGTACGTATAGACTCACCTTTAGTTGAATTCAGTCTTAAAGTATATTATATATATTATATGGCTCTCATTGAAATAAATTTCCAAATATTTTGCTTTCATGACCCTCTGAGTCAAAAAGGTTCCCGACCCCTGCTCTACAGCAAAGCAGTGTGTCCTGATAACTTTTCTAATGTTGGTGAGCCCGTAAGGAAAGCCGGAGTAGCTCGGCAAATTTCTCTTCCTGGGATATGAGCCCTGGGCTTTCAGTGAAAGGATTAGAACTAAAACTCTAACCCACGTGAAAGAGTTTTAACCTTTCTCCACCAAAGGAAGAAATAATAATATCATTTCCTCATTGGTTCTACCATTAACACATGGAGAAGGGGTATTAAACTGCCAAAACTTTGCTTTTGCGGGACAATCCTGTAGAACATTTTGCTCTAGTTTTTCAACGAATATCTCATCCAGTCTCAGCCTATTCAACATGCCGTATATACTCGAATATAAGCCTAGATTTTCAGACCTTTTTTAGGCTGAAAAAGTCCCCCTCAGCTTATACTCGAGTCAAGATTATTTATTATTTCACTCTGTTATAAATGCATAATAAATTTATTATTATTATTACATTTATTTTATTTTATTTTTTATTTAACGATATTTATATGCCGCCCTTCTCAACCCCGAAGGGGACTCAGAGCGGCTCACAGCAAACTGGAAATACAACAAACTACATTACTGCCATAGCACAACATCAGCACTACACATCACACTGCACTATAACATTATATCGCAATATCATTATTTATTTATTTATTATTTCCGGCATTTTACCCCGCTCTTCTCAACCCCCGAGGGGGGACTCAGAGCAGCTTCCAAAAAGGCACAATTCGATGCCAACACAGTAAAACACAGTATAAACCCCCCCAAAACATTACACATTAAAATACAATTACATCAACATATCATACACATTCATTTAAGTTAAACAAACAAACAAACAACAACAAACAAAACCAAAAAAAACAAACAAACATCAAACAACAAACAAACAAACATCAAACCACAACAAAAAACAAAACAAAAACCACAGTGTTCCGTCCATAAAAGTATTGAGCCCTATTCATCAACTTTCCATTAAAATCCAGTCTAAAATGATGCCTTGTGCTAGTGTGGAAACACCTGGTCCCATAGCCAGGCTTTTACTTTTTTCCTGAATGTCAGGAGGGATGGAATCGATCGTATGTCACTAGGAAGCGCATTCCACAGATGGGGAGCCACCACCAAGAAGGCCGTCTCCCTCGTCCCCACCAGCTGCATTTGAGAAGTTGGCGGGAGCGAGAGCAGGGCCTCCCCGGATGATCTTAAATTACGAGGTGGGACGTAGCGGCAGATGCGTTCGGACAAGTAAGCTGGGTCAGAACCGTATAGAGCTTTAAAGGTCAAAACCAGCACTTTGAATTGAGCTCGGAATTGGACAGGCAGCCAGTGGAGCTGACACAACAGGGGGTGGTATGCTCCCTGTCTGTAGCTCCAGTTAGTAATCTGGCTGCCGCCCGTTGGACTAGTTGTAGTTTCCGAACTGTCTTCAAAGGCAGCCCCATGTAGATATTAGCAATATTGCATGCAAAACAAATTTATTTATTTATTTATTTATTCGACTTATTAGTCGCCCTTTCCCGTAGGCTCAGGGCGACTCACATTCATAAAAAGCCGTAGAAAACAGTAAAAACACATTGTCAGTTAAAAGTGCAGCAACCAAGCATGCAAACACAGTCTACACATTCATATGTCTATGAACCGAACGCTTGGGTAAAAAGGAGGGTTTTACAGGCCCTGCAGAATGTTAACAAATCAGTCTGCGCTCGGATTGTGGAAGGGAGGGCATTCCACAGGACCGGCGCAGCGGCACTGAATGCCCTCCTCCGTGTTGTACCAAGGTGGATAGATTGTCGGCTAGGCACCACCAGGAGGTTCTGGGATTCAGATCGCAGTGGTCAAGGGGGGCTGTAATGGGAGAGGGAGTCCCTTAGGTACACTGGCCCCAGACCATTCAAGGCCTTAAAGGCCAGAACCAGCACCTTGAAGGTGATCCGGTGCTCTATTGGAAGCCAGTGCAGTTCGTGCAGCACAGGCGTGATGTGGCAGCGAGATGGAAGGCCTGCCACCAGCCGTGCTGCAGCATTCTCCACCAGCTTGAGCTTCCGGATCAGCGACAAAGGAAGGCCGATGTAGAGGGCATTACAGTAGTCCAATCTTGAGATGACCGTGGGTTGTAATATTATATTTATATCACAATTATAAAATTGTGATATTATAATTATGAATTTAATTATTAAATTCATAATTATAATATCACAATATCATTAGTAGTATTATATTGTATCAATGTATATACAATATATTATACCATACTTGTATTATAATATATTATATCATAACTATCTTATACTACATAACATTATAATTATTATATTATGATATATTGACATTATAATATATTACATTATATTATATTACAATGTAATACAACATTATATTATATTATTACCATATTATATTATATCATAATGCAATACAAAATTACATTCTACTATATTATATATATAATAAAATAATAAATAAAATTATTCATTTTAATAATTCAAAATTTTAATAATTTTAATTTTAAAAAATTATTATTTTACTCTATTTATTATTATTATTTCCATTATTTTACTCTATTATTACTGTTATTATTACATTTCCATTATTTTACTCTATTATTTTTATTTTATTATCTTTATTATTTTACTGTATTGATTTTTATTGGAAGCACATTTACATTGAAGAAGGTCAGAATGGTTTAATCAGAGTTGGGCAGTCTTATCTTAAATTACAGTTTTATGTTAATATTCAAAAATATTTAACATACTGATGCCTCAATTTTATTTTATTGGTATCTATTTTTATTTTGAAATTGACCCATAGCTTCTGAATTTCCCACCCTCGGCTTATAGTTGAGTCAATCAATTTTCTCAATTTTTGTGGTAAAATTAGGTGCTTTGGCTTATATTTGGGTCGGCTTATACTCGAGTATATACGGTTTATTTTTCTGGATTAATATTATTAATTATTTTTCTGGATTAATATTTATTATTAATTATTATAAATATCTATTTATTATTAATTATTTTTCTGGATTATTATTAGTAATAAAGCATTATTATTTTTTGGTGGCTGCCACCAAAAAATAATAATGTTTTATTAAGAATAATAATATTAATCCCAGGTTTTCTGCATTGAACTGGATAAAATAATAATAATGCTTATTATTATTATTTATTTATTATTATTAATTATTAATAATAATAACGCTTATTATTATTAATAAGGTTATAAATAACCCTTATTTATAACCTGCCCTTTCTCTCTGAATGGCTTCCAGAAAAATAAAACACAGCGGCAAACATTCAATGCCAAGAATAACACATAACAAGTCAAAAACGAACTCAATGAAAATTATAGAAATGATAACTTAATAAACATAATATATGAGTCCCCACTGCCAGGTAATCTGGGATAAACAGAAAACCTGGGATCAGATCCCGGGATATAGGGCCTGTCTGGAAGGGCCCATAGAATCATAGAGTTGGAAGAGATCCCAGTCCAACCTCCTATCATGCAGGAAAAGCACAATCAAAACACCCCCGACAGATGGCCATCCAGGCTCTGTTTAAAAGTTTCCAAGGAAGGAGCTTCCACTACACGCTGAGGCAGAGAGTTCCATTGTTGAACAGCTCGTACAGTCAGGAAGTTCTCTCTAATGTTCAGGTGGAATCTCCTCTCCTGTAATTTTATTTATTTATTTATTTATTTATTATTTGCATTTGTATTCCGCCTCTTCCCGAGGGCTCGTGGCGGGTTACAAGACATACATAGTGATCGGCAGGCAACACTCATGCCGACTCACGAACAAAATAAAACAATGCTATAACCATAAAAATAACAAAAATGATACTAAAAAACATCATTAAAACATTGTTAAAATTACACTAAGTGACAAAAAACGGTAACACAGAGTCATAAGTCGATTGAAAGCAAGAGGCGTTATATGTCAACCGAAGGCCTGCTTGAACTCATTGATCCGAGTCCTAGTTTCAAAGGCAGCCTGTCCCCTCTTACATATTTATACATGTCTCCTCTCAAACTTCTCTTCTGCAGGATAAACATAACCAGTTCTTTAAACCGCTCCTCATAGGGCATGGTCCAGAGGTCTATTGGAAATGAGGCAAATGTGGTGTGTGGGTGTGTGGGTGCGTATCTATCTACAGTAGAGTCTCTCTTATCCGACATAAACAGGCCAGCAGAACGTTGGATAAGCGAAAATGTTGGATAATAAGAAGGGGTTAAGGGAAAGCCTATTAAATGTCAAATTACGTTAGGACTTTACAAATTAAGCACCAAAACATCATGTTTTACAACAAGCGGACAGAAAAAGCAGCTCAGTACATGGTAATGTTATGTAGTAATTACTGTATTGACGAATTTAGCACCAAAACATTTCAATGTATCGAAACACCAGTGGATCTGGGCGGGAGGCAGACTGCGTTGGATAAAACAGAACATTGGATGAGCAAAGGCTGGATAAGCGAGACTCTTCTGTATCTGTCTATCTATCTATCTATTAGGCATGAGAAAAAAGTTATGAAAATGATTCGTTTCGTAAGAAATTCGTAAGAAATGCTACTTTCGGTATTTCCGCACCTGGAACGCCAACCAGGAAGTGGACTTTCTTTATAGAACCCGGGGCCAGGATTTTCTTAAGTGTCGTTATTAGGTCGTGGGGGGGGACCCTCCTTCTCTCTCTCACCACCCTCCCGCCTCCCTTGCCAATAAGTATTATGGCAAGGCAAGCCCTAAACTCGCTCCTTCTTTCGGCTGGAAGCCGGGAAAAATGTAAACAGAGGATTACTCAGAAGTAAATCTGCAAAGGAGGGCACTTTGGATGAAGGGCCCTCCTTGTGGATTTACTACTGAGTAAACCTCTCTGTTTACATTTTTTCCAGGCTTCCCTGCCTCTCCTGCCCTGCCAGGATCTAAAGCATCAAAGAGTATTGGGGTGAGAAACCAACCTAATGTATAATAGAATGAATGCTACTGTAAGTGCCTAATATTATAAGTAATCCAACGGGTCATATACCTACATTCCATGCACATGCAATAATACAGCAGTAAAAACAATAACAAGAGGTAAAATTCAAACCGAAGTATTCTGACTGGTCTCTCCTCATGCGGTGCAAACGGGCTCTTCTCTTATTAGCCGGAAATTAGCGGGAAAAGCCAGCGTTTTCTGCTTGGGTGCACACACATACATATTCTTGGGGGATTTGCTGCAGAATCCCGGGCTCATAGAGAAGATTCTGCAGAAAATCCCCCAAGAATATGTATGTGTGTGCACCCAAGCAGAAAACGCTGGCTTCTTTCTCCCGGCTCAGAGAAAAGAGCCCGTTTGCACCGCATGAGGCAGGGACCAGTCAGAATACTTGGTTTGAATTTTACCTCTTCTTATACCCATTGTTATTACTGCTGTATTATTGCATGTGCATGGGATGTAGGTATATGACCAGCCTGGGCTGTAAACTTGGGCCCTCGCTCCTCGGGATCGGGGGGTGAGAGAGAGAGGCAGCGAGGAGCGAGGGGGGCTCCTCCTCCTTTTCTTTGCTGCTTCAAGAATAGAATACCCCCCCTCCCTCCCTCCTTCCCTCCCTCCCTCCTTCCCTCCCTCCTTCTTTCCTATTTGGAGAGTCCCATCTAGAATTCAGTGTGATTTATTCAAGTTTTGGCCTACAACTCCCAGAAATCCCAGCCAATTTACCAGCTGTTAGGATTTCTGGGAGTGTAGGCCAAAACCATCTGAAATCTTGCATGCGCTGGCATAATGAACTACTAACGAATTTCGTTAGTAATTAAGATTACATTTTCTATCTATCTATCTATCTATCTGTGGGATGTCCAGGATAAGAGAAAGAACTCTTGACTGTTTGAAGCAAGTGTGAATTAGCTTGATTAGCATAGCTGTTGCTGCCTGGGGGCATCCTTGGTCTGGGAGGGGTTTAACCTTGAACTTAGTGTGGTCTGGGCCAGGGGTGGCAACTCACAAATTTAAATAATTAAATAATTAAATAATTAATTAACTGGCACTTGACTGCTTGCGGTCTGGGATTGTCCTGTTTCTGAGTGGGGTTCTTTATCTACTGCAGGGGTCGGGAAGCTTTTGGACTCAGAGAGCCATGAAAGCAAAATATTTGGAAATTTATTTCAGTGAGAGCCGTATAATATATATAATATATTTTAAGACTAAATTCAACGAAATGTGAGTCTATACGTACATACTATGAGAAAAGGATTCCCCCGTCAGAATGGCGGGACACTTCAGACCTGGCTCTGCAAAAGGCATGCTCAGGATTCTGGGAAGGAAGAGAAGACGGAAGGAAGGAAGGGGGAAAGAAAGAAGGACAGGGGAAATAAAGGAGGGAGGAGAGAGGAAGAAAGAAAAGAACGGACTATGGAAAAGGAAGAAAAAAGCAGGAAAGAGACAAGGAGGGGGAAAGAAAGAAGGAAATGGGAAGGGAGGAAAGGAAAGGGTGGGGAAAAGAAAGGAAAAGGAGTGAGGAAAAAGTAAAATAATGAAGGGAAAAGAAGAAAAGAAAAAAGGGGGGAGAGAGGGAAGTGAAAGGAAAGGAAGGAGAAGGAAATGAAGACTTGGGGAAAAAGAATAGAAGAGGAAGGAAGGAAGAGGGAGGGAGGGAGAATGGAGGAAAGAAGGAAGGGGAGAGAGGGAGGGAAAGGCAGGAGAGAAGGAAAGAGTGAAGGGGAGGAAGGAAGGAAGGAAGGAAGGAAGGAAGAGGGAGAATGGAAGAAAGAAGGAAGGGGAAATAGGGAGGGAAAAGGCAGGAGAGAAGGAGTGAAGGGGAGAAAGAAAGGAAGAAAGGAAGAGGGGGGAGGGAGGGAGGGAGGGAGAGGGAGACTGGAGGAAAGAAGGAAGGGGAGAGAGGGAGGGAAAAGGAAGGAGAGAAGGAAAGGGTGAAGGGAAGGAAGGAAGGAAGGAAGGAAGGAAGAGGGAGAATGGAGGAAAGAAGGAAGGGGAGAGAGGGAGGGAAAAGGAAGGAGAGAAGGAAAGGGTGAAGGGAAGGAAGCAAGGAAGGAAGGAAGGAAGGAAGGAAGGAAGGAAGGAAGGAAGGAAGGAAGGAAGGAGGGAGAATGGAGGAAAGAAGGAAGGGGAGAGAGGGAGGGAAACGCAGGAGAGAAGGAAAGAGTGAAGGGGAGAAAGGAAGGAAGGAAGGAAGGAAGGAAGGAAGGAAGGAAGGAAGGAAGGAAGGAAGGGGAGAAGGAAGGAAGAGGGAGAATGGAAGAAAGAAGGAAGGGGAAATAGGGAGGGAAAAGGCAGGAGAGAAGGAGTGAAGGGGAGAAAGAAAGGAAGAAAGGAAGGAAGGAAGAAAGGAAGAGGGAGGGAGGGAGGGAGAGGGAGACTGGAGGAAAGAAGGAAGGAGAGGGAGGGAAAAGGAAGGAGAGAAGGAAAGGGTGAAGGGGAGAAGGGAAGGAAGGAAGGAAGGAAGAGGGGGAATGGAGGAAAGAAGGAAGGAAGAGGGAGGGAAAAGGAAGGAGAGAAGGAAAGGGTGAAGGAAGGAAGGAAGGAAGGGGGAGGAGGGCGCGGGGCCAAGGCGGACCTTGGTGTCGACATCAGCGAGGCAGTCCCTCTGGAAGGCGTCGAAAAGGCAGCAGCTCTTGAGATGCCCAATGATGAGGGCGAAGAGCTGGGTGTCCCCCGGGGAAGCGAGGCCAGGTCTGCGGTGCCAGGGCCAGGCCCACCTCCGCCACCACCCCCCCTCCCCGAGGCCCGTGGCGGAGGATGAAGAGGAAGACGAGGACGAAATGCCGCCACCGGGCTCCACCATCCCCAGCGAAGAGGGCGCAGGGCCCGAGAGCAGCGGGGGATGAGGAAGGGGCTACGGTGGCGGCGCAGAAGCGGCAACCACGGCCCATTTGTGTCACACACACCCCCCCCCCCCGCGCTGCATGCTGGGAAACTTAGGCCCAGGCTGCTCTGGAGAGACAAATGCAATCATGAAAAGAGCCACATCTGGCTCCCGAGCCATAGGTTCCCTACCCCTGATCTACTGGGGGGGGGGGGGGGTTAAAAAAAAACACTGGTAAACAGATTTTGTTCATTTTCACGGTTTCCTCTATTCTGTTGAAATTGTCCAGATGCTTGTGGATTCCATCGGCCCTAGGTGGCAGCAGCCAGGCTTTGCAGCTACAAGGCTACTCAGTGCTAATCAAGGTGGCCAATTCCAACATTCACACTTGCTTCAAACAGACAAGAGTTCTTTCTCCAACCCTGGACATTCCACAGATAGATGATAAATAGATAGATAGATAAATAGATAAATAGATAGATAAATAGATAAATAGATAAATAGATAGATAGATAGATAGATAGATAGATAGATAAATAGATAGATAGATAGATAGATAAATAGATAAATAGATAGATAGATAAATAGATAAATAGATAGATAGATAGATAAATAGATAAATAGATAGATAGATAGATAAATAGATAAATAGCTTATTACTGCTGTATTATTGCGGTGCAATGAGCCGGGGAAAAGCCAGCGTTTTCTGTAGGTGCACACACATACATATGACCAGTTGGATTCTAGGATTATAATATGAGGCACTTACAGTAGCATTCATTCTATTATACATTAGGTTGGTTTCTCACCCCAATACTCTTTGATGCTTTAGATCCTGGCAGGCAGGGAGGCAGGGAAGCCTGGAAAAAATGTAAACAGAGGTTTACTCAAGTAAATCCACAAATCAAATAATAAATAGATAGATAGACAAACGCGCACACACATACAAACAAACTGATCTCTGGAGTCTTCATGGACAATAAGCTGAACACGAGCCAACAGCAACTTTAAAAGCCAATGGGATTTTGGGCCGCATCTAAAGGAGTTTAGTACCTAGATCAGGGGTTGGGAACCTATGGCTCGCGAGCCAGATGTGGCTCTTTTGATGAGTGCATCTGGCTCGCAGATAGGGTGGCAACCCTAGCGCACGTGCAATACGCTGGGGCAATGGCCCAAGTTCAAATGAGGGACGCCGCAGCTGAGAGAGCGTATGCTCTCATCTTCCTCCTTTCAGTCTAGGAGAGCACTAACGCGCATGTGTCGTCTGGGATCCTTCCCTGGCACAGGCGCAGTGGCGTCGCCGCCTGAAGCGCACGGATTCTGAGGCTGGAGGTGGAGGACGAAGGTCAGCAGAATATGGCGCAGCTGGCTGGGCGTCAGCTGCATAAGATCTCTACTGACCAGAAGGGCATGAGTTCGAGGCCTGCCCGGGTCAAGGTGAGCTCTCGACCTATTCTGTAGCCTGTTGTCGACCTTTGCAACCCGAAAGACAGTTGCATCTGTCAAGTAGGAAATCAAGGTACCACTTAGTGGGGAGGCTTAATTTAACTGATTTACGAGGCCATAAAAAAGATATCCAGAAAACACGCTGAGGAATGAAGGAGTGCGGCAGCACCCTCTAGTGGCCAGATGTTAAATTGCCTCTGTCTGTCTTGTGTGTTTGTGTGTCTAAATGTAATGTGTACATTGTAGTCCACTGCGGGGTGAGAAGGGCGGAATAGAAATAAAGTAAATAAATAAGGTGACGAAGGGAGCCCGCTGCCTCAGAATTCGCGTGCTTCAGCCGGTGACGCCACTGCGTCTGCGCCAGGGAAGCTACCCTTGGAGGTGGGAAGAGGCGGTGGTGAGAGGCTTCGGCAAGGCCAGGGCGACACGGTAAGCGAGAGAGAGAGGGCGAAGGGGAGGAACCGCGGAGGGGCAGTTGAAGAGGGCGTGGCCTAGTGCCAGGGGGCGTGGCTATACTCAGCCTGATCCCCTTTTGATCAGAATGGGAGAATTCAGTCTTAAAATAGATTATATGGCTCTCGCTGAAATAAATTTCCAAATATTTTGCTTTCATGGCTCTCTGAGTCAAAAAGGTGCCTCTCTGTCCTGCTTTGGTCAGACCTCACCTGGGCAACACAGTTTAAAAGAGATATTGACAAGCTGGAAGGTGTCTAGAGGCTGGAGACTAAAATGAGTAAAGGTCTGGAGACCATGCATCCCTATGAGGAGAGGCTTAAAGAAATGGGTATGTTTAGACACACACACACACAGATAGATAGATAGATAGATAGATAGATAGATAGATAGATAGATAGATAGATAGATAGATATATGTAAAGGTTTTCCTCTGTCATTAAGTCCAGTGGTGTCCAACTCTGGGGATTGGTGCTCATCTACATTTCTAAGTCAAAGAGCCGACATTGTCCGTAGACACCTCCAAGGTCATGTGGCCAGCGTGACTGCCTGGAGCACCGTTACCTTCCCGCCTGAGCGGTACCTGTTGATCTACTCACATTTGCATGTTTTCAAACAGCTAGGTTGGCAGAAGCTGGGGTTAACAGCAGGAGCTCACGCCACTCCCCGGATTTGCACCGGCAACCTATCGGTCAACAAGTTCAGCAGCTCAGTGCTTTAAGCCACTGCGCCAGGGGGGGTGGAGGGGGAGGTGGTCCCCCATATACACACATATACATATACATACATACACATCCCACTTTCCTCATTTCCAACAGACCTCTGAACAAACAGATCTCTGCAATCTTCGTGGACAATAATAATAAAATAATAATATTATAAAATAATAATATACAAATAATTATATATAATATAACAATAATAATAATGCACATCCCACTTTCCTTTTTTCCAACAGACCTCTGAACAAACAGATCTCTGTAGTCTTCATGGACAATAATAATAAAATAATAATAATAATATAAAAATAATATAATAATAATATATAATATAACAATAATAATAATACACATCCCACTTTCTTTATTTCCAACAGACCCCTGAACAAAAAGATCTCTGGAGTCTTCGTGGACAATAATAATAAAATAATAATATAAAAATAATATAATAATAATATATAATAGACAATAAATAATAATAATAATAAATAATAATAATATATATTATAATAATAATAATACACATCCCACTTTCTTTATTTCCAACAGACCTCTGAACAAACAGATCTCTGGAGTCTTCATGGACAATAATAAAATAATAATAAAATAATAATATACAAATAATAATATATAATATAACAATAATAATAATGCACATCCCATTTGCCTTTTTTCCAACAGACCTCTGAACAAACAGATCTCTGGAGTCTTCATGGACAATAATAAAATAATAATAAAATAATAATATACAAATAATAATATATAATATAACAATAATAATAATGCACATCCCATTTGCCTTTTTTCCAACAGACCTCTGAACAAACAGATCTCTGGAGTCTTCGTGGACAATAATAAAATATAATAATATAAAAATAAAATAATAATAATATATAATATAATAATAATGTGCATCCCACTTTCCTTATTTCCAACAGACCTCTGAACAAACAGACCTCTGGAGTCTTCGTGGACAATAAAATAATAATAAGTTAATAATAAGCTAATAATAAAATAATAATAATAAAATAAAATACAATAATATATAATATAACAATAATAATACACATCCCACTTTCCTTATTTCCAACAGACCTCTGAACAAACAGATCTCTGGATTCTTCGAGGACAATAATAATATAATTATAATAATAAAATAATAATAATATAAATAATAATACTATATAATATAACAATAATAATAATGCACATCCCACTTATTTCCAACAGACCTCTGAACAAACAGATCTCTGCAGTCTTCCTGGACAATAAAATAATAATAATAAAATAATAATATAAAATAATAATAATATAATAATATATAATATAAAAATAATAATAATACACATCCCACTTTCCTCATTTCCAACAGACCTCTGAACACACAGATCTCTGGTGTCTTAATTGACAATAATAAAATGATGATAATAATAAGATAATAATAACATAATAATATAAATAAAATAATAATATAATAATATAATATATAATATAACAATAATAATACACATCCCACTTTCCTCATTTCCAACAGACCTCTGAACACACTGATCTCTGGTGTCTTAATGGACAATAATACAATAATAAAATGATAATAATAACATAATAATAACACATATCCCACTTTCCTTATTTCCAATAGACCTCTGAACAAACAGATCTCTGCAGTCTTCGTGGACAATAAAATAATAATAATAACATAATAACATAATAAAATAATAATAATATAAAATATTAATAATATAATAATAATATATAATATAACAATAATAATAATACACATCCCACTTTCCTCATTTCCAACAGACCTCTGAACACACAGATCTCTGGTGTCTTAATGGACAATAATAAAATGATAATAATATTATAATAATATAAATAATAATATAAATAAAATAATAATATAATATATAATATAACAATAATAATAATACACATCCCATTTTCCTCATTTCCAACAGACCTCTGAACACACAGATCTCTGGTGTCTTAATGGACAATAATAAAATGATAATAATAAGATAATAATAACATAATAATATAAATAAAATAATAATATAATAATATAATATAACAACAATAATAATACACATCCCACTTTCCTCATTTTCAACAGACCTCTGAACACACAGATCTCTGGTGTCTTAATGGACAATAATAAAATGATAATAATATGATAATAATAACATAATAATATAAATAAAATAATAATATAATAATATAATATAACAATAATAATAATACACATCCCACTTTCCTCATTTCCAACAGACCTCTGAACAAGCCTCTGAGAATGCCTGCCATAGATGCAGACGAAACGTCAGGAGAGAATGCTACTGGAAGATATATATGGCCACACAGCCCGGAAAACTCACAGCCACCCAAGGGGAAATCTCTTTCCTCTCGGTCCTCAAGGGTTTCTGAGCTGAGTGCGCAATGGATCGGAATCTGCATCCAGTGCTGACGCGGATGGGTTGCATTCGCCTCCTGAAACGTTCAAGCATCCCCTTGGCGCTGAGATGCCGAGCGCCAGGTTCGACTCCGAGGAGCGGGGTGAGCTCCCGCTGTTAGCCCCAGCTGCTCTGCCACCCTTCGCTTGGGAGGCTGCCCTTGGAAGGGAGGCTGAGAGGGAGCGCAGAGGGGGAGAGGGCGTCCTTACCGGCTGCTTGGCGTGGACTTGCCGGTAGCGCTCTTCCTCCGGAGGGAGCGGGTGCAGGGCCAACATGCTCGGGCTCCGGCTCGGTCTCTCTCCGCCTGGCTGGCCGTCTCGCGGGAGAGGGAGCTGGAGTGGCCCCACGAGCGGCGGGAGGGCTCCTTCCGAGCGGGGGCGGCTTGGCATTTGGTCCGCGCGCGCCGGCAACCCGCACCCCACCCCTTCATCACCATCACCAACCCAATGAGAGAGAGAGAGAGCCTCCTTCGCCCACCCACTCCTTCCCCACCACCCGGGGGGAAAGAAAGACAACACCTTTCCTCCCGACCTGGATCTCCCCTCCTTGGGATTTTCTGTTCCTCACCAGGGTTTTGTGTGGCAACTTTGGCTCCAATCTCTCCTTGGTGCGGTTCCCAATGCTCTCTGCTTGTAGGCGAACTATACATCCCAGCAACTACAGCTCCCAAATGTCCGGATCTGTTTTCCCCACACTCCGCCAGTGTTCACATTTGGGCGTACTGAGTATCTGCGCCAAGTTTGGTCCTGATCCATCATTGTATGAGTCCACGGTGCTCTCTGGATGTAGGCAAACTATACATCCCAGCAACTACAGCTCCCAAATGTCCAGATCTATTTTCCCCACACTCCACCAGTGTTCACATTTGGGCGTACTGAGTATCTGAGCCAAGTTTGGTCGTGATCCAACATTGTTTGAGTCCACGGTGCTCTCTGGATGTAGGCAAACTATACATCCCAGCAACTACAACTTTCAAATGTACAGATCTATTTCCCCCAAACTCCATTAGTGTTCACATTTTGGTATATTGAGGATATGTGCCAAGTCTGGTCCAGATGCATCATTTTATGAGTCCACGGTGCTCTCTGGGTGTAGGCAAACTATACATCCCAGCAACTACAACTCCCAAATGTCCAGATCTATTTTCCCCACACTCCACCAGTGTTCACATTTGGGCATATTGAAGATCCATGACAAGTTTGGTCCAGATCCATCATTGTATGAGTCCACGGTGATCTCTGGGTGTAGGTGAACTACAACTCCCAAACTCAAGTCAAACCCATCAAACCAAACTTGGCACGAATACTCAATCTTGGCACACAGAACTGCCATACCAAAGGGAAAATGCTGGAACTCTGCCAGTGTTCACATTTTCCCCAAACTCCGCCAGTGTTGAGTATCTGCGCCAAGTTTGGTCCAGATGCATCATTGTATGAGTCCACGGTGCTCTCTGGATGTAGGCAAACTATACATCCCAGCAACTACAACTTTCAAATGTCCAGATCTATTTTCCCCAAACTCCGCCAGTGTTCACATTTGGGCGTACTGAGTATCTGCGCCAAGTTTGGTCCAGATCCATCATTGTATGAGTCCACGGTGCTCTCTGGATGTAGGCAAACTATACATCCCAGCAACTACAACTCCCAAATGTCCAGATCTATTTTCCCCACACTCCACCAGTGTTCACATTTGGGCATACTGAGTATCTGCGCCAAGTTTGGTCCAGATCCATCATTGTATGAGTCCACGGTGCTCTCTGGATGTAGGCAAACTATACATCCCAGCAACTACAACTCCCAAATTGCCAGATCTATTTTCCCCACACTCCACCTGTGTTCACATTTGGGCATACTGAGTATTTTCGCCAAGTTTGGTCCAGATCCATCATTTTTTAAGTCCACATTGCTCCCTGGGTGTAGGTGAACTACAACTCCCAAACTCAAGGTCAATGCCCACCAAACGCTTCCTGTATTTTCTGTTGCACATTGGAGTTCTGTGTACCAATTTGGGTTCAATTCCATTTGAGTATCTGTGTCAAGTTTGGTCCAGATCCATCATTGTTTGAGTCCACAGTGCTCCCTGGATGTAGGTGAACTACAACTCCCAAACTCAAGGTCAATGCCCATCAAACCAAACTTGGCACAAATACTCAATCTTGGCACACAGAACTGCCATAACAAAGGGAAAATACTGGAAGGGTTTGGTGGGCATTGACCTTGAGTTTGGGAGTTGTAGTTCACTTACTTCCAGAGAGTATTTCTTCCAGTATTTTCTGTTGGACATCAGAGATCTGTGTACCAAGCGGGTTCAACTCCATCATTGGTGGGGTTCCGAATGCTCTCTGATTGTAGGCAAACTATAAATCCCAGCAACTACAACTCCCAAATGTCCAGATCTATTTTCCCCACACTCCACCAGTGTTTTCATTTGGGCATACTGAGTATCTGAGCCATGTTTGGTCCAGATCCATCATTGTATGAGTCCATGGTGCTCTCTGGATGTAGGTGAACTACAACTCCCAAACTCAAGGTCAATACCCACCAAACCCTTCCAGTATTCTCTGTTGGACATTTGGAGTTCTGTGTACCAAGTTGGGTTCAATTTCGTTGTTGGTGGAGTTCAGAATGCTCTTTGATTGCAGGTGGATTACAAATACCAGCAACTACAACTCCCAAATGTCAGGATCTATTTTCCGCAAACTCCACCAGTTTTCACATTTCAGCCTATTGAAGATTCCTGGCAAGTTTGGTTCAGATCCACCATTGTTTGACTCCACACTGCTCTCTGGATGTAGGTGAACTACAACTCCCAAATTCAAGGTCAATGCCTACCAAACCTTCCTGTATTTTCTCTTGGTTATGGCAGTTCTGTGTGCCAAGTTTGAGTATTCATGCCAAGTTTGGTCCAGATCAATAAATGTTTGAGTCCACAGTGCCCCCTGGATGTAGGTGAACTATAGCTCCCAAACTCAAGGTCAATGCCCATCAAACCCATCCAGTATTGTCTGTTGGATATGGGAGTTCTGTGTACGAAGTTTGGTTCAATTCCATCATTGGTGGAGTTCAGAATGCTCTTTGATTGTAGGTGAACTATAAATCCCAGCAACTACAACTCCCAAATATCAGGATCTGTTTCCCCCAAACTCCACTGGTGTTCCCATTTGGGCATATTGAAGATCCATGCCAAGTTTGGTCCAGATCCATCATTGTTTTGAGTCCATGGTTCTCTTTGGATGTAGGTGAACTACAACTCCCATCCCTCCACTCTCTGGTTTCAGAAAAGCAGAAGCTCCACTTATTAGGCACACAGTTCAGCCCCAGGTGGCTCAATGAATTAAAGCAGTGGTTCTCAACCTATTTTCATTCACTGGACCAAATTTGGCACAAATACCCGATATGCCCAAATTCAAATACTGGTTGGTTGGGGGGTGGGGCGTTGATTTCGTCATTTGGGATTTGTAGTTTCTGGGATTTATAGTTCACCTACAATAAAAGAGCATTCTGAACTCCACCAACAATGGAATTGAGCCAAACTTGGCACACAAAACTCCCATGACTAACAGAAAATACTGGAAGTGTCTGGTGCGCATTGACCTTGAGTATGGGAGATGTAGTTCACCTACATCCAGAGAGCACTGTGGACTCAAACAATGATGGATCTGGACCACACTTGGCACGAGTACTCAGTATGCCCAAATTTGAACACTGGTGGAGTTTGGGGAAAATAGAGCTTGACATTTGGGAGTTGTCGTTGCTGGGATTTATAGTTCACCTACATTCAAATAACATTCAGAACCCCACCAATGAGAGAATTAGGCCAAACTTCCCCCACACAAAACCCCCATGACCAACAGAAAATACTGTGTGCTGACGACCTTTGGTGACTGCTCTGACACCCCCTCATGACCCCACCTCAGGGGTCCCGCGACCCCCAGGTGGAAAAACACTGGGTTAAACCCTTGTGCTGGCAGGACTGAAGACCGAGAGGTCAGAGGTTCGAATCAGGGTAGAGCACAGATGAGTTCCATCTGTCAGCTCCAGCTGCCCATGCACGGACATGAGAGAAACTTCCCACAAGGATGGTAGAACATCAAAACCTCTGGGCGTCCCTCTCTGTTTTATTCACTACTAGCTTGGGGACCCGGCAGTGCCCGGGTTATTTGAGGAAGGCATTGTGTGCCAAGGTTGGTTCCTATTAGATGTTGATGTGGCTTGCAGTGGTCTCAGGAACTTAGTGAAGGTACTGCAAGTCCCATCGGCCATGGTCCATCCCCCCTCCAAACAGCACCAGGATGTAGAGTGGGTCATGGGGGCTCTGTGTGTCACATTTGGTCTTGATCATTCTTTGGATGAGGGTTGCAGCAGTCTCGGAAGGTGGGTGAAGGTATTTCAAGTCCCATCATCTGCGGTCCATCCTCCTTGAAACAGGACCAGGGTGTAGAGTGGGTCAAGGGGGCTCTGTGTGCTAATTTTGGTCTGTAGTGGTCATTGGGTGAGAGTTGCGTTGTGAAGTGGGCCATTGGGCCCCTGTGTGGCAAGTTTGGTCCTGATCCATCACTGCTGTGGGCCGCAGTGTCTGACTGCCTGAGGCCTTTCCTTTTCCCTCTGAGTCACCTTAGAATGTTGAAATGTGGATGGCCAATCAGAGTCCTTTATGCAAATACCATTTTAGTGGTAACCAATCCCCTCCGTCTGGGGCCATAGAATGTTGGAATTCTGAGGCTTGCCAATCAGAGTCCTTTATGCAAATAATCCCATAGTGGCAACCTATCGAAATGCTGTCACATATTCCTTGGCACCTCCGCACTTCCCAGAAAATGAACATTCCTTTTCCAATGGAAAAAACCCCTGTCTTTTGGCTAACTCAAGCATTCAGTTGCATTCTGTTTGGCTGGCCAATCAGAGTCCTTTATGCAAATTTTCTCTCAGTGGCATCCAATGCCCTCTATCTGGTGCCTTAGAGTGTTGGAGTTCTGAGGCTGACCAGTCAGAGTCCTTTATGCAAATAATCTGGTGCCTTAGAGTGTCGTGTTCTGAGGCTGGCCAATCAGTGTCCTTTATGCAAATAATACCACAGTGGCAATCAATCGAAATGCTGGCACATATTCCTTCCTCCACACCACCGCACCTCCGCACCGCCGCAAACACTGACTTTTATTATATACATAGAAGATAGATAGATAGATAGATAGATAGATAGATAGATAGATAGATAGATAGATTCTAAAGCAGGGGTGCTCACACTTTTTCAGCATGGGAGCTACTGATTAAAGTACGAAGTCCCAAAGATCACCTGCCCAGAAATGTAAAACGTATAACTATTTTCTTATTTATTTATTTATATTTATTATTCATTTTTATGTATCGCTCCTTCCAGCAGGCTCGGGGCAGTTTACGTAAAATGAAGTCATAAAACATCAACATTTCAATTTAATAACAACAATATAAAACAGAGCATAAAAATACATCCAACCACCCCATTTCTCCCACACTGCCATATTACCACACATATTATCAGCCAGAAAGTAAGAAGAGAGGCTTTTGAACTGCAAGGCCATTTAATGTTCAGCAAGGTAAACAAAGGGGCATGCAAAAATACATCCAACCACCCCATGTCTCCCACATTTCCATATTCCCCAACATATATTTCTCAAGGAACAAAGCAAGCAGAGGCGCTTTGGAGCTAAAAGGCCATTTTTAAACATTAAAAATAAACAAAGAGACATGCCACAGAACAATCAAGCACCCACCCCAAAGTAAAAAGACCGACCTTTGAGATGCGGTAAGGAAATGACCCCAAAGCGTCCTTCTTCTCCTCCTCCGTCGTTGCTCCTATTTCCACGCCACCAGCATGCGTGCCGCCGGGGAGGAGCAACAACGGAGGACTTCTTTGCAGCGTGCAGGGGCACGTGAAGAGGACCAACAGCAAAAAACCTGGTCAGGGGCCTGAAGATCACCAGGATGAGGCCCGAAGACCACCCTGGTGATCGCGATCACTGTTCTGAGCACCCCTGTTCTAAAGCCTTTGACTCCTCTATCAATTGGTTCCCAAACTTTGGTCCTTTAGCACAGTGTTTCCCAACCTTTTTTGAGCCGCAGCACACTTTTAACATTAAAAAAATCCAGGGGCACACCACCAACCAAAATGACACAAAATGACACTGTAACACAGTAAAGAACGGCTGGGGGATGGTGAGCTGCTGGGAGCAGCTGCTGGGAGTGCCAAAGCCAGGGGAGGAGCCAGGCCACACCATGCCCCACCTCCTCTCCCTGGCTTCAGATCTCCCACAGCTTTGCCAGCCTTGAGGGGGCAGTGCCAAGCCAGCATTGTGCTGGCTCTGCCACCGCTGGCTTGGCACTGCCCCTCAAGGCTGGTGAAGCTGTGGGAGTGCTGAAGCTGGGGAGGGGGCGGAGCTATCGCGCCATGCCCCGCCCCCTCCCCCGGCTTCAGCTCTCCCACAGCTTCGCCAGCTTTGTGTTGGCTCTGCCACCGATGGCCTGGCACTGCCCCCTCAAGGCTGGTGAAGCTGTGGAGTGCTGAAGCTGGGGAGGGGGCGGGCTATCCGCGCCATGCCCCGCCCCTCCCCGGCTTCAGTTCTCCCACAGCCGCCAGCTTTGAGGGGCAAGCCAGCATTGTGCTGGCTCTGCCACCGCTGGCTTGGCACTGCCCCCTCAAGGCTGGTGAAGCTGTGGGAGAACTGAAGCTGGAGGGGAGGGGGGGGGGGGATCCGCGCCATGCCCTGCCCCCTCCCCCGGCTTCAGTTCTCCCACAGCTTCGCCAGCTTTGAGGGGGCAAGCCAGCATTGTGCTGGCTCTGCCACCGCTGGCTTGGCACTGCCCCTCAAGGCTGGTGAAGCTGTGGGAGTGCTGAAGCTGGGGGAGGGGGCGGAGCTATCCGCGCCATGCCCCGCCCCCTCCCCCCCCGGCTTCAGTTCTCCCACAGCTTCGCCAGCTTTGAGGGGGCAAGCCAGCATTGTGCTGGCTCTGCCACCGCTGGCTTGGCACTGCCCCTCAAGGCTGGTGAAGCTGTGGGAGTGCTGAATCTGGGGGAGGGGGCGTAGCTATCCGGGCCATGCCCTGCCCCCTCCCCCCAGCTTCAGTTCTCCCACAGCTTCACCAGCTTTGATGGGGCAAGCCAGCATTGTGCTGGCTCTGCCACCGCTGGCTTGGCACTGCCCCCTCAAGGCTGGCGAAGCTGTGGGAGTGCTGAAGCCGGGGGAGGGGGCGGAGCCAGGCTGCGTCATGCCCCCCCCTCCCCCCAGCTTCAGCTCTCTCACAGAGGAGGAGGAGCATGAGCGGTGGATGGGCTTCAGTAGGCGGGGCTCCTCCTCCACGCAGCTTCAACAAGCAAGTGGCGAGAGTCATGGCGGGAGTCATGGCAGATTGGAGGCTGGTTGGGGAAATGGCCGAAGGAGGCGGTGCCCCGGTCCCTTCTTCTTTTTCTTCACCGCCGCCCGTCCCTTCCTCCTCCTCTCCCAAGCAGCAGGAGTTCAGTTGGAGGAGGGGGGAAGGAAGGGGGGCAGAGAGCTTTTCTCACGGCACACCTGATGATCACTCACGGCACACTAGTGTGCCACGGCACACTGGTTGAGAAACACTGCTTTAGCACTTTGCTGCAACTTCCAGAAGTTCCAGCCAGCTTGACCAACCGTAAGAAATTCTCCGAGTGGTGGACGTTCCAAATACCTGGAAGACTATGGGCATTCAGCCCCATTTTAAAAAGTTGTAGTTCTTGTCTTCAGGATCCCTGAGGAGTAGTATTTTTAGGGGCATGGGGATATAGCATAATGTTGGTTACCGGTCCCACTTATAAATAGTTCTTATAAATAGTTTCCCCTTCAAGTCTGCCTTAAAGCAGACTTGAAGGGGAAAGACATGAAAGGGAACTCATCTTTTAACGGTCTGTTGCATAAAATCGTTATCAGAACGATGTCTTAAAGTAATATTTTTTGCATGAAAGTTCGTGCCTCATTTATAATTTTAGATTATGAAATTCATAGGGCATTCCTCCAAGGCCTTTTTGAAGAAATAGATCATCTTTTGTTCGACGGGGAACTGGAAAATTTTCTCAAATATGGTAAAGATGGTAATAGAAAGATCAAAGGTCATGCAAATGTTTTTATTTATTTATTTATTTATTTATTTGTTCAGACTTCTATGCCGCCGACTCCCTGAGGCTCGCGGCGGCTCACAGGAGCCGAAGGCAAACAAGGATACAAAGTATACATAGATAAACATACAAGATATACGAAGGTAAAACATCACAGGGTAACCAACAGCAAATAGGGGGGAAGGGGGAGACCAGGCTCATGCCCAGGGGCAGAGCCACCCGATAGAGCTATCAAGCACGTCCATCAAATGAGGGGAGCCGGGGGACCCACAAATCGAGGAGCGTCCTCAAAGACTCCAAGTCAGAGCAGTGACAGCCACTGCAATGTCGGTCGTTGTCAGTCAGTGGGCCGTGCCTCGTTGTCTGCGGCTTGCCCACCCTCCCAAATTGAGGGCTCGTCGGTGGAGGCATCCCGCGCCTGCGGGTAGCGTTCCTGAAGGTCCTGGAACGGGGCCCTCCGGGGGGCGCCTTCCAGGGGACAACCACCATGGGGGTATTGCAGTGCGGGGCGGGGCGTCCTCCGGCCCCGTCCCTTGCCCCGCCCTCGACCTCTCCTCCGCTTCGGCGGATGTCTCTCTGGTCTGGGCAGTCCATCGGGGCACAGGGGGGGGAATCAATCGTGGGACCTCCCACACTAACGGCGTTCTTGGCCCCATAGCTGTCATTGGGGGCTGGCCAGGCACCATCTGATGTTGGCAGAGGACCTGAGCTGGTCGCAGTCAAAGGGATCGCCGGCAGCCGTGCTGCCCGTCGTCGGGGCCGCTCCTCAGGGACCCTCGCCAGAGCCCTCTCAATGTCTACTGCATCCATCAAGGGCTGCCCGAACATTGGCGGCGGGGAGCTCGCAGCTCCCAGTAGCATGGCCGGCGGCGGCGGCCGCTCCGTGGGAGGGGCCGCCAGAGGCGTCACCAGGGGCGTGAACTTGGTCGCTGGGGGAGGCAGGGGAGGCGGGACCAGGGACGCCGGGCTGGACGAGGCCAGCGCCATGTTGGGGCAGCCAGCCAACGCCCTTACCGTCGGGACTGGGGAGACCCGGCGCCCCAGGGCCTCCCATGGGCTCCACCATCGGTCAACCGCCGCTCCCGCCAAGGCACCGTCCGCCGATGGAGTCGCCTCCTTGCAGATGGGGGGGCTCCCCTCGGCAGGCTGCCGCCTGTCCTCCGGGAGTCCGACCGAGGACTTTTTGTGTTATTTTGTAACCTGCTTTTCTTACACGAGGAACCAACACAGTTCACACTCAACATTGAAATAATACAGCTAAAAACAGTCCTCGGTGTACTCAAGAGATCTTTTTACCACTTCCTTCCTCTCAAATACATGCACCATATTCTGTGTTGAAAAATGTACTTCTATGCAAGGATCGGCCACAAAACATCTGCACATAAATAAGTACAGTTAAAATAGTTATAAAAGCCTTGATTCTTCATACAACAAAGAAAGGGGTCACAAAAGAAAAGCTGGAGGATGTGCACCAAATTATCCACTAGATCAGGGCTGTCCAACTTCTACCGGGCCAGGGGCCTGAATTCCGGTCACTGATGACCTGGGGTCTGCCCCGCCCGGCTCCGCCCCTCCCTGCCCCTGGCTCCGCCCTCTCCCCCGGTGCCCTCTCCCCTTATTTTTATTTAATATTAAATATATTTAATTCCATCCTCCCCTCTCCCTTTATTTTTATTTAATATTAAATATATTTAATTCCATCCTCCCCTCTCCCTTTATTTTTATTTAATATTAAATATATTTAATTCCATCCTCCCCTCTCCCCTTATTTTTATTTAATATTAAATATATTTAATTCCATCCTCCCCTCTCCCCTTATTTTTATTTAATATTAAATATATTTAATTCCATCCTCCCTCTCCCCTTATTTTTATTTAATATTAAATATATTTAATTCCATCCTCCCCTCTCCCCTTATTTTAATGTATCCCATCTCCCCTTATTTCATCTTTAAATATATTTAATTTTATATTTAATACATGAGGGGAGATGGGGGGAGGGAATGAGGAGCCCCCCGAGGAGCCCCCTGCTTCGGCCTACCTTTTCCAAACGCGCAGGATCCAGGAGTACCCGGACGACGAGAGAGGCGACGACCGACTGAGTCGTAGAAGGTCCTAACCGCGTCTATGGGCCTCAGCGATCCAGTAGTAGAGTAGCCGAAGAGTATCGCGAGGATACGCAATCCACACGGGATTTCGCTGTCAACACCGTTGACAGCGAAATCCCGTGTGGATGCGTATTCTCGCGATACTTGCTCGAACCCGAAAGTAGGTTTTTTTTTAAAAAAATTATTATTTATTTTATTTTTCAATTTTAATTTTTTATTAAAAAGCTTAGGGGGCCGTAGGGAAAGGGCTGGGGGCCGTATACGGCCCCCCCGGCCCGCCAGTTGGACAGCCCGCCACTAGATGTAGAATAATTGTCTAACTGGAACATGCAAGACTATATAGTGGATCACTCTCTAGGTTCTCATGGATAAGCATCAATTTAATAGACCAACAATATAGTGACATTCATCCAAAGTAATATAAAAAACAATGTAAACAATTATGAGACATATGACAGGCAACATTCAACTAAATACTAGATGCACAATAAGAGTATTGTGTATGACAATAATCAATGCGCAATGAGCATGTATAATTCCACGTTGTCTCTCGGCATTACTTCGCGAACGAAGATTCTTAGGAAGGACTCATCCCACACTTTTTACAAGTGTGTTGATGACTAAAAAGGCCAATCTGAGATAGGCAAGTTCGGTTGCAGAAAGCACAGCAGAAAGTCTCCTTGGATGATGTTGTTTCCAAGTTGCGGTTCTTTCTGCGTTGTCGTTTCTCTTCGAGACCCATTCGGTGTGTCTTCTCTAAAGAGGCCGGAGCATTGTGGATAGCGCGTCTCCATGCCTCCCGATGTGAGGCCAGGGTGGACCATTGTTGGTGATCAATCTAGCCGAGCCTGAGATGTTGTTTCAGGGAGTCCTTATATCTCTTTTTGGGGGCGCCTCTCTTGCACTGACCTGTGGCGAGTTCACCATAGAGTAGTATCTTTGGGAGGCGGTGGTTCTCCATCCTAGAGACATGCTGTGTTCTCAATAGCATGGCCTCAACGCTGGTGATCCCTGCTTACTCAAGGACAGCAACATTCATCACATAGTCAGTCCAGTGTATATTTAGGATTGTGCGAAGACAGCGCTGATTAAAGCGTTCGAGGAGTCGGAGGTGTTGAGTCTTTGCTGTTATGCCGGTCTGAGTCCCTCGATAGAGGTGAGAAGGTCGGGTACAAAAGTTTTAAATAAATAAATAAATTGGCGATAGGTGACCCATGTTTCAGACCCATATAGGAGAATAGACAGTACGATAGCTCTGTACACACTGATTTTGGTGCTTTGCCTCAGGTGCTTGTTGCTCCAGACTCTTTTGTGAAGCCTTCCAAATGCACTACATGCCTTTGCTAATCTGTGATCTATCTCTTTATCAATCCTGGCATCTGAAGAGATGATGCTTCACGGATAGGTGAACTGCTGAACGGACTTAAGCACAGATTTGCCTATGTTGACGTGGGGATGGTGGTGTTCTTCCTGTGGTGCGGGCTGGTAGAGAACTTCCGTTTTCTTCAGGCTGACTTCCAGCCCAAACAGCTCTGCAGCTGTTGCAAAGCAGGATGTGAGGCGCTGCAGGACTGCTTCTGAATGGGCGACAAGGGCAGCATCGTCAGCAAAAAGCAGCTCACGGACTAGATAGTTTAGAGCAGGGGTGGGTAATTACCATCCCTCCAGGTGTTTTGGACTAAAACTCCCAGAAATCCTAGCCAGTTTACCAGCTGTTAGTTGAAGTCCAAAACACCTGGAGGGCCGGTAATTGCCCACCCCTGGTTTAGAGTCTTAGTGCGAGCCCTCAGACGGCTTAAGTTGAACAAGCTACCATCAGTACGATAGCATCTATATATATAAAAAGAGAGTGGTCGTGGTACCCGGCAAATAGGCGCGAAAACTACATGTCCAAGAACCACGAAAATCGCCAGGCCACTGACCCATACCCCGGGGTCCCTATAGGGCCCACAAAAACACCCCGAAACACAACCCACCACCCTCTAAAACACCCCGAAAAACAACCTTTCACGCATGCACAAGCGGCGAACTCTGGCGGCCGCAGCAGCGCCCGCCCCTCCTCCTCCTCCAACACACCCTCCCACCCTGCCTCCCCTTGGCCCCCCCCCCTCCTCCTCCTCCTCCCACCCCACCTCCATGCCCCAAGACATTACCCCACCCGCGCCGCTGACGCCATGCCCACCTCCTCCACCACCAGGCCGCTCCTCAAGCCGGGACACATGGCCACCGCCTTGGCTGCCTTCTCCGCCGCGTCCTTGGCTCCGGTACTGAACCCAGGCCCGGCTGGCAGCCACTGAGAAAGCCAGGGCGCGGCGGAGAAGCGGCCAGAGGCGGTGGCCATGGGCGCCTTCTCCGCGCGTCCTTGCCTTCCCTCAGCGCCTGCCATCCTGGCCTGGGTTCAGAACCGGAGCCAGGGCGCGCCGGAGAGGCCGCAGCAGCCCTGGCCGCCTTCTCCGCCCCGCGTCCTTACCCTTCCTCGATGGCTGCCATCCTGGCCTGGGTCCAGAACTGGATGGCAGTCGCCGAGAAGAGCAAACGCAGCTGGCAGCGCACAAGCACCGCCGTGGCGCCTTCTCAGCGCGTCCTTAGCTCCGGTTGCCGCCTCCACGCCGCTCCCGGACCCGAACAGCACGGCCGACGCCATGCCCCCCCCCTCCGCCGCTTCCCAGCCACTCCTGAAGCCGGCCACCGCGGCTCAAAACAGCCACGTCGCCTCCCGCGTGGCCCAGCTCCCAAACAAGCTAGCAGGCAGCGGTGGAGGCGAGGGCGGCGGCACGGCCCAGGTCGAAGCGACTTGGAGCCAGCGGAGGCGGACACGGGGACGGTGGAGGAGGCGGCCTCGCCGCCACCCGCACAACCCGGCACGGCCACGGAACTACAATTCCCAGAAGGCTCCGCGCGGCTCACTGGGAAGGAGGGGCGGAGACAGGGCAGGAAAAAGAGAGAAGTGGCTGCGCGGGGCCTTCTGGGAACTGTAGTCCCCTGGCCCGAGCCCGCCTCCTCCGCCATTTCCAAGCCCCTTCTGGACCCGGGTCACGCAGGCGGGCCAAGGGAGAAACAGGCGGAGGCCGCAGCCCTTCACGATGAGGAAGGAACCGCCGGAGCGAGGAAGGCCCTGGCGACGGCTTGAGGCCACCAAGGCACAGGATGAAGAGGCGGAGGAGGAGGAAAGAGCAGCAGCAAAAGGAAGAAAAAAAGGAAGGAAGGAGGGAAGGATGAGACAAAAAAAATTTAAAAAGAAGACTGGATGGAAGGAGGGGGAAGGAAAGTATACCAGGAAGGAAGGAAAAGCCACAGCGAGCGTGGCCGATCAGCTAGTGTGTGTGTGTCTATATATATATACACACACACACACACACTGGCCACCCGGCAGCGTTGCTGTGCCCTATTTAGGAGATGCGAGAAAGTCTGAGTATGTAAGGGTTGGAATTGTTGTTAGTGAATTGGGTGTTTTATGTTTGTGCCTCAGCTCTTTGCCTGCAGTCCTTCGGGTTTGACTTGTACCATGGCCAGGACGGATCAGCTTGGGAGGGTTTGTCCTGTCAGGGGATCTCTATCTTCACAGGTGTGTCCAGTGTCTGTTGGGGACTGTTAAAAATCCTTTCCGTATCCTTTTTAGCCACCTTTCTCAAGATCTTCATGTCTAGCTTACTTTCTGCTCCTCTCTTTTCAAGATGTCCTGCTCTGTGTCTTTTGCACCCATTGGTCGATGTCCGATGAGGCTTTCCTCATGGACAGGCCATCTGAGGAGCTCTTCCAGCGCTGGGCATCAGAAGGTACTTGGTGATGACCTCCATCCCTTGGAGCCAGCATATAGAGGGGCTGGAGGACCCTCCTTGGCAAACCCCATTGTTGCTGGATGGTCCTCTTATTAATGTGGAATTCAAGCCACTGGAGATCTTTTGGGAAAGGAATAAGAGCTCCCCTTGAATGGTGTTGATCTCCATCATGGTCTTCTGATTTGAAAGTGTTGGAGGAGGCTCTGGCACTCCTCTGACAGTTTGTTATGGGTCGGAATGTTCATGTTGGCTGGCCAGTACAGCAGTTATGCAAATCCGCCCTTATTGGCAGCCAATCATGTTTTCAGAATGTAGAGGCTGGGAGAGTCTTTGGCAGCCCGGAGGATGCTGGGAAATGTAGTTTTATTTTTACTCGTTGTTTTGGGGGCCTTTTAGGTTTTGGGGGGAAAGTTTCTTTGCTACAAACGTACCTTGCTTGAGGCCTATTTCTGTTGGCAAGTTTTGTGTTTCTGCGTTGTAAGGTTTCTCTGTTTGAGGTAGTCTTCACATGACGGCTCTTCCTATATATATATATATATATATATATATATATATATATATATATATAAGGCATGGTTTCGAACCCAAAAATCGCGATTCTAAAATCAAATGGGGGGTTGATTAGTAAAAGAAAGACTTACAAAAAAATTTCCAAAAGGTTCTAAAATGTAACTTAATTACTAACGAAATTCGTTAGTAATTCGTATGCCAGCGCATGCGCATTCCAGATGGTTTTGGCCTACAACTCCCAGAAATCCTAACAGCTGGTAAATTAACTGGGATTTCTGGGAGTTGTAAACAAAACTTGAATAAATCACACTGAATTCTAGATGGGACTCTCCAAATAGGAAAGGGAGGGAGGGAGGAGGGGTATTCTATTCTTGGAAGCAGCAAAAAAAGGGAGGCCCCCCTCGCCCTCGCAGCCTCTCTCACACCCCGATCCTGAGGGAGCGAGGGCCCAAGTTTGCCCAGGCTGAGAGGAAAAGGAGGAGGCCTGAGGCTGTGAGGAATGGTGGGAGTTGAAGTCCAAAACACCTGGAGGGCTGAAGTTGGCCCCTCATGAAGCCTCTTCAAGGCTTTAGATCCTGGCAGGCAGAAGGGGCAGGGAGAGCCGTCAACTCCTCCTGCCCTGCCAGGATCTAAAGCATCAAAGAGCATTGGGGTGAGAAACCAACCTCATGTATAATAGAATGAATGCTACTGTAAGTGCCTAATATTATAAGTAATCCAACTAGTCATATACCTACATTCCATGCACATGCAATAATACAGCAGTAATAATAATGGGTATAAGAAGAGGTAAAATTCAAACCGAAGTATTCTGACTGTGGTCCCTCCTCAAGGGTGCAAACTGCAAAAGGCTCTTCTCTCTGAGCCCGGGAAAAGGCAAAACCCGGGCACAGCGTTTGCTGCCTGGGTGCACACACATACATATTCTTTGGGGGATTTGCTGCAGAATCTTCTTTATGAGCCCGGGATTCTGCAGCAACCCCCCAAAGAATATGTATGTGTGTGCACCCAGGCAGCAAACGCTTCGAGTATATTTGTAAATATCTTGTAGTCAGTGTTGAGGAGTGAAATTGGTCTATAATTTTTCACTTCCAGTTTATCTGAACCTTCTTTGTGTAATACCACAATGTTGGCAGTGTTCCAGGAGTTAGGGGGAGGTTTGTTATCTAGTATGTCATTCATTGTCAGCATAAGGTTCGGCACCAGGTCCGCCTCAAATATTTTATAATATCGTGCTGAGAATCCATCGGGTCCTGGTGCTTTATTGGGTTTCAGCTCCTTTATTGCCTTACTTACTTCTTCTTTTGAGATATATCTATTTAGATTTTCTCTTTCCTCCTCCGAGATCTTACTTAGCTTCTGGTCACTTATATATTTTTGTATTAGCTCTTTAGGGGTATCTTCCTTTGTATATAGTAATTTATAGAACTGGGAAAACTCTCCAAGTATTTGTTTGGTGTCACATAGGATCTTATCCTTATTTCTAATTTGTGTTATATAATTTCTTTGGGTTTTTTTCCTTACCTTAGCTGCTAGCCACCTACCCGGTTTATTAGCATGTTGAAAGTATTTTTGTTTAAGGAACTTTAAATTTTTCCCATAGATTCCAGATCTATACGCTCTTTCTGCTTTAACAGCATATCATATTGAAATTTAAGTTCCTTATTTCTTGGGTTCTTTTTAAGGTTGGAATCTGCTTCTTTGATCTTTGATATCAGCTCCTTTTCTATCTTTTGTTTGGCCTTTCTATTTATGATGTCCTGTTGTATAAGGAGGCCCCTTAATACCGCCTTACTGGCGTCCCACACAATGCTGTTTGATAGTTCTGGAGTGGAGTTAAGCTCGAAGTATTCTTTTATAGCTTTCCTATGTTTCTCGATATCTTCCGATTTCCTTATCAATTCCTCCTTTAATCTCCAAATCCTGGATGGTGATTTGTAGCCTATATGAAACTCTATGAGTCCGTGGTCTGATAATATTTTAGGTGTAAGTTTGATTTCGCCCATAGATGTAAATAGATTCCTAGTTGTCCACACCATATCAATCCTTGACCAGGAGTTGTATCTATTAGAATAATAAGTGTAGTCTCTTGCCCCCGGGTTCTGTTCTCTCCACCCGTCAATAAGATTTAGGTCGTCTAGTATACTAACTCCTTGTTTCGGGAGTTGACCACTATTTTTTTCCTTTCTCTTCCCCCCTGATCGATCTAGGGTCTTATCTATTACCCTGTTGTAATATCCTAGAATCAATAATTCGTCATAGGCTACTTTTTCTATTTGTTTCTTCAATTGCCTCAGGAATTTCACCTTAGGCCCGTTAGGGGCATAAATGTTGCATATTAGTACTTTTTTGTTGTTCCAGTAATTAACTGGTCGAACAAATTGCGATTCCATTCCCCCCTTGTTTCAACAGTGCAAAGTATCAGAACAAATGTCATGTACCCAAAAACTGTCCTCACTCCTGTGGGTGGTCTCCTCCTCCCTATCCTTCCCATCAATATCTGAGCCCACCATCTCAATGATAATGCTTTGGGTTCTTTCCTTTCTCTCGGTGGGCCACACTGCGTCATACTTGACCACGCAGATCACTTGCACCCGTAGGGATCAACTTCGTGGCCTTGTCGACCCTTACCAGGGGCTTGCTTGGTGATCTTAAGCCTCAGTTCATCCTCCGGATCGATCTCCGCTCTCCAACTGGGGGGTGCACGCTTCAGCCTGGTGTAGTGTATCCACGGTTTCACCTCTTTCACCTTTACTGCCGTGGGCGTGGATAACAGCACTGTATACAGTCCCCTCCACCTTGGTCCCAACGGATCGATTTTCCACTCTTTCACCAATACGTCGTCACCTGGTGAAAAACAATGCAAAGGCGTGGTAGGATATGGCGGATTTAACTCTGCAGTGTACTGACTCAATTTCTCAATGTGTTTTCCCAAAAGCTGAACTTGTTCCAATGTCTGTTGATCTCCCAAAATGTGACTGTCGGAAGCCAATCCTGCCACGGCCTTTAAATTTAATGGGGGTCTTCCATATAATCTTTCATAAGGAGACAGTCCTGTCTTCTTGGGAGGTGTGCATCTGATTTTAAACAATGCCATAGGTAGAGCTAGTCTCCAATTTAGTCCTGTCTCTTGACAAATCTTTGCCAAACTGTTCTTCAGGGTCCGATTAACCCTTTCCACACGGCCTGAAGATTGCGACCTGTAAGCGCAATGAAGTCTCCATGTAATGCCTAACAACTTGCTTAGTCCTTGAACAACCTGATGCACGTATGCTGGGCCGTTATCTGATCCTATCTGTAACGGCATGCCAAATCTTGGAATAATGTCCTTTAACAAAGCCCTCACCACCTCCATTGCTTTCTCTGTCTTGGTCGGATAAGCTTCCGGCCATCCGGTGTGAGTATCCACAAAAACTAACAAGTATTTGAATCCTCCATGCGAAGGCATCTCTGTGAAGTCTGTCACTAGTGCTTCAAATGGTGTACTCCCTTGGTGTTGTATTCCTGGTGGTTTCAATGGTCCTTCCCTGGGGTTATTCTTGACACATGTCCAACATCTGTGGGCCGCTGCTGCTGCCAGACCATGTAATCCATCTATATACATCTGTCTACCCAACAGGGCTGCCAGAGCAGATTTACCTAAATGGGTGTGCTGATGGAAATGTTGTACTATGCGCCACGCCTTGCTCTTAGGAACATAGGCGCGAGAATCTGGCATCACGATTATGTCTTCCTGCCATCTCCCTCCCTCTTTCAGAGCCCATTCTTCTTCCTCTTTTGTGTAATGACACCTTTCTACCTGTGGGCCTGAACTTGTGATTTCCATCATCACAGATGATGGGCTTTGGAGTGCTGCTTCCCTAGCGGCCAAATCTGCCTGTCTATTTCCTCTAACAACCGGGTCCTCACCCCTTTGATGCCCTCTACAGTGCATGGCAGCAACTTTTCTCAGTTTCCAAACGGCCTCCAGGAGAGCAACTATCTTATCAGCATGCTTTATGCCCTTTCCAGCTGAGGTCAAGAAGCCTCGTTCTCTGTACAATGCTCCGTGAGCATGTAACGTAATGAATGCGTACCTCGAATCCGTATAGAGATTAACCCTTTGCCCTTCTGACAACTGCAGTGCTCGAGTGAGGGCCACAAGCTCGGCCCATTGAGCGGAAGTTCCCGGAGGCAGAGACCCTGCTTCCAGCGTCTCTCCCTCCCCCGTCACCACCGCATAGCTGGCATGTCTCACCCCACTCTCCACAAAGCTACTGCCATCCGTAAAAAGGGTTAAGTCTACTTTCTCCAAAGGTACGTCCTTCAGATCTGGTCTGCTGGAATAAACCTGGTCCATCACCTGGACACACTGATGCTCAGTTACCTCCCCTGGGGCTGGCAACAAGGTTGCCGGGTTTAAAGTAGAGCACATCTCTAGGGTTACGAGCGGATTGTCACACAGCACTCCTTCATACTTAGTCAGTCTTTCATTCGTGAGCCAGCGTGGTCCCTTGGAATCTAGCAATGCTTTGATGCTATGAGATGCCCTGACGGTCAGTGGCTGGCTTAATGTCAGTTTGTTTGCTTCTCTAATTAAATCTACTGCGGCCGCTACAGCTCTCAAGCAGGGCGGCATCCCTTGAGCCACTGTGTCTAACTGTTTTGACAGATAAGCTACAGGCCTGTGCCATGTGCCTAACATCTGAGTGAGCACACCTACTGCGGTTCCCTCTCGCTCGGAAACGAAAAGGAAGAACGGTTTATTTAAATCTGGCAGGCCCAATGCTGGGGAAGACATGAGGGCCTTCTTTAGAGCTAGAAATGATTTTTCACATTCTTCTGTCCACACAAATGGATCCTGTCTGCTCCCTCTCGTGGCTTGATACAGAGGCTTGGCTAGCACGGCGTAGCCAGGCAACCAATGGCGCACATATGATGTTTACCCAAGGAATTCCCTCGTCTGCCTTCTGGTGGAAGGTGTGGGAATTGCACATATGACTTCCTTTCTTTCTACCTCTAACATTTCTAGAGTGTAGTGTCTGCATCCCTCTTGCGTCCTGCAAGCGAGAAGTAGATCATCTACGTAGGCCCCTCCCCCTTCTGGCTTCTTGACAGGGAGCAACGGGGTGTTCCAAGGAGAACTACAGGGCACTATGATCCCATACTGCAACAATCTGTTCAAATGTTCTTGAATCCCTGCCACCGCTTCTCGGACTTTGCCAACCCTGGAGGGTTATCTTCAGCCCACACTAAAGGCGTCCCCTCCCAGGGCCATTCTGTTCTTTCTGGTTTGAACTCCTTTAACTGAAACAATCTCCATTCTTCTGCCATGGGAATTGTTAACTCCATCCATCCCTTTTCCAAGAACTCTATCCTTGCTCTGATTTTTGCCAACACATCCCGTCCCAGTACGGGGACTGGGCATTCTGGTACATGCAAAAGCTGATGGCTTACTTCTCTGCCACTATAGCTTCCTTGTTCTGGTATGGCCTATATGTTCCACGACTTTTCCCTCTGCCGTGACTTCCTCTTCCTTGTCCTCTTCCTCCCCTGAAACCTTGCTCCTCACTTTCTTCCTTCACATCCTCCACACATTTTGCTTTCCAATGACCGTATCCTCTGCACCTAGCACACTGATTCCATCCCAAACGTTCTTGACTCCCTCCTTTTCCTTCCCTGAAGCTTCGCCCCCATCTCAGGCCTCTCCCACGACTATTTCCACTTCCTCTTCCTCTTTGCCTCTCATCCATCATGCTTAACAACACTCTATACCCCTCTTTCTTCTTTCTTTCTTTTCCTCTTCTGCATGCTCTCTTGCCATAAAAACCTGATCAGCCAGGGCCAACAGTTCATTTAAGGCCTTTCCCAAGAACCCTGGCGGTGTCTGAATCTTCCTCCTTATATCATCCGCTGCTTGCGAGATGAAAGATTGGGTTAAAGCCCATCTCCCATCATCCTGCTCTAAGTTGTAAGGGCTGAACTTTCTGTATGCCTCTTCCAGCCTTTCTAAGAATGCTGCTGGTGACTCTGTCTTTTCCTGTTGAACTCTCTGAATTTTCTGTAAATTGGAAGGTCGGGGGCTCTTCTTATTGCCTTCAAGAGAATCTGTTGAAACTCTCTTATGCGGTCCCGGTGAACCGCATTATTCGGATCCCACTGTGGATCTATCTCTACTGGGAAACTCTCTGCCCCATAAGCTACGGGGTCAGCTGCTCCATGTCCTTCTTGGGCCAGTAAACTTCCTTGATTTATAATGTTCCTCCTCTCTTCAGTGGTAAACAGAGCATTTAAGAGCTGTTTACAATCCCTCCAGGTAGGGTCATGGGTGGCAATGACTCCCTCTAACAAATCTGCCATTGCCTTGGGTTGTTCTGAATATGGTGGCGTAGAATTGCGCCAATTAAAAATATCCGATGAAGAGAATGGAATAATCTGAAAAGCTTGCACCACGCCATTGTTGGCATCCAATAGTGGCACTTGCCGTATTGGCATTTCCAGGACTCCCAGGGACTCTTTGATCTTAGTGACTCTAACGACCTGCTCCTAGTATGAACTGGTGAAGCATCCGTGGGCTCCCGGGGTCTCCTTCTTCTAACGGTTGGGGATTCCTCCCTCCCCCTTCTTTCCACTTCTCTTGCTTCTACTATTGGATATAAAGCTTCCCTTGGTTGTGGCTTTTCATAAGCTGGCGGACTGGCAAAGAAAGGATTGTGCATCAATCGGGGCATCATGGAAATCGCCATTGCTGGTGGCACCATGGCTGGTGGGATTGCCATGGGTGGCGAGATCATTGCTGGGGGTGATGTCGGGAGGGGTACTACTGCCATTGGAGTGGCCATCACAGCTGGGGCTGCCATCGCAGCTGCTGAAGCCATCTCTGGGCCTGGAGCCATCGCTGAGGCTATTGCAGGGGAAGTTACAGGTGTGGCTATCACCGATGGAATTACGGGTGAACCCATCTCTGGGGCTGTTACTGGTGGATTTAAAAGCGCATCCAGCAGAGACGCGGCAGGCACTTCCGCATTTGCTGGTGCGTTTACTCGACGTCCCGGTCTCCTCAGTGGTACTATTTCCTCCAATTCTGCTTGGAGCACCGGAGCTCTCTTCCCTTCCTTCCTGCTAAACATGCATCTGCCCTGGTGGTGTTTCTTAACCCACCAGACTTCATCTTCAACCACCCTTTCCCATGTTGCGGCATAGACCCATTGATCTGGATATATGTCGGCACAATAGGATTCTAACTGCTTACACTTCCTCAGATCCCAAGTTCCCCCTTTCGGCCAACCTAACTTGTAAGTGGGCCACTCATCTGTGCACAGATTCCTCAATCTAAAATCTTTCAAGTCTTGTGGATCCCCTTCTACTGTTAATTGTGAGAACCTGTCAAAATTCTCTAACAAGCACTGCAAAGGCGTCCCCTTGGAGCTGTTCCCTCCCATTTCAGGGGTACTTAGTGTTTCCTCCCCCCAAATGTGTGTTCCCTAGTGTTTCTTCACTTCAAACACGATACTTGCCGGATTTCTGTAGACTCGGGACACCCTCGCCCCCGGACTTCCTCCGTGCGTGCGACTTCTCCGAAACTGGTTTCTCTGGTAACCCACGTCAGCTGCGGCTCCTCCGGTCGAAGCGGCATTGCCTCAGAGACGGGGTGCGCAGCCGGTCACATCAGGGCCCCTCTCAGCCCACGCGCATCGTCTCAGGATTCTGCCTTCGAATGAGGACCGTTCTGCCAACAGAATCGCGTCTCCTGCGTCGCGGCCCGTCTTCCAATGACGTCAAATCACGTCGCTAGGGGTCACCAAAGAACTGTAGCAGGAAAAATCCTACCAAAGATTACCCCTTTGACTCCAAGGCTGCTATCCGTGCGGGCGCAGGAACGAGAAGACGTGACAACTGGGTTACTTTTCAGGAAACACAGTTTATTCCAGATCCACAGCTGCAGGGTCTGCCCTTTGGCGTAACAAGACGCAAGGAACAGAACAGCCCCTCCTTTCAGTCATTCAGTTTTTATACAATCAATGGAGTCAGTTTAAGCAATGCCTCCTTCATTCATTAATTTCACTGGCTATCACTCATGATGTGCTTCTGATTCTAACCAATTAACAATGCATTAGCTAATCTAATAATTCATTGGCTGACAAACACTATGCAGTTTATTTTCCTGACCAGTTATTTAAGCTTTCTCTATGTGAGTAGATTGTCCCTATATTGTTACTTTTCTGATAAGCTTTTCCCACGGACCAGCCAAGTGGGTGTTTCATTAGGCTAACACATGTGATGTCTCCTAGACCAATCACTGTCTAGTAAACAAGGAAACACATGGTGTTTCTCTAAACCAATTGTAGTGCATCAGGACGACCAATGAGATGGCATCCTTTCTAAACCAATCACTGCTGGTTTCCATCGTGCTTGCTAAAACTGCCTCCTTCTCTATGCCTAGCCTATGCTTAGGTAGCATTCTCTCCTGGCGTTTCTTCTGCAACTCAATGAATCTCCTTCATTTTAAATACAGAACTACAACCATCTCGCTTTCTAGGTGTTCAATCATTGTGGACAAAGAAAGGTTCTACACAGCCATTTAAACTGAAGGTCCTTCCAGACAGGCCCTATATGAGGACTCACCCATTGTAATGCTGACCAGCATAGCAGTTTGGCATCCAGGACATGGGAAAGCCAGGAAAAGGGGGAGTGGCTTGGAGCCTCCTCTGGGAGGGAGTTAGAGAGAGAGATGCCTGGGAGGAGCCCAGAGCTGGGGGGAGGAGCCGAGCTACTTGAGTGGGAAAGAGTGTAACTTTTTAGTCAGTCTCTGGTTAACACTCAAAGAGAGAAGTCAGTCTCTTGTCAGGACTCAAAGAGTGAAGAGCTTTTTGTCAGAGCTCTGAGAGAGAGAGAGAGAGAGAGAGAGAGAGAGAGAGAGAGCCGTTTGTGGTCAGAGCTGTGAGTCTAAAGCAGTCTCTTGACAGTGAAAGCTCTGTGTGATAGCTGGCAGGTAGTCAGTCACAGGCTTTCAGAAATCCCTAGGGTTTAGGGATTAGCTCACCTCTCTGAAGAAGCCAGCTATAGGAACACTCTAAGAGAGAGAGAGTTATAGCTAGGTGGGCTTCTGGTAGACTGAGAGTTAGGTAAACAAAAGCTGAGGGCTATGTCAGATACTGGGTGAAACAGACAAGGCTAAATAACAAATATATATATATATAATTCAAGAATAGTACATACGTGCACCTAGATAGTATTCTACATCTAAATCTCTACCCAGGAGACATCTATGCCTAGTCTCCCGCGTCCTGGAATTTTTCCTCTAATACCTTCCATCTACCCGATCCTTTGAACAATCTTTCCTACTCTCCCATCTACGGATTTACAATCGATGTCCACCTAGGAGTATTGACTTTGCAGCACTACAGGAACTTTATTGCCTACGGGCTTTGAACTTTGGGACTCACACATTGTGAAGTATATTGCCTGTATTGATGTTGGTCCTTGGGGAATACCCCTGTTCCTGAATGCTCGAGATTTACCTACCTATTTGGTCTACTATCTAGGTGCGCGTATGTACTATTCTTGAATTATTATATATATATATATATATATATATATATATGTGTGTGTGTGTGTGTGTGTTATTTAGCCTTGTGCTTTCTTGTCTGTTTCACCCAGACTGAGAGTTAGCTCAGGGTATTAACTAAGATAGTTAGTTTGTAGACTGCTCACCACTAGTTTAAATATTAGTGTGAGGGAGTTTTAGTGAGACAAGTTTCCACACTGTTTTTAAGATCTAAGATTTAAAGAATTCATCTTCTGTAACCAACAGGCTAATGAACATTCATTGATAACCATTACGCTATTGTGCCTCACTTGATAACCGTAACGCGTTTGTGCCTCTCAAAGCTGCTTGTTAGTTTAATAAATATTCATCGTTATTAACTTTTCAAGACAGTTTCAGTGTGCCTCATTTCCATCAGTGTGTGCCAGTTCCAGCAATCTCATTTCCCAATCTGGAAGAAGATTTTACCTCCGAATCCTCTGTTTATTTTGGTGATTAGAATTAGAGCCTAGCTGAAGTGTTATTTTTAAAAGAAATCCTGAAATTAGTATTTTAGGTTGGTGGCAGCAATCAAAGAGTTTAAAAATCCTCCAAAAGTTTATAGCCAAGTCGTCACACCCTATATCCCAGAATTCAATGCTGCAGAATTCGAAGAGGGACAAATGGAGGCCGAAAGGGAGAAGCGTGCCAAGAGGAAGGCATGTCAAGCCAACTCTGACGGGGGACCACCTTCCACCTGGAAGCTGATGTCCTTACTGTGGGAGAACATGCGGATCAAGAATAGGTCTCCACAACCACCTACGAACTCACCGCCAAGACACTAAATTTGGAGGACAATCATCCTCGGGCTACGAGGCATTGCCTAAGTACGTAAGTAAGTACATCCCAGGATCTGAACCCAGGTTTTCGGCTTAAACTGGATTATATGAGTACCCACTGTTAAACAATCTAGGATAAACTGAAAACCTGGGATCAGATCCTGGGATATAGGGCCTGTCGAAAGGGCCCTGAGTCAAGATGTGGTTTAAAGTGAGCCAGTTTTCTATGGAGCACCAGCATAGGCACCCTAGGAACCGGTTAGAGGCTGGACAGTGCCCCCATAGCTCTGCTAAATGTGGATCAACCCAAACCCATGCATTTTTTACCTCTTCTGGCAGAATGCCTTAATGGGCATAGCCATGTTCAGTGGGGATCTAACTTTGTTTCTGGTTTTTTTTTTAATGCATTAGCACTAGCCCAGTCCTGACAAATGCTCCACATTTGCCTCAAATCTAGATCTGTTTGGGATATACAGTGTTCAGCTGCAGCAGATTTTATGGTTTAGTGCAGCGTTTCTCAACCTGGGGGTCGGGACCCCTGGGGGGGGGGGGTCGTGAGAGGTCGTCAAAGACCATCAGAAAACTCAGTATTTTCTGTTGGTTCTGTGGGTTCTTTGTGGGAAGTTAGGCCCAATTCCATCGTTGGTGGGGTTCAGAATGCTCTTTGGTTGTAGGTGAACTATAAATCCCAGCAACTACAGTTCCCAAGTGTCAAGTCTATTTACCCTAAACTCCCATCAGTGTTCACATTTGGTCATCTTGAGTCTTCATAGTTTGGTCCAGATCCATCATTGTTTGAGTCCACAGTGCTCTCTGGATGTAGGTGAACGACAACTCCAAAACTCAAGGTCAATGCCCACCAAATCTTTCCAGTATTTTCTGTTGGTCATGGGAGTTCTGTGTGCCATGTTTTGGGTCAACTCCATCATTAGTGGAGTTCTGAATGCTCTTTGATTGTAGGTTAACGGTAAATCCCAGCAACTACAATTCCCAAGTAACAAAGTCAATCCACACACACCCCAACGCCCCCCCCCCAAACCAGTATTCAAATTTGGGCGTATTGGGTATTCGTGCCAAATTTGGTCCAGTGAATGAAAATGCATCCTATCAGATATTTACATTACGATTCATAATAGTAGTAAAATTACAGCTATGAAGTAGCAACAAAAATAATTTTATGGTTGGGGGTCACCACAACATGAAGAACTGTATTGAGGGGTCATGGCACTAGGAAGGTTGAGAATCACTGGTTTAGTGGGTTGGTGTGAGTTTTCTGGGCTATAGTTTGTTCCAGAAATTCTGGTGAGTTTTTAACACAGTATTTTTGGCTGGATGCACACTGCAGTGCACACTAGGGGGTGGGATGTTTTGGGGGTACCCTGCCCTTGAGATGGCTTGGAACAGGATTTTAATGGCTATGTAGAACTGCCCAAGGAAATACGTATTATTCCATCTTATTTTATTTTGGATTTATGAAATATATGTTTCAGAATTTTAAGAAATCTGGCTACACTAGTAAATATACTTTTCCATGTGTAATACACGTAAGAACCATCCCAGGCGACTGAAAAAGAATAATTAACTCACATTTTTCTTGGTACTGCCACTTTATCAGCATCAGTTCTGCACCAGAAATGCAATATTTCTGTTCTCATCTAAAGAGCGGAATCAGCTCAACTGAAGGAAGACCTGGTTCAGTGATGGATAAACAATCCCACATTCAATTTTAGCCTGCAGTCAGAGGCCCCTTGCACACAGCTGAATAAAATCTCACATAATCTGCTTTGAACTGGGATATATGGCAGTGTGGACTCAGATAATCCAGTTCAAAGCAGATATTCTGCCTTGATATTCTGTGTTATATGGCTGTGTGGAAGGTCCCCAACAAATACATACCGGGAACAAATGTCACTGAATTTTTGTTGTTGTTGTTTATTCGTTCTGTCACTTCCGACTCTTCGTGATCTCATGGACCTGCCCACGCCAGAGCTCCCTATCAGCCGTGGCCACCCCCAGCTCCTTCAGAGTCAAGCCAGTCACTTCAAGGATACCATCCATTCATCTTATCCTTGGTCGGCCCCTCTTCCTTTTTCCTTCCTTTCCCCCCAGCATTGTTGTCTTCCCCAATGTCTCCTTTCTTCTCATGATGTGGCAAAAGTACTTCATCTTCGCCTCTAATATCCTTCCTTCCAATGAGCAGTCGGGCTTTATTTCCTGGAGTGTGGACTGGTTGGATCTTCTCGCGGTCCAAGGCACTCTCAGAATTTTCCTCCAACACCACAGTTCAAAAGCATCTATCTTCCTTCGCTCAGCCTTCCTTACGGTCTAGCTCAGGGCTGTCCAACAGGCGGCCCCAGGGCCGTACACGGCCCCCTAGCCCCTTTCCTCCGGCCCCCTCAGCATTTTAATGAAAAATAAAAATAGAAAAATAAAATAAAAAATTATAATAAAAATTACCCACTTCCGGGTTTCAGAGCAAGTATCGCGAGACTACGCGAGCCACACGGGATTTCGCTCTCAACGCGAGATCACACCTGCGTTGAGAGCAAAATCCCGTGTGGCTTGCGTAGTCTTGCGATACTCCTCCTGTTGCTGAAATCTCGGCTACTGAATCCCTCCGGCCCACACAGACCTTCTTCGGCGCCTGGCTTGGTCGGTCGTGGCCTGTCTCGTGGATCGGCTTCTCCTGGATCCTGCGCGTTTGGGAAGGTAGGCTGAATCACGGGGCTCCCCTTATGTTAATATTAAATATATGGAATTGTTTATTTATGCCCCCATTGTGTTCCATTCTCTCCCTCTCCCCTTATGTTAAGGGGAGGGGGCGGAGATGGGGGCGGGGCAGGGGTGGAGCCAGGGGCGGAGGCAGACCCTTTGGCCCCCCAGGTCATCAGTGACCGGAATTCCGGCCACAGGTCTGGTAGAAGTTGGACAGCCCTGGTCTAGCTCTCACAGGCATAGGTTGCTACAGGGTATGCCATTGCTTTGACTATGCGGATCTTCATTGCCAGTGTGATGCCTCTACTCTTCACTATTTTATTGCAGATTGGTCATTGCTCTCCTCCCGTCTTCTGATTTCCTGGCTTCAGTCTGCATCTGCAATAATCTTTGCGCCTAGAAATACAAAGTCTGACACTTCCTCCACGTTTCCTCCTTCAATTTGCCAGTTGTCAATCAGTCCGGTTGCCAGAATTTTGTTTTTTTAATGTTTGACTGCAACTCAGCTTTTGCACTTTCTTCTTTCACCTTGATTAGAAGGCTTCTCGGTTCCTCCTCACTCTCGGTCATCAAAGTGGTATCATCTACATATCTAAGGTTGTTCATGTTTTAATCCCAGCCTTGCATTCAAGCCCCGCACCAATCGCAGGCTGTGTTCTCCATACAAGTTGAATAGGTTGGGTGAGAGTATGCAACCCTGTCATACGCCTTTCCCAATCTTGAACCAGTCTGTTGTTCCATGGTCAGTTCTTACTGTTGCCACTTGGTCATGATACAGATTTGGCCATTTTGGCCATTTCCTGCTGATGGAATGGTCCGTCCTCCACGCAGATTGGACAACTCTTGATGATGTATTATCTTTGAGGATGCCTACTTTATGCCTCTGAAGAAGTCTTTTAGACGAAACGGCCCTTTGCCGGCTTAGGAGTGAGCTCCCGCCGTCAGGCAACCTCTCCTCCGCTGCTCTCACCCACCGAGTGACCAGCGGTTTCCCATTCAACCTTTTCGGCATTTGCCAATCCACCCTTTACCACACGGACGCCCTTAGCTTCTTTCCGAACTACCTTTACCACCATCCTTTGCGGGCCGCCATTGAGCGTCTCCCGCACATGCACACAGCGCAGTTCGGCCTATCGAGCGTCCCGACAGGACTACCACGCCCAGCTTTACTTGCGGCTGGCCACAGCGCCTGTCCGCACATGCGCCCTAGATGTCTGGGCCTGCACTGAGCGTCTCCTGTCACCATCCTGCCCTGCTTGACACAGACACACCTGGGATCCACCCACCTCCACCTGCAGTTCGCTGATCCTCATTTTGATGCATATGTAATGTTTTTCGAACTGTAGTGTCTCTTTGCACCAGGAAGGATCATTTGTCCCTCTTGGCCCCAGGCTTCTTGATATGTTTGTATATTGCTATGATGCATAAAATGAATTGTTAGTCTTTTGACTGTATTTTGTACCTTGCATAGTGGTGATTCCACTTGTACCCCCTTCCTATATATCCCATTGTGGTTGTAAATGCAAATGTATTGATTCATTTATCGCTAATAGATAACTATTTGATATAGTACAGTTTACTGTTTTCATTGATATACCTGAATAGTATTTTCAGCATGATACAGATTCCTCAGGAGACAGACAAGGTGATTTGGTATCCCCATACCACCAAGAACTTGCCACAATTTATTATGATCCACACAGTCAAAAGTAGGCCTGGTTAGGTTCGTCGGAATGCTTCTGAATTTGGATTGAATTTGGATTGAATTCACTTTTGAACCGGTTTCGAAGCGCTTTAAGCAACCCGGAAGTGTATTTGTAATTTTGAAGCTTTTCCGCCCTTTCTCGTGAGTCAGAAAGCCACGTCCAAACCGCCCGCTTTGGATGTGGCTTCTAGGGGTGGATATCTCCAATTTAAATACTTTGAAATTCGTTAATAATTCGTATTTGAAATTATTTTGACCCTATATCGACCCTGGGTGTCCAACCAGGAAGTGAAGTTTCAAAACCGAACCTGGGGTGGCCATTTTTCTAAAGGTCACGTTATTAGGTCGTTTCCCCCCCTCTCAGTTCTCAACTGGTGCGAGGAGACTGGAGGCAGCAGCACCCTCCCTTCTCCTCTCACCAGCTGAGAGCTTGAGGTGCGTTCTTGGCAGGGAAAGAAGTGCCTGAACCTTTTTCCCTGCTAAGAACTAACGTGCATCAAGCCTTGATGGTTCTGATCTGGCGGGGGAAGGAAGGGAGGGGTGGAAGGCTCACATGCACTCCTACGAAACACAGGAGGCAATGCACCAAGCATGCACTAAGTTACTGAGTAAGTAGCTGACAGAATGGGTACACACACAGGTATGCATGTATGGCATGCACTCACTCAGCCTGAATAAGTCCTAAAGCCCACTAACAACATGATAGAAGCAAGCTATATAAACAAATAATCAATTAATGCAAATAAAATTCACAGATTGTCAGCGGCGCCTTGTCCAATGCGGGATAGCGCAATGGACAAAGACGCGGCCGCCATCTTGGAAGAGGATCGAGTGATCGGAGGCACGGTCGCCATTTTGGTTCCCCTTGTTTCATGTTGTTTCTGTAGATAACTGTTGTTGGATAACTGTGGGCTGAGCTGTTGGAGTTCCCGCCGAAAAAGGACAAGAGGGGTGGGGCTCCGGGGTTATCGGGTTAAGGATTGGCTCTTCGCCAGAGGGGGGAGGGGCTCGAGGAGTTTTGAGCAGGGATTTTGGAGGGAAGGCCTCAGTACGGTTTTTATTGCTGTGGATTAAGGACCCATAAAGCATTTCCTCAATACCCGAGTGAGTGTGGTTATTTGGGCGGCCTACCAAAGCTGACACAGATACAGTATGAGCTTCTTATAACAGAAATATCAATCTCCTCCAAAATTGCTTCACAGGGCTACGTACACACATCCTAGTCCTGCAGTTCTGACTGCTGGAAAGCGGGAGCAAAAGTGGGAAACCTTCTCCCAAACACAGCCACAGACCCGACCAATTGATGCCCGAAAAATGGATCGGGTGCCGAATATCATGGTGCGCTGGAAAGGAGGCTGCGGAGAAGCTATTCTCTCACCAATATCATGTTAGGTATTCAACAGGGACCCTTTTGATGGAATACCTAACTTGATGGATACCTAACTTGCGTCCTGTGTTTTGTAGGAGTACATGCGAGCCTTCCACTCCTCCCTCCCTTCCCCCGCCAGATCAGATGCCATCCCGGGTTATATCTGCATGCATCTGATCTGGCAGGGGAAGGAAGGGAGGGGTGGATGACAAGCCAGCTGGCCTAACAAATAATAATGAATTTTCGTTATTAATTATGTTTCAATCACAAAATTTATTTGAAAAAATTTGTAATAATTTCTATAACGACCCAGCAAAGGAAATCCCCGAGTTTAGAATCAATTTTTTTATGGATCAGCCACCCCTAGTGGCTTCCTTTCCCCTCTTGTCTGGGAGGGAAAGAAAGCTGGGTCCAAAAGGGGTGTTTTAACTCTCTTTGGACCCGGCTTTCTTTCCCTCCCAGGTGCCTGCGAGGGAAACGCCTGGGAGGGAAAGAAAGAACCCTTCTTTCTTTCCTCCCAGGCGGGAGTGGAAGGAAGCCGGGTCCAAAGCGGGTTAAGACACTCAGTTTGGACACGGCTTTCTTTCCCTACGAGGCGGGAAAAGAAATCCGCATCCAAACTAGGTTAAACATCCAGTTTGGATGCGGCCATTAATGAGGCATTTCCGAAATTTCGGGAATTTTGAACCATTTTCCCAGAAAAATTTGGAAATCATTTAAAATTTGAAACGTCAGCACCCCCTACATCCGAAATGAGTTTTGAACCTTTTTTTTTTTTGCTCAACCAGGCCTAGTCAAAAGCTTTAGAATAGTCGCACATTTACAACTGTTGTGGGGGGAAACAAATTATTTCGTGTTCTTTGAAGCAAGAATAAACAGTATAGTTTGTTGTGTTTTTTTTTGGGAAGACAGTAAAGCTAGATGAGAACATGATACAAGTAGGTTTAACAACCTTTTTATAGATTTGGTATGTAGAATCAAGCCTTTTATAACTATAACTGTACTTATTTATGTGCAGATGTTTTGTGGCCGATCCTTGCATAGAAGTACATTTTTCAACACAGAATATAGTACATATTTTTGAGAGGAAGGAACTGGTAAAAAGCTCTCTTGAGTACACCGAGGACTGTTCTTAGCTGTATTATTTCAATGTTGAGTGTGAACTGTGTTGGTTCCTCGTGTAAGAAAAGCAGGTTACAAAATAACACAAAAACATTTGCATGACCTTTGATCTTTCTATTACCATCTTTACCAATGCTACTCTCATATTTGAGAAAATGCTTCAGCTCCCCATCTTACAGGTGATCTATTTCTTTAAAAAGGCCTTTGAGGAATGCGCTATGAATTTCATAGTCTAAAAATTATAAGCGAGGCAAGAACTTTCATGAAAAAAATATTACTTTAAGACATAGTTCTGATAACGATTTTATGCAACAGACCGTTAAAAGATGAGTTCCCTGTCATGGTCTTTCCCCTTCAAGTCTGCTTTAAGGTGATAATGTAGAACTATTTATAAGTGGAACCGGTAACAAAACATTACGCTATATCCCCATGCCCCTAAAAATACTACTACTCAGGGATCCTGAAGCTAAGAACGACAACTTTTTTTAAAGGGGCTGAATGCCCATAGTCTTCCAGATATTTTGAACGTCCACCACTCGGATAATTCCTTACTGTTGGTCAAGCTGGCTGGGACTTCTGAAAGTTGCACAGCTAAAGGACCAAAGTTTGGGAACCAATTGATAGAGGAGTGTGATGGAGACTTCGATCTGAAAGAAAAATGCTGACACCTCCAAGGTGTGTGGTGTCAAGCTCTTCTTTTGATCTTTCAGAAGGTGGTATTGTTGCAGGCGCGATAATACTAAAGCGGAATTGATGCTTTTAGCAGAAGTACCGTCAGAAGAGAGTGATGCACAGCAAAGGTTTTAGTATAGCTGGCCTTAGAATAGCGAGGCAGCTTGCCAAAAGCCATGACGGGAATAATCAGCTCTGATTGGCACAAAGGCACAAGCAGTGATTTGCCAGAAGAACATCATGTGCCTCTAGATAAAAAGCGGCCTGATTGGCCTATAGTCTACCATGCTGCGTTGTTTACATTGTATCTGAATGGTTAGAAAGCGCGCATGGGCAAATGAAGCTATTCCTGTTGGCTGGCACAGGGAATGGCCGTAGAAATGTTGCGATTTGAGAACATCTTGCCCATATGGCCGATAACATACCGTGAGAATGAGAAATTAACACTGCGCCACAGTTTATTAGCAAATAGGAGTGTAATGCTGAACAATGCTTTGTTTAATTGGGTAAAGAAATGGGTTCATGAGTGCCAGCCTATTGCAAGTTGTGAAGATGGGCGGGATCAAGGGACTGTCGCCATTGAATGTATAAAACCTGAGTGTTGGCATTTGTTCGGGGCTCTGCCATATTAGCAGCCTTTATGCTAGGCAGACTCCGTCAGCTGATGTTTTGCAAATAAAGTTGGCTTCATTTGGACCAGTATCAATTGTTGCGTCGTTTTGTTCCTGTGCCCGCACGAAAGTCGCCGCCTGAGAGTCAGAGGTATTTGCCTGAGGAGTTTTGGGACTCCAAATTGCCGCTACAATACCACATGTGTGATCCACAGTTGACCACGTTAGAGAATCTTCCCCCTTAGCATAAAAGGACTCCTCTTCATCAAAAGGTAAATCTCTGTGCAGGTACAAAACCCATTTACCTTCCTGTCGTAAATCCTATTTCGTGTTGTTCTGTTTATCAAGGTGATTTTAATGTGATTTTTTTTAACTGCGATGTTTTTAATTGTATTGTTACGTTTGATATGTAAGCCGCCCCGAGCCACTGGGAGTGGCGGCGAATACATTCAAATAAATAAATAAATAATTTAGACCACAAGGAGACCACAAAAAACATCAGTCATTTATTCTATCTTGATGCAAATGAAAAGGACCATATTTCAGAAGTAGAATACATACTTAGTGTGCTAAAACATCTCGGGGTCATGGTCCAGAATTTACAATGGAAAGAAACTTAGATGGCCAGAAAGTGGGAAAAACTCCTTCTTGAGATCCAGGAGTATTACCATCAGTGTAGCCAATATTGGGTGAAATGGACTAATATGCCATCCTGGCATATGGTGGTTTTCTGTATTCTGAAAATAACTGCCAGGATCGTGTGTGTTCCAAACTACTGAAAAACATTTTAAAAAAAAATCGTCAGAAGCGACTTGAGAAACCGCAAGTCACTTCTGGTATGAGAGAATTGGCCGTCTGCAGACACGTTGCCCAGGGGATGCCTGTAGGAGGCTTCTCAAAAGCACAAAGCAGGGGTGCTTGCACAGTATACACCAACTTGTAGTGAGAGCAAACCACGAAATTCAAAAATAGCATACAAAATGGTCTGGGTGAGTGCACCTCTCAAAGCACAATGCTAAAGTCTCTCTATAACAATGAAAGCTGAATATCTATCTTATACACACAAATTAATGCATATAATGAATAAATGGGGAGAAGCAAGGTGAATATATTCAAAACATTTATCAAAAACACACTGGTATGCAATTACAATATAAGTATTACATGAGTACATAGTTCAAAACACATAGCATATGACATGAGTATGAGCACAAGCTGATAGATAGAGTGCAGCACATATGGTATACATCCACATGAAATAATAAACAGAACTAGTATGCATATGCAGTAAGAATGATACACAAATCAAGCATAAGGTCAACACATATTATACCTATATCGCATTCAGATACAAGTGCTAGTGCCCTTGGGTGTGTTAGTGAATGCAAACAGCCAGGCAAATGCCTGGGAATGCAAAGCGGTCGAGCCGCGGCTTCTCCGGCGCTGGTAGCGGGAAAGTTTGTTTTGCTTTTAGCGGGAGGTGGGACACAGTCAGTGTTTTGAAGTGTCCTGGGCCTACACCTAAGGTTGGGGGTCCAAAAGCTCTGTGTAGGTATTCACTCAGGGTCCGGGACACGCGAGGTGGCGAGCCGCGGAGTCCCGGGATTCAACAGGCTCGTAGCCGTAAAGTGGGGTAAAGCAAACGTCGCGAGCTGCTGCAAACGAAAATCTCGTCGCAAGGATGGCGCGAGGTTTCCTCGTCGTGGCGGGGAAGCTCTGCCGATGTAGTGAAGCACACAAGGCAATGAAGCTTCACACCATCGGTTTGCTCTCACTACCAGTTTGTGTAGGAGGCTTCTCTCATGCCCCCACATGGGAAGCTAGAGCTGACAGGTGGGAGCTCACCCCATCTCGGGGATTTGAACTGCCGACCTTCAGATACGCAGTTCAGCTGGCACAAGGGTTTAACCAATTGCGCTACAGTTCTAGTCGGCTGAGCTTGCGAGCCAGTCTGTTTGTACAGAGCCTGAGGGCTAGAGATAGGCAAGGTGCCTATAGGAGAGAGTGCCCGTGTGTGAGATAGATAGATACTAGGCATGAGAAAAAAGTTATGAAAATGATTCGTTTCGTAAGAAATTCGTAAGAAATGCTACTTTCGAGTATTTCCGCACCTGAAACGCCAACCAGGAAGTGGACTTTCTTTTCGAACTTCGGGGCCAGGATTTTTAAGTGTCGTTATTAGGTCGTAAGGGGGCACCTCTCCTTCTCTCTCACCACCCTCCCGCCTCCCTTGCCAATAAGTATTATGGCAAGGCAAGCCCTAAACTCACTCTTCTTTCGGCTGGAAGCCGGAAAAATGTAAACAGAGAGATTACTCAGAAGTAAATCTGCAAAGGAGGGCACTTTGGATGAAGGGCCTCCTTTGTGGATTTACTTCTGAGTAAACCTCTCTTTTACATTTTTCCAGGCTTCCCTGCCTCTCCTGCCTGCCAGGATCTAAAGCATCAAAGAGTATTGGGGTGAGAAACCAACCTAATGTATAATAGAATGAATGCTACTGTAAGTGCCTAATATTATATAATCAACTGGTCATATACCTATTGATTCCATGCACATGCACAATACAGCAGTAATAACAATAACAAGAGGTAAAATTCAAACCGAAGTATTCTGACTGGTCTCTCCTCATGCGGTGCAACGGGCTCTTCTCTTATTAGCCCGTGAAATTAGCCGGAAAGCCAGTGTTTGCTGGGAGCACACACATACATATTCTTGGGGTATTTGCTGCAGAACTCGAGCTCATAGAGAAGATTCTGCAGCAAAATCCCCAAAGAATATGTATGTGTGTGCTCCCAAGCAGCAAACGCTGGCTTTTCCCGGCTAATTTCCCGGCTAATAAGAGAAGAGCCCGCTTGCACCGCATGAGGAGGGACAAGTCAGAATACTTCGGTTTGAATTTTTACCTCTTCTTATACCCATTGTTATTACTGCTGTATTATTGCATGTGCATGGAATGTAGGTATATGACCAGCCTGGGCAAACTTGGGCCCTCGCTCCCTCGGGATCGGGGTGAGAGAGAGGCAGCGAGGGGGCTCCTCCTCCTTTTCTTTGCTGCTTCCAAGAATAGAATACCCCTCCCTCCCTCCCTCCTCCTTCCTATTTGGAGAGTCCCATCTAGAATTCAGTGTGATTTATTCAAGTTTTTGTTTACAACTCCCAGAAATCCCAGCCAATTTACTAGCTGTTAGGATTTCTGGGAGTTGTAGGCCAAAACCATCTGGAATCGCATGCGCTGAGATACGAACTACTAACGAATTTCGTTAGTAATTGTTACATTTTAGAAATTTTTGGAAATTTTTTTGTAAGTCTTCCTATTACTAATAACCCCCCCCCCCCATTAGATTTTCGATTCCCTATTTTTGGGTTCTAAAACATGCCTAATAGATACTGATCTGAGTAACAATTAAACATTTTAAACTTTGTATCTTCTACAATACCAACGTAACCATTACGAGTTGAGCCTCTAAGAAGTTATAACGTATCCATCACGCTTTTGTGCCGAGCTATAAACTGTTATTGTTCTTTTCATCAACAACCTCTCTCTGTGCCGTATTTTAGAAGTCCAGCCTCAGAGTAAAGCAAGACAGGAAAGTGGTTTTTTTAAAAAAATAGGTTTTTATTAGGTTTCAAAATAGTTAAAAAGGGGGGAACATACATACAACAAAGAGGGAGGAGGGATAGCAAGGTAGGGAAAAGGGGAAAGTTATACATTAGGGTGGCAGTGGGGGAATGTGGGGGAGAGGTGGGAGGGGAGACAGGTAAAAAGGTAGGGGGGGGAGCACAACATATCCATAAAGAAACATCTACAGAGCCTTGTATTCATTAATTCATCCATTAAACATGTACAGTTCTTTATGCTCGTCATCCTACGTTTATTGCCTAGGTCAGTGTTTCTCAACCTGTGGGTCCCCAGGTGTTTTGGCCTACAACTCCCAGAATTCTGAGCCAGTTTACCAGCTGTTAGGGTTTCTGGGAGTTGGAGGCCAAAACATCTGGGGACCCCCAGGTTGAGAACCACTGGCCTAGGTAATCTGGACGTTGATTGGAAAGAAAAAGCTCCCGTGGAGAGGGGTATTCTATCCCTTGTGTCTAGTTGCGACTGGGTGAGGGTGTAGCACAGCAGTTCTCGTTTGTACCTGGGGGCCAGGAAACAGCACCGGGGTTCCATTAGCATTAGGGCCTGCACCTGCAGAGATAGATTCTGAAGAGGATTTGGAAGGGTTACCTGAAGGAGCGTTTCCCATCACTGGGCCTCTTTCTCCCACTGAAAGCTTGGCTTGGGATGAAAGTTGGCTTGACCCTTATGCAGACATAGATGATAACCAGGTGCAAATGGAAAGCAGTGATAGCGAAAGTTATGAACACCCGGGTGGGAGAGGCTCACAGTAGCTTCTGAGTGAAAACATGGAAGAAAGCGGCTGGGAAGATTCTAGGGAGGAGAGCTCTCATGGAGATAGGGACCCAGGTGCTGGGAGACAAGGCCGCACCTTTGATAGGAGAAGTAGCATTGAGTCCAGGAGAAGGGGATGGTACGCAGCCTAGACAGGCCGAGGTCCGTCAGCAAAGATTGGATACGACGAAGCCTAGAGCGTCGGGGACCTCGGCTGAAAGATTAAGTATAGGATCCGTGAGAACGAATCCCCAGTGCTTCGCCACGTCTCTTCTGAGCAGACGTGTAGCGGTTGGTCCACAGAGCTAAGTTGGCTAGTGGCCACCAAGTCTTGCCTTGCATTTACCTTGCCTTGTTCCTGAATCCGCATTGCTGCGCGGAGCCTGCTTAAGCCTTTGGATTACTTTACCAAGTTGTTTTGGACATTGTTTGCTTCAAGCCTTTGGATTGCATTGCTATTCTTATGGACAATTTACCTTTTGAACTGTTTTATATTCAATAAAGTAGTTAGCCTTCAGTCCGTCTCTGTGTGTGTGATTAAGGGGCCGGTCAAGTCCGTGCATCGTGACAGAGGGAGAGAAGAGGAAACAAAAAAAAAAAGAGAAACAGATGATATTTTACTTCTATTTTGATTGTTCTCATGGATAGAAACCATCAATTATTCTCCTAAATCTAAATTACATTCCTTTGTAGAGTAGCTCCTAATTAGCTCAAACGTGTCTGATATAGTTCCATTATTTATGGCATTCTCTTTTAACCTCAACGTGAGGTACTCCATCTGGAGTGTATCTACAATTTTAAGGAGCCATTCCTCTTTGGATGGGCTCTTAGTCCATTTCCAGTGTTTTGCCAGGGTCATTTTGGCGGCCGTAATAAGTAAAATAAATTTTTTGGCTTCTATTGTACTCAGACTTAAGTGAGTTATTCCTAAGAGAAAGGCTTCTGGGGTCTTTGGTATTTTTTTTCTTTAGAATCCTTTCAATTTCCTTGTGTACCATTGACCAATACCTCCTAGCTTTTTTACAAAGCCACCAAATATGAAAAAAAACGTACCATCTTTTTCCTTGCAGAACCAACAATTTGGTTTTGCATTTTTATAAATTTTCGCTATCTTCATTGGAGACATATGCCACCTATACACAATCTTGACCCAGTGTTCTCTATAACTAAAGCAGTGGGAGATGTTAGCATTTTTCCTCCATATCTTATTCCATGTTTCGGGGTTGATCTTAAATCTCACGTTCCTAGACCACTTTAGTTTGTAATCTTCTATAAACTTTTTGGAATTATCCTGAGCTAAGAGTATTTTATATATTTTGCTCACGGTTTTTGGTTTCCTATCTGTTGATATCACACTTAGTTCGTTTTGAACCTGTTCAAAACCTATTTTTTAAAATCTTGTTTATAAATACTACTTACTTGTGTGTAGGGGTACCAATTTAATTTGAAATTCTCTGAGTCTAATTGTTGTTTTGTTTTTAATTCATATTCTCGTCCATTCCATTTGAGGAGATCTTTATATGTGATCCACGCCTCATCATCCAATTGCCTCAGTCTGAGCGCTTCAACAAGTGATAGCTATAATGGGAATTTATTAAAGAATAATTTTTGATATGTGAGCCAATTTTTGATGAGAGAGCTTCGGATAAAATGATTTTTAAAGATTGCGTCTGTGCAGAAGTGTTTATTTTTTATTATAGGATTGAGGATTGAATATGTATTGAGATGTTTAGATGTTTAGGGAAGGTGCACTTCTTCAGTGAAGGCCCACCTTGGGGAAGAGTTGTCATAGCAACATGGCTGTAAGGCAGAGGTGGGAGGAGTCAACAGCTTTCTGCCACAGCCAAGAATAGAATTCTGGGGAAGTTTGAATTTTGACAGTTTAACTGTCAGCCCAGCTCTAGGAGAGAGCAGGTTCTGAGGGCAGTCTGGTTTTGGAGCTGTAGAGAGACAGTTCTAGTAGGCTGAGCTTGTGAGCCAGTCTGTTTGTATAGAGCCTGAGGGCTAGAGATAGGCAAGGTGCCTATAGGAGGAAAGAAGGTCTGTGTGTGAGATAGTTACATACTGATCTGAGTAATAGTAACAGTCAAACATCTTAAACTTTGTATCTTCTACAATACCAACGTAACCATGATGAGTTGAGCCTCTAAGAAGTTATAACGTATCCATCACGCTTTTGTGCCAAGCTATAAATAAACTGTTATTGTTCTTTTCATCAACAATCTCTCTCTGTTCCGTATTTTAAAAGTCCAGCCTCAGAGTAAAGCAAGACAGGAAAGTGTTTTTTAACCTGTCTTGTTACACAGTTTGAAGTCCCACAATAATTGGTGACAGACCCTCCTAGATAACTGATAACAACAGTTCTCACAATCTGGTGGCTAATCTCTTCATATTTAAGGGATCCTTAAATTAAAGTTATACAACACCCTTTTACATTAGGTCAGATACGTAGTGACCTTATCGTTACAAATTAGTGGCAGCGGTGGGATCAGTAAAAGAGGGTCCACCCTGTCCAGCTGGTTCATTTGAATAGCCTCTTTACAGCGTCCATTTTTATTTTATTATAAAATAAATATGCATGCATCCCGAACTTAAGGTCAAATCCTTCCAGATTAAGAAGCCTATTGTCTCCTAGGAGGCACCACTCCTTGAGCCATGCTAGGATGTTAGAATCATAATACAGTTTTAGGTTCGGGACGGCGTCCCGAAAAGGAAAGTGGTTTTAACCTGCCTTGTTACACAGTTTGAAGTCCCATAATAATTGGTGACAGAACCCTCCTAGATAACTGATAACAACAACAGTCCTCACAATCTGGTGGCTAACCTCTTCATGTTTAGGGGATCCTTAAAGTTATACAACACACCTTTACATTAGGTCAGATACGTAGTGACCTCTTTTTTGCAAATTGGTGGCAGTTCTTTACAAGGTGGTGACAGCTATAGGTCACGTCCTTACACCTTGTTTCCACAACAATCCATTTTTTCCTAAAATCTAATTATCAGACGAAGAGAAAGGGAGGTGAAATCCACTGAACAGGGGCACAGACAACAAAACAAACACTACAGGGGTTAACTCTTTCCTATGCTATCCTCTGTGTGTGTGTGGTCGAAGGCTTTCAAAGCCAGAATCACTGGGTTGCCTTAATATATCATTTTTACTAGGTTTACCTGTCAAATTAACAATCACTGAGTTGCTGTGAGTTTTTTAGGCTGAATGGCCATGTTCCAGACACCTTCTCTCCTGACTTTTCATCCAACTCTATGGCAGGCATCCTCAGAGATGATGGACGGGACCCTCTATTGCCTACTCCAGATATAGAATTCTGGAATTCTAGAGCTGGAAGAGACCCCCAAGGGCCACCCAGTCCAATCCCCTGCCATGCAAGAAGGCACAATCAAAGCACTCCCAATAGACAGCCTCTGTAGAAGAGCCTCCAGAGAAGGAGACTCCACCACACTCCGAGGCAGCCTATGCCACTCTCCAACAGATTTTACTCTCAGAAAGTTCTTCGTAATCTTTTCAGTGAAACCATTGTTCCCTGGTCTCTAGAGCAGCAGAAAGTCCGTTCCCCCCGCCCCCCTCAATGGGACACCCTTTTAAATCTTGAACTATGGTTCTCATGTTCCCTTTCTGCCTCGATCTGGGGAAGGAACAGGACCCGGAAGCAGTCACCCACAGGAAGCCCCGTCCTTGGAGGACCCCACTCCCAGTGATGACCCTGGCCGGAAGAGGAGGCGGCGGCGCCGGAAGCGGAGGGATAGGAACTATGTCCCGGCCTGTATCGTGGAGTGTGGGACAGGAGCAGCTCCCCTCCGAGAGGGTCGAGCCTCCAGAGCCAGGCCTCCCACTGGCTCTCTGGAGAAGGGGCGCCCCACACCGAGGGTGTTTAGGCCCCAGAGGACCTTTCTAACCAGAACATTCTGGAGCTCCTGCCACAAGCAGCCAGAGCTCAGAGAGACATACTCGGCTACTACGAGGGACGGTGAGGACACTCTGCGGGTGGGTCGGAACTCCCAATGCAGACGGCCATACGGAAGTCTGCGGGCGCCGTTTCCTGCCTGCACCCGGGTACCGGTGATCTTGCTGGGGCCTCCTCACCTGCCATCTTTTGATGGCAGGATGGTGCCTTAGTTATCGCCGCTTGGACTTCTTACCCTGTACTCCCCTTCCCCTCTTTTCCTCCCCCCACTATGTATTGTGTTGTTTGATGTTGCTGTTGTGCTGACTCAAACTGTTGTAAACAGGGACGACCTGGCCACGGTAATCCAAGCGACAGTCATCTCGAGACTAGACTACTGTAATGCCCTCTACGTTGGCCTTCCCCTGTCGACAATTCGGAAACTCAAGCTAGTGCAGAATGCCGCCGCTCGCTTGCTGGCAGGAGTGCCGGCAAGAGAGCACATTACACCTACCCTCTGGCAACTGCACTGGCTTCCCATCGAGTACCGAATTGCCTTCAAGGTGCTGGTTCTGACCTTCAAGGCCTTGCACGGCCTAGGGCCTGCGTACCTGAGGGACCGCCTTACCCCGTACTCTCCCCCGAGATCACTGCGCTCAGACGAACAAAATCTGTTGTCAGTTCCATCAGTCCGCTCCTGCCACTTATCGACGACTAGACAAAGGACCTTTTCCGTGGCGGCACCGGTGCTCTGGAACGCCCTCCCGGACAGTACCCGAGCTATCTCGGATCTGGCCCCGTTCCGGAGGGCCTGCAAGACGGCCCTCTTCGGCCTAGCTTTCAACTAGGCTCACCGGACCAAGAACTATGCCATATGTCCTCTCTTCCCGTATATGACGATATAGATTGTTTTAATGTGGTTTTATGTTTTTATGTGTATTAATTGTAGGGTCACATGTCGACTTGTTAGTGACATGCCACCCGTATATTTTTTATTGTTATCCGCCCCGAGCCTGCTGGGAGGAGCGGAATACAAGAGTGAACAATAAATAAATAAATAAATAAATAAATAAACCGCTCCGAGCCTTCGGGGAGTGGCGGTATACAAGTTTGATGTATAAATAAATAAATAAATAAATAAATAAATACCTTGTCTTCTCCCAGCCAGAGAAGATGCTAGATTGGCTGGTCTGTTCTTTCTCATGTTATGCAGTGATCTGACCCAACATCCCTTGGTAATGTTCAGTCATCCATCAGTGGGAAGCACACAGGCCACAAAGAAGAGGTTGCTTACCGGTCACTGTGGTTCTCTGATTGTCCATTTGTGTTTTCACACAAACCCTGCCTTGCCCTCTATAATCAGGTCTCTGCCCATCTTTTCAACAGACTTAGAAACTGAGGGCATGGTCTATTGGCAGGTAAAGTCCTGTGTAGTATAAGGAGGAGGATGAAGTGCGTATCAAGCTACTCAGCTTTATAATATTCTATTAGGTTATTTTGCACAGGTGCAAAACTCATTTGTGCGGGCACACATGGTCACAATTACAGGTCAACAACATGTTTTTCTAATATCTTTAACTGCAGATTTTCAGTGTCAGTTTTCAGTATCCAAAATAAAAAAGAATGAATATAATAAAAATAAAAATATGTATTTGCACAAAATGGAAGAAATAAGAGTATTTTAATAACAATTTTGAAATACCTAAAACAATACATAGCTCTTCTCTCAAAGAAGCCAGGAAATCTTATTAACATTTAAACCTACAGAATGATTTGAATACATATTGGCATGGATTTTCTCTCATTATAGCAAGAACACAAAATCAAAAGATGATTAATATTTCTAATTGTGATATCTGATAAACTGGAGTCCTGGGAACATCCAAATTGACCATAAATAATATTTGAATGGTAAATGCATTGCCTGACTTACCAGGCGATGCTCATTGCGGCGGGGGGCCTTCTCCCGCTGGCCATGTTGTCGCAGGGGGCTTCTTCTTCCCAGAAGCCCCCTGTGCGGTGGAAGTTTTTCCCGCCGGCTGGCCAATCAGCGGCCAGCCTGGCTCAGCCAGCTGATTGGCCAGGGCCGGCCTCCTCCCTCTGGCTGGCAGCCCTTATAGAGCTGCCTGAGCACGTGCAGGCAAATGAAATACAACACAAGAGGATGAAAAATGTGTCACTTCCTTCATGTGTCACTTCCTTCAATGTGACAACATTGTCCATGTTCAGGTTTTGAGTGATTACCTTAATTATTCACTTCTGAAAAAACTGAGGCAAGGCTGTTTGTTAAGAGAAACATCTAACCCAGTGTTTTTTTAACCTTGGGGTCGGGACCCCTGGAAGGGGGTCATGAGGGGGTGTCAGAGGGGTTGCCAAAGACCACCAGAAAACACTGTGTTTTCCGTTGCTCATGAGGGTTCTGTATGGGAAGTTTGGTCCTATTCTATCATTGGTGGGGTTCAGAATACTCTTTGATTGTAGGTGAACTATAAATCCCAGCACCTACAACTCCCAAAAGTCAGGGTATATTTCCCCCAAACTCCACCAGTATTCACATTTGAGCATATTGAGTATCTGTGTCAAGTTTGGTCCAGATTCATCATTGTTTGAGTCCACAGTGGTCTCGGGATGTAGATGAACTACAACTCCAAAACTCAAGGTCAATGCCCAGCAAACCCTTCCAGTATTTTCTGTTAGTTATAGGAGTTCTGTATGTCAAGTTTGGTCCAATTTCATTACAGGTGGAGACCAGAATGCTCTTTTGATTGTAGGTGAACTATAAATCCCAGCAACTACAACTCCCAAATGACAAACTTAACCCCCTTCCTCCAGTATTCAAATGTGGGCATATCAGGTATATGTGCCACATTATGAATAAAATACATCCTGCATATCAGATATTTACATTACGGTTCCTAACAGTAGCAAAATTACAGTTATGAAGTAGCAACGAAAATAATGTTATGTTTGGGGGTCACCACAACATGAAGAACTGTATTAAGGAGTTGCAGCATTAGGAAGGTTGAGAAACACTGATCTAACCAGATTATCTCAACATGTAAACAACTACTTTTACATTTAAAAACATGATTTCGAGAGCAAATTCACATTTTATTGTACAGATGTGTACACCTGAATAAGGAATTAATTTACCAACTGTACATACACTACTTGCTAGAATGTTAACACAACTACACGTACATTAGACACACATATTAATGTATTTAAAGTTATTAGTCTTGTGAAAAATTGTATATATATACACAAAACAATGTCTGTCTTTAAATGATTATGACTGGAAAGATTTTTTTTGCTGGGTACAAAGTACAATTTAAAGTAAAGGCTATATATTGCAATTTGCATTAGAGTTGAAATATGTCTACGAGGGGAAAAAAAACTTTTCTCTTTGGAAACAAGATCCTGAGGAAAAAGTCTCTTGAGTACAGAATGCTGACATTGTATTACAAAAAGCTACTTCTGTCACAGGACTTCTGTACGGCCAGAGTTGTTTCATGTTTTGTTTTAATGACTCACAAAAATAATGATGTGTTGTCAAAAAGGCTTTCGTGGCTAGAATCATTAGGTTGCTGTGAGTTTTCTGGGCTGTGTGGCCATGTTCCAGAAGCTTCTGAAACATGGCCATACAGCCCGGAAAACTCACAGCATCCCAAAAATAATTATGTTTACTTCTGTTCTGATAATAACCCAGTTAAGGCAAAATGCTTGCATTTGGTGTGAAGCAGGGCTGTCCAACTGGTGGCCCCGGGGCCGGATCCGGCCCCGTAGCCTGTTGGACACGGCCCCACCTATGCCCTCAGCCGCCATTTTTAAATAAAAAAAAATAATCGATTTTTTTTAAAAAAATGGCGGCCGGGGGAGGCGGGGCAGGGAGGAGGAAGGGAGCTAGCTCCTCCTTTTCGGCGCCCCTCCCTACCTAGGAAGGGGCGCGAAGGGCAGGCAGAAGCGGCGCCAACGGCAGCGCGTCACAGGCCTGGCGTGACGCGCTGCCCCTTGGCACCGCCTACTCCTCCTTTTCGGCGCCCCCCCTATCCCTTCCTAGGCCAGGGGAGCCGCCGAAAAAGGGCAGAAGGCGGTGCCAAGAGCAGCGCGTCACAGGCCTGGCGTGACGCGCTGCTCATGGCACCGCCCACTCCTCCTTTTCGCGGCTCCCCGGCCTAGGAAGGGAGGGGCACAAAGGGGAGGAGTAGGCGGTGCCAGAGCAGCGCGTCACGCCAGGCCTGTGACGCGCTGCTCTTGGCGCCGCCTACTCCTCCTTTTTCGGCGGCTTTAGGAGGGGGCGGGGCCTGGGCTGGGGGCGGGGCCTGGGGGCGGGGCCTGGGGGCGGGGCCGAGCGGCCCCGCAGGTCATCAGTGACCTCTTATCCGGCCCTGGACCCGCCAGAAGTTGGACAGCACTGGTGTGAAGCATACAAAAATGGCCTTTGCATGCAAGAGGGTGTTGTAGCATGCACATATGCTGAAGGAAATTCACCTAGTAGTGGGACAATGTGTTTAGTGATCTTTATGGGATTAAAGTTTTTATGTAACAGATGTGGTCATCTATGGCAGTAACAAATCTTTATTCTTCCTCTTCACCAAAAACACTGTTAACTATTCAAACCAGAGAGTGCATGCGTGGAAATTCTTGCACATTAACATGAAATGCAAGAATGTGAACAGGAACAGTACGTGAATGATCTCCCCTCCAATGGGACAGCTCAAATCTGTGTCCATTGTTTAGAATTAATGGCCTGAAATAATGACTTGCAATGTATTTCAAATTGATCTGGGGGGTAGATTGTGGTTGTTTTTCTTCACAACCAGATATCATCAAATCCTACTTAATACAACAAACTTTTTACTACAATCACATCTGCTGAAGTGAATATTACGATTTCAGTCGTTGTAGGCAATGAACCATGCAACCATTACAACAGCAGCCCCAAATATTGGCAGGACAATCATATTCTTATATTTTTGCCATACAGATTTTTCAACTTCAACCTCATCCTTTTTTCTCTTGTTCTTCCGGCGCCCTTTTAGCCTGTTCTCAAAAGCCTCCAATTCGGCCTAGACAGAAATGAAAAGGGAGTTAAAATGGTGTGTAAATATTAAACTTCGTGGAAGGTTTTCTTCCCCCAAAAAATGTAATTACAGAATAATATTTGGCAAACACATAACATGACACTGCCCCTTTCACATCCTCACAAAGGCATATCAGTAGTGTTGAGTACGACTGTAAATAAAAACCCTTTCATTTTGAGATGAAAGATCCTCTTGTAATGCATGCAGGAAGGAGTCATGGCAGCCAGGAGACAGCAGCTGAGTTTGTTGTGTAACACTGACACAAAGGATACGTGTTGGTTAACAAACCATATTCGAGTAGAGTTGCTGTGATGGCACGTAACACCAAATAGTAGTTTAGCATTATATGGATGTTCCATCAGATCAACAAAGCAATGGACTCACATACCCCTTCTTTATCTCTCCCTCCCACAAGGCCAACCTCGTTTTCATATAATGTGCTGCATTCAAATCAGGAAAGTGTTTTTTAAAGTAATAACAACATGCTTTTTTAACCATATGACTTGAAATTAACTAATTTATAAATTGGTTCAGAATGGTTTTAAACAACGATTTCTAGGTTTGATACCTGGCTATAGGACAGTGGTTCCCAACCTTTTTGTGACCAGGGACCACTTGACCAGGGACTACTCTCCAACATTAGTATTAAAAAGGTTACGAATCAGTTTTTGGACAAACTTTAGATTCAGTTTGGTTATTTGGGGTGCTGATTCAGAAAACTTTGGATATACCACATCCGCTCTAGTTTCTGATACAGAACATATGCCATCCAGTAGTTGCCATCTCCTCACCCACAGAAAACCATCTATTATATAAAGGGGTTCCCGTCATGGAACGACCGTCCCAAACAGAGAAACCTTACAACGTAGAAACACCAAACTTGCCAACAGAAATAGGCCTCAAGCAAGGTACGTTTGTAGCAAAGAAACTTTCCCCCCAAAACCTAAAAGGCCCCCAAAACAATGAGTTAAAAAAACCTACATTTCCCAGAATCCTCCGGGGCTGCCAACGACTATCCTAGTCTCTACATTCTGACAACATGATTGGCTGCCAATAAGGGCGGATTTGCATAACTCCTATACTGGCCAGCCAACATGAACATTCCGACCCCTAATAAACTGTCAGAGGAGGATAAGGCAAAGGGCTGAGGCACAAACAACCAATTCACTTCCAACAGAATATTTACACCCCTACAAATCACAGACCACACCCAACATTGACAGTAAGGCTTCATTAACTTAATTTCCCTGACTAGGCCTCACTTAATGGAATGCTGTTTACGCTCTGAATTGACAGTAAGGCTTCATTAACTTGATTCTCCCGACTATGCCTCAGCTCACTGGACATTGTGTATGGCCTGAATTGACAGTAAGGCTTCATTAACTTGCTGTTCCTGACTAGGCCTCAGCTCATGGGACACTGTGTATGGCCTGAATTTACAGTAACCTACCTTGGCTCACAGAGCCCCTATGACCCACGCTACATTCTACTACAGTTTGGAGGAGGGTGGACCATGGATTATGGGACTTGAAGTACCTCCATGGATAATGGGATTTGTACTACTTCAAAACCCATCATTCCCCACAGACCACTGTGGCCCAGAACCAAGACCGATAAAGACCAAACTTGGCACACAATGCCCCCCATGACCCACACTCCATCCAACTGCAGTTCAGAGGAGGACACACCATGGATAATGGGATTTCAAGTACCTCCACTCACTTCCAAAGTACCCCACCCACACAAACATCAACCTCTACATCAACACAGCAGACGGAAAGACAAAAAACATTGTATATCCACAAGCTATGCAGAACGCCAGCAACACCACACACCAACAACTCCCCAGGACTTCAACATCCCACCCACCAGAACAACCCACAACGACACAGCCATGGCCCCAACAACACCATAACTAACAACAATTCCAACCCTTACATACTCAGACTTTCTCGCATCTCCTAAATAGGGCACAGCAACGCGTGCCGGGTACAGCTAGTATTTAATAATCTAGAGATGATGTGATAGTAGCAATCTTTCGTGGTTAGTCAGCCTCCCCCAACTTCAAACCTGCCTATTGCCACGGCACTATTAAGAGGGTTTCGCGAGACCAGTCACTCTCGTTGCCGTGTGGTTTCGAGGCAACTGTGTAGTAATAGTGAGGCTTCAGACCATTTTTTTCCCTGAAGACCACTGTTGGTCGATGGACCACAGGTTGGGAACTACTGCTATAGGAGGAGGAGCAGGGCGAGGGAATGACAGGGAGACAGATGACAGACAAGGCCACACTTTTGCTGTAGTCGGGCGTACTGACATGTGTTCACATTGCACTAGATCAAACCAGGAAAATTTAATGTGATATCGGTGACAGCTATCACTACTACTTGGATTCTAGTGAAAGTATTATCTTTTTAAGACTAGTGACCAAATATAGGGAAAGAAAAAGTTCAGCTTCTTTTTGGCCTCTCAGCTAAAAGGCGAAGATGAAGGGGCTTGGGGAGGGAAGGGGCACCACTTCTTCTTGGCCTCTCAGCTGAGAAACAAAGGAGAACCAAAGAACAATTCGAATGCACCTCTTAATATAATGTTCACCTCCATTTTGGCTAAGGTTAAGCAACAAAGCCAAAATAGATGTGCATTACATTTGAGTAAATACAGTAATTAAAACTGACATTAAAATAAATTTGAAATTTGAAAACATATCATAGGATTGTACTTAAATACGATTTTCCATTAGGATGGGGAAGAGACATGTGGATACCTGTTGCCTTCGTTTTTCCTCTTCAATGGCCGCTCTGGTTTCTGCTTCTTTCATCTGTGTGAACATAAACAATGTTTAGTAGATACATTAGCTACAATGTAATTGATTATTTCGGAAATACAACATGTTAATATATGGGGCAAAAAATGGAATGATGTTTCCTGGGGTCATGTGAACATTTGAGACAGACCAGTCCAATCTCATCTTCATCGGCTGTTCTCCAAAGGCCTTTCTCAACCAAGCCATTTTAGATACCGAAGATGTAAAGAACTGAACTTGTGACATTCCACATGAAAAGCATGTGCTCCTTCCAGAGCTCAGACTGGTCATCGGGATAAAAAAAATGGATCCTGAACTGATGCATAAGACAAAGAGAGGTTCATATGCCAATGTGACACGGTATTCTGGATAAAACCTAGTGAGTAATTGCAAGAATGAGATAAACATGGCATAACACTGAAAAAAGTGTGATGCCTTTAAAATTACAAGAATGTCATCTTTAAAAGCTGAGATAATTTCTGGCCAGACTTTTCTACAACTCATGCCCACAAAGTTCTTTTTCCCCTAAATGATTTTTTTTTAAAAAAAAAATACTCGAAATTTGCATCCTATCAATGACAGTAGAACTAGTTAAAACTTGTGTGCCAGCTGCGCCCGTACCTTGGGAAGTCTGACTTGGCCACGGTAGTCCACGCTCTGGTTACATCCCGAATAGACTACTGCAACACTCTCTACATGGGGTTGCCTTTGAAGACTGTCCGGAAGCTTCAAATGGTCCAATGGACGGCAGCCAGGTTACTAACAGGAGCGGCACTCGGGGAGCATACAACTCCTCTGTTGCGCCAGCTCCACTGGCTGCCAGTTTGCTATCTGGCACAATTTATTTATTTATTTATTTCACGATATTTATATGCCTCCCTTCTCAACCCTTCTCGAAGTGCTTTGTATAAATGCTGCCAGTTTGCTACTGGGCACAATTCAAAGTGCTGGCTTTAGCCTATAAAAAACCCTAAGTGGTTCTGGCCCAACTTATCTGTCCGAATGCATCTCCTCCTAAGAACCAGTGAGGACATTAAGAGGTTCTGCTCTCGGTCCCGCTTGCATCACAAGTACGTCTGGCGGGGTCGAGAGATAGGGCCTTCTCGGAGGTGGCCCCTCGGCTGGGGAACGCCCCTTCCTACAGAAATTAGATCGCCCCCTCCCTGTTAGAATTTTGGAGTAAAGTGAAGACCTGGCTGTTCGAGCAGGCATTTGAATAGGCAGTGTAATGAACATAGGAATATGGAATAATCAGATGATGAGACTGGATCTTGATTCTAACTATGAGACGCCAATGAGATGTTTTTACTGATGTTTAATTGATTTTTATTATGCCTTCGTTTTAATTGTTTTTAACTGTTTTCTGATGTTTTAAACATTGAATTTTGCTATTGTTAACCGCTTTGGGTCGCCCGCGGGCTGAGAAAAGCGGTATAGAATATAGTAAATAAATAAATAACTATATCAAGTTTCAGTGACACAAACTAGGTCCGGATAACTTCACTGCACAGGTACAGATTAAAAAAACTAGACAGATGCATGTCTTAGTATTGGGAATGTATTGTGAATCAACCCAAGGTCCATCAATCACAAGTGCCCCTTTCCCACAGTCCACCAGATGCCATGCAGGAGAAGATGGCAATTGCAACTCAGTGATTACCTCTAGTTATCTGGTAATCAAAGGGTATTACTACTTCCATTAAGTAGTAAAATGCCATTAAGCTTTTGTGGCCAAAGGCTTTTTAAAAGACTGAACCCTATATAATGAATGCCATGAATTAATTCTGCACGGTGCATAATTCTTTATTTTATCCGGAACATACTATTAGATTCACTTTATATAATCCCAACTCCAATTTAGCAATATTAAATATTTCCTCTCTTATCTACTATGAATCATATTTTTTTCATATGCCTAAGATGTATCCTTTGATAGCCTTGAAAATCCACATTTTGCAGAAACTATATAGACATTCTACTACGTCAGTTGCACTTTACTTTCATGTCCTTTCAGAAGCTGATGGCCATAACAACAGAAAATATTTCACATGGGGCAACACCACAACATTATCATTGCATTTTGATTCTTGCTATTTTATTATGAATCCCCAAAGTACATTCAACAAATTAGGATCAATTCCTAACAATATACTTGAATGTACTCAGAAGAATTAGAGGTTAATCAAGACCAGCTGTTGATTAATACATTCTTAGTAAGATCTGTTGTTCTATGTTCATTACTTTAACAATATTTCCACCCATTCATCTGTGACAAAGGTTAAGATTTTATTTATTAATTTATTATTTGTATTTGTGAGTCCCCACATCAGGGCGACTTACAGTTTAAAAGCACAATAAAACACTAAAACACAATAGAATACCATAAAATACACAGCAACAGATGAAGTAAAAAAGATGACTTCATCAGGAGTCAAGTACAGCAGCGGACAGGTCATCGCCCCATTACCCAAAAGCCTGCCGAAACAGGAGGGTTTTGCACGCCTTCCAGAATGCCAGCAGGTCCGTGAGGGCACGGAATCCGGAAGGCAGTGCATTCCACAGGATGGGAGCGATTATAGAGAAGGCCCTCCGTCTTGTGGCCATTAGGTGGTATGTTTTAAAGCTGGGAACCTCCAGGAGTTGACCCAACTCTAAACGTAGTGGCCTAGTGGGACAGTATGGGATGAGGCCCCAGACCATTCAAGGCCTTAAAGGTCAGTACCAACACTTTGAAAGTGATCCGGCATTCCACCGGTAACCAGTGCAGCTTGCGGAGAACAGGTGTTATGTGGCTGGTCGTCGACACGCCACCCAGCAAGCGCGCTGCTGCATTCTGGACCAGTTTCAATTTCTGGATCACTAGCAAAGGAAGGCCAACGTAGAGAGCATTACAGTAGTCCAGTCTCGAGATGACCGTGGCTTGGACCACTGTGGCTAGATCGCAGCGGGAGAGGTAGGGAGCCAACTTCCTTGCCTGCCGGAGATGGGAAAAAGCAACTCTACTGACGGCGGAGATGTGTGTCTCCATCGTCAGTTGAGAGTCCAGAGTGATGCCGAGACTTTTAACTGTTGACGACGGAGATAATATCACGCCGTCCAGGGAAGGAAGTTGGATTTCCACCCCGCCCGGATGACCCAGCCACAGGATCTCCATCTTAGCTGGATTCACCTTCAACCTACTGGCTCGTAGCCATCCAGTGACAGCCTCAAGGCACTGATGGAAATTAATGGGTACAGTTTCAGGCCTGCCCTCCATCCCCAGAAAGAGCTGGGTATCATCCACATATTGGTGGCACACCAGCCCGAAGCTACGAACCAGCTGAGCAAGTGGTCGGACATAGATGTTAAATAATAGAGGGGAGAGAATTGCCCCCTGGGGGACCACACAATGAAGTGGGGAACTCCCGGAGACATCCTCACCCCACCTCACTTGCTGTGACCAGTTCCGGAGGAAGGAGGACAGCCAATCTAACACCGTCCCCCTCACCCTGGCCCTGGCAAGGCGGTGGGTCAAAGGATCGTAATCGACAGTATCAAACGCTCCTGTGAGGTCCAATAACACAAGCAGCGCCGATCCGCCCTGATCAAGCTGGCACCATAGCTTATCTGTGATGGAGACCAGGACCGTCTCCGTCCCATGCCCCGAACGGAAGCCGGACTGGAAGGGGTCTAACCAAATAGCGTCTTCTAGGAAGGACTGCAACTGCTCCATTGCTGCCCTCTCAATTACCTTACCCAGAAACGAAAGATTCGAAACTGGGCGGTAATTGGAGGGGACCGTAGGATCTAAACCTGACTTTTTCAGCAATGGAGCGACCACGGCCTCTTTTAAACTCTCTGGAAACACTCCTTGCTCAAGGGAGGTGTTAATTAGTCTCAACAGAGGGTCTCGTAACCCCTCCAAGCAAGCTTTCACAAGCCAGGAGGGACACGGATCGAGGGAGCAAGTGGTCGATCTAGTTGCAGTCACTACCCTATCAACGGCTTCTGCGTCCAGTGGCCGAAACCGGTCAAAGGCAGGCCCAGCCAGAGGCCACGGAGTCTCAAGCTCGCTGACTGTATCAAGAGTGATCGGAAGGTCCTGGCGGAGGGCTGAAATCTTGTCCGTAAAGAAGCTCTGAAAAACCTCGGCAGAAAAGATAACACAGCTACTTTCCTGGATTCACACCATCACTTAAATATTTTAAGTATTTTAAAGATGTGGTGATTTTCCAGTCTTCTGCTAAGAGCGAATAATAACTAATAAATTACCAAACATCACCTTGCAAACAAATCAATGTAAAAATTAAGGATCTGTAATACAAAAGTAAATTAAATACACTGTATAGCATAAAAAAGAAACAAGAGGAAACTTGGGTCCAAAAGCACCCAATGAAGAAAGGCCTATGGATAGAAATTTATTTTCAAAAGCTTTCCCCCATATCAAACGGATTCCAACCATATGATGTTGCTGATCGGACAAATCATTTCCTTCTATATACTGCAACACGTTTCCTTTGTAAACATCATTTTCACATAATGCCGTAATTTAAGTTGGAGGAGGGCACAGAATCATCTCCTTCTCAATTCATACACATCCCATTTTTGCCACTTTGGCACAACCATCAACATTCATGTAACAAAAAATACAAATTTAGGCTCTGTGTATGTGGTACTGTACTACAATTACATGCCTGTCCCATATTCCACATAGTATACTGCAATAACAACTACAGTATGTCAAAAAATAGATCCCCCAAATCAATGGTGCGCATAACTAATTGCATTTCCACATATGCTTATTAGTTTGCAAAAAGAAGGAATTGTATACTTGTATTTCCTTGAGTCTAATGTGCCATCAAATGTAAGGTGCACCTTAATTTTCAAAACCCGACACCCCCCACTTCAAAAAAAATTGCTGTCAAATGTAATGTGCCCCCAGCAAGGCCCAAAACACAGAGGAGAGTAGATGACAAGCTCAACAAGAGGATGGCATGGCCAACGGCATAGACAAGATCATGTCAGGTAGGTAGGTAGCAGAATGACCAAGAGGCAAAGGGAAGCCATGACCCTCTGTCAGGCCGAGGCTGGTGAACTTAGCGAGCTTTGCGCACTTCCCAACTGTCCTCATTCGCAAGGCTTTCAAAACCTCCCCCGTGTCCTATTTGTGTGTGCAAATCTCAACTGGAAGTTTTGAAGGCTTCATGAATGAGGCCAGTTGGGAACTGTGCCACATCAGTTCCTTCTTCATACTGTGGCCTAACAGAGGGGCATGGATTCCCTTGCCTGTTGGCTGTTCCGCTGCCTACCTCTCTAATCCTAACCCTGAAGTGACCTTGCCTGTGCCATTGGGCCTGTCGTCCTTTTGTTGAGTTAATGCGCCAAAATATCTATTGCACACCCTAATTTTGGCAATGTAATTTAACCAAAAAAGGTGTGCATTAGACTCAAGTAAATATGGTAGCTCCTTTAACTTCCCGTTGGTACTCCCTTTTTGCAGAATACAAAGAAAACAGAACCAGTGGTCAGAAGCAATGAAATTTTACATCCTACAATCAGCATGTGTAGTTTACCCATTTGTTCATATATCACCTTTTAATAGTATCAATATTTTCAGCATTTGTGTGCCATTATGCTTCTAGCTTCCCATAAGAATTGAACAATGCTGAGGACAGAGTCACATACATGTATTTAACAATTGTTGGCTGTGATGTATGATGGGTTTTTATTTGCCTTGCTCTCTTCACAGAACTCACTGAGTATACCTTTAAACTGAAAGATTTAGATTTACCTGTGCGTGCACGTGTAAGAGAATGAATGTTTGTGAAATCTAAAAAACTATGTAATTTCAACATAATCAATCTAAGAATGTAAAATAATTTGTTCCAATATCAAGATGATCTGAATGAGCATACTCACCACTGCAAAAAGATTCAAGAGATATGCCAAACCAAAACAAAAAGGCAGGCAAGAGGCAATAGTAATTGTTCAAACATTATTCTATTAAAACATGCATAGCAGCTTATAGTATTAACAATTTATCATAAACAGAAAGACCACGACAATCTTCCCATGTTATATATCCCAAAAGAACATTAACACATAGCAGCTGTTGAACATGAATGTATTTGATTTAATCGAATTTTGGCCCAATCATCTTGGAAAATAATCCAATAATCATTTTTCTCTTTCTGGAAGTAATGAGAATATATTACAACCACACAAGGCAAGTTACCTCAGAAGCTTTCTGTTTCACTTCCTGGCATATTGCGTCGCAGTCTAATGAAACCTGGCCTTCTTGAAGCTTGCTACACAACATTTCCTAGAAGTAAAGTTATAAAAGTTAAAAAAAATTACATAAGTCTGATAGGAAAACATATATCTCAAAATACTGTTTCATATAAAACAAAATAATTTTTTAAAAAAAGAAATCCAGTCTTGATATTTGATCTTATAGTAACTAGAGTGCAAATTATATCACTGTCATCAATGGATGCTCTCCTGCATAGCATATACTTATGTCACAAGAAGTTCATTGGCAAGAGACTGACACTTGTAAATTACTTTTGGAGATATTTATTTATTTATTTGTTTGTTTATTTATTTATTTGCACTTATCAGTCGCCACTCCCAGTGTGGCTTGGGGCGACTTACAAAAGTGAAATCTCAGAATTAAAACACAATAAAACAGATATTAACTAGATAAAATACAACTCAACAAGAGCTGTGTACATAGAGTGAGGGGGCAAAGTGTCCGAAGGGTCAACAGCCTTAAGCACCAAAAGCCTGCTGGAACAGGAGAGTTTTGCACGCCGTCCGGAATGCCAACAGATCTGTGAGGGCACGAACATCGGAAGGCAATGCATTCAACAAAGTGGAGGCAATTATCGAGAAGGCCCTCCTTCTTGTAGTAGTGAAGTAGTACACTTTGAAACTAGGGACCTCCAGAAGTTGTCCCGACTCCGAAAGTAGTGGTCTAGTGGGACAATATGGGATGAGGCGGTCCCTAAGGTACACTGGCACCAGACCATTCAAGGCCTTGAAGGTCAATACCAGCACCTTGAAAGTGATCCGGCATTCCACTGGTAACCAATGCAGCTCGCATAGAATAGGTGTAATGTGGCTGCTCATAGGGATGCCAGCTAACAGCTGAGCTGCCGCATTCTGGACCAGTTTCAATTTCCGGATCATCAACAAAGGAAGGCCAATGTAGAGAGCATTACAGTAGTGTAATCTTGAGATGACTGTGGCTTGGACCACTGTGGCTAGATAGCGACGGGAAAGGTAGGGAGCCAGCTTTCTCGCCTGACAAAGGTGGAAAAAAGCTACTCTACTGACAGTGGAGATATGCATCTCAATTGTCAGTTGAAAGTCCAGAGTGACGCCGAGACTTTTAACTATTGACGACAGACGTAATGTCGCGCCGTCCAGGGTAGGAAGCTGGATCTCCACCCCAACCGGGCGACCCAGCCACAGGATCTCCGTCTTAGCTGGATTCACCTTCAACCTACTGGCTCGCAGCCACCCCGTAACAGCCTCAAGGCACTGATGGAAATTATCGGGTACGGTTTCGGGCCGGCCCTCCATCCCCAGAACGAGCAGGGTGTCATCCGCATATTGGTGACACACCAGCCCAAAGCTACGAACCAGCAGAGGAAGTGGTCGGACATAGATGTTAAATAATAGGGGGGAGAGAATTGCCCCCTGAAGGAACCCCACAAAGAAGAGGGGAACCCCCGGAGACATCCTCACCCCTCTTCACTCACTGCGATCGGTTCCGGAGGAAGGAAGACAGCCAGTCTAGGACTGTCCCCCTCACCCCGGCTTCGGCAAGGCGGTGGGTCAAAAGATCGTAATTGACTGTGTCGAACGTTGCTGTGAGATCCAATAACACAAGCAGCGCCGATCCGCCCTGATCGAGCTGGCACCATAGCTTGTCTGTGATGGAGACCAGGACCGCCTCCGTCCCATGCCCCGAACAAGTTGCTAGACAAGTTGCTACCTTTGACAAATCATGAGGTTGGAAAATAGGATGGAGAACCAAAGCAGCTATTTCTCCTCTTAAAAATGAAGCAGAAGGCAAAAGTGGAAGACTCCTAGAATGACTCAGAGTACTCATGCTATACTCTGGATGCTAGTTTCCTAAACTTAAGACTGACTTTCGATCTTAGCTAAGCTTAATACAGATTTCAATCATAGCCAGAGGACTCTATGCTTCCATCTTGGAATGATTTTAAAAAATCCAAATATAACTACAGTCCAAGAGATAACACAGTATCGATATTCACCAAAGTGAAATTACTGCCATTTCCCTACTGAAGTCGTGGTTTTAATTAGGGATTTGGATCCAGTTAACCCATATTATTTAATCTGGGAATCTAGCTTGCAACACATTTTGTTAACTTGTATGTTTTCACCATAGGCTTTGCAGTGCAGTATGATAAAATTGTTTCTTTGAGACCTTTTATACCTGCACTAATCAACAACAAAAATGCACACACAGAAAGAATCTTTCTTCTATGTCACAGGACTTTACTGCTTAAGGTTATAAAACATAAAACAGACTCTTTTGAAGTATAGTACAATTCTACATTTGACTAGGAATTGAATAGTTGCTTTTCTTTAGGGTCATTCATTGGTTTGTTCTAGGCAGGAAAATTATGATTATAGGCCATATTATTAGCATGTGAGGTGGCAAATAAATGCAAAACATTGAGTGTTTTAGGAGCTTTTTCTCAATAAATACCATCTGTTTCAAGGCTGTGCATTATTCGGAAAATGTAAAGCAATACATTGATTAGAATACAATGTACTCTCTCATGAAGCCAGATGATTATGTTTATTTAAGCATTTGTGTTACCTCTCAGCCCACATGTAAAAGATATATGTGTCTAATAAACATGGATGATGATGCTGATGCTCTTACCCATCAATGCTGATACTTTATGAACTTTGATCAAATGATCAGCCACTGCCATAAGGGAGAGTTTCGTCTATGCTGACGACCGTACCATCACCGCTCAAGCAAGGAGTTTTGAAATGGTTGAACAGAAGCTCTCTGAAGCTTTAGGTGCTCTTACTGCCTATTACACGGAAAACCAGCTGATTCCTAATCCATCTAAAATGCAGATGTGTGCTTTTCATATTAAGAACAGACAAGCATCTCAAGGTTTAAGGATTACATGAGAAGGAATCTCACTGGAAAATTGGTGCACACCAAAATACCTGGGAGTCACTCCGGGCCGTTTGACTATCAAGAAAAAAAGTGAAAGCTGGAAATAATATCATACGAAAGCTGACTGGCACAACCTGGGGATCATAACCAGATACAGTGAAGACATCTGCCCTTGCACTTTGCTACTCTGCTGCTGAGTACGCATGGTCAGTATGCAATACATCTCATCACATTAAAACAGTGGATGTAGCTCTTAATGAGACATGCCACATTATCACAGGATGTCTACGGCCAACACCGTTGGAGAAATTATAATCCTTAGCCAGTATTGCACCACCTGATATCACCAAGAAGCAGCAGCCTGTAATGAAAGGACCAAGGCATTGGCATATCCAGTCTGAGCCCTGCCCCATGCACAATGGAGGAACTTCTTACAGTGACACCAGAGACCCTCCAAGTGGCCAGCTTCTGGTTAAAGGAAATTTAGCATAATGCCAAGTTTTTAACTTTGTGGTTTTTTATATATTATAACTGCATTCTCAATCTGCTTCTGACACAATACATAAATAAACTTTCAATAAAGCTGATTCTGCTCTTCTCTCGCTTACCTCTCTTAACAGCATTCACTTCCTAAGAAACAACTCCTCCGGATACGAGAACCATTACTGGACCATTAACTATGGGAACCGTTTTAAGAATTATTTCTTTATTTCTTGAAAAGAGTTTCATAGAATACCCTGAAAGCTTTTTGTTTGTTTGTTTGTTCTTACTGGAAATATCCCATTCACTTTGTATCATTTCCTTGAACATCTGGTAAAGGAATCTCAGTAGTTTTTATTTATTATGTATAATTTATAATTTATAATATAATGTAATGTAGTATAATATAATATAGTATAATGGTATGGTATAATATTGTATATGCATATAATATGGATAATGTAATGTAATAAAATATAATACTACTACTACTAATAAGATATAATTGTATATTTACGTTACATATAATATTACTAATAATATTGCGATATAATTTGTTATAATACAATGTAATATGTAATTGTTGTACTGTGACAATGACATAGTATCTTGTATTTGATATAGTATAATATAGTATGGTATAATATATTGTGTATACATATAATATTGATGATGTTATAATGCAGGGCTGTCCAACTTCTACCGGGTCCAGGGCCGGAATAGAGGTCACTGATGACCTCGGGGGCCGCTCGGCCCCGCCCCCAGCCCAGGCCCCACCCCCAGCCCCGTCCCCCACCCCAGGCCCCGCCCTCTCCTAAAGGTGTCATTCTCCCGGGCAGCGCGTCACAGGCCTGGCGTAACGCGCTGCCCTTGGCACCGCCTACTCCTCCTTTTCGGCGCCCCCGCCCTTCCTAGGGCGGGGAGCCGGAGAAAAGGGCAGAAGCGGCACGCAAGGGCAGCGCGTCACAGGCCTGGCGTGACGCGCTGCCCTTGGCGCTGCCTACTCCTCCTTTTGGGCGGAGGGCGGAGGGGCGGTGCAGGGAGGAGGAGCTAGCTCTCTTCCTCCTCCCTGCCCCTCTCCCTCCCTTCCCCTCCCGCCATTTAAAAAAATAGAATTTTTTTAAAATTTAAAAATGGCGGCTGGGGGCATAGCTGGGGCCGTGCCCAACAGGCTGGGGGGCCGGATCCGGCCCCAGGGCCGCCAGTTGGACAGCCCTGTTATAATGTAATGCAATATATTACTACTAATAATAATATGATACTATAACTATATATTTTGTGTTATATGTAATATTACTGATAATATTGTGATATAATTGTTATAGTTCAATGTGATATTGTTATAGTACAATGTGATATGTAATATTGATGTTGTGCTGTGGCAATAATACAGTTTATTGTATTTGTATAGTTCAATGTGATATTGTTATAGTACAATGTGATATATAATATTGATGTTGTACTGTGGCAATAATTATAGTTCATTGTATTTGCATTTTGCTTGTGAGCCGCTCTGAGTCCCCTTCGGGATTGAGAAGGTAAATCAAAATAGTTTGATTTATCTGCCTCATAATGGCTGAAGCTACCTTATGATCTCTTTCACGCCTTTCCTTTGTATTTGATTTCATATCAGGGCAGTCTAGGGTTCTTCTTCAGAGGAATCAACAAAATCATCCATGTCTCTATCTTCCACTACTTCCCCATGCCACTGGTCTTCAGAACTGTTCCTTGGTCTTTTTTCCTAATCAACAGTGTCTATATTCAAGTCTGATTCAAACTTAATCTTATTTTCCATGCTTTCCTTCAACTGCAATGCCTTACTTGTATTAATCAAAGCTTCCTTTCTTTCCATTCTAAGCTCTCCACCATTGTTCATTCTGCATATCACTTTCTCTCCTTCTTTTTCTCTCATTTTTGTTGTAAAAAAGACTACTAGTTCTGTCAGTGATTCCCTTAAGAATAACAGAAGTGCCACTAAAATGCTTTCTGGCAAAACATAATAATGCTATGTAAAGGAAACGATCTATCCATTATATTGTCTACTTCAGAGGTGATGATGACACCGCAGTTGCACTGAGATGTGGAGAATGTCTGCTGTAAAATGCATTAAGGATTCACAAGTTTAGCAACAGTTCTTGGCCCATTTTTATGTAATTAAATCTGCCTTTTCCTGATCCCTTGTCAGGAAAATGTATTTCCTCTCCTGAGCTAAAGTATACCATATATTTCCCAGCAGAATTCTGTAGTCTGAGTATGTTTAGCAGAATTAATTGCACAATCATCTCTTTTAAGGCTATTGTTCCTACATGACAGCCTGTAGCCTTAAACTGTATGTTTTTGGAAGTCAAACTTTCGCCTAGCAAGTTTTACTTCATTGAAATTCTGACTTTGTGTCAATGAAGATCTAGTATTCTGAAAGTAGCGTCTATTGAATAGCTTTTAGTTTCAAGTTGGGGTGTTTTTATTCCGTCGGGCATCTTTATATTCTGCTTTGCTTGCTGGAAGACTACTGTATCTCAAAGAATGGAAATGAAGGACGATATTCTATTTAAAAATACACGGATGTATTTACGCAAGCAAATGCCAGACCAGTGACAGCACAGATTGGTTTGGACGGTGGCTTCTCGGGACAAAACATGGACTGTCAGTGGCCATTTTGATTGCATGAGGTAGAGCTGACAATATCTGCTGAATGACTGTAAACTGGCTCATTTCACTGTAAGCAAATGGGGAACTGATTGTAAAGGGATACTGATATACTCTTACAGGAACCAATAAAAAGCCCAGGAACCAGTGCAACTAGGAATTACATTGGCACAGTCTCTCAAAAAGGATTCCAGTCAAATCATTACTCTGCAGCTCTAAGTGGCATTTCTGTTATTTATTTTTATTAACTTACTAGCTTGGGGACCCGGCAGTGCCCGGGTTATTTGAGGAAGGCATTGTGTGCCATAGTTCGTCATTGGTGTGGGCCACAGTGCTCTAAGGAAGTGAATCATCCATGGTCCATCCTTCCTCAAACTGCATCAGGATGTAGGGTGCATCGTGGGGGGTGTCTGTGTGCCAAGTTTGGTCTTGCTCTGTCATTGTTGGGGGCCTAGTCAGGAAAATCAAGTTGAGGAAGCCTAACAATATCCCATGAGCTGAGGCCTAGTCAGGAAAATCAAGGTAAGGAAGCCTTGTTGTCAATTTTGGGCCTGGTCTGTGATTTATAGGGGCTGCAGTGTTGTTTGGGAAGTGAATGAGGTGAAGGTACTGCAAATCCCATCATTTGTGGCCCGTCCTGCCCTAAACCACACCAGGTTGTGAAGTGGGCCATTGGTCCCTTGTTTGCCATGTTTGGTCCTGATCCGTCATTGCCTGAGGCCTTTTGCTTTCCCTCTGAGTCACCTTAGAAGTGTATTGGGTGAAGGTACTGAACATTCCATTTCCAACAGAAAAAACTGTCAACTGGCTAACTTCAACTCCAGCCATTTATGCCTGCCTCAGGCCCTTCCCTTCCCTCTCTGTGCTGTGTTGGCATGTTGGGAGGCTGGCCAGTCACAGCCATTTATGCAAATAAGCCGACAGCTGCAGCCAATCGAAACGCTGGCACATATTCGCTCTGTCGCACCACCCACTCACCGCCTGCAAACAACTAACTTTTATTTTATACATAGATTCTCATTTTCTTTTTTAAAATTTCCACTGTAAGTTGTCTTTGGATAAACGGTTATAAAGGATAGCATACAGATGTTTGAAATACTATAATAAACTCAACTGAATTAAATATTCAAGTAAACTTCAAATAAAAGCGAGTAAAAGACAACATTTACCTTTTTGAGCCTTTTGCAAGGACAGCGGACCTTGACTTTTTGGTTGCAGTTCTGAGGACAGTCACCGGGATGGCAAATTTCTTTACATCGATGACCACAGGATAGCTGCAACAGTTAGGGAAGGGGGGGGGGGGGGGGGATGAAGCAAAAACCTTCCTATGAATTGGCAGTGGCACAAAATGCTATTAAAATTTGTTAAACAAAGGCTTGATTTCTACTGACATACATTTACTCTTTACAAATGTAAAGAGCAAATGGTAGGAGTTGCCATTTTAAAAATCTTAATGATGAACCTTCTTCATGAATGAGATGAGAACACGCACAAAATTTCCCCTTATAGTGCTATTACATTTTAGCAGTATGGGGGGAGCAGGCCACTAGACTTGTGCACTTCGGCTAAACCTTGATCCAGGACTGCTGGCCAAATACCCATAGACCCCCATATCCGTTTTTGCGTGATTCCCAAAAATGGGTGGGTAGCTGAATAGCCGTTTATAGCCCATAGCTGAAAAATGTGGCTAGATCCAGCCCACTGGTGGCAATGGGGAACTTATGAGGCTCCCCTCTCCATTCCTGGCTGGCACCCTTTACTTTTTTCCCTTCAAGGGAGCCTGGGTGTCAGCAACAGGATTAAGAAAGCACCCTATTTGGCCCATTATGGGAGGGGGAGACTTCTCTCAGGCTCCCCTTCCATATCCTTCATTAAGACCTGGATTTAAAGAATCAATGTTAAAATAACATTCTTTCTGTGATCTTTTCCCTTCTGTCTGTAGAGGAGACCAGGTTTAATACTTTGTTAAAGCTATTTTATTGGTGGAGCCCCTGGAGGGCACTGGGGCGTCGGTCTCCCCCTGGCCGGGAGGAGCGGGTGGTGGCCGAGTCCACCAAGATGGCGCCTGGCATGAACTGCTCGGCGTCCCCTGCCCCGCCCTCCTTGCCCACGTCGGGAGCCTTGACTCCGCCTCCCCTCGGTCTGGAGTACCCACCACCACTGGACACGGCATCGGAGGCCTTCAATGTCTCCCAGGTGCTGGCGGGGGCCCCTGGGGCCTGGCCCCGCCGTCGGGCCTGCTGCTTGCTGATGGCAGCCCCGAAGACCCTACCTGGGCCACCTTCTGTCCCGTCACCGGCCGGTGACCAGGGTAGGACCGGTGGCCCAGCCCATAGAGGGTCAACTTTAGGGGCAGCCAACCCGGAGGACAACACAGCGAGCGGATACCCTGTTCGGAAACCACACCGCCGCCAGAGGAGGCGCCTTCGCAGGCCAGGGAGCACCACCCCCTTTCCCTCCGACCCCGCCAGAGACCTCCAGCGCCGGAGCCACCGACTCCTTGGACCCCCCGCACGCTCGGCCAGCCACCAAGAAGGGGTGAAGCCCTCCGCCCCTGAGCCCAGGCCCAGGCGATTTTTTCGCCGGAGAACCTTTTGGGGCTCGGGCTTCGAGCGCTGCCGTCGGCCCCATCTAAGGCCGATAAATAACATCTCTCCATTATGCCTGGCTCCTTCTGCCAGGCCACGGGACGGAGGAAACCGGCCCTCACTCTTTCTGATGGCCAGCGGCGGGATTTTTCCAAGACCCCCAGCCTCCCATCCTTTGATGGTTTAGTGGGTCCAGCCTAGGCCCTGGATCATCTTTGCTGTGTCCCGAACCCTGACTCTGCTCCACTTCCCCCATTCCCTGTGTTGTGTATTGTCTTGTCTGTCTTTTTATTCTGTATTGTTGTTTCTTGACTTTGTAAGCCGCTGCGAGCCGTATGGAGTTAGCGGCATATAAGTCCAAAGAAATAAAAATAAATAATAAATATTTCTTTCTACTCTAGAAGAGACAGGCTGCAGGCACACATGCTTTCTTCATACATGTAACTTCCCAAGGCATTTAAGGAGGCTTCCTACCTTCCAGGGAAGAAAGAGTGATCGACATGGAGCTATCTCCCTGAGCTTCCTTAAAAAAATAAAAATTAAAATAATTTAACCTTTGTTTATACCCCGCCACCATCTCCCCAAGGGGACTCGGGGTGGCTTACATGAGGCCAAGCCCAATGACACATAATAAACAACACAACAGCAAATAATAAAAAATACAATCAATATAACTTACACATAAGCAATAATAGACCATTAAAAACCATTCTGGCCGGGCCAAATGTGAAATATTAAAATTTTAAAATAATCACTGGATGTGAACAGAGGTAGAATGTGTGTAGCAGGAAGGTATTAAAGGATAATGTGGGGCAGACAACCCAACAGGTAATAAAAGTGCTTCTGAGGACATTTACAAGGAATTGATCACAGCAGGCATTATTTACTTTATTCAGGAAAGGCACATTGGAACAGCCACATTTTCAGGCTCGTCCTAAAAACTGCCAATGTGGGGGCTTCTCTGATATCTTTGGAGAGCGAGTTCCAGAGTCGGGGGGCCACTACAGAGAAGGCCCTCTCCATCATCGCCACCAATTGCGCCTGCGAAGGGGACGAGAGTAGGGCCTCTCCAGATGATCGGAGAGATTGCCTGGGTTTGTAGACAGAAATGCAGTCATGCAGGTAAACGGGTCCCAAACCGTTCAGGGCTTTGTAGGTAAGAACCTGCACCTTGAATTGGGACCGGAAGATGAACGGCAGCCAATGGAGCTCCTTGACAGGGGGGTTGGCCGCTCCCTGTAAGACACTCCAGTTAGTAATCTGACTGCTGCCCGTTGGACCAATTGAAACTTCCGGGCCGTCTTCAAGGGCAGCCCCACGTAGAGTGCAACCCCATCGAGCACAGGTTGCCACCCTATACCTCAATCCGGCTTACGATCGACCAGGAGGACCTGTGTCTTGACCCTTTTTTGCTCTACTGCAGGTTCTGTCTGGAGTGAACAGACACTCTTCAATCTCTGGGTATAATGCTTCCTTAAAGCTGTTTATACTTTCTACTCTAGAGGAGAGGTAACTAGGTGGTAGTAGTTTTCAGAGAATGAGGGTTTTGTTTTTGTTTGCTTGGATTAATAATAACAATTATTATCTTTTAGAAGTATTTGAAGGAGAGGAATAGAAGGAGAAAAAAGCTAAAAGGGTGACTTTCCCAGGTCCCCATCTACCCGTCCCCACACATTCTCAATTCCCAGACAGTCCTACTAAATAAAAATAATCAAGAAAATAAAGGAAATCAAAAAGACTAAACAATGGTGCTGAATGGGGAGGAGGAGCTGAGATTGGCTGCCACATGGTCCCATTTCAGACAGAAATCCGTGACAGATGTCCCCTTGCCGTTATTGGCACCTGAACAAACTGAAGGAGCCGGATTGGTTGGAGGAAATGGCTAAAAACTGATCTGGGCTCAAGCCTACAGGCCACTATACAAAGGCGACATTTGTTTTCACATGCAAATGACTAATATTTCAAATTATTAAAATGATTTTATAATTTTTATTTCACATTTCTCAGAAAAATTCCAATAGGAAGATTCTAATTAAACGTAGGTTCTTCCAAACATGAATCTTTTTTTTAAATAAAAAACCCTTTGTTTTAAATTTCTCTCTGATATAAACAAGAAAATATCTCTGATTATTATTCCAGTACGCAACATCAGAAGGAAGAATGTGAATTTACATTGCATTTTAGGGTTTATTAGAGAGAATTTTGTTTCCGTAGGCTGGAAAATATGTATCTTAAGATAACCATTTTTACAATGTAAGTTTTCATCTCTGTGGTGCCGTTAAAAAATGTCAAAGAGATTATTATTATTATTTTAATATTTACAATGACTGTCTTTCACATTTGCCAAGGCTAGTAAATGTATTTTATGGCAATACTGAGGAGTATTGCATTACATATCCCATAATATTTTACAGAACCAGATAAATGCATAATTTCAAGGTCACAGATTTTAGAAAAGGTTATCTGTCCTTATGTCTAAAATGTATGCTTAACTAACAACATCTGTACATTATTTGTTACGGTTTTCTACACTGATCTTGATTTCTATGAGCTGATTTACACATATTCCTTGACATATAGAAAGAACTTAAGCTTGGAAATTGTTTTTTTTTATTTTTTTAAATAACTAGTTGCAGTTATTTCAATTATAAAAATTAATTAGTTATTTTTATTAGAAAGAAAAAATAAAAATTCACTTCTTGATTTTCTCAGAAGTAATGAACCGAAATGCTACCAATTAGTAACTCCATGTATCAAACAAACCTAGGTGAACACAACATTAGAAATGGAATACATATACATAAACAGTGGATGAAATGTAAAAGGTTTCCATATGAGTTATAAGAAATTGTCATAACAATATGCCTAGACTCATCCTGTATCAAAAATGGCAAAAAGAATGCATTCAAATATTATTTGAACTTGAAAAACTACACTTAAAATGCTACTGTTGAATTTAGCTCTATTCCGCCCCAGGAAAGAAAAAAAGCAGTTATTTACTGAGCTCCTATTGATCCGAATGCAAATAATTTGGCTCAATACAATTCTGAATAATTTGCTTTAAAGTAACACTGGAAAGATTTCAGAAAAATATTTTGAAAATATTCTATTCGCATGATACTAGTTTCCAAAATTACAATATCAACATTTTAGGGTTTTTATTAAATGAGATGTTTTGCATACAATCTCAAATAATGTAGCAAACATATGTGCGTTGTGAGTATGTAACATTTATAATACATTTTGCATATGGATTTAAGAACTTGTTACAAGGCAGTATTTATATTTAAAAAGTCTCTAGTGAAATGTTAACAAAATTGAATAATGTCTGCATAGTAACTGAGCGTACTTGCTCCCTAAAGCCAAAGGAAATGTGATATCGACAAAAGTAACACTTGTACCAGACAGTGAAAGCTCGTTCTGTGTTATGTATTTCCGTAGCCAAAACAAAGCTCTCAAACTAGTCAAGGATCAAGATTTGAAGGTAATCTTATAAACACTGAGACTAGATACAATTCTCCATAATTCCCTACAGTAATATCACTTTAAAATTCATATTGCAACAGATTACAATTTGAATAACTTAAGTCATTGTGAGGATGGGGCAGCACATGGGAAGCTATATACTGATAGGAGCTAATCCAGGTTAACCCAGAGGATGATGCTTCTGCATGGGGGCTGGCCCAAGTTAATCCAAAGCAAGCAGCTTAATGTGGATTGCGCTCCTGATTAAGATAACCCGGTGGAAAACCAGACTCCTGAAGAAGGAGTGAAATGAGATGCAGTTGTCCTAACAGCCATCCTGTACTCCATGGGCTAAAGTGGCCTGGGGGACATGGGTTGACTGTCCCTCCCACGCCTTCCTCCCATTTCCATTGCTGAGGGCTTTCTCTTCCATGTTGCATGACATGTGAAGGATGATGAAGCCCCAAACATAAAGTTGCTGTGTAACCAGCAGCGGCACTGGGGTAGGGGGAAGGGTAGTGTTCAGGTACTCCTGATCTGTGTCTCAGATGCCGGACACAAATAAAATTTATTTATTTCTCGCATTTGTATCCCGTCACTTCTCAACCCCCGAAGGGGGACTCAGGACGGCATTACAATTAAGCCCCATTAGAGGCTACTACAAAAATTACAACAATAAAATCACATATCAAAACATCACATAGTGAAACAATATATAGTTAAAACCATACAAAGATTGAACAATCAAAAACCAGTCTCGACAGTCAAATCACAGTTGCAATTTCTCCCTTAAAGTGCTGCTTACTAGGCATGTTTTAGAATCCTAAAATGGTCAATCGTAAATCAAATGGGGGGGAGTTTTTGATTAGTATATCAAAGACTTACAAAAAAATTCCCAAAAATTTCGGAAATGTAACTTAATTACTTACGAAATTCGTTAGTAGTTCTAAAGTAGGCAAAGCAGGGAAACAGGACTGATACTGTTTTAAACACAGGCAAATCAAGGGGCAACATTTCCCTTGGTTTCCTTGCAGGAGATATAAAGCATTAATATATTATTATTATTAATATTATTAAAGGACAGGGTTCCTTTGCAGGGACACATATAATGCATCAATATATTATTATTATTAATATTATTAAATAAATGCCTAGGCCTACCTCTGGTGCAGGCCTTGCTAATCTGTAGAGTTCTCCTCACTCCATCTTTTTTTCCCCATTCAGTTTTACCATAGCAGTCTAGGACCTCCGTTGGAACTCTATGGCTTTTCTTGATTCTGAACTCTTCCTTCTCCTCTCCATGCTCTTTTCACTCCTGCTGCCCTTCTCTCAGCAGTTCTTATGTCCTCCTACTCTGTTCTTCTATCTAAACCCCCCTTCCTGGGTGTTTAAATCGCTTTTTTCGTCAGTCCTCCAGCCCCTCTAGGAGTCCCGATTTCGGGCTCTCTATGGTTTCCGGCTCCCTTTTCACTTCCTGGAGGAGGCCTTCCACTCTAATTAGGCTTCAAGCATGGAAAGGCCCCGATTTCACTGTGAGTTATGTCTGCAAAGCTATTTTGGAGGGGGAAATTTTCCTGTTGGGGGGACAGCCGAAATATTTAATAATCTAACGAAATGTTGGGCCCAGGGGTGCGTAAAGAAAGTCCACTTCCGGGATTGGCCTTGCGATCCGTATAAACTTGAAAGGCCCATTACATACGAATCACTTACGATTTCTTTTAATATCCGTTTCATTTTTCTCATGCCTACTGCTTACATCTATTGCCCAAAATCTTGGTCCCAAAACCATGCCTTTAATTTCTTTCGGAAAACAAGGAGGGAGGGGACGGATCTTAATTCAGTTGGAAGAGTGTTCCATAGTCTTTGTAAAGTATTTTTAAAAATAAATAGACCCAATTATTTTGAACCCCTTTCCAGGTCTTAATTTAACAAAGTATTACAAAAACAGTTTTCTGTAATTGACCCCACTATAAACTTCAGAATGTCTGTTCCTTCTTTTTCTACAACATCAATTCTGATATTCAGGTCCCATTTCTGATTCTCAGATCCACTAGTTTCAGCCATAAGGCTATCTTTTTGACTCTTACATCAAATGTATGTCAGTCGCAACATTAGCTGTGCTTATAATCTCTTGTAATTGTGCTGCATTTTCAGACAATTGTGTTCCTACAAGCTATAAAATCTCTGTAATCACTGCTACTGGATCATTACCGTTACTGGACCCTAAGCCCTGCTTGATGATTTAGAGTTCTGCAAGAGTTCTAGACGAAACTCTCCTAATTTTCAAAACATCTTTCAGTGTTTATAGGGTACTGTAGCATTATAGGTCCTGTAATAATCTCACATTTCTTCCCAAATTCCTTTCTTGTTCATTGTACGTATTATATAGTTGTACCATCTATTTTTTTCTGTCCAAAACTGTCAAATATATGCAATTTTGGGACCATGTTGGATTTTTATTTTCTGTACCAGTGTTTCCCAACCTTTTTTGAGCCGCGGCACACTTTTTACATTTACAAAATCCTGGGGCACACCACCAACCAAAATGACACAAAATGACACTCTAACACAGCAATACATATAGTTAATATGTTTTTAAATGTGAAAACAGTGTGAAACCTGGGTCTGTTTCGATGAACACAACATAGATATCCTGGCAGGAATGGCAGAAAGACACAAACCTCCCACACAAAACTCCCATAACCAAGAGAAAATACTATAAGAGTTTGGTGGGCATTGACTTTGGGTTTTGGAGTTGTAGTTCACCTATATCCAGAGAGCACTGTGGACTGAAACAATGTTGGATCAGGACCAAACTTGGCATGAATACTCAATATGCCCAAATGTGAACACAGATGGAGTTTGGGGAAAATAGACCTTGACATTTGGGAGTTACAGTTTCTGGGATTTATAGTTAACACATAATCAAAGAGCATCCTGAACTCTTGCAACAATGGAATTGAACCAAACTTGGCATATTGAACTCTCATTGCCAACAGAAAGTACTGAAAGGGTTTGCTTGGGAATTGACCTTGAGTTTGGAAGTTGTAGTTCACCTACACCCAGAGAGCAGGAGGGGGAATAAAGGGTATTGGAGGTTCCAATTTCCCACGGCACACCTGATGATTGCTCACGGCACACTAGTGTGCCACGGCACACTGGTTGGGAAACACTGTTCTGTACAATTCAAAGTATTCGCAAGCTATCAACGTATTGCAACAAGATACACTTTTTTTTCTTTATCCAACCAGACCATAGGACCAAAATAAACAAAGAAGAAATGTTTGCCACCACAAAAAGCTTTTACAGCAAAAATGTGGAAGCGCTTGCAAATTCAATAAGCTTACTGGAATTTTAGTATCTACTGTACCAGTGTTTAGCAACCCAAATAGCAATAAACTATATTTTTAAAAGCAGGAAATAATTTGCCTTGGTATTCTTTGCTTTCCACTAAGTATAGATCAACATCATACATTTTAAAAAAACCCAAAAAGGACTGATAATATTCAATATATGTGAAAAGAGACAAAGTCTCTGGATACTGAACAAAGTAATGATTTTATTCAAGCCTATTTTGTAAACTATCAATTGCCTGGCATAAGCTTTGGTGACACTCTTTTTAGAATCGCCACAGGTTGACTGCATTCCTTTGAAGGCAGCCATAAAATTATTTCCATGCTACAATGTGTTGGGCTAATTTCAAGATACTTTTTTAAAAACTCTCTGAGACCTTGGCTCTTTTCAACATTGCACAATTATGTAAGTGTCCTACCTCTTTTGGACACTGATTTTTACAGGAACTCAGCTCCTCCTTTTCCTTTAGGTCAGCAGAAGTGATTTTTCTAAAATAAAATAAAATAAGAAAGATTATCATTCTGAAATAAAAAAGAAACAACTTATAAGATAAATGACCCATGGATTTTGACCACTATCAAGAGATTTAATGCCCCACTAAAAATATCTCCCATTTACAGGCAGTCCCCGAGTAACAAACACTGATTAACACTGATTGGCTATGTTTTTATCTTGATGTATTGTGTATATGCCTGGAAACTGCCCTGAGCCTCGGGGAGGGTGGGTTATTAAGCTGAAATAAATAAATAAATAAATAAATACAACAACTCATAGTTAAGAATGGGGTTGAGACATCGGGAAGTGAGAAAAATCTACCCATTGGAAGGGAAATTCAGTCCTGAAAGAGTTATCATGGGAAAATAGTTTTCCACTGAAGTTTTCTCACCAATCTTTGTTTCAGCAACATGCCAATTTTTCCAAAATCCAATGATCACAGGGACAGAAAGTGAGGTGAATTTTTTTAAACAGAGGCACAGACAGCAAAACAAACACTACAGGGGTGTTAATCCTTCCCCATCCTTTCCAAAGCTTGTGTGTTTGTGTGTATGTATGTGTACATGTATATGCATATTTATGTATGTGTGTGTAAATATATACACACACATACATACATACATATACACAGATGTCAGGATCATGAAATCTGAGCTGGTGTTGCTCTGATTTCCTGACCTGCCTGCATTTGTTCTGGTTTCTTGAATCTGCTCACGAGATAAGATATCTCCAGGTGTTGGCCTTGGGAGGCTTGGGCCACACCACACCAACATGAGAAGCACCGACATGAACATTGCTGACTCAGGAAGGATATGATGAAATATCCACTGGATATTGGGACTGCTGGGTCAGAGGGATATGATGCAACCTCTGCTGGGCATTGCATGCCAGGGGGGTTCGGCCTTTGGGATGATGGACAGGTGATGGGGGTGTGTTCTGTATATAAGCTGTGTTTGTTCCCTGTGATGCCAGTTCTGGCATCAAAGGTATTATACCTACAATAAATCTCGTTGGATCAAGTTGCCGTGTGCGTGTGCTTGCCATGTGCCTAAGGTCCCTACAGACGTATTGTGGCGTTTCTCACACACAGATACATATACACACAAACACACAAACACATATACTGTATGTGTGTGTGTGTGTGTGTGTGTGTGTGTATATATATATATATATATACACAGAGAGAGAGAGAGAGAGAGAGAGAGAGAGGAGAAAGCGGGGCTGGAGTTACACTTATAAAATCTTGTTCATATATTAATTTTGATAAAAACCAAAAGGAAACTCTGGGTTGTCTTATTCAAGTCAATGTGAGTATGGTACCATAAACTATCAAAAAAGAATCCATCGCCCTCCCTGAGTAGAGGGGTGAAATACAAGGGTTCAGTCCGTCCAGGAGAACCTTAAAAAGCACTGATCAAAAAAAGCACCCTCAACTGTCTCTGCCTTGGTACTACTTTTGGCCTTTTTAATGCCTGAGTAGGAAAATAGTGGCAGGGGCCAAAGGAATCCAGCCCCCTGAGGTAACATTGCTGTTTTCCTCCACCAAAGAATGACTCCCAGTTTATTCACAGGTTATATCAAAATCCATAATTTTGCCCCCCCAAACCTGCCCTCAACTTATACATGAGGTCAACTTACTGTATATGTGAGCATATACAATATGTTAAATCCAGAAGAGTAAAAAAATCACACAAAAAAGTATTGCTATCATATAGAATTAAAAAAAATACCTACTTAAACATTAAGTTTAAACATATTTAATATTAAATTAAAATAAGGGGGGAGGGGAGGATGGAATTAAAAATATTTAATATTAAATTAAAATAATTTAATATCTTATCCCTGCATTTTATCTCATTAAAAGATTATATTTGACTGTATGGATGCCCCTTTTGAATTCCCACCCTGCATTTAATGTTAGTAAAAGATTATATTTGATTGTATGCATGCAGGGGCAAGGGCGGGGTGGGGGCGAACCGAGGGAGGGCCAGGGGGTGAGGGGAGGGGGCGGGGGCAGACCCTACGGCCCCCCAGGTCATCAGTGACCGGAATTCAGGCCCCTGGGTCGGTAGAAGTTGGACAGCCCTGATATAGATTCATAGAATAATACAGTTGGAAGAGACCCCATGGGCCATCTAGTCCAACCCCCTGTCATGCAGAAAAAGCACAATCAAAGTCCTTATAACTCTCCTCATACCTGCTTTTGATTGCCTACATGTGGTGAAGCTTTAAGGTAAATTCTTTTACAGATCTAAGTGTGTTTGACAACTATAGGTCCCTACTGAAAGATGATACTGTAGTTATTAACATGAGACCCGGTATGTGGCAAACACAGTTCCTTCCAATTAAATGTTCCCACCTGCAAAGGATGTGTGTATCTGTTTTGAATAAAAAAAGAAATCTGTCTTAACTCAGCTCCATATATACCACATGAGTGATATCTGAAACGTCCAAAGTTGAAACCAATGATAACATACATGCATTCAATGTAAAGACTTGATAGTTTGCAATGACACTTCATCCGAATCATCTGGGCACATGATGGGCATTCTCCAGGATGGCAAGGCAAAGGGCAAGGGTGGGGGCATCCAGGTGGCCGTGGCTTGGAACATTCTTCTTCACACTGAGAACACTCTGGACCTGCCTGGATAAATAATAATAATAATAATGGAATTATATTTTTATAATTGTATGTGTTTAAAAAAACAACCTCTCTTAACTGGCGCTTTTTTCTTTCCAAATGACAGGTTCCAAAATATTAGCTTGGATTCCATGTTTATGCATGTCCCTCTATATGTATCAGAGAGAGATTGAGGCCCCATCTATATTGACCATGCAGTTTCAAACAAGTATGGAAGAAAGCAGTTTTACAGTGCAAATGATGACATAGAAAATCCTGAAACCATGTCTGGGGTGAGAATTATGTGGTCCTCTAGAACAGTGTTTCCCAACCAGTGTGCTGAGGTACACTAGTGTGCCGTGAGCGATCATCAGGTGTGCCGTAGGAAATTGGAACCTCCAGGAAGGGGGGAGGGGGGAAGAGTCTAGTGTGTTGAAGTATAAAAACCCTAAGAAACCTACCTCGATAAAGGCACAACATTACAAACACCCCCCCTCCTCACCCGTTGTCTACTTGGTCTCTCCCTCTCCATGCATTGGGAAGGCCCACCTCCCTTTCCTCAAGTAGAGACCTCCTCTTGCCTCCTGGGGGTTCTGTGTGGGAAGTTTAGCCCAGTTCTTTCATTGGTGGGGTTCAGAATGCTCTTTGATTGTAGGGGAACTATAAATCCCAGCAACTACAACTCCCAAATGTCAAAGTCTATTTCCCCTGAACTCCATCTGCGTTCATATTTGGGCATATTGCGTATTCATGCCAAGTTTGGTCCTGATCCAACATTGTTTGAGTCCATAGTGCTCTCTGGATATAGTTGAACTACAACTCCAAAACTCAAGGTCAATGCCCACCAAACTCTTATAGCATTTTCTCTTGGTTATGGGAGTTCTGTGTGGGAAGTTTGTGTCTTTCTGCCATTCCTGCCAGGATATCTATGTTGAGTTCATCGAAACAGGCCCAGGTATCACACTGAGTGTATAAATACATTTCAAAAACATATTAACTATATGCATTACTGTGTTAGAGTGTCATTTTGGTTGGTGGTGTGCCCCAGGATTTTGCAAATGTAAAAAGTGTGCCGCGGCTCAAAAAAGGTTGGGAAACACTGCTCTAGAAACTATTGGACTGGAATCCTCATTCATGGCTATTTTGGCTAAGTCTGTTGGGACTTGCAATCTAAAGAAATCTGGAAGGCAGCCATGATTCATAATGCTGATTTGCCTGGTCTGTTCATTAATACACACACACACACACACACACACACACACACTGTATTTCTATCCCGCTCTATCTCAGAGTGGATTATAATTTGGCAAATTAAATGTCACATTATACATAAAATAAAAAAGCAAATACATGACATAGTTCACTAAAAATCAATAAACATATAAATACGAATAAAAACTATTCAATCATATTAAACATATTAAAATATTGTAAAACATATTGAGCATTGCATCAGCTCTAGTAATCTTTTATCTGCTTCATTTGTATCTGTATCATAATGAAATATTATGCCACAATTCTATCACTCTGCAAGTTTTAACCTTTTTCCTAAATGCTAGGAAGCCGATCTGATCTCACTGGGGAGGGAATTCCACAGCTGAGGGGCCACCACCAAGAAGGCTGTTGGGCGAGTGTGCTTATTAATGCAAGACCCTCCTCATAAATGTACAACAGCAGCAGCATGACCCAGCACCAGTAGCCAAATTGATAAAAAGAGCAAAAGCACACAGACCAATGTAATCTTCCATAGGAGGCTTTTCTTTATAGCAAAATAATATGGTTGCACTATTTACAAGGTTTCCATGACACAAATAAAGTTCAACCTTCACACCGGAGCTTCACACATGAAGCCTTCTCATACTCTGAGGCCTTTCTCCCACTGAGGCAAACTTACACAGAGTGCTAATACACAATACTATCCCAAACACAATTTAAAGGGGCAGACCGGTGTGTTGCATAAATCACAATACGCTTGATAGCAAAGAAATCAGAATATAATCTTCTATAACATATAACATGCGGCTCTATGTCGAACCAATCTCACTTACAGTGCAATGTGTTAACATATATTGTAGAGCACAGTCAGTTATATAGCCCTTACAAACAATCTTTGGGCATCAAGACGCAAACATCCAGTCTATGTACCCCTATGGGTAATCCGGAGCCAATTCACTCACGGATTGGGGACCAGGTCGATGGGGGAGTCTTCGGAGTAGAGTGAGCTGGCAACTGCTCGGTGGGCAGGCACCTACGGCAAGAGGTAACGACGCCAGAAGGCCGTTTCGCGTTTACCACGCTTCCTCAGGGTGCAGGGGTCTTTTAGCCGCTCCTCCCCGGTATTATGGTCATCAACTCTAGACTCAGGGTCCAAACGGAAGGTAGCTGGGTGTGGAATAGCATAGAGTGAACATAGTGCTCCATGGCTAGAGAGTTCGTTCATTACAATATAAAATACAACAACATAAAACATCAAGCACAGTTGACATCAGTACATACCGCGTTAGCGCTTCTTTTTACAAATCGCTGGTGCGAATGTCCTCCCGGGCTGGAATCAGCACCGGGCTCTTGGATTAAGCAGTTTAAGTAGCTATTGGTTAAAGCGGCACAGGTGTGTTACAGGAGTAAAGTTTGAACCGATAACATTTCGTTTAACCCGAATGGGGTTTCGCATGATAATAATAAAATCCATTTCCTTTCTATAGTCAATAATATCTTTTGTTTATCGCAGTGGGGGGGAAAATGTACCTTTTCTAGCCCTATTACTCTTAATGTTTGAGGATCTAACTTCATTTGGGCACAGTGTTGGTAAAATTCAGAGTCTGTGGATCCGCACCTTATTCTCGAAAGGTGTTCCATAATCCGGATTTTTAGACTTCTGGAGGTCATCCCGGTATAATATCTGTTACACCCACAGCTACACAAGATCGCGTAAATCACCCCGGTGGAGGTGCAGATTATTTCGTCTCTTAGATGGAGTGTTCTGCCTGTTCTTCTATTTTGAATAGTATTGCCCGCTATGAGTAAGGGGCAAATGGAGCATCCTCCGCATTTTTTTGTGCCCGGGTTAGGCACCTGTGTTCTGGGTGTGACTACATGGTTGCTATGTATGAGATATTCTCTCTGGTTTTTAGTGCGCTTGTATGCAACACAAGGAGGGGCTTCTAGTCCTGGTATGGCAGATACTAATGGCCAGAATTTCCTCACTATGCCTTGTATTTGCCTAGAATGCGGTGTAAGTGTGAGGGGCCATACCATTCTGGGTGTAGTGTTATTGCTTTCTTTGTGGAGCAGTCTATTTCTCGGGATGGAGTCTGCTTTGTGTTTGGCTTGTTGTATAACTTGCCCTGGGTATCCTCTGTGTCTCAGATTTTGGGTGAGGGATAATGCATCTCGTTCATAGTGTCCTTCGAAGGATGAGTTCCTTTTTAGTCTGAGTAACTGCGAGTAAGGTAGACTTCTTTTTAATGATGGTGCATGGAAGCTATCATAGTGGAGTAGGGAGTTCCTATCAGTCGGTTTTCTAAAGTTTTGCACTTTAAGGCAGCCTCATGTATGTATACATTCAGGTCAAGGAAATTTACTCCGGTTTTACTCATGGTGAACGAAAAATTAATGTTATCGTGCCAGGATGTCATCCAGGCCTTGAACATGCTATAATTAAGTGTTCTCGTGTGTGTGTTGGGTTATTTATTGTTAGGTGATTTGGAAGTTTATTTCGTTGTGTAAGTAAAAACATATTTAATGAATAAATTGCAGTAAATAAAGTTCCAATACCAGTTAAAATAATAGTAAGTAGGGACCAGTTAAATAATGATGAAATAATTAATAGTTCCCCTATTAGGTTGATGGAGGGGGGTAAAGCTATATTTGTTAAATTTGCAATTAATCATCAGGTGGCTATAAGGGGTAAGATGAGTTGAAGACTTCGTGCTAATACAAGGGTTCGACTATGAGTCCGTTCATAGTTTGTATTAGCAAGACAAAAAAGTATGGAGGAGGTTAATCCATGGGCAATTATAAGAATAATAGCGCCTGTTATGGCTCAGGGGGTTTGAATTAGACAAGCAGAGACTACTAACCCTATATGGCTAACGGAAGAATAGGCAATAAGTGATTTTAGATCCGTCTGTCGTATGCAAATTGAACTAGTTATAATAATTCCTCATAGGGCTAAAATTATGAAGGGGTAAAATAGTTTTGGTGTGATTGGTATTAGAGTTGTTGTTATTCGGATAATCCCGTATCCGCCGAGTTTTAATAGGATGGCTGCTAATACTATTGAACCTGCAATGGGGGCTTCAACATGTGCTTTTGGTAATCATAAATGAAGGCCATATAGTGGTATTTTACTATAAATGCTAGTAAACAGGCAGCTCATAATAAGCTATTTGATATGCTTATAGTTAATTGCGGTTGGCTTATTTGTAAAACAAATAATGAAAGGTTATTGTTTTTGGAGTCAATATAAAGAATAGCAATCAGTAGCGGTAAAGAGCTTGCTAATGTATAAAATAAAAAATATGTGCCAGCTGTTAAACGTTCGGCTTGAGCGCCCCATTGTCAATAAGAACCTCTAATTTTTGTACTTGTACTATCTGTTTTAGGACAAGAGTGTGTTCTAGAAATGGCTAAAAAGGTGTATCTGAGAATAATTACACAGTTTATATAAGCAATCATATCCACATCACACCGGACAATCTTGAAAGGTTAAATATCTTTATTTGTATCTACTGTAACCAGGTTTCAAATTACTTCAGCTTGGTAATTTACTTAACAGATTCTAGTCTGTGTTAGTATGCTCTCCAGGAAACAAGTGCCATTTCCTCGAGTGTTTTAAATTAAAAGAAATCTCATTAGGGAATGACAGTTATTTGGAGACACATATACATAAACCAAGTGAAGCCGCAGCTGGCTTTCATTCACAAGACAGGCTTGCCAAAGTTCTGTTTAGCTCCTCTACTCCTAACCTTTAGGTGAACACAATTCTTTAAAAAATAGAAGTTGTTAAAAACACAACTCTTTAAAAACACAGAAGCTGTTAGCTGTTAATTTTTATTTTAAAATTTTTTCTTTCGGGAAAATTAAATGCTGAAGTAGATACTTTATGACATATCCACAGAACTGCAGGTTTATCTGTCCCATTCTCCCGCCACACAAGCTTTATGTACCTTCCAGAGAGCTAATGTTCGAATTGTAAGCTGTGTCTGAAGTCAACCTTAGCTGAAAACCCAGCTTACCTATTAAGCAAGCAAATCAACACGATTTACACATGGGCTGGGAGAAGAAGAGACACATATTTAGTGAGGTGAATATCAGATAGTAAGGTGGATGATGGACAAGTGCAGAATCCTGTTGCTACATGGTTAGGATAGCTACACGAAAGTAGGCAGCGGCAAGGGATGGGACTGTCACAATGCTGGGACTAGGCCCGGCCCCTTAATCACACACACAGAGACGATAATCAATTAACTATTTATTAAGCAATTAAGAACAGGTGAAAAGGTAAAATGTCCAAATGTGAAGAATCAAAGAGTTCAAGGTAAAAAGCAATCAAAGTTCTCGAGTAATCCAAAAAGGGCTAAAAGCAAGGTCCATGAAAACAAAGCAAATCAACAAGGTAACTTAGTCCGTGGTAAACAAGGCAAGGCAAAGTTCATGGAAGAAACAAGGTTCCAAGGAATTCTTGGCAAGGCCGCCAGACTATGGCTCCCAGGATCTCGGTCGCTTCACTCCCTTCAGATCAGAAGTGGCCGACCAACTGAAGAACGGTTCCCAGGGAACGTATACTTAATCTCCCCCTTTGTGAGCCCAGCGCCGCTCTAGGCTTCGTCTCCATTCCCTGCGGGTAGACTCGATGCTTCTCCTGCGATCAAAACACCTTCCAGGCCGATCCGCAGCTGGCTCGCTATCTCTCTGAGAAACTTCCTCCCTTTTGGTTTCCATCAACTCATCCCCCGCTGGTTCCCAGATATGTTCCTGGGAACCGTATCCTCCCGGCCTTTCATAAGTATTATCAGAATCTGAGTCCATCTGGCCTTCCTCGTCCGAATAGGCATCAGGCCAGGAGTCATCCCATTGCAAACTGTCTGTAGGAGATGCAGGTCCAGCAGCCCCTTCATCCCCTCCATCTGTATCCACAGCAATTGGGTCCAAAGCAATTGGGACCCCCGGGGCGGCCCCGGACCCCCCCCCCCCCAGCGAAACTGGGGCTGAACTGGAGGCTGGGTTGCTACAGGGACGGATCATGGGTGCAGAGGTAGCAAAGGGGGAAAAGGGGTGCTTGAAACTGTTACATTTTGCTTATCTTCCTATGCTATCGATGTGTGATTGTAGAAAAAGTAGAACTGCTAGTAGACAGCACCAACAGAATTCCAACCGATCAGCTGTGTACACTACTCTGGTAATAAGTCATAGATGGTGAAGATGCAGTTGTGCCCCAAAATATGACTTATGACACCACTGTGGTGGATAAAATGGAACAAAAATATCACAGATCCAAATTGACTTTACACTCCCCCCAGATATGTGTGACTATAATGTGATAGCAACTATTACACGGTGAATAAAGTCCCATTTGGGAGGGCACCATTGCGCGAGTGGGTGATGCTTCACCCAGCCATGTGGATGCAACTCCAAAGGGAACATTTCCTACAACACCCCCAAGATTCCCTCTTTCCATTTTGAAGCTGTGGGGCCTGACTTGGCTGAGAGCGGACGGAAGCCCTGTAGCTGCATTTTTTTCATCTCGTAATAGTCACACCCTCTTCTTTTTTTTCAAAAAAAGAGGTGACTATTATATAGTGAAATACGGTATATTCCCTATTTCTTCCAAAATGTGACCCAAAGCATCTGACAACATAGATGTAAACAAAATACATATTTTAAAAAGTCTAAGACACATTTAAATGTTTGTTGAATGACAGTAAAAAGTGATCTCAAAAAAGAAAGTAAAACAGAGAATAGTGGTTCAAGAATGAATGGTCATGCAGGATAAATTAAAATAGCTTTTGTTGCCTTAAATCAATGGCGACCCTAAGATGTAGTCAAGACGTGGTGCGAACAGCATCCAACATTATTTGCATCTTAATTGTTGCTGTTGTATGGCTTTGAGCCATTTCCAAGTTACAGCAGCCCTATCATGGGATTTTCTAAGCAAGGAGGTCTTTCCTTGCCTTTCTCTAAGGCTGAGAGTGTGATTTGCTCAAGATCATCTAGTGGGCTTTCATAACTGAATAGAAGGAATCGAACTCTAATTTCTAAGATAATGTGAGTTCACTACAGTTATCCATTGGTACTACAACATATATTCAACACAAATAAATGTTTAAGAACATCCAACAAGAGAATAAACTATTCAAGACCATACTGTATTTTTTCTGAGTAAAAATTAAAGTTATAATTGTCTCCACATAAAGCTGAAGAATTGCAAGTTAAATTATTTAACTTAAAACTCTTTACACCGGAGGTTTAGCACAGCGGTAACAACAGCTGCTAGAAGATCTTATCAACCAAACGTTACAGGTTCGAGACCCCGGGCTGGCTTGGGCAGCCAGCTATGAGCCCTGCCTGCTGTTTACCCAAGCATTCGAAAACAAGCCTAGCTGTGAGTAGAAAAATTGGGAACCATTTGCGGGGGTGGACTTTTATGATGCCAATAAATAAGGAAGACAGATTGCCGGAAAGTGGAAGCTCCCAACGGGTTGGCAAGCTCTTCGTCATAGGAGAATGAAGCAACAGCACCCCCTGTGGCGCAATGGAGCAAAGGAACAACAGCACCCGGTGATGCAACTAGAAGAACCAGGAAAGAACCTGTGGCCAGTTCTACTATATGCTGTATGTTTTGTATGTCAAATACAAAACGGCAGGGATTGTCTGCTTGTATGTGTACTGTAATCCGCCCTGAGTCCCCTTCAGGGTGAGAAGGGCGGAATATAAATAAAATGTATTATTATTATTATTATACTCTCTTGCAAACATGGAAAGTCTTGCAAAAACGCTTACACTTACCTTTTGGACATCATTGTTACTATCTGTTTCAGTAACTTTATGGCATTCTTTCATGCAAGTGTGGTTCTGACAATCAAGCAATCTTCCACAATTTCTTTTACAAGAGTAGGGTCCCACAGTATGACATGGCAGTGGACTGACCTGAAAGATTGGAAAAGTTGCTTTGAGAATGTAGTTTCCCATATATAAATGCGTAGTTTCCGCAAAGTAAGAATTTAAAACATTACATCGACCCTTACATACTTGGACACAATCTCTTAATGGGAGAAAGTTGGATATAACTTCAATAAACAAACAAACAAACAATAAGAGCTATGTAGCTATTTTTTAAAAAGCTAACATTCCTTCCCTCTCCTTATTTTAATAAGTACTCGACCATAATGACATATAATCCAGAAAGAAACATTATCTTTCTATCCATTAGAAACACTTCGGTGAACTCAACATTTAACAAATGCTGATAGCAACAGGTCTCCACAAACATTTTCTAAAATGGGAGATATTGCTAAAGATGTACACCACAGTCTATGATCATATATACTTCATGCAGTTTATAGTCTGATAACACCATTAAAATCATGTAATTGGTAAACTTTGCAATTTCTGATGAAACAGAAGATGGTATCAATATCTTTAACTCTATTCTTGGACAAGAAAGATCTCCAGGACGCATCTGGAGCAACGTATAAACCATTACCTTTGTAAATATTTTAATATGTTTTTAACTGTTTTTAAATGTATGTTTTAATCAGACTAATTGTTTAATGTTTTTAAAACTTTTATATCACATACTATTTTATCTTTTCTGTTTAAATTCCATTGGGTCTCATATTGGTAGAAAAGCAGGATGTAAATAACTAATTTTATCTATATATATAAAGGAAGAGCCGTCATGTGAAGACTACCTCAAACAGAGAAACCTTACAACGCAGAAACACAAAACTTGCCAACAGAAATAGGCCTCAAGCAAGGTACGTTTGTAGCAAAGAAACTCCCCCCCAAAACCTAAAAGGCCCCCAAAACAACGAGTAAAAATAAAACTACATTTCCCAGCATCCTCTGCGGCAGCCAGCGAAACCCATTGGCCAACATCAGTTACCATCGTAACGGTGGGCAAAGCCACTTAGAATGCTGAGTGATTTCAGTTGAGAGTTAACTGGCCACGGCCAAGATCTAGGAGGGAGACAAATAGGGCACCAGGGGCACAGGCACCACTGACAAACACATACCCCCAGAATAACACAAAAGTAATACCTACACACAACACAATACGCACATAACACAACCTTGCATCTACTGCTCAACCCATTTGTATGCCATTCCTTCCTTCCACACAGGCATAAGCTGACCCAAAAGACAAGCCATGCCTCCTAACAAGAAAAGCATCGGACGACACACTCGCAACGCTACATACATCAAACAAAAATGGGCAGAACAAACGCCAGAACAGAAAGACACTGCACTACACTAGCTTTTGCCATCACCATAAACAAGGCTCAAGGACAAACACTACAAATCTGTGGCACAGACCTTGACACAGAATGCTTCTCCCATGGACAACTCTACGTAGCGTGCTCCAAAGTTGGGAAATCACAGAACCTCTACATCAACACAGCAGACGGAAAGACAAAAAACATTGTATATCCACAAGCTCTGCAGAACGCCAGCAACACCACACACCGACAACTCCATAGGACTTCAACATCCCACCCACCAGAACAACCCACAATGACACAGCCATGACCCCACAAAGAACCTAAGTAACATCAATTCCAACCCTTACATACTCAGACTTTCTCGCATCTCCTAAATAGGGCACAGCAACGCGTGCCGGGTACAGCTAGTAATTATATAAATTTATGTTTGCTGCTGTAACAGTCCAAGAAAACATGAATATTTCTACAAGCATGATTTCACTAAGCATGTTTTACATAACTTGCACATCAATGACATCAAAAGAGAGTTAACTATTAACTATTAAACATACTGCCCCAAGTATGAGTAAAAGGTTATAAAGTAGGAAAAGAACCAAGGAAGGAGCTGCATCCATTCTCCTGTTCAAACATAGTACAGCCCCACTATATATAGTCTTCCCAACACATTAGTCACAAATTTAATTCTCAAAGAAATAGGTGCAGTCACATCCAGCAGAAGCACTAATAAGCAAATTCACAACCTGAAACCTCCTGCTATAAATCTCCAAAATCAGATCCATCCCCATGCCTGAAAGAACAGTATGTGAGGAATGTTTGGAAGTTCTACAATCCTTTAAAACAACAACACACTTTGGTTAGAATAAATATTTTCACACATTGCAAACTATCAAGGTAATTTATGGAATATTTATTTATTATTTACTTCATTTCTACCCTGCCTTTCTCAATCCTGGAGGGGACTCAAAGCGGCTTACAAATCTGGCAAAAATTCAATTAATACTAATGAAGAGACTTGCTGAAGAAGCAAGGAATTATTTCTAATGACATTACAAGCAACAGTTAAAATGGTCATGTTTTTGTAAAGAAGACAGCCAAAATCAATTCAGTAAAGTATTGTTATTGACACATGTATCCCAACCTTCCCTCCAAATTGGGACTTGAGGTGTTTTTGGAGAAATTAAAAGTATATACAAATACATCAGTAAAAATGTGTTGATAATTTGATTCTACTATCTACAGAAGTAAAACTATTTAAAGCAAGGCCATTAGAAATACTAGAAAAAAGCCCAAGAGAACACTGTTACAAGCCTCTGAAGTCAGTTCTCTGAAGACTGTTGGAATAACTGGAGAACCAAATATATCCTTTCCCAATTTAAAAAGTTTTGACTGAATTATGTGGGGATATAAAAAACTCCAGGCACGCTGAGGAATGCGGAAGGAACGACGAGGGACGCTGGAACGCTGAGAGATGAGGAGTGCATCAGCTCCCCCTGGTGGCCAGATTTGCCTCTGTTTGTTTATATGTGTGTAATATGTCAAAAATGTATGTACTGTACTGTGATAAACGGCAGGGATTGTCTGCTTGTATATGTACCTGTAATCCGCCTTGAGTCCCCGTCGGGGTGAGAAGGGTGGAATATAAATAAAGTAAATAAAAAAATAAATAAAAAGTTGAGTTAGTAATCTCAGCAATGAAACTACCATGGAAAGCTGAACACAAAATGATGTCGGAAAACCTTGGAATTATAAATCTATTCAGTTAAATATTCGTGAAATATAATCCCACTAGCTCAGCTGTACTAGACTGCACAAATGCCTGATCAGGGGACATAAACTAATTGTGTGATGTATTTCTGCACATCCAATTACAAAGGAGGTTGAGTGGCCAGTTATACAAACACTTGTACAGTTCGTTCTGCAATAAACTTCAGAGAAAAACGTATCTCATGCTGTACTTTTCTCTACAAATAAATGAATGGTATTGTCCCCAATACCCCTGAACTCCCCTCCTAGTGAGTTGGGGCATTTCCACCAAGTTTTAGGACTTCCGGGACATTTTAGGCCTAGGAGAGGTCTTTTTAACAAGAAGTGACCAGACGTCATTCCCTTTATTTTCTGGTTTCTTAAATACCTCTCTTGGGTTGTTAAACCCCTAAAGGTTTGAGCCTGTAGAGCCCTTTACCCAACAGTGATGTAAAGTACGTTGCCTTCTTATTGAATACTAGCTGTCCCCTGCCACACGTTGCTGTGGCCCAATCTGTGTTTTGTGTGTGCATATATACATATATGTGTATATGTGTATATATGTGTGTTTGTGTATATATGTGGTTTTGTGCATGCATTGCAATGTATTTTTTGTTTAATCCGCATTGTGAAGAAATACTGGCCACTCATACAGGATATTCCGGGCTTACAAACACCTCCTATGGTGGCCTTTAAGAGGACTAAGAACATCAAGGACACCTTAGTGCACTCAACCATCAGAAAACCCATCTTGAGAAGCAATTTGACCCCTAAAACCCATCCATGTGGCCATTGTGCCCAGTGTCCCTTTGTCTTCCCGGGGAAGGAATTCTACAGTCCTGGCAGACAACGCAACTTTGCATTATCTACCTTTTGCACCTGCCAAAATGAGTCCCTCATGTATGGCCTGATCTGTACCTGCGGCCTTCTTTACGTGGGCCAAACGGGGAGGAGTCTCCGAACGAGGGTCTCTGAGCATCGTTCGAGAATCCGCCAACAATCGGAGGATTCTCCGCTATACATCCATTTCAAAACATATCAACATAGCTCAGATGACCTCAAGTTCTTTGGGCTTGAAACCATCAGGATCTCCCCACACTTCGATGCCCAAAAAGCTTTACTGAGGGCAGAAAGCAAATGGACTGTTCTTTTAAGAACCGAGCAACCATAGGGATTAAACGAAAAGATACCCATCAGTAATTTACTCCTGTAATCAACCCACCTGCTGACTCCCCCGTCCTACAAAACTTTCCCCTTTCATCCTTGTCTGCACATTTGCCCTACCCATGGAGGTAGATTACACCAGAGAATACTTCTCCAAGGTAAAACCGACTTTGTAGTACCTTTCTGCTTCCATTTCATTTATGTTGCATAATTGATGGTGGTTACTTTATTTGAACGCTCACACCATGTGTTAGATATGTTGTTACAAGCGTTTTAAAGTTTATAATAGATTCCTGCCGCCTGCCCTGTGATGCGATGTGAGGATCTTTGTTTGTATTGGCCTTGAAAAATACCCGCAGGGGTCGAAACGAGGTTGGACTCCTTGACATTTGTGTCCTCGTCGGCCAGTGAGAACGCGGACCACGCCCAGCCACCCAACCCCCCGCATTGGGGATGCTACTCAGCTGCTAAGTTCGGTCATCGGCGTACCTGCTCCAAGTCTCCTCGCTTTCATCTTCCTTTTTAGATTACAAATACCCATCGGGGTCTGGATTACAAAATCTTTGTTGCGGCTACTTTCCAACAACTTACCCCTCTCACCATACCGCTTGATACCTACAACGGATTGAATCATTTTTGAACCTTTCTTTGGCGGGTTTTGGTAGCGGGGATTAGACACCCATTCAGGGGTTTATATGTTTATTTTGTCTAATGTGTTGTTGCTGAATATATACTGATTACACTTTGAGATAATTGTGTGTTCAGATTTCTTTATTAAACTCGAAAACTAGCCATCAGTATGGCACATGTTAACAGTCTTAATCATTACTTGATGACAGAGGAAGATGAAGCACAAAGACTCTGTTTGTGGCAGTAGCCACATATTGATTGCAGCAACATACTGAGACAACCCACTGGTACATGAATTCAAAGTATTGTATTTAAATGAAAACATCATTCAGAGTAACTTTCAGAGTAACAAAGCTCTGTCTCTGTAAGAAGCCACAAGGTAACAAGAATAATCCCATCGTAATGATAAAACAGTTTCAAAAAATAGATATTCCTACTGAAACATAGCCTGACTCAACATTTTGCTGGTTCAGCAAATAACTTCTATAGATGTGGATGCAAAGGTAATTTAAAACTGATATTGCAGCAGGGATTACTGAAGTAAAGGAAATAAAATATTTTATAAAATTTACTTTGTTTTATATCCCACCCTCTCTCTCTTAGTGAGAGACTCAAAGAGGCTAACACTTGGCAACAATTCAATGTTGTTCGAACCTAGGACAATACAAACTCAAAACACATATAAATCAAACACAGAGAAATTTTAACATGTTATTCACATATATTATAAAATAAGATTCTTTTATTATTTGTAACAGTTAAGTGAAGCCAACAAGTAAAGCGCTCTCATATGTACAGGAAAAAAAATCATTCTAAAAAGAAAAGAGTAAGAAAAGGAGAGCCCCAAATGGAAAAGCAGATCAGCGAATAGGGATATACTTCTGGGTGACCGTTATATTCCTCTTTATTCAGTCTACTAAATACTCCTGGATTCAACCCTAAGCCCAGGTGCGCAGGTTTTGTGGCAGCCAAGAATATATTGAGGGTGGTCAATATTTTTATTTAATTTATTTATATTCTGCATTTTCCCAATACAGGGACTCAAGGCAGCTTTGAATTGTTTAAGGCATGTGTATATCAAAGAAAGAAATGGTAAAGATTTTACAATAAAGATTTTTTACCACATATGGAGTAAAAAAAACCGCCAGATATCCAAGCCAAGTTCAAAAAAACTCAGAAAAATATATAGTGGCCAATGGCATGTACAAAATAATTTAAGGGGGAAGATAGCTTGTGCTTTGTTATTGCTTTCAAGACTTATCTGACTTATGGAGCTCTTAAGACAAACCTATTAAAGGCTTTTCTTGGCATAATTTGTTTGGAGGTTTGCTGTTCTTGTTGAAAGAGTATGACTTGCCTAAAGTCATCCAGTAGGTTTCCATGGTCAAACAGGGATTTGAACCCTGGTCTCGCACTGTCCGTGTCTAACACACAAACCATTACACCAGTGGTGCACAACCTTAAATACATTGAAATAGATTAAAACCAATTGAATATCCAGAACTAAACACATAGTCCGAGTTCTACATTCATAAGTTGTCCAAGCCAATCCGCAGTCTATTTCCATAACCTTGTCATCATTATTGTCCACCTTCTGCTCAGTATCTAACCAAATGCCTGGCCCCAAAGCCACATCTTTACCTTTTTCCTAAAGGAAAGGAGGGAAGATGTTGATCTAATTTTGCTGGGGAGCGAGTTTCACAGACGAGGGGCCACCACCGGGAAGGCCCTGTCCCTCGTCCCCACCAAATATATTTCTGACGAAGTGGGACTGAGAGCAGGGCCTCCCCGGAAGATCTTAGATTTCGAGGTGGGACATAAGGGGAGATACGTTTGGACAAGTAAGCTGTGCCAGAACCGTAAAAGGCTTTAAAGGTCAAAACCAGCACTTTGAATTGTGCTTGGAATTGGATAGGCAGCCTGTGGAGCTGACACAACAGAGGAGTGGTATGCTCCCTGTATATCGCTCCAGTTAGTAACCTGGCTGCCGACTGCTAAACTAGTTGAAATTTCCGAACAGTCTTCAAAGGCAGCCCCACGTAGATTTCTAAGAGATCTTGAGCTTCTGAAAGCAGTGATCTCTGGGGTTTATGTGGGATGAGGCAATCCCTCAAGTACACTGGCCCCAGACCATATAAGGCCTTGAAAGTAAGAACTAGCACTTTGAAAGTAATCCGGTGCTCAATCGGTAGCCAGTGCAGCTGCTGAAGGACCAGTGTTATATGGCAGCTCGCTGGCTCCCAGCCAATGTAAAGGGCATTACAGTAATTAAGCCTCAAGATGACTGTGGCCTGGATCACCGTAGCCAGGTCGCTCCGGGACAAGTAGGGGGCCAGCCGTCTAACCTGACGCAGATGGAAAAATGCTGTTCTGCTTACAGCGGAGATTTGAACCTCCATTGTCAGCAGAGGGTCCAAAAGGACTCCCAGGCTTTTTACTGATGATGACAGGTGTAGTGCCTCGCCATCCAGAGTAGGCACTGGATATCCCCACTGCCTGGGCGACCTAGCCATAGGATTTCCATCTTCGCCAGGTTCACCTTCAACCTGCTGGCTCGCAGCCATCCAATAACGGCTTCAAGACACTGAGGGAAATTGTCGGGGCGGCCCTCCATCCTCAGAATGAGCTGGGTGTCACCAGCGTACTTGTGACACTCCAGCCCAAAGCTTCATACCAATTGAGCAAGTGGTCGCATATAGATGTTAAATAACAGCAGGGAGAGAATGGCCCCCTGTGGGACCCCACACACTAGGGGGGACCCCTCGGAGACCAGCTTGCTCCACAACACTTGCTGTTTCAGATTGTGGAGGAAAGAGGCCAGCCAATTTAAAGTTGTCCCCCTCACTCCAGCCATGACAAGGCGGTGAGTCAAAAGTTAATAATCGACAGTGTCAAACGCCGCTGTGAGGTCCAATAACACAAGCAGTGCCGATCCGCCCTGATCAAGCTGGCAACGAAGCTGGTCTGTGATGGATACCAACGCGGTCTCCGTACTGTGCCCCAAACAGAAACCGGACTGGAAGGGATCTAATCTGGCTGTGTCATTTAGGAAAGTCTGCAACTGCTCCACTGCTGCCCTCTCAATGAGCTTACCGAAAAACGGCAAGTTCAGAACGGAATGGTAATTGGAGACAGCCAAACGATCTAAGTCCGGCTTCTTCAGCATCAGAGAAACCACAGCCTCTTTTAAGTCCTCTGGAAATACTCCTTGCTCAAGGGAGCTATTCACTATATTCAACAGAGGTCCACGTAGGCCCTCCAAGCAAGATTTCACTAGCCAGGAGGGACATGGGTTGAGGGAGCAAGTGGTTGGTCTAGTTGCAGCTACGATCCTATCGACAGCCTCTGCTGGTCGAAGGTGAACCCACTGAGTGGCCATGGAGTCTCAAGTTCCCTTACTGTATCAATCGTGGCTGGGAGATCCCGGGGGAAGGGTCGAGATCTTGCCTGCAAAGTAGCTCTGAAAAACCTCGGCTGTAAGGGTCTGATTGTCACTTTTTGAGATGGTAGGGACCATCGTTAAAGACCAAATTATCTCAAACAATTGTGCCAGGTGTGAGCTGGCAGACGCTATCATGTCAGCATAATATAATTTTTTTGCTTCCATGACAGCATGCTCATAAGCATCCATAAACTGCTTATAAGCTGATCTCGACACTTCTAGCCGTCTCTTCTCTCGCTTCATCGATGAACAGGATTCTTGTATGATACCCAGATTTCAGAGATAACTTGATATCAAAGTAACAATCAATGACCCATTACCACATAGATACAAAGCCCTAATCCAACAAATGTTTCGGATTACAACCCCCAACAATCCCGGGAAAACATAGGCAAGAATCAGAAACAATGGGAATCGAAAACATCTAGAGAGTCCATTTTCACACTGAGAGAAAAATATGCAATATATAACATGAACAATTATAAGTAACTGAACATCACTACTTGAAAACAGAACAAAGAAATTCAAACATAAACTAACCCAAAGAAAAGCAAGCCGATGTGGGAGTAACAAAAGGGAGTAGCATGTTAAAGCAATAAAATATAAAATGAGAAGCAGAAGATAGAATAAATATGAAGAAGGATGAGAAATTAGAGTCCCACAAAGTTTATGGACATCATAAAGACAAGAACAATGTGTAAAATCTTGGTAACAAACAGAGGAAAGCAAGAATTTTAAAAATACTGAACATACAGTGCTTGATATTAATAACAATTTAGCTATAATCTATAAATACCAAAAGTACAAAGAGGTATTTTAAATCTAATGGTTTTTTTTTTCCTGAAAGACTATTCAGAACTTGCTATCTAAATCTAGTAAATTCAGACTGGAATAGATGACAAATATATGTCAATGGTAGCTAGATATTTAATGGCACAACATTTCAAAAATCTTATATGAGATTCTAGCTAAGGTCTGAAATTAAAATGAAAGACTACACTATGTGTCAAAAAATGTAAACTACATTGAACAAGCAAGGAATTTGAGATTATTATCCAGCTACAAAATATACAGCTCATTTTCTTCCTTGGAACATAAAGGGTTTTAAGAGGGGGGGGGGTTAAATGGAGGCTTTTAGGAAATATGTTTTCAATCTTCAAACCACCAGAAGCCGACATGCACATTAAGCTACAGTTCTGAAAAAGTAATTTTTTTGTCACCAAACCAAAGTCAAATATAAATCAATATGACAGTGGAAGATCCTTTCACTAGTAGCATTTGGTAATTTCATTACTGGTCTGTAAGAAGATTATTCAAACTAATATAAATTCTTTGGGGTTTTTTATAAACCTGACAACAAATGTTCCGTAAACCAACATCCAAAGTATGCCTCCACAATGAAACTTGGAGGAGCGCACCTTCTATATGTGCCTACTTGTTTTTATTTTTCAAAACTGAAGAGCCTCCCTGCACCTCTTGGTGAGCACTTCTTTTTTTTGGGGGGGGGGGGCCTCACTAGAGGTCTTTTCTTCAAAAAGGAAGTGATCAAAATCAATTCTGATTTTAGAACAGGCTAAAACTTTCCCATTAGGCTTGTGCGATTTGGCGGAAGGACAATCCGTTTTTAGTATCCGTTTTTAGTATCAGAATTTCGTTGGGTACCCAGATCCGTTTTCAGGAGCCTCCCGAAAATCATGTTTCTGGGAAGATCTGCTCCATTGGCAGCAATGGGAAACTTATGAGGCTCCCCTTTCTGTTCCTGGGACCTTTCCTTTCTTTCTTCCTTTCAAGGGGTCCTGGAAATGACCAGTATCAGACAACTATTTGCAGGGTTACATTTTGCCACCTTTGTCCTGAATGGTTCAATTCATGTATGTAAATTACTATATATACTCATGTATAAGTCCAAAGAAATGCCAAAAACTTGACCCTAAAGACACTGGTCAACTTACATACAGGTCTATACAGTAATACTTCTCTGAAAGTGGTCCATTGGGCGATAGTCTCTTGTAAAAGACTTGGTTTTCCCCAATTTGCGGCAAGGTGGCCTTGCCCCCACATTACTGCAGCTCAGCGGTAATGGCCACCATAGGGCTGATCCTCATCTACATTTACCTAAGTGGTTAGGTTAGTATAGATGGCACCCCATACAATAGGTTGACAAAGCCACACTGCATTCATATATATATATACACACACGTAGTGTGGTAACTGAGCCTATGGCTCAGGTTACATCTCGGAGCAGTTCAGCATCTGATGTCAGTTCAGCTGCAGCTGACAGTGATTTTAGCAATGGCTCCGCATCCGACATGGAGATGGGAGAGGCTGGGGGTTACTGTTACTGAAAAGGACATTCAAGTGCCACCTCGGAGTTGGTTGAGGTAGGCAGGATTTCCCTGGGTACTGGTTGTGGGGGGTCGGGGGCAGGTCAGGGTTTTGCCCTCCCTTCTGCTCGAGATCCCCGTGTACAACTGGTGGGCCACTGTGTGATACAGAATGCTGGACTAGATGGGCTGAGGTCCGATTCAGCACGGGTCTTCTTATGTTCTTATGTGGGGTAATACTGGGCTGAGTAGAAAACGATCTACTCGTGGCTCAAGTGATGAGGAGTCTTTACAACATAAAAGAATCCGGCAAGTACTTAGGGAATCCACTGACAGTGATACTTTTGAAGGCTTTTCAGGACATGATGGGAGTCAAAGTGAAGGGGACGATTCAGAGGAAGAGCTGGACTGGACTGTGACAACGGAAGTGCAAAATGTATGTGAAGCTCCAACATCTTCAGACAGCTTTTTCGGGTTCAGCAGTGATAATGAGTGGCCTGGGGGGTTTGTGGGAGAAACTGACTGGCAAACGCTAAGTACGGACAGGAGATGGCACCAGTGGAGGGAAAATCAAGGATCAACAGGTAAAGATGCTATCGCAGCTGCTCAGGATAGTGGGGAGTCATCAGATTAAGGGCGGTGGCTAATTGTTTGTAGGATATAAGGAGGACACTTGGCCGCTGGACTTTGCGGCGGGGCAAAGTGTTGCTGGGTGAAGTTCTCTGCGTTTGTCTTCTGATGCTGATTCCTGGCTTGGGTATTTCATGATATATATTGAACTTGCTGTTGCCGTGTATTCCTTTGGCGCGGCTTGGGTTTTGGAAGTCCAAACTCCTGAACGTTTCCTGTGTGGGCCTCCTCCTTCGTGTTCCTGGGATTCCAGTTTCCACATTTCTGCTCTGCTGCCTCCCTTGATTGACATCTGGTTAACGACCTTTGGACTGCCTCTTTGACTACGTTTCAGCTGCTGCTGTATTTGGAGCTTTTGCAAGCATTCTCTCCTTTAGTTAGATAGTTAGTGGGTTTTGGGTGTCAATTGACGAAGATTTCAGTTTGGTTTCTCCAGGATTTGGACTTTTGTGTGTTTATGCTGCCTTTAAGCATTATTTTTGTTCTCCTTTTGTGCCCCGAAGGCACCGAAGAATTGTAAATAAACTTTATTTGTTGCTTTTATCTGGCTTGGCTTTTTTGAGTGGCATCTGGTCGCGACATATATATATATACATATATATAATATATAAATATCAATATCAAATAATAAATATAAATATATATTTATAAATATAAATATATATTTATAAATATAATACAAATCTCACAAAATAAATAAATAAATAAATTGTTGTGATTATTAACAATAGGCCTGAAAGAAAACAATCACCTGAACTGGCATTAAATTAAGTAGGCTAATGAATTCCAGTGAGATATCCTCAACAGAAACTGTATGTATGAATCTGAATAGCCTACATAACTTGATGGAATTGTTACTATCTTTCTTTGTCATGCCACAATACTTGGAAGTAAATCAAACACTCTTACTCACAGAAAATTCCACTTATTATTATTGCCACAAATCAGGCTAACAAGAAGCAAACGGGGGGGGGGGGATAATAGAGCCCCAAAATACAAAATAGACCAGTGGGAATAGTGCAACAGAAAGTAAATTGGCAGGTTTAAAAAAAAAAAACCAGGGAGGAGAAGAATACAGGGAAATGGAGAGAAGTAGGAATGGGTTAGAGTAAGACCTAGATTAGGAATATTCCTGTTAAGAGGAAGGATACATTGCAATGTTTTATAACATGTATCATGTGTTTCTTATTATTCGGTGTAGCTGGGACTTAACTCATACATTATATTCAGATTAGCATAGTGAGCTGTTGATATCCACTGGAATTCGGTTCCAAGATCCTTTGTGAATATCAAAATCTGTGGATGCTCAAATTCCATTATATACAACGGTGTAGTAAAATGGTTTCCTTTGTATAAAATGGCAAAAATCAAGATTTGTTGTTTGGATTTAAAAAATATTTTCAAGTCATGAAAGGCTGAATCAATTGATATATACACACTTTTAAGCTTCAGTGGCTGTTAGATTTTTTTTTGCTTTAATGTGCTTACTGGGCACAGAGATGTAATTTCCTGTGTTCAAAAACAATAAAGCCACCCTGATCTTCAATATTTTGCAACCCACCACATTATCATTAATGGATTAAAGACAAAGTACATGCTTGCTTTTATTTATGCTACAAAGTTTGAAAACTAACTTCACTCAATTTGCTCCCCGCTCCCTTTGATTACAATAGGCTTCACATTGTAATGTTCTGCGAAAAGTCAAAAATAACTAACACATTACAAATCTCACAGTCTACATCATTATATGTGCCTAAACTACAGTTAATATCCTTTCAAAACTTAATATGCAGATGTTCTTACGAACAGTTACAAAACGCATCAAGGCAGAAATATAAACTGCAGATGAAGAGATTATTTAAACATTTCCAAGCAATTTGGAAAAGCTATAAAGCGATAACGCTCTATAAAATAAAAGCTCAACTTCAATCGTCTGAGCAAACGCTAACAAGGAAAGCATTTTACCAGCATTCCACATTGCTTGAAACACAATGTCAAAAGTTTAATATTTCATCAAGATGAATTCAGAGTTCACTCTTATAAACTTTCTGAAATAATTTTTCAATCTTCTCCTGATGGAAATGCCAGCAGACCTCAAATGAAAAACAGCTTGTGGTTTTCGGCTGAAAGGGGGAATGTTTGCAGTTGCAAATTAACCTCGCCTCAAACCAGCTAAATGTGAGGGCTTCACTTTTAAACCTCTTATCAAAACCAAATTATGCATGCTTCAGATTTATACCACAGGATGACACTATCATGACTCACCTCATGTTTCCCAAGGCATTGCCTGTAAATATATGCAAAAATGAAAAAGGTCAAATAATTTGAATTCTACTTCTTGAATAAATCAGTCACAAGGAATTCAGCAGTCAATCATGTATTGCACGTGTGACAGAATATGCTGTAAGACTGCCAAGTTTGAATGGTTTAAAGTCAGTGGATCCATCAAATTCTTAGTTTCTTAAACTGGCAAGGCTGTGAGAGATCTATCGTATATAACCATGTACAGGTTGACCTCATGTGTAAGTCAAAGGCAAGCTTGGGGCCCAAAATTATGGATTTTGATATGATCCATGGATAAGTTGAGGTCATTCTGTGGAGAGGAGAACGCACCAATGTCACCTCTGGGGGCAAGTTGCCAATTCCTCATTCAGAGGGGCCAGAGGCATTCAAAAGGGACAGAAGTGGAGGAGTGGTTCTCAACCTGTGGGTCCCCAAGTGTTTTGGCATACAACTCCCAGAAATCCCAACCAGTTTACCAGCTGTTAGGATTTCTGGGAGTTGAAGGCCAAAACATCTCGGGACCCACTGGTTGAGAACCACTGGAGTAGAGGGAGCCAGTATTTAAGTTATGTTATGATGGACTAGGTAGGCTCTTGCCTTTCACCACTCAGAGAAGGAAAAGTACAGTAATCCCACTGCCCCACAGATATGTCGATCCAGTATTCTTAGTTGATTTTTTAATGAAAATTTCTATTAAATATTAAATATCTGAGTTTATAGAGTAGGTTAAATTAGGACACTTGTTACACTATAAAAGACACATCAGTTAAATAAGTTTTCCTCCCAACAATAAATCCTTTGTTTAATGCTCTTTGAGTACTGATACAGCAACTGGCCCATCCCGTCACCATAAAGGATTTATAACTTGACCTGAAAAAAATAGTTTCTCCAAAAATTTGCTAAATCACTTCTAAGATAAAATATGACTGAATCATACCCAGTTGTGCCTTCCAATTATGTCACTGGATATACAACTTTGGTGAACCATTCCTCCTTGCTCTTCTCCCAATGTAACTTGGGATTGGATCAAGAAGTAGGTCTTGCCACCTCTAATATATCTGACTGAATCCTCCACTACATCTCAGCCAACAAGGAGATGCAGGAAAGGCCAAATATTACATACAGCTCTGTCCTCCAACATCTTGCTGTCACTTCTTAGTATGTGTGCCCTTTACACTGGCCTGCCCTTGTCAGTGATCCGGAAACTTAAGCTCGTCTAGAATGCCGCTGCATGACTTCTCACTGAGACTCCAGTGAGGTGTCACATAACACCCATCCTCCAGCAGCTCCACTGGCTTCCGGTCGAGCACCGGATCACCTTCAAGGTGATGGTGTTAACTTTCAAGGCCTTGCATGGTCTGGGGCCGTTGTATGTGTTTTATGCTTGGTTTTAATGTATTTTAATATGTTGTTGTAGTTGTTTTTAATCTGTATAGCATTGAATTTTTGCTGTTATGCCAGTCTGAGTCCCTCGATAGAGGTGAGAAGGCCGGGGTACAAAAGCTATAAAATAAAATAAATAAATAAATATCTGAGGGACCGTCTCTTCCCCTATCAACTCCAGAGATCACTTCGTTCTGAACAACTGACCCTCCTTAAAGTGCCGTCCTTTAAAGCTATCTGTCTTACATCGACCCGGCGCAGAGCCTTTTCTGTAGTAGCGCCGTCAATCTGGAATACCCTTCCAAGTGATGTGTGGGCCTTGCAGGATTGACTATCTTTCCGCAAGGCCTGCAAGACCCATCTTTTCCGGCTAGCCTTTGATTGCTAAGCTGGGAAACCTTACTTTTTAGTCTAATTTAACATGTTGTTTTACTCCTGTTGTGTTTATATGTCATTGTGAGCCACTCCGAGTCCTCGGGGAGTGGCGGCACACAAGTCCAAATAATAAATATGTATTCTCATTTTGCTTACTGCATGTAGCACAACTATAGCTCGTGTGCCAGTTGTGCCCACCTCTGGAGATGTAGGACCAGGTCATGCTTATGCAAGCTTTAGGTACCTCCAACTTATACTTCTGCCTCTAAAATATCTACAAACTTTAATAGGGCCTGTATGCTATGGGCAGCTTACTGATGTGATCCAATTACAAAAAGTATATACAGTAACTCCTTGTCACAAGAACTCCAACATATAATTCAAAGGATTGAGCATGATTTAGAAAGTACTTTATGACTTGAAATGTGACCGTCTCAAATGACGTTCCTTGCGAGTGGATTTTTAACAATTCCATAAGCATCACATGCATGCTTGGGGAGCAGGATACAAGAGAAAGGGTTTTCTCAGAAGCTGTACTCAGCTTCTGGAATTCCTATACTGGAATTCCTATACTGGAATTCCTATACTCCACAGTGATTAAAGTAAGTTACTAAGATTTTTTTAAAAAAACAAGTTGAGACAAGAAATGAGAATACCACCTAACTATCAATATTCCCAATGTTTGCACTAAATATAATTTACTGGGTTTAAGGTTGGTTGCCACTGAAAGGTATTAACTAGTAAAGTCCTGCTATTTCTTTTTAATGGCATGTGTCAATTATGTTTTTAATGTGCTTTTATATTTCATTTGAATATCAGGGTTTTCTAAATATTCAATGCTGTATTTGATTTTTTAAAAGGTGAAATGAACTATCTATCAGTGGGATGCATAAGAAGGGAAATATGTGTCAATGCCATTAAAAAGGTAACGGTTTCCTCTGACATTAAGTCTAGCTGTGTCCAACTCTGGGGGATGGTGCTCATCTTCATTTCTAAGCCGAAGAGCCTGCGTTGTCCGTTGACACCTCCAAGGTCATGCAGCTGGCATGACTGGAGTGCTCTTACCTTCCCGCTGAAGCAGTACCTATTGATCTACCCACATTTGTATGTTTTCAAACTGCTAGATTAGAAGAAGCTGGGCCTAACAGTGGGAATTCACCCCGTTCCCCGGATTCAAACCGCTGACCTTTCGATCAGCAAGTTCAGCATCTCAGCAGGCCATTGCTACACATAAAATAGATAAATACATGCATATATATATATAGAGAGAGGGGGAGGAACAGTAGGACTTAAATATCTGTAATTATGTATAAGCTGAGCTCATGTGTAAGTCAAAGTCTGGTTTGGGGTCAAAATTATAGATTTTGACATGATTTTGATAAGTCGAGGAACATTCTGTGGCAAGGAAAAAACACCAATGCTGCCGCAGGGAGTAAGCTGCCCTTATCTGCCACCATTGCCATTTCACCACTTAGGCATTCAAAAGGGACAAAAGCAACACCACTTTGGAGATAATAGAGGGGGTTGATGCTTCTTGCAGGTTTTTCTGGGGCAGAATATACTCTTGGGTTGTTGTAGGTTTTTCGGGCTGTAAGGCCATGTTCTAGAAGCATTCTCTCCTGACGTTTCACCTGCATCTGTGGCAGGCATCCTCAGAGGTTGTGAGGTTCACAGCAGATGTAATTTAACAAGCATGAAAAACACCTCGTTAAAAAAAACACACTCCAACAATGCAGAGCTGCACACAAATGGAAACCATCGATCCAAACCTTTTTTTGTACAAGCTCCACTGTGCTAGAAATAGGAACTATGCTGGATTGCTAACATCATCCTGTGATATAATACCTTTCAGCGGAATGTGACAACTTTCAGAAATATCAGAAGACCTTTCAAAGCTAAGCAGCCTGTGTATGTTTTGGGCTAAGGACCACTAACCAAGGAATGGTTAGCTATTTTGACTGATCCAAATTTCCCTTTGAAATACCTTCTTTCATTTAAACTATATCTGTTACTATAACACATGTCTCAATATTGTGGAAATATTTAAGCAAAAACACATGGAAACGTGACATTTCAAAGCATATTTTCACACTCACATTGGAACAGGAACTAGGCATGGAGGACACGGTAACGCTGTCTGAATGAAGGCAGGCTCAGCTGTCTGTTCCCAAGGCCCAGCAGGCTGATGCTAGGAAGAAAGGGCATTTTAAGAGGGAAGATGTTATGCAGCACCTATTACAATTATCGCAGATGGGAATAAAATATGCACGGGAAGTCCCCAATTACTCTATTACTTATGCCAATAGCCATTCATCCAAAAAAAAAATCCTTTTTAACAGTTGTTCTTAACTTGTGATTCCCGAGATGTTTTGGCTTTCAACTCCCAGAAATCCTAACAGCTGGTAAACCGGCTGAGATTTCTAGAGTTGTAGGCCTAAACTCCTAGGGACTCACAGGTTGAGAACCACTGCTTTAGGAAATTATTCATCACCTTTCAACTCAGAGCATAAAACTCTCTAGCAGATTTGAATGTATACACAATTCAAGTTTGGTTTTATATTGTATTTAATGTTTTTATGTGAATTACTTGCTGCCTGTAAACCGCCTTGAGTCGCCAAAAGGCTGAGAAAAGCGGTATACAAATACAGTAAATAAATAAATAAATAAGTATGTTTGAAATCTATTATAAAGGAGTATGTTGACAAGAAGAAACACGCTTGTCTATTTATGAGGGTGAGAGGAGAGAAAAAAAAGCTGGGCAATAGAAGAAAAGGATTTTCTATATAAATATGAAAAACAAAATGTATTAGTCACAGCCTCTGTTTCGACTGCTAATTTTTGGCACAGCAAAAGTTAATTCCCCAAACTTTTGATAGTTATTCACACTGACAATGTTTTCCCCCCATCTTTTACATTGTTATAAAAGCAGAACAGTTGGCACGATTAAAATGCAAACTAGAATTATAGATGACATCTGGGTCTAAAGCTGTCAGACACTACCAAATTATAGGGGGAAATAAAAAATTACAGACTGGTTGGGAAGAAAGAGCCCTGCTTAATGTCTCAGTTAAGAAATAACTGTAACATCTTTCTCTCAGCCTTCCCTTCAAGCTGTTCAACTGTCGATCCCCACCTACCACCATTTTTCATAATAAGCATTGCATTACCATCTTAAAATACTATTGAGTCATCTCTTACCAGGCCAGTTTGCTTCACCAGCGCTTCATCATGACAAAGAGCGGGGCATAGATGGCTACACTTTTCTAAGATTTTTCTGCAAGGCTGCCGACAAAGAGGACACGGTCCAAAGTGGCAACTGTGTTTCTCCCGGCTAGGATGATGGCAAGTAGGTGGCTGCCTACAAAAAGAATAATCAAGACTCCCTAAAATGATTTCATAAACAGAAATAGTCACAGCTGCTTAGTTTATATATTGTTTTCCTATAAATTAGATCCTCAAGGCTGGACTTCTGCAATATGCTATACATTGGGCTACCTCTGTGCCAAGTTCAGAAATCCCAATTAGATCAAAACATGGCAGCCAAATTGGTTATGGCAGTCTTTCTCAACCAGTGTGCCATGGTGAGCTGTGACGGACCTCCTGCTGTGCCGCGAAAAAAGCTCTCTGCCCCCCTTCCTCCCCCCCTCCTGCCGAACTCCTGCTGCTTGGGGGAGGAGGAAGGGCCGGGCAGTGGCGAAGAAAAGAAGAAGGGGCCGGGCGCCGCCTCCCTCGGCCGTTTCCCAGCCAGCCTCCAATCCGCCATGACTCCCACCATGACTCTCGCCCCTCGCTCGCTGAAGCTGCGTGGAGAAGGAGCCCCGCCCATTGAAGCCCGTCCACCGCACATGCTCCTCCTCTGTAGGAGAGCTGAAGCTGGGGGGAGGGGGCAGGGCATGGCGTGGCCTGGCTCTGCCCCCTCCCCCGGCTCCGGCACTTCCAGCAGCTGCTCCAGCCTTGAGGGGACAGTGCCAAACCAGCATTGTGCTGGCTCTGGCACCGCTGGCTTGGCACTGCCCCCTCAAGGATGGAGAAGCTGTGGGAGAGCTGAAGCCGGGGAGAGGGGGCGGGGCATGGCGCAGCCTGGCTCCGCCCCCTCCCCGGCTTCGGCACTCCCAGCAGCTGCTCCCAGCAGGCCACCATCCCCCAGCCATTCTTTACTGTGTTAGAGTGTCATTTTGTGTCATTTTGGTTGGTGGTGTGCCCCCGGATTTTTTTAATGTTAAAAGTGTGCCACGGCTCAAAAAAGGTTGGGAAACACTGGGTTATGGGATCATCTAAGAGTGAGCATATTACACCAATATGAAATTCACTCCAATAATAATAATAACCTTTATTTATACCCCACCACCATCTCCCCACTGAGGACTTGGGGCGGCTCACATGAGGTCAAGCCCAAACAACAAATTACAGTAATACAAAAATCAAAACATCACAATAAACACAATATAAATGCATACATATAAATAAAAGAACAATATATAACTAGATATCTAAAATCACAAATGACAAGGGATATGTGTGAATATAAAATGTTAAAAACTCAGGATGAGATAAGCAGAGTAGCTTCTTTGTGAGGTAGTGCACACATAAACATGTAAACAAGGAGGGGGGAATGGACTCCAAAAACGGGAGCATTGAGGAGATCAATGGTAGAAAATTAAATTACTACTCTCCGAAGGCGCAGCGGAAAAGCCAGGTTTTAAGGTGTTTTTTGAAGGTCTCCAGAGTGGGGGCTTTCCTAATCTCTCCAGGCAAGGAGTTCCAGAGTCAGAGGGCCACAGAGGAGAAGGTTCTCTCCTTTTGTGCCCACCTTAAATTGGGTCTGTGAGACTGGCAGGGGTGAAAGGAGGGCCTCCCCGAGGAGCGGAAGGTTCGAGCTGGTTAATAGAGGGAGATCCGGTCATGAAGGTAGGCGGGTCCCGAACTGTTTAGGGCTTTATAGATGATCACCTGCACCTTAAATTGGGACTGGAAAATAAACGGCAGCCAGGGAAGCTCTTTCAACAGGGGGGTTGGCCACTCCCTGTAACTTGCCCCAGTTATTAATCTGGCTGCTGATCATCATTGGACAAGTTGAAGTTTCTGGGCCATATGCACTCTAGACCCCAACTCTACTGGTTGCCAATTAGTTTCTGGGCAAAGTATGAAGTGTTGGTTAAAACCTTTGAATCACTATATAGTTTGAATCCTACAAGATCACCTTCTCCTATATTGCCCCCAGTGGCGCAATGGGTTAATAAACCCTTGTCCTGACAGGACTGCTGACCAAGAGGTCAGTGGTTCGAATCCAGGGAGAGCGGGTTGAGCTCCCTCTGGCAGCTCCAGTTCCCCATGAGTGGATATGAGTGAGAGAAGCCTTCCACAAGGATGGTAAAACATCAAACATCCGGGCATCCCCTGGGCAATGGCCTTGCCGATGGCTAATTCTCTCACACCAGAACAACTTGCAGTTTCTCAAGTAGCTCTATACACACACACACACACACACACACATTCTCCCATATAATTTGCTCCTTCAGATACTGAGGTCCTCTGGGGGGAACCTACTCCAACCAGCCAGAACCCAACTGACAACCATCACCCAGAGGACCTTTTCATAGGCTGCCCAAAGACTGTGGACTGACCTGCCGGAAGACATTCGACAGCTAAATGAGCTGTTGAGATTTAAAATGCAATTGAAGGCCCTTCTTTTCTGGCTGGCCTACCCAGTCAATTTTAAACAATTAATTTTAACTGTACATATTGGTGTCAATCTTTGTTTTGTGTATTATAAAATATGCATTTTAATAGTATTATATTTTATCTGTGTTTTAACCATGTTGTAGCATGCCTTAAGCTGTGAGGAGAGCAAATTGTAGCAAATATAATAATAATTATTATAATTATTATAAAAATTAGTCCAAACTGGTTAATAAAGCATAAGAAAACAGAATTTTACATCTATCAATAATAGACTGTTATTAATAGATTTTTTTTCTTATGCTTCGTTATTAAATCAGTTTGGACTAATTTATAGGCCTGTTTTATTATGGAAAAAATGGCTTCTAAACTCGCTTCGGATGTAGGGGGTGCTGGCACCCCGTATCTGATAGACTTCCGAAGTTTTCAGCAGTTTTTTCGGAATTGATTTGGATGTACTTCTGAAAATCGGAATGGCTTCGTTAATGGCGTCCACGATTGCGCAATGCGTGGTAACCTGCAGAAGGGACAGTCAAAACTTGGGGGATTCCCTTTCCCTCCGTTTTTGACTGCTACTACTGACAAAACTAGCCATACTGGTACAAAATATTAAACACATTTAACACATTAATAAAAATTTAAAACATTTTTAAACGCAATGGGACGGGCAGAAATGACATACGAGCCCTATCCAAATATATTCCGAATATATGACGACAGAGACTTTGGAATGGCTTCTTTTTTTTGATGAATAATTTTTTATTAGTTGTTTTTACCGAAGAATAAAACAAAAAAGGAAAAAGGAAAAGAAAGTGGTAAGATAGAATAGGGGATGAGGTTCGGGGCAGGGTAGGGAGGGGGGTATTCGTGAGGGGGAAGATGGGGTAATAGATGGGGATAGGGGGTGTAAAGAACGGAAATCTGCTTCCAGTCCGGGGATCCGGGGGATCAGTCCTTGCTTGATATCAACAAAGTCGCAAATATAAGGGGTTTTTTTCACCATCCCTTGGTCTGTTTGATTGAAGATACAGCCTCAAAACTTTGTTCTTTTCACATAGTCTATAACAGGCTGCCAATCTATCCTTTTTTTTGGATTTTTGTTATTGACCATATTTTGCAGAGTGTCCATGTCTGAATATTCAATAAGCTTGGAAGCCCAGTCCGACATCGTTGAGGATTTTTCTTTTTTCCAATTCCTTGCAAGGATAGTTCTTGCTGCAGCCGTAATGTAGTAGAAGATTTTTTCTTTGTGGACCTCAAATCTGCCTCCTGTCAGATTGAGTAGAAAGACTTCTGGTTTAAATTCAATATCCATCTCTAGCATTCTCTGTGAGTGTGCATGGATGGTTTTCCAGAATTTTTTAACCTTGCGGCAGCCCCACCAGCAGTGTAAGTCTGTGCCTGTTTGTTCTTTGCACTTCCAACAATTTTTGTTGAGGCTCTTGTAGAATTTGGAAAGTTTTTGAGGGGTCAGATGCCACCGATAGAATATTTTTAACCAATTTTCAGAGGCTGCCGTTGTCCCGGTGTAACTTTTGTTTTTCCTCCAGACTTCTTCCCATTCTCTTAATAAGATAGTATGCTTAAAGTCTTGAGCCCACTTTATCATATTGCCCTTAACCAGCTCCGTCTCCGTTTCCCAGTCTAGCAAGGTACTGTATAGGGTTCTTATCTGTTGCTTTTTCTTTCTCATCACAACATCCCAAGGCGTATCCTGTTGGGCAAAGTTATTTTTCTTATCTATTTTGTAGAGGTCTTTGAGCTGAGCATATTGGAACCACGAGAGATCGATGCCTGATGAGTTTAGCTGCTCTCTGGTCTTTAAATTCCATTCTTCCCCTACTTTTTCTAGTAGGTTTTTATATCTGTGCCACTCCGTTGGGGGGAGTTCGCGTTTATATTGGGCTTCGTTTGGTGAAATCCACATGGGTGTGGCCTGGTAGAATCGATGTTTGTATTTAAGCCACATTTTGAGCAGGGCTGCACGAACAAAGTGATTAGTGAAGTTTTTCTCCAGTTTGGCCTTGTCGTGCCAGAGGTATGAGTGCCAACCTCTTCTAACATCATATCCTTCAAGGTTAAGCAATCTTCTTTTCTTAAGTGTGGCCCAATCAGCTACCCACGTCAGGGCCGCTGCCTCGTAATAGAGCTGGAGGTTTGGTAAAGAGAGACCTCCTCTTTCTCTCTTGTCCGTCAAATTCCTGTATTTCACCCTGGCTTTCTTCCCATCCCATACAAATTTGAGAATCTCCTTTCTCCATACATTGAAATAATAGGTTGTTCTTAAAATTGGTATAGACTGAAACAAAAAAGTCATATTTGGGAGCACATCCAACTTGATTGCGGCAATTCTCGCCAGAATGTTTAAATTCAAATATTTCCAGCTCTTGATTTTCTTGCGTATTTCATTCCAAACTGGCTCATAGTTATTTCTTATCAATTGATTGTTTTGTGCTGTGATATTGATGCCCAAATATCTTATCTTACTGGCCGTCTGAATTTGCGTAAGATCTTGTATTTGGTCCTTTCTCTCTTTCCTAATATTCTTTGTCAAAATTTTTGTTTTGTCATAATTAATTTTTAGCCCTGCCACCGCACCGAAGTCTTTGATCTTCCTTATCCATTCGTGTATTGTTTCAATTGGGTCTTCTATTATAAGAACGACATCGTCGGCAAACGCCTTTAATTTGTATTCTTCACCGTGGGTTTTCAGGCCTTTCAACATTTTATCAGCTCTGATATCTTGTAGGAGCAGTTCAAGGGTCATAATGAATAGCAAGGGGGAGATAGGGCATCCCTGCCTGGTCCCCTTTTCGATTTGAACCGTATCAGATGTTTTTCCATTTACAATTATCTTTGCTGACTGTTTAGAGTAGATCGTTCAGAAACTTATAACCCCTGTCTTTCTCCTTTATCACTTCGATCAAAAAAGTCCAATTAGCGTTGTCAAATGCTTTTTTGGCATCCAAGAAGAGAAAGCCTACTTCGCGCTGCCTGTTGACATCATAGAATTCAATCGCATTTACGATGGTTCTAATGTTATCTCTCATCAAGCGGTTTGGCAGGAAGCCGGTTTGGTCCTCATGGATTGTTTCATTTAGAAGCACTTTGAGCCGTTTGGCCATTATAGCTGTGAAGATCTTATAGTCGTTATTCAATAACGATATGGGCCTGTAATTTTCCATATGTCTCGGGTTGGTCTTTCCTTTGTGTATCAGTACTATTGAAGCTTCACGCCATGAGTCAGGAATGGAGCCATGTTCTAGTACATTGTTCATTATCTCTCTTAGATAGGGAGTTATTTCTTCAACTAGAGTTTTATAATAGACCGCCGTCAACCCGTCCGGTCCTGGTGCTTTGTTCGACGGGAGTTTTTTAATTGCCTCTTTTATTTCTTCCTCATCTACCAATTTATTCAGGAGTAACCTTTGGTCGTCACTAATTTTGTCTAATTTTGCTTTGGATATATAGGTGATCACATCCTCTGTTTTTATATTTTCTTTTTCATATAGTTTCTTGTAAAAGTTCTCAAAATGATAAATTATATCCTCCTCTTTAAGTATCTGCTTTCCTTCACTGACCAGGTGAGATATATATTTTGACTGCTTTCTCTTGGTTAGTTTCCTTGCTAGGAATCTCCCAGGTTTATTAATCTCTGAGAAATAGTTCAATTTTATATGTTTCAAGTTTCTGGCCATTTGCTTCAGATGTGTTTCATTTAGCTCCTTTTTGATTAACTCAAGTTCCAGCCGGATCTTCTTGTTGTCTGGTTTGGATTTTAGTGATTTTTCTTTCTCTTCCAAATCTTTTCTCAACCTGGTTTGTTTTTCCATTCTTTTTTTGTTCTTCGCTGTTCCGTTGTATAAAGTAGCCGCGCATTACCGCCTTGCTAGCATCCCAGATCGTTTCTTTACTGACTTCCTCATTATTATTTAGCTCGAAGTATTCCTTGATCAGCCTCTTATTCAGATCTTTTTCGGTCTCAGATTAGAGTAAATTACTATTCAGTTTCCACCTCCTTTCCTTAATATTCCCTTGGATCTCCATCACCAGTGGACAGTGATCGGTGTTCTGTCTGGGGAGTATCTTGATATTGTCAAGTTTTGGTGCTAGCGATCGTGTTGTCCATACCATATCGATACGCGACCACCCGGAATGACGGGCGGAATAATATGTATAGTCCTTCACAGTCTGGTTCCTCATCCTCCACACATCTTGTAGTTGAAGGTCGTTTTTTAGATTTAACATACATTTGGGGAGTTTCCCTCCCTTGATATCTGTTCCTTTCTTTCTTTTTTTAGATTTGTCCAGATCGCAATCTAGCACCCCATTAAAGTCTCCCGCCAGTATTATATTGTCGTAACATTCGTCCATCAGAAATTTTTTGAGTTGTTGCGTAAATTTAGCCTTGGCCCCTGTTGGTGCATAAATGTTGCACACTAGTATTTCTTGTTGATTGATTTTTATTTTTACTCCCAATATACTTCCCTCTTCATCCTTGAAGGCTAGTGAGGCGTCTATACTTTCCTTTATATACGTCACTACTCCGTTCTTCTTTTGTGGTGCAGATGAATAGAATACTCTTCCAAGAAATTTCTGATTGAGATTTGATACCTGTTTTTGTGATATGTGTGATTCTTGCAATAAAATAATATCGTATTTCCCCTTTTTCAAATTATTCCCAATTAATTTCCTTTTCTGTGGCGAGTTTAGCCCGTTTACATTATTCGAATAAACTGAAATCTTCCTCATCAGGGGTTTCTGGGTGTGACTTTGGAATGGCTTCTTGTTTCCTTAACTCTCTTCGGAATCGCTTTGAAAGTCTAAAACATCCGAATTACATCCACATTTTGGATGTATCCGAAGTTCGAAAACAGGCCTACTAATTTATGTAACAACAAGAAGAATAGCCGTTTGGGCTTTGTTATTATTTGCGGAGGTATTCCTTTTGAGGACTCTCAAGCGTGAGTACACGCTGGGGAAATGTTCCCCTCCACATGTATTATAATCCATTCAATTGTACCGTGATATGCCAGTTGTATACATGCATTTTGCGACTTATTTTGTTCAATACAACTGCATTGTATATTTCAAGTTGTTTGCTCCACCTTTACTGTATTCTGTGTGTATATATGCATAAATGTGTGTATACATTTGTGTATATGTGTAAATATGTGTGTTTTGTGTATATATGAGGTTTTGTGCATGTGTTGTATTTTTTTTTGGCTTTTTAAGTCTCTTCTGCTGTGTTTTTCAGTGTTTTTATGAGTGATGGTCACTCGTTGGCCTGATAGGTGTATTGTGTCTGAATATGATGTCAATTCATCCAGTGGTTTTTGAGTTATGTTAATCCTACAAACAAACATTACATTTTTATTTATATAGATTTTCTTGGCCTTCTCTTTGTACAGGAATTTTTATGGCCTGGATCTGATATTGTGAGCTGTGCCTTTAAAAAAAATTGTAATTTTAAAAGAGATAATATCTGCATGCAAAGTTCTCCAGTCAATGCCAGGGATAAATAACTCTTCTTGGTCTATCTATAGTTTTTGATGTTATAGTACACCATTGCTTAGCAGAAAACACCGGGAATGTGACACAGCTGGCTGGGTGTCAGCTGCATAAGATCTCTACTGACCAGAAGGTCATGAGTTTGAGGCCTGCCCTGGTCAGAATGAGCTCTCGGCCTATTGTGTAGCTTGTTGTCGACCTTTGTAACCCGAAAGACAGTTTATTTATTTATTTATTTATTTATTTGTCGAATTTCTAGGCCGCCACTCCCGGGAGGCTCGGGGCGACTCACAACAGGGCAATACACATTAAAACACATTAAAACACATAAACACATAAAGCACTCTAAAATATCCATACATTAAAAACACAATGCGCTGTACGAAATACGAAACGCACAGCATAATACAGTATAAAAGATAAAATTAACAGGCAAGACTGGGACAGTTGCATCTGTCAAGTAGGAAATGTAGGTAACACTTGAGTGGGGAGGCTTAATTTAACTGAATTACAGGAAATACACACAAAAGGAGTGAAGGAATGCGACAGCTCCTCTTGGTGGCCAGAAAAGCTGGAATGTTAAATTGCCTCTACGTCTGTCTTATGTTTGTATATCAAATGGCATTGAATATTTGCCTGTATATGTGCACTGTGTTCCGCCCTGAGTCCTCTGCGGGGTGAGAAGGGTGGAATATAAATGATGTAAATAAATAAATAATAATAAAACATGGTAGAAGGAATTTTTGTATTTTTTCCAATTCTAAGAGCTCACTTTTTCCTATATAAACATCTTTAAAATGAGGTGCATCTTAGAATTGCAAGCGTATCTTACGTATTTTTGTTGGTGGTGATGTTGATGCGAAAATCAGGGTGCGGCTTACAACCGATGCTATCTAACAATTGAATATAGTATATTGTCTAATTGCCACATTACATGCCACTCTTCGCTACTTCCATTTCCTAGATTCTGAAAGAAATCCGTTCCAAGAGTTCATAAGACTACGTTCCCAATAAACAACTACTTGGGAGAAAGACCCAATAAACTCAGCAGGGCTTACCTTTGAATAGACATCTATAGAATGACATTGATATCGCCCTCTTCATAGCATTCAGGTAGTATTAAATACAGAGCAAACCCTCCACTTTCTCGGGGGAGGTTAGAGACACAGCCCCCCCCCCTAAAAGTGGGGAAATCCCATTAAAACCAAAAAAATGTTTTTGCCTAAGAGAACATTTATTTAGGAAACTTTCAAGTTGACCATTGTTTTAGCCTACAACTCCCAGAAATCCCATCCAGTTTACCTGCTTGAGAACCACTGAACTGGAGAATCTAGAGAAGTGATTCTCAACCTGTGGGTCCCCCAGTGTTTTAGCATACAACTCCCAGAAATCCCAGCCAGTTGAACAGCTGTTAGGATTTCTGGGAGTTGAAGACCAAAACATCTGGGGACCCACATGTTGGGAACCACTGAACTGGAGGTTCCTAGAGAAAAAAAATATTAATCAAATCTATTAATAATAAAATCTGCAAAAGCTAAGCTGCAAATGTGGAGAGTTGATTGTATTTTAATCTTGGTCATGTTCAGATGTGGTGGCTTCTTTATGTTTAAACGTTTGTTATGACACATTGTTACAATATTAGTTTATTTTCAGTTTATTGTGACCATTTTAAGTAATAGTTATTTACATACACAATTATCAAATGACAGATCTACACCAGATCATGAACATATTTAAATTACTTGTAACAGATCTCCAGTTTTTAGTCCTAACCCTAGGATTTCACAACCTGGGGTTGTGAAAGACATTATAATTAAGAGAAAAGAGATGTAGATATGCTAGATTCTTATGTAGAGGTTTGAAACTTGAGAATTCATCCAGTATAAAAAGCTGCATTTGAGTTGCACCTTTCCTAGTTTGATGGCAGACTAATTAAAGGTACTTTCACCGCATCATTATAAGCTGCTAAGGATATTTTGTGTTACTATGGCTCCATCTACTGGGACGGAAAAAAATCCAGAAGAAGGCAAGAGAGCATAATAGAAATGGATAGCTTCCAGCACCATAATCCACATTTTATTTTTATACTGTAATTCTGTGACTTGACAGCTTTCATTAAGTATATACATTATTAAAAAATAAATCAACACATACTTTTTTCTATTCCTTTACTTTTTCCCAAAGTGCATTTAAAAAAAATCTGTAGTCTTAAATTAATTAGATCTCTCTTATTTGCTGTCCATTATCTAAATTCTAGTCAAAAGATGAAGCAGAAAAAAACCAAACACACTTTAGTTGCTGGGGACACCTAGCTGCTTGTTGTATCCCAATATTTTACTGCATAAAGGTACAAGTCAAAAAATATCATTTATACGAACCTGCATAGTTCTTTGCACCTGGGGGGTTTAGTGGTACGTTCTCTCCCACAAGGTACTTTGATAACAGTTTGGCCACAATTGCACTTCACATCTACAGTTTCAGGACATGGATAGCAGCTACCTAAAATTAACGAAAATGCTATAAACAGTCATTTTTTTTAAAAAAAATGTTAACGTCATTTACTATAAAAAGCCATCTTTCTCCTTCGTGGTATCTGTTGAAATAAGCACATATGATAGATGATGCTGGAAGTACGCATTGCGCCTGTCATTCAACCGATAGCGAACTGTGACACTTGTTTTTATTAATCATAACCCAAATGTGATGCTATTAATTTCTAAAATGTTGTATTCTATTGTTCTACTTTCACCTGACTTAGCCGATGGTTTGTTGACCGAAATAAAGGCTACTGACTGACTGACTGCATTGCGCCTGCCCCAGCTACTCTTGCGGAGGAGTCTGGGCTGGTGAGGAAAGAAGTGGTGGCTGTAAAGCATGCTCCGAAGGAGGAGGCTGGAGCGGCAATGTCGGGAGAGGCTGCTGAGGCGGAGAGGAATAGTGGTGAGAACAAACGCCAAGAACACTGTGCGTTGTCTCAGTCCTTTTCCCTCCCTTCTTCCTTGGCGAGGAAGTCCTTTCTCCAGAGCCCTTCTGCTTGGTTGAAGCAGAGGCTCGGTGAGCACTATCCTGGCCCTGCAAGGGTTCAGGGGGCTCTGACGCCGCCCGGTGTCCATCAGAGGAAGAAGGTAAGAGAGCCTTCTCACAGAGGAGGGCTTTGAGCTCTTCCTGGCCTGCGGGGTAAAGGGCAGGACTTTGCTGAATGCGTTTCTCCCAAACACATTAGGCACATGGTATGGCCATCTGTAACGCGGAACTTTCCCCCACAAGAAACATATTGTTTAGAAACTACATTAGAAACCATAATCAATTTAGGGAGAAAAGAATAGTCGACAAACCAGCCCGAAGTTAGGAAAGTCCAATAACAGTCAAAAGATTTGTAAGTTTGTAGAGGGGTTCCTAAATGCGGCTGCAAAGGCGGCTGGGAAAAAAGGAACTAGAGCTATAGCCCCTCCTACAGCATATATGCTCATGGGGAAGAGGGACGGGGCTGCAGCTTTTCAGAGATTTCCAGTGATTGCTGCACAGGTGCATCAACTATCAAAGTGCTTCCCAAAGTGGGCGGTACCACCCCCTGGTGGGCAGTGGGGCAATCCAAGGGGGGTGCTGGGAAGTTCAGGAGAATTTGGGGGGCGCTGAACCCCTGTAAGGGGGCAGTGGCGTGAGCCAGGCTTGCTACTTGCAGGATCGCACGCTTGCGAGGACGTCCCCATTGGAAGAAAGAGGCCGATACACAGGACTGAGCCATGGCGGGATTGACGAGAGGAAGGAGGCACGCGATGCGGTTTCCACAGCAATGCCTGCCCGGGGATCCCAACTCGCAGGGACACAGTCGCAAGCACGCGATCCCTGGGCAGGTGTTGCCGTTTGATCCAGATCTGTCATTCATGGGGATCTTAGTGGTCTGTGGAAGTCAGAGCTAAATTGGCTGAAGGTACTGCAAATCCCATCATCCGTTGCTCATACTCCCCCAAACATTGTTTTTGTGATTATTTCTGGAATTTAATGTTTGTAATTTACACCTTTCTTTACTATATTTTACGAAAAAGGTAGAAACATTAATACATATATTTCTGTTTAATTGCTATTAAAAAATTAAAAAATAATTTCTAACGGGGCGCTGAGTAAAAAAATTTCTGGAAAGGGGGCGGTAGGCCAAAAAAGTTTGGGAACCACTGAACTATCATATGTGCTAATTTCACATATCACCACTCGAAGAAACATGGTTACAGGTAAGCAACCATCATGAATCAACAAAATTACTCTGCAATTACAAGAATATCTTATCCAGCAACTATCTTTGACAAAGAATCCGCATTTTGAGCACATATGAGATTTGTTTCAAATTCTAAATGACTTATTTGTACTATAATACAAATTATGTGACCTAAAATCTTTTGCCCCATCTGCTGACAACTCAAAATGGCATTATGAATTGATAGACTGTTAGATGGACCAAAGCACAGAACTCTGAATGTCTTATCTGCATTCTATAGTTTCATATAAGTAATAAATATAGTCTGCCTTTTCCTTCTGGAAAGTCAAAAGAGGATGTGAATTTTTTAACTTTTGTAAGAAACCTTTTTTTATTTATACATGGGTTCTCATTTGTTCACTTTAAACAACTCTGAAGAAATAAATGCCTGTTTAGAGTGAACATAATAATAATAATAATAATAATAACTTTATTTCTAGACTACCCTCTCTCCCTGAAGGGACTCAGGGCAGTTTACACATAAAGAGGGCAAACACTCAACGCCTCAAATGAATACAAACACATCAAAAATAATACAGATAATGCACAGTAATAAGAGTAAACCTACAACAAAGAAATTAAGATTTGAAATGAAAAATAAAACAAACATTCCAATAAGACATAATAAACTAAAAAATGAGTAAACATTACAACATATACCTGAAAAGCAAATTACATTAAAAATTGTTAACTGGAAGTAGGGGACAGAACAGAAGAAAATTGGCCACCTAAAATGGAGACTGACTTATCTGAAACACCATAGGGATATCACAAGTCAAAAAGTAACTACTGATTTGCAGTCGCACACACAGTTCTTCCCAAAATTACAAGTGCCAAGCACTATGTTTCACTTGAGCTTTCATGTTCCTTTATCAGAATCATTAACAGCCAGCTACAAATTAAATTAATATGTACTAATCAACATGAAATGCAATGTGGATTTTCACTGCTTATTGCTCAAACATTGCTATTACCCTTCCATTGTATTTATTCCTTTACCACACAAGGCTATGCTTTAAAAATAGTAAACAATGCCCCAACTGAGTAAACTTAAAGTGTTATTTAAAGGTTTAACGAAGTTTCTTACCTCTGTGGCAGACTGAAGGACACTTGTGATTCCGACACCCCAGAGATCTTCCACAAACCTGATCACATGCTGGGCAGTTTCCAGGGCAGCACTATAAGAAACACAATGTTTAAAAATATTGCACAGAGAACCTGGACATGCTTACTTGTGGGTCAGTCATGCTGAACCTAGTGGAACTTACCTATTTATTTATTTATTTACTACATTTGTATGTTCTCTAGTTCCTTTTTTAAAAACTACATTTGTATGTTCTCTACGGAAGTCCTCTACCAGCCTGCACCACAGGAAGAACACCATCATCCCCACGTCAGCATAGGCAAATCTGTGCTTAAGTCCGTTCAGCAGTTCACCTACCTGAGAAGCATCATCTCTTCAGACGCCAAGATTGATAAAGAGATAGATTACAGATTAGCAAAGCCATATAGTGCATTTGGAAGGCTTCACAAGAGAGTCTGGAGTGACAAACACCTGAGACAAAGCACCAAAATCAGTGTGTACAGAGCTATCGTACTGTCTATTCCCCTTTATGGGTCTGAAACATGGGTCACCTATCGCCAACACTTATGACTCCTCGAACGCTTTCATCAGCGCCGTCTTCGCACAATCCTAAATGTACACTGGACCAACTATGTGACGAATGTTGCTGTCCTTGAGCAGGCAGGGATCACCAGCATTGAGGCCATGCTATTGAGAACACAGCTGTGCTAGGCTGGGCACATCTTTAGGATGGAGGACCACTGCTTCCCTAAGATACTACTCTACGGTGAACTCGCCACGGGTCAGCGCAAGAGAGGCGCCCCAAAAAAGAGATATAAGGACTCCCTGAAACAACATCTCAGGCTCGGCTAGATTGATCACTAACAATGGTCCACCCTGGTACAGAACCTATCTTGTTCGTAACCCAGGGTCTGCCTGTGTTTCTCTCCTCTTTCCTTCTCTCTCTTCCTTGACATATCTTTCCCCTAGCTTGAAAAATACTCCTGCATAGTTTGTCCAGTTAAAATGACTATCATTGCATTCTGCATGCCTTTCATAGTATAAATGACAAAACAGATACATTGGAGATTCTTTAGCAACTTAATTTTTTTCTGTGAACAAAAATGCTGCACAAAAATAAATCATATATAGGACATTGTTGCAGAAAATAACAGCTAGATACAGCATCACCCTCTTATCCACAGATTTAATACCTAAAGTTTCGCCTGCTCCCAAGAATACCCTTCCCTCAAAATGTTTGTGGATCTCTCCAGGTCCTCTCAAGTGCAATTATATGGTATGCTTCCAGCCCAAGTTAAAAAAAACAAACAGGATTCATGTTTTCATGTATTTACAAAAGGTCTTTGAATATATCTGCAGATGATGTGGGAATCATATTGTGGACCACACTGTAAGCTGAGATGTGTAAGAACTGGTTCATACTTTCTCAATGAGGTTACTCTACTAAAATAAAGGACGAATTTATCTTTTAACACTTGCCTTCCTCTTGCACTGGTGTTTTTGACAGTCACGAATTTTTGTACATTTTGTTTCACAAAGATATGGCTTATGGCAGGGCATCTGCCTTGTATGCTTTCCACAGCGGCACTGCTTCTCAACTTCCTTTCAAGAGACAAAGGGAAAGAAACAAAAGGGATGAGATATAAATCAACCACACCAACACTGAGGTTTATCAATAACAAAGTTCATAGTGTTCAATTCTGTGTTAATCACTACCCAACAAAGAGGAAAAAGAAAACAGAATGAAAAGATTTTATGTGATGTTGAAGGCTTTCATGGCCAGAGTCACAGGCTTTGAAGCTGCAAAGGTGGCCAATTGCAACATTCACACCTGTCACTAACAGAAAAGAGTTCGTTCTTCCATCCTGGACATTCCAGAGATATATAAACCTCAATTGCCTATTTCCAACAGACCTCAAAACTTCTGAGGATACCTGCCATAGATGTGGGCAAAACATCACAAGAGAATGCTTCTGGAACATGGCCATACAGCCCGGAAAACTCACAGCAACCCAGATTTCATGTGAATTTACTATGACAGGCTGTGTACAAACTGAAATAAATAGTTTTATTAACTGCTGTATACAGTAGTTTGTGTACAGAAACAAGACATCTCATACACCAGTGCAATAAGGATAAGAAAAATGGGATAGATTTCCACAGAAATCAACATCTGAATTCAGCCCAATTCCAAAGATCGTTAAATGTTGCACAATGCAGTTATAGAATATATTAATTCTGCCTTTACCTAATGTAGAAGTCATGTAAATCAGTTTTTCCAGTAGTCTCCAAGATGGTAAAAATTTGATCAAGTATTCAAGTACCAAGTGCATACGAAAAATGTCAAAGAAAAAATTCTCAATTTGCAAGGTGCATAAGACAATTTGAGATTTGTACATCAAAACTGTCATTTAGAATTGTGCCTGACATTTTGATATAAAGTAAAAAGAAAATTCAGTATCTTGGATAGTGATGTACTTGTATTAGAACTCACTGTGAGTTTGCAATCCCTGATTATCAGTTTTATTTCTATATATTGTAGGGTGTGTGTGTGTGTGTATATATATATACACACACACACACCCTCTCCGTTGGCGCCTCCTTGTCATGGGGAAGAGGCTTGCGTACCCTAATGAAGTTGTGAGCTATACTGGTGGTGGCAAAATAGTCACCGGTAGGGCCTCCCATGCCAGACAGGTCACAACCGAAGGGTCTGACAAAGAGCGTCAAAGGGCAGCATGGGCTCTCTAGCCTTTTGGCAACCATCCTAGGAGAAGGAAAACTCTAATTTCAAACCCGGGCAGATGGTGCTTGTTTAACCCTGTAAGGTCAACCATCTAAGAGAAGGAAACTCAAACCAAACCTACGACCTGAGGACCTAGCTGCCACTGTCCTAAGCTTGCTAGTCCCCGGCAGATGAACCTTTGGTTTAAAGGGTGAGGCCAGTCCTGTGCATGCTGTGCTCCACCAGAAAAATCCATTGCACAGACTCGAAGGACACATCCAACCTCCAAATCATCAACGCACTTGTAGAAAGTGTGGGATGAGTCCTTCCTGAATCTTCATTTGCGAAGAAAAGCCAAGATACACACATACGTGCAGATTGTGGCTTTCAATTTCTTACAGCAAGCTGGAATGTGAAATAAGAACATAAGAACATAAGAAGAGCCATGCTGAATCGGGCCTCAGCCCATCTATTCCAGCATTCTGTGTCACACAGTGGCCCACTAGTTGTACACAGGGATCTCTAGCAGAAAGGAGGGCAAAACCCTCACCTGCTCCCGACCCCCACAACCAGTACCCGGGAAAATCCTGCCTGCCTCCATCAACACAGAGGTGGCACTTGGATGTCCATTTCAGTAGCTACTGATTCCCTTGGTATCCATGAATCTGTCTAATCCTGCCTTGAAGCTGTCCAGGCTGACCGCTGTCACAACCTCCTCTGGAAGTGAGTTCCATAACCCAATGACCCTCTGGGTGAAGAAATATTTCCCTTTATTAGTCCTAACTTTCCTACCTTGGAGCTTAGGGAGTGCCCCTAGTCCTAGTGTTGTGTGACAGAGAAAATATTTTTCTCTATTCACCTTTTCTATCCCATGCATGATTTTATACACTTCGATCAAGTCACCTCTTAAACGCCGTCTTTCAAGGCTGAAAAGACCAAGGCGTTGCAACCTGATTTCGTAAGGGAGCTGCTCCATCCCTTGGATCATTCTTGTTGCCCTTTTCTGTACCTTTTCCAGTTCCGTTATATCCTTCTTGAGGTGCGGTGACCAGAATTGTACACAGTACTCAGATGTGGCCTCACCATAGATTTGTAGAGAGGCAATACAACATTTGACGACCTATTTTCGATTCCCTTCCTGATCATGCCAAGCATAGAATTTGCCTTTTTACAGCTGCTGCGCACTGGGTTGACATCTTCATTGTGTAATACAGGAGTGTATGTAACTATGGGCACAAAGAAATCTCTTTTATCTCTGGTCTCTCGACGCTCTCAAGCATGAATAATTAAAGTTCAAAGTCAAGACCAAAAATGCCACTCTGTGTATACAGAATAGATATAAGGATATTGGTGGGAGTTGGAGGTGCTTAATTGTTGCCACTTTTGAGACGGCAATTTGCCACTCACGATGCTATGGACTCATTGGAGTTGCAGTTTTACAAGGTCTTTAGCCTTCTCTTCTAAAGAGTGCTGTTTCCTCATCATACAAACCCCAGGATTCCACTGCATTTGATATGGCAGTTAAAGTTGTGGAGAGGTGACCATTTGACCACTGTGGCAGGGCAGGCTTCCTCTCATTTAATCCTACTCTACCTATGTGGAGAGGTGATGTTCCAACTGGAGTTTTAAACTGTGTCAGGGCAGTCTTCCTTTATTTACCACTACCCCCAATGGGGAGGTTCTTTCCTCAACCCACTTGAGGTGACTCCCTGCTGTAGATCACCGTATTGAGCTGTATAGTTTTGCTGCCACCAATGTCCCCAAAGGACTTTCTCAGAGAAGGAGATGGAAACTGAGTTTATTGTGAGGGTTCTTTCAAAGCACAAATGCTTGGCGGTTACAGTAACTTTTCTTTCAGAATGACGCTACAAAGTACAGTTTCAGTTTAGTTTCTTTCAAATCCTTTCTTTCCCTAAAGCAGTGTTTTTCAACCTTTTTTGAGCAGCGGCACATTTTTTACATTTACAAAATCCTGGGGCACACCACCAACCAAAATGGCACAAAATGACACCCTAACACAGTAATACATATAGTTAAAATGTTTTTAAATGTATTTATACACTCAGTGTGAAACCTGGGCTTGTTTCGATGAACACAACATAGATATCCTGGCACGAAAGGCAGAAAGACACACACGAAGGTCTTGCTCAACACCTGGGAGCTATAGTTCACCCGCAGTCAAAGAGCACTCTGAACTCCACCAATGATGGAATGGAATCAAACTTCCCACACAGAACTCCCATAACCAAGAGCAAATACTATTAGAGTTTGGTGGGTATTGACCTTGAATTTTGGAGTTGTAGTTCACCTATATCCAGAGAGCACTGTGGACTGAAACAATGTTGGATCAGGACCAAACTTGGCATGAATACTCAATATGCCCAAATGTGAACACAGATCGAGTTTGAGGAAAATAGACCTTGACATTTGGGAGTTAGAGTTTCTGGGATTTATAGTTAACACACAATCAAAGAGCATCCTGAACTCTTGCAACAATGGAATGGAACCAAACTTGGCATATTGAACTCTCATTACCAACAGAAAGTACTGAAAGGGTTTGCTTGGGAATTGACCTTGAGTTTGGAAGTTGTAGTTCACCTACACCCAAAGAGCACCGTGGACTCAAACAATGTTATGTTATGTTGTTGTTTGTTTTCTATCCAGAATCACAATGTTGGAAGGAGGCTCACCACTTTAAAGTCCCTAAAACAGGCATGGGAAAACTTTGGCCCTCTGGGTACTTTGGACTTCCTCCCCCTCTCCCTTTGCATCCTTTCTTCCCCCTCCTGCCGAACACTTACTTTTTCTTCTCCACTCGGGCTCCCTTCTTCAGGAGGGGAGGGGGGAGGGAGGAAGACGTGACCCGTGCTACTGCACAGACTCGCCCCATGTCTTCCTCCCTCCCCCCTCCCCTCCTGAACACGCTCACACTCACGCTGCCCCCTTGGATCGAAATGGCGGCAGCGTGAGCAAAGTGAGGCAAAGCGAGCAGAGCGAGGCTGGGAAGAAGGGAGCCCGAGTGGAGAAGAAAAAGTGTTCAGCAGGAGGGGGAAGAAAGGGTATTGAAGGTTCCAATTTCCCACGGCACACCTGATGATCGCTCACGGCACACTAGTGTGTCATGGCACACTGGTTGGGAAACACTGCCCTAAAGAGCTTGTGCTTCTAAATCAGTGTTTCCCAACCACTGTGACGCGGCACAGTAGTGTGCCGTGACTGACCTCCTGCTGTGCCGCGAGAAAAGCTCTCTGCCCCCCTTCCTTCCCCCCTCCTCTTGCCGAACTCCTGCTGCTTGGGGGAGGAGGAGGAAAGGTCGGGCACCAGCGAAGAAAAAGAAGAAGGGGCCGGGTCGCTGCCTCCTTTGGCCGTTTCCCCAGCCAGCCTCCAATCCGCCATGACTCCCGCCACTCTCCGCCATGACTCCCCTTTGGCCGTTTCCCCAGCCAGCCTCCAATCCGCCATGACTCCCGCCATGACTCCCGCCCCTGGCTCGCAGAAGCCGAGCGGAGAAGGAGCCCCGCCCACTGAAGCCTGTCTACCGCTCATGCTGCTCCTCCTCTGCGCGGCTTCAGCGAGCCAGGGGCGGGAGTCATGGCGGGAGTCATGGCGGATTGGAGGCTGGCTGGGGAAACGGCCAAAGGAGGCAGTCATGGCGGAGAGTGGCGCCGGGGATGGGGGCCATGACTCCCGCCCCTTGCTCGCACTGCCCCCTCAAGGCTGGAGAAGCTGTGGGAGAGCTGAAGCTGGGGGGAGGGGGCGGGGCATGGCATGGCCTGGCTCCTCCCCCTCCCCTGGCTTCAGCACTCCCAGCAGCTGCTCCCAGCAGGCCACCATCCCCCAGCCGTTCTTTACTGTGTTAAGAGTGTCATTTTGTGCCATTTTGGTTGGTGGTGTGCCCCTGGATTTTTTTTAATGTTAAAAGTGTGCCGCGGCTCAAAAAAGGTTGGGAAACACTGTTCTAAATGACTTAGCTACTCCTAGCTAACTTCCAGCTTCTTCCGTTAGTTTAAGGCCAGAGAGATAGCACAGGGCTGGAGAGATAGCACAGCAGTAACAACACCTGTGTTTGCAATCAGAAGGTTGCATGTTCGATTCCCGGGCTGGTCTGGACACCTAGCTGTGAGCCCTGTCCACTGTCCACCTAACAGATCGAAAACAAGCCAGCTGTGAGTAGATGAACTAGGGACCGCTCAGCGGGGAAGGATTTTTATAAGGACTTTACAACACCTGAATAAAAATAAGGAAGATCGGCTGCCGGAGGTGGAATGCGGAACCAGAGGCTCTCATCTGAGGATGAAGCAACAGCACCCCCTTGTGACGTAATGGAGCAACCACACCCGCGACGCAGCCAGAAGAGAAAAAATCCTTCTACTTGCATTGTAATTGTATGTCAGTCGGCAGGGACTGTCTGCCATATGTGTAATGTAATCCGCTCTGAGTGCCCTTCAGGGTGAGAAGAGCGGAATATAAATAAAGTGAATTATTTATTATTATTATTTACACTCACTAATTGACAGACAGCTGACCCACTGACCACTGTCAGACCCCTTTGACTGGTCAACTATTCCTCAGTTGAAGCTATTCCCTAACTTTGCTGACACAAAGCTCGAATTCTCTCCTATTCGAACCGACAGTTCCTAGCTCCTCTCTGTTCAAACCGACACACCACTCTCAACTGACTCCAAACTCCTAACTGACACTTTTTCAAATTTCCCTGCGTCGGTTGGCTCCTCCCCCTCTTGGCTAGAGCTGGTTGTCATGGCAACGCCCACAGCCAGGCCTACTTCTAACTCAGGGCTGTCCAACTTCTTCCGACCCAAGGGCCGGAAGAAGTGTCACTGATCACCTGGGGGGCCGTAGGTGATCAGTGAGCAGGGGGCGGGGCCGCTTGCTCACGTAGCCCCATCTCCTCCCCGGGCGCACCGCTGCTTGGATCGCGAGCGGCAGCGCCCCCGGGAGGAGGAGGAGGGGCTGCGGAAGAAGAAGGCAGCCGGCCGCCTCCTTTCTCCGAAGCTTCTCCTCTTTCCCCCCGGGTGCACCGCTGCTTGGATCCCAGCGGGGGCGCAGCCGGGGAGAAGGAGGAGGGGCTGCGGAGGAAGAAAGCAGCCGGCTGCCTCCTTTCTCCGAAGCCTCTCTTTCCCCCCTGGGCGCACCGCTGCTTGGATCCTGGGCGGCGGCGCAGCCGGGGAGAAGGAGGAGGGGCTGCGGAGGAAGAAGGCAGCCGGATCCCCCACCCTTCCTAGCAGTAGGCGGCGCCAAGGGCAACGCGTCATGCTAGGCCCCTGACGCACCGCCCTTGGCGCCGCCTACTGCTCCTTTTGGCGGTTCCCCCTCCCTAGGAAGGGCGGCACGGAGAGGGGACGAAGGGGGCGGTGCAGGGAGGAGGAGCTGGCTCCCTTCCTTCTCCCTGCCCCGCCTCCCCCAGCCGCCATTTTTTTAAAAAAAATTTTTAAAAAAAAACTTTCAGGGGGGTAGCGGGGGCCGTGTCCAACAGGCTGGGGGCCATATACGGCCCGCGGGACGCCTCTTGGACAGCCCTGTTCTAACTAATAGGGACTCTAAACCCTTATACATTCCCATTTCTAATCAAACCACTTTATAACAAGTGTATTTAACACACCATATACATACATTTAGATACTTATACCTTTACCTGTGGGACAAAATGACACTTTGTCACAAAGTGGTGTCAAACTGCTTTAATTCTACAGTATAGCTGCACCTAAAGTAGTATCATTTTAGAAACTGCCTAAATTAGGCCTGGGCAAACTTTGGCCCTCCTTCCTACTGGCTGTTAGGAATTGTGGGGGTTGAAGTCCAAAACACCTGGAGGGCCAAAGTTTGCCCAGGCCTGGCCTAAATCCTCCTCTCATGCCTCTCCTCTCCCCTGACCCAATGCGACAGTAGCTATGCTTATCTAAAATAGAGCTGTCAATGAAATTGTATGCGAAAAGGAAATTTCAAACCTATACAAGACGGAGAAAATATTTCAAAAAAAGCCTGATACAGTTTTAAATATGCTCCTGCATACTGACTGAAAGTGCTTTGTATAATACTAGCTGTACCCGGCACACGTTGCTGTGCCCTATTTAGGAGATGCGAGAAAGTCTGAGTATGTGAGGGTTGGAATTGTTGTTAGTTATGGTGTTGTTGGGGCCCTGGCTGTGTCGTTGTGGGTTGTTCTGGTGGGTGGGATGTTGAAGTCCTGGGGAGTTGTTGTTGGTGTGTGGTGTTGCTGGCGTTCTGCATAGCTTGTGGATATACAATGTTTTTTGTTTTTCCGTCTGCTGCGTTGATGTAGAGGTTGATGCTTGGAAGTTAACTTTGGAAGTGAGTGGAGGTACTTGAAATCCCATTATCCATGGTGTGTCCTCCTCTGAACTGCAGTCGGATGGAGTGTGGGTCATGGGGGGCATTGTGTGCCAAGTTTGGTCTTTATCGGTCTTGGTTCTGGGCCACAGTGGTTTGTGGGGAATGATGGGTTTTGAAGTAGTACAAATCCCATTATCCATGGAGGTACTTCAAGTCCCATAATTCATGGTCCACCCTCCTCCAAACTGTAGTAGAATGTAGCGTGGGTCATAGGGGCTCTGTGTGCCAAGGTAGGTTACTGTAAATTCAGGCCATACACGATGTCCCATGAGCTGAGGCCTAGTCAGGAACAGCAAGTTAATGAAGCCTTACTGTCAATTCAGGCCATACACAATGTCCAATGAGCTGAGGCGTAGTCGGGAGAATCAAGTTAATGAAGCCTTACTGTCAATTCAGAGCGTAAACAGCATTCCATTAAGTGAGGCCTAGTCAGGGAAATTAAGTTAATGAAGCCTTACTGTCAATTTTGGGCGTGGTTTGTGATTTGTAGGGGTGTAAATTTTCTGTGGGTAGTGAATTGGGTGTTTGTGTTTGTGCCTCAGCCCTTTGCCTTATCCTCTGACAGTTTATTATGGGTTGGAATGTTCATGTTGGCTGGCCAGTACAGGAGTTATGCAAATCCACCCTTATTGGCAGCCAATCATGTTGTCAGAATGTAGAGGCTGGGAGAGTCGTTGGCAGCCCCGGAGGATGCTGGGAAATGTAGGTTTTTTTACTCGTTGTTTTGGGGGCCTTTTAGGTTTTGGGGGGGAAAGTTTCTTTGCTACAAACATACCTTGCTTGAGGCCTATTTCTGTTGGCAAGTTTGGTGTTTCTGCGTTGTAAGGTTTCTCTGTTTGGGACTGTCGTTCCATGACGGGAACCCCTTTATATAATAGATAGCACAAACTGTATGTGAAATATGGCGACTTTTATTTTGGCTTACTTGAGAAACAATAAGAAGTAGTGCAGGTGGTGTTTGTAGGTCCAGAGAAGCAAACAACTGAAGACTTCCTTCAGAAAAGTCTTAATTTCAAGGACATTTACTGAAATAAACTCCTCCAGAAGCACTGAAAAGAACTTATTTGAAAACCACATGATTAAATTGATAAGAGCATTGCTCACCTGCCTGCAGATTTCACATGGGCCTCGGTGGCAGCGCTGGGAACATCTATGAATGCCACATTCAAGAACTTTGTCACAACTGTCTCCACAAGTAGGCACATCCTCCGTGCACGGCAAAGAAAATTCTAAGAAAAAAGTAATAAAAACCAAAATTATATGATAGATCAGTGTTTCCCAACCAGTGTGCCGCGGCACACAACTGTGCCATGAGAGATCATCAGGTGTGCCGTGGGAAATTACAGTGTAGGGAGAGAGCCTAGCAGGAAACTTCAGGCAGAGGGAATGAGGCTTTCCTGGCCGAAGCAGCAATGCCAGCCAGCCTGGCTGCAGTCAGGGAAAGCCCTCGGCATCCAGAACTTTCTTCCCTCCCTCTCTCTCTCTCTCCTTCCCTTCCTTCCTTCCCTCCCTCTGTGCGCCAAGGTCTATCTGGCCGGGCTGCGGCTCCTCCTGCTTCCTGGCTCCTGGGCGGTCTTCTGCCCTCCTCCCCTCTGGCAACAAGGAGGAGGAATCCGCGGGAGCTGCCCCCGTCCAACCCCGTTCCCAGAGGCTCGAAGGGAGGCTTTCTGCCCTCTAGCCCCTCTGGCTCGGGGAAAGGGAGCAACCCCTCATCTCCTGGCTAGGCTCCGGGTTCGCTGGAGAGCAGAGCAGAGGCCGGGATGCGCAGCTCCACAGCCCAGCTTGGTTCCTTCCCGATCTGGCCCCAAGGCAACAGCAGGGAAGCCGAAGGGATGTGCAGGGGGAGGGGGGAGGCACTCCTGGGGGGGGACTGAACCCCTTCGGGAAGGAGAAGTGTGGGTGGCGATGGCTGCGAGCCTCCGTGGCAGTTTGTTCCGAGGCTCGGAGCCACCCCGTGTGCTCAATTTCTATTCGTCCTGCTCTGCCGAGCCCATATGCGCTTCGGCCACTCAGCGCAGTCCTCCCCCACGGGACGGTGACGGGCCTCCTGCACGTGGGTCTCCCGGGGGGGGGGAGGTTTGGTGGAAGAAGCAGCGTCACGCGAGGGGAGGGACAGTTAGTAAAATGACAGAGTGTCATTTTGTGTCATTTTGGTTGGTGGTGTGCCCCAGGATTTTGTAAATGTAAAAAATGTGCCGCAGCTCAAAAAAGGTTGAACCTCTTGATAGAATCAATTTGGGGTAGCCAAATATTGAAACCAATGTAAAGGCACACAACAACAAAAGCATAACCATTATTTCAGCTTATTTCTGAATGCTATTTGGATCATTTCAGTTTAAAGACGCATAACTATATTGTTCAATTGGATGCATGTCCAATTAAAATTGGCAGCAAAGGCAAAGAAAACTTACTGGATTTTCCACACGGACAAGACCTTTTGCCGGAACGAGGACATTCCCCACAAGGGCCACCATGACAAACCTCTTCACAGACATGATATCCACAAGGCAATGTTTTGCCACAAACCTGGTGGGAAGCATATAAGATAGTTGCAAATGAAGTAATTAGCATTAAGGACTGAAATTAAACAGAATGCAGGAAATAAAAAAGTGACCCCCCTGAAGAATTAAATAATATATAAACTACATTGTGGGAGGCAATAATTTTAAATCTTCTTAAATAAAGTTTTGCAAGTTGCGTGATCCCTTTCAAGTAATAAACGGTGACAAAAAGTTCGATTACATGTTCTAATCTTAATGCAGAATTTATTTTGAATTGTTATATGTGGGATGTGCAGTATTTTGCTGACCTTACACCCTGCAATCCCAAAGCATTGCAGGGTGTAACAATGGCCTATGTCCAATCAAACATGTTCTATCCACTCATCTCCAGAAACAGACAGAATGAAAAAAACAAAGAAAAGCATATACTTCAAGTATAGTACACTCGCAGTTAGCATGGCGATTGGAAGATGCTACAAAAATGTAGTTTCTCGTTGCTTGAGAACTACTATTAAAAAGTAGGCCTAATTAATACTATACCCCATACTTTATCATACCGTATTGACTTAATGTTAATTTTGAAATAAAGTAATTAAAAGTATATTAAGACAAATGTATTTATTTATGTATTTATATTTAGTATATTTTTATTTTATTTATTTATTTCACGATATTTATATGCCGTTTTTCTCAACCCCAAAGGGGACTCAGAGCGGCTCACAAGCAAAATGCAAATATAATGAACTATAATTATTGTCACAGTACATCAATATTACATATCACATAATATATACTGCCTTTCTCACCCCTGGGGGGACTCAAGGTGGTTTACAACGTATTAATGGCAAGAATTCAATGCCAACATACATATAATAAAATCACAGTAAGTAAATAATGACATATATTTATAAATTAAAATCATTAAAACCATTAAACATAGCATATACCAGTGTTTCTCAACCAGTGTGCCGTAAGCGATCATCAGGTGTGCCGCGAGAAAAGCTCTCTGCCCCACTTCCTTCCCCCCCTCCTCCTGCCGAACTCCTGCTGCTTGGGAGAGGAGGAGGAAGGGCCGGGCAGCGGCGAAGAAAAAGAAGAAGGGACCGGGGCGCTGTGGGAGAACTGAAGCCAGGGGGAGGGGCATGGCGCTCCCACAGCTTTGCCAGCCTTGATGGGACAGTGCCAAGTCAGCGGTGGCAGAGCCAGCACAATGCTGGCTTGGCACTGCCCCCTCAAGGCTGGCGAAGCTGTGGGAGAACTGAACCTGGGGGGAGGGGCGGGGCATGGTGTGGCCTGGCTCCTCCCCCTCCCCCGGCTTCGGCACTCCCAGCAGCTGCTCCCAGTGTCATTTTGTGTCATTTTGGTTGGTGGTGTGCTCCCGGATTTTTTTAATGTTAAAAGTGTGCCGCAGCTCAAAAAAGGTTGGGAAACACTGGCATGTACAACATGTAAACATTAAGAAAAGCATTAAAATATCCTAATATACATAGTAAAAACACATGATCCAAACTTAATTTTATGTAACACAGTTTTGTGAATGCCATATGCCAGTTGCTCCAGTTCAAGTTGACTGAGAGTTGAGTGTACCATGGGGTATTTTTAGTCCACAATGCATCCCATAACATAAATGAGAAGGACTAAAATATCCCATCATCCAGTTTTGGGCTTAAACAAAAGCCAATTAAAATGGACTCTTCCATTAAAAAGCAGAAATTATGGTATTGCTAGAAAACTGTTGACATTATAAAAGCTAAAGAAGGGGAGAAGAAAAACACTGCTTTCTTTCTCTTGGAGGCCTGATTGACAGCAATCTTTTGGCAATAAGCAAAAACAGAGCTTTTCAATTAAACCTTTTGGGCTTTAACTAGTTTTGTATAAACTCTCGGGTGTACATAATTTTAAATAAACTATTTTAACTGGTTCTAATCTGTCTTTTTATTAAACCTTTTTGTCCTTTAAGGTTAAAAAAACACATTACTTGCATGCTCTTTTATAAAATATAATACGTAGAACCAATATAATGATGGCAACAGGATGTAAAAGGAAGTCAAAGGACAGTAAAGGAAGGCTTGTAGGAAGTCAGCAAACATCAGATGTTCACAGAGGGTATGGACAAAAAAGTCTGTTCTGCTTGTTAAAGCAAAGCCCAAACTATCTGATGACGTATTAAAACCGCAACTTACCTGATCACACTGCCATAAAGGGCTTGCACAAAGTCTTTCTGCTGCCTGTTTACCACAGACACATCTTTGCTTACTGATTCTCGGGCAGGGTTGACAGTCTCCTAAAAGTAAAGCACAGTCAATGATTAGAAACTATTCATATCCTGTCCTTTTCTCATCAGCGGTACCAAAGGGCTTATCTCAAAGTTATAACAAGATCTAACTAAAAACAGATTATACAAACATTAAACTTGAAAAACATGTTACCCATCATGTACAAAACACTCATAATTGAAAACAGTATAGCACAATTTAAAACAGGGGTCTCCAAACTAAGGTCCGCAAACCAGATGTGGTTCTCCAAGTCCATTTTCCGGCCCCAGCCCTAAACTTTATACTTAGGCTCACCTTAAGTCTGAAATGACTTGAAGGCACAAAACAACAATAACTGATTTATTGATACATTTCCCCTATTTATATCCCGCCTCTCTACCCCAAAGGGGAATCAAGGTAGCTTACATATAGGCAATTATTCAATGCCTTAAAACACATACATTTCCAATAATATTAAATTTTAATTTAATACATATTAAGCATTTAAAAACATTGCATTCCATATTAAAATCACACCATCCATAATCATAATCCAAGTCATTCCACAGTCATTGCAAATATTCCAAATCTGTTATTGCACTGCACTATTCTCCAAAAGCCTGATCCCAAAGCCAAGTTTTTACTTTTCTTTTGAAAACTAGGAGAGAGAGAGAGCTGATCTAATGTCACTGGGGAGGAAGTTCCACAGATGAGGAGCCAGCACTGAGAAGGCCCTGTCTATTGTCCCCAGCAATCGTGCTTGCGAGGAAGGGGACTAAAAGAGGCCATGGTGAAACCGCTGCTGAAAAAGCCGAATTTAGACCCCTCGGCTCCCTCCAATTACAGGTCTGTTTCCAACTTGCCTTTCTTAGGCAAAGTAATTGAGAGGGCGGCAGCGGATCAGCTGCAGCGGTTCCTAGACGACACAGCTGGAGTTGATCCCTTCCAGTCCGCTTCCGTATTGGGCATGGGACGGAGACCGTGCTTGTTGCCATTACAGACCAACTTCGCCGCCAGCTGGACCAGGGTGGATCAGCACTGCTTGTCTTGTTAGATCTGACAGCAGCGTTCGATACTGTAGATCAGTGTTTCCCAACCTTTTTTGAGCCACTACACACTTTTAACATTTAAAAAATCCGGGGGCACACCACCAACCAAAATGACACAAAATGACACTCTAACACAGGAAAGAACGGCTGGGGGTTGGTGGCCTGCTGGGAGTGCCGAGGCTGCGCCACGCCCCGTCCCCTACCCCCGGCTTCACCTCTCCCAGCAGCTGCTCCAGCCTTGAGGGGGCAGTGCCAAGCCAGCCATGCCAGAGCCAGCACAATGCTGGCTTTGCACTGTCCCCTCAAGGCTGGAGCAGCTGCTGGGAGTGCCGAAGCCCGGGGAGGGGGCAGAGCCAGGCCGCGCCATGCCCCACCCCCCTCCCCCAGCTTCAGCTCTCCTACAGAGGAGGAGCATGAGCGGTGGACGGGCTTCAGTGGGCGGAGCTCCTCCTCCACGCGGCTTCAGCGAGCGAGGGGCGAGAGTCATGGTGGGAGTCATGGTGGCTTGGAGGCTGGCTGGGGAAACGGCCGAAGGAGGTGGCGCCCCGGTCCCTTCTTCTTTTTCTTCGCCACTGCCCGGCCCTTCCTCCTCCCCCAAGCAGCAGGAGTTTGGCAGGAGGGGGGAGGAAGGGGGGCAGAGAGCTTTTCTCGCGGCACAGCAGAAAGTCCGTCACGGCACACTAGTGTGCCACGGCACACTGGTTGAGAAAGACTGCTGTAGATCATGTACTGTTGACCCACCGTTTAGCCGGCTCCGGGGTTGGGGGGACTGCCCTTCAATGGATGGCCTCCTTTCTCCGGGACCGGGGACAACGTGTGGAGGGGGCGGGAGGTCTCCGGGAGACTCCCACTTAACTGTAGGGGTCCCCAGGGGGCCATCCTCTCCCCTTATTATTCAATGTTTACATGCGCCCCTGGCCCAGCTGGCCCGTGACTTTGGTCTGGAGTGTTATCAGTACGCTGATGACACCCAGCTTCTGCTGAGAATGGACGGCAGGCCGGACCTCCGTACCCGATTATTTCCATCTATGCCTTGAAGCCGTGACTGGTTGGCTGCGTGCCAGCCGGCAGAAGGTGAATCCATCGAAGACGGAGATTCTGTGGCCTGGTCGGCCTGGACTGGGTGGGTGCCGGTTGCCTACCCTGGACGGCGAGCGGCTTAACCCATCGCCGTCGGTTAAGAGCTTGGGGGTTGTGTTGGATTCCTCGCTGACCATGGAGGCCCAGGTCTCCGCGGCCAGCAGGACGTCATTCTATCACCTCCGACAGGCTAGGCGACTGGCACCCTACCTGTCCAGGGACGACCTGGCCACGGTAATCCAAGCGACGGTCATCTCGAGATTAGACTACTGTAATGGCCTCTACGTTGGCCTTCCCTTGTCGACAATCCGGAAACTCAAGCTAGTGCAGAATGCCGCTGCTCGCTTGCTGGCAGGAGTGCCGGTGAGGGAGCATATCACACCTATTCTCCGGCAACTGCACTGGCTTCCTATCGAGTACCGAATTGCCTTCAAGGTGTTGGTTTTGACCTTTAAGGCCTTACACGGCCTAGGGCCTGCGTACCTAAAGGACCGCCTTACCCCGTACTCGCCCCCGAGATCACTGCACTCAGATGAGCAAAATCTGTTGTTAATTCCATCAGTCCGCTCCTGCCACCTGTCGACGACTAGACAAAGGTCTTTTTCTGTGGCGGCACCGGTGCTCTGGAACGCCCTCCCGGACAGTACCCGAGCGATCTCGGAACTGGGCCCGTTCCGGAGGGCCTGTAAGACGGCCCTTTTCGGGCTGGCCTTTAATTAGGCACACCGGACTAAGAACTATGATATATGTCCTCTCACCCCGTGTTCTGACGATGTAACCTGTTTTAAATGTGGTTTTATGTTTTTATGTTTTATCAATTGTAGGGTCGCATGTTGACATGTTGCAACATGCCGCCCATGTATTTTACTGTGATCCGCCCCGAGCCTGCTGGGAGGAGCGGAATATAAAAGTGAACAATAAATAAATAAATAAATAAGGTGAGAGCAGGGCCTCCTCAGATGATCTTAATCTCCAAGGTGGTTCATAGGGGGAGATATGTTCAGACATGTAAAGCTTTAAAGGCTAAAACCAACATTTTGAATTGTATTTGGTAGCAGACTGGCAGCCAGTGTAGCTGGTGCAACAGGTGGGATGTCCTCTCTCTGTGCACCTGTCTGCTGCCCGTTGGACCAATTGAAGCTTCCAAACAGTCTTCAAAGGCAACCCCACGTGGAACACGTTGCAGTAGTCTATACAAGATGTAACAAGAGCGTGGACCACCGTAGCCAAGTCTAACTTCCCAAGGTATGGGCGCAACTGGCACACAAGTTTTAAATGTGCAAAAGCTTCCTTGGACACCACCGAGACCTGGAGTTCCAGGCTCAATGATGAATCCAGGAACATTATCCTAATTAACTTGACTATCACGCCATCCAAATACAGGCTGACACTTCCCATTGAAATACTGCTAATTTTGTGTTGGTTAAACTTGTTCTTCTTTTAAATTTGAACCGTTTGAACTGACCCTCTGCTTAAAACGTTTGAAGACCATTGATTTAAAAGACATAATGATAAAGGTAAAAATGCAGTACTCACACATCACTAAAACCTTTTTCATTAGTTGCAAGAGGGATTGTGAAGGAAGCAACTCTTAACTGAGTAACTGAGTGCTGCTTTGGGGAGGGCTGATTAAGCAAACATATGCAAAGTTAAAACAGAACTGAAATCTTTAAAAAAAACCATCTCACTTTCTCATACACACACACACACACCTACCTGGATGACAAGGTTTTTCACAGTTGTGTTGTCCACACGGCAACCTTCGTCCACAAGGCAACTGACATGACCATTCCTTTGTGCTGCATCTCCGTGGCAAAGGTCTGGCTTTCTTGCAGTAACATGTTACTGTGACCATCTTTGGACAAGGTGGACAAGGACCTAAGGAGATCCAAAAGGAACTTGGTATGAACACACTTACTACTCTTTTTGCATTAGTTACTGTTTTTGAGTCCCAAACTGACTGATTTTTTAAAAAACTCACATCAACATCTTTAAAAATGTGCAGGACTAGAAGTTTCAAAGTCTGGAAGAGCTACACGTGTCCCATAAGCATACCTTCCCCACTCCAGCAATATATTGCAATTAACAGAACAGATCAAAAAGACTTATGTGCAAGTTAAGCGAAACTAAATGACCTAAGTCTGTCACTTCCTCTCAATCTAAATAAGTTTTTCGCTGTGTTAGGAGCGACTTGAAAAACTGCAAGGCGGGTCCTCTCCTCCTTCCACGCCCCCGCCCCTCTTCCTGACCGGGACAGCGGCGGGGGGTGCGGAAGGAGGTGGGAGGGGCTGGGGGGAGGGGCGGGGGGTCCCCACCTCCTTCCACGCCCCCCGCCGCTCCTTCTGACCGGGACAGCGGCGGGGGGGGGGGTGCGGAAGGGGGTGGGTGGGGCGGGGGGGGGGAGGCAGGTCCCCTCTTCCTTCCACGCCCCCCCCCACCGCTCTTCCTGACCGGGACAGCGGCGGGGGGGTGCGGAAGGAGGTGGGAGGGGCTGGGGGAGGGGAGGGGGGTCCCCTCCTCGCCCCCACGCCCCACCGGGACGGAGGCGGGGGGCGTGGAAGGAGGTGGGAGGGGCTGGGGGGAGGGGAGGCGGGTCCTCTCCTCCTTCCACGCCCCCCCCGCCGCTCTTCCTGACTGGGACAGCGGGGGGGTGCGGAAGGAGGTGGGAGGGGCTGGGGGAGGCGGGTCCCCGCCTCCTTCCACGCCCCCCCCCCCCCGCTCTTCCTGTCCGGGACAGCGCCCGGGGGGTGCGGAAGGAGGTGGGAGGGGCTGGGAGGAGGGGAGGCGGGTCTCCTCCTCCTTCCAGGCCCCCCCCCCGCTCTTCCTTCCCGGGCGGCCGCCGGGGGCGCGGGGGGAGGTGGGAGGGGCTGGGGAGGGGAGGTGGGGAGGGTGTCCCCTCCTCCTTCCTGATCCCCCGCCGCTCTTCCTGATTAAAGGCAGCGAAGTGGCCGGGGTGGGAGTTCTGTTGCCTGTTTTTTGGGGAAGGTTTTTTGGGGTGATGGGAGGTACGTAGTGCCGTTTTTTTTGGCGCTGTATGTACCTAGGGTTCTGGTTCAGTCGGTTGTTGAGTTTGGTGGTTCTGCGAGCCATAGTTTCATTGTCTATATACGACATTAAACGGACTGAACAATTTTTTATATATAGATATTTATGTTACATCTAATATTACAAATAATATTGCGATATAATTTGTTATAATACAATGTGATATGTAATTGTTGTACTGTGACAATGACATAGTATGTCATATTTGATATTATATTATAATATAGCATGGTATAATATATTGTGTATACATATAATATTGATAATGTTGTAATGTAATGTAATATTACAAATAATAATATGATACTATAACTATATATTTTGTGTTACATGCAATATTTCTAATAATATTGCGATATAATTGTTATAGTTCAAAGTGATATTGTTATAGTACAATGTGATATGTAATATTGATGTTGTGCTGTGGCAATAATTATAGTTTATTGTGTTTGTATAGTTCAAAGTGATATTGTTATAGTACAATGTGATATGTAATATTGATGTTGTACTGTGGCAATAATTATAGTTAATTGTATTTGCATTTTGCTTGTGTGCCACTCTGAGTCCCCTTCAGGGTTGAGAAGGGCAGCATATAAATATAGTGAAATAAAATAAATAAAATAATAGTGTGAGAGAATTGACCATCTGCAAGGACGTTGCCCAGAAGACACCCAGATGTTTTACCATCCTGTGGGAAGCTTCTCTCATGTTCCTGCATGAGAAGCTGGAGCTAACAGACGGGAGCTCACCCCGCTCCCCGGATTCAAACTGCTGACCTTTCGGCCAGCAGTCCTGTCGGCAAAGGGTTTAACCCATTGCATCACCAGGGGCTCCTAATCTAAATTACTACAGTATTGTCATGAGGATAAAATGGAAAAATGTTGTGCACACTTATAAGTGCGTAAATATTAGTGTAACTAAAAATATTACAACAGTATCTCCTACAGATAGAGTTTCACAACATGAACAGCTACATACACACTAGTTTCACAACATCCAGCAAAATTTATATCTGCACCATCCCATATTTTCAAACGATTTCAATTTTCAGGATAGCTTGGCTAACTATCAATAATATCAACATTATATACCTGGGTGACAAAGTAACAGGCACTTGTGTCCACAGGAAGGTTTGAAATCTCTCTCACATACTTGGCCACAGGAATGTGGAACCAGCCAGGGATCTAATGGTGGGTCTTCCACCTTTCCACAGTAGCAGTAGTATCGAGACGGAGTCTCAGAACGCTTGTACTCAAACCTGCATTTTGGACTGGAAAAGGGAAAATTAATGGAGACTCTCATAGATTTGGCTTAAGGATATGGTGTCATAGCAAGTGTAAAGTTAGTCAATAGCGACACAGTTAAATTATGTCAATATAGATGCTAAATGCCCATTGTAAATGAAAAGATGGAAATGATAAATCATTGATCAAGTAACACAAAAACCCAAATATTTATTTATTTATTTATTCAGCTTAATAGACCGCTCTCAAGTAACACAAAAACCCAAATATTTATTTATTTATTTATTCAGCTTAATAGACCGCTCAGAGCGGTTTACAGCAATAAAATATCAGATAAAACACATAAAGCATTAGAAAACCAAGTTAAAACCCCAAGTTAAAACCCCACTCCCACAATAAAACTACAACAAGACAACAGTAATGCAAGTGGCGGTGACGCAGCAGGGTGGCAGATTATGGTGGGCACCGGTCAGAGGCCGAATGCCTGCCTAAACAGCCAGGTCTTAACGGATCTGCGAAATGGCACCAAGTCCCGTAGGGCTCGCGTCTACTCAGGCAGGGAGTTCCATAGAGTCGGCGCGGCCACTGCAAACGCCCTCTGCCGCGTACTAGATAGCCTGTAGGTCTTTATGCCAGGCACCTCCAACATGTTGAGCCCCTCTGAACGCAGTGATCTTCTGGGCACATATGGGGTGAGCCGCTCCCTCAGGTACACCAGCCCCAAACCATATAAGGCCTTGAAAGTTAAAACTAGCACCTTGAAGGAGACCCGGAATTCAATTGGAAGCCAGTGCAGCTTGTGCAAGAGTGGAGTTACATGAGCAGATCTTGTGGCTCCTAAGAGCAGGCGTGCTGCTGCGTTCTGCACCAGCTTGAGTTTCCGGATCGCCAACAAGGGTAGGCCAATGTACAGCGCATTACAGTAGTCGAGCCTCGAGATGACCGTGGCTTGGATCACCGTGGCCAGGTCGCAACGGGAGAGATAGGGAGCCAGACGTTTTGCCTGTCTTCGCAGGGTGGTCCATAACAGCTGACCCCTAAGCTCTGAACTAAAGGCTGCATGCAATCTGCGCCATCCATAGACAGCTGGGCAGACCAGCCTTCGCGGGTTCACCCCTAACTTACTCTGAACTTAGCCTAGGCAGAGATGGAAAACTCAGATTCCACCCCCGCGTCCACTCAGAATTGGGCGAGTGGTCAGCCCAAAACTCACACCAATGTAGATGTTAAATAACAGCGGGGAGAGGATGGCCCCCTGAGGAACTCCACAATGTAAGGGGGAGCCCTCGGAGACCACCCCTCCCCACTTCACTCGCTGCAGGTGGTTTTGGAGGAAGGTAGCACTCAAAATATGAGTGCGAAGGGAGAAGTTGGGCAACCCTGCTAATCACAGTTCAGGGAATGCTGTGAAGGGGGACCTATGAAGGGAAATGGATACAAATGAGAAGCTTAAGCAAATAGAGAAAACACTAAATTGTGTCCAGCAGTCAGAAAAGACCAGAATAGGATTATGGGAGGTGTGAATGGGGAAAGCGTTCAGCAATCTCTTGTTTAATTAATTTTGTTATATTGCAAATTTATTTATTTTCTGTCTATTCCACTGAAGAACTGATAAGGAGATTGGTCATGTTTAATACTGCAGATGCACTGATCAACCCAACCATGTGTCCATAATAAGTATCACCTTAAGGTCCAAGTACCAGATCAAGAGGGGGATCTTGAGAAGGAAAGGGGGCAATAGGAGGAACAGAAGCCCAAGAACTGAAACTGTATGGCCAGCCTAGATAGGAATCCCATTATGATGAGCAACTGGAAACAGTTTTATTTGCTTTATATAAAATGTTTCCAGCAAACTTTAAAATAACATGTATACAATTAATTAAAAATAACATAAACATTGAATCAATGAAAAAAGCTGAAATGAGAGGTGTTACAAAATTAAAAACAGAACTATTTAAATGCCTGAAAATATTAAATTTTGTCTGGAAACAAAAATGGCAGTGTACCAGGAAAATTGCTCTGGGGAAGAGAATTCTAGTGCAGCCCTGCAAAGCCTGTGGCCCTTGCAACAGAATAACAATGCAAACCGTAAACAATAATTATCAAGTTAAACAACAAAATTAATGTAAATCAACAAAAAAAGACACAAAGTAAAATAAAAATAAAACATATTGACACCACAACCATCATTCATAATTAAAAATAAACAGTGGTGATCTATATATATAAAGGAAGAGTCGTCATGGAAAGACCGTCCCAAACAGAGAAACCTTACAACGCAGAAACACCAAACTTGCCAACAGAAATAGGCTTCAAGCAAGGTACGTTTGTAGCAAAAAAACCTTTCCCCCCCAAAACCTAGAAGGCCCCCAAAACAATGAGTTAAAAAACCTACATTTCCCAGCATCCTCCAGGGCTGCCAACGACTCTCCCAGCCTCTACATTCTGACAACATGATTGGCTGCCAATAAGGGCGGATTTGCATAACTCCTGTACTGGTCAGCCAACATGAACATTCCGACCCATAATAAATTGTCAGAGGAGGATAAGGCAAAGGGCTGAGGCACAAACACAAACACCCAATTCACTTCCCACAGAAAATTTACACCCCTACAATTCACAGACCACGCCCAAAATTGACAGTAAGGCTTCATTAACTTAATTTCCCTGACTAGGCCTCACTTAATGGAATGCTGTTTACACTCTGAATTGACAGTAAGGCTTCATTAACTTGATTCTCCCGACTACGCCTCAGCTCATTGGACATTGTGTATGGCCTGAATTGACAGTAAGGCTTCATTAACTTGCTGTTCCTGACTAGGCCTCAGCTCACGGGACATTGTGTATGGCCTGAATTTACAGTAACCTACTATGGCACACAGAGCCCCTATGACCCACGCTACATTCTACTACAGTTTGGAGGAGGGTGGACCATGGATTCTGGGACTTGAAGTATCTCTATGGATAATGGGATTTGTACTACTTCAAAACCCATCATTCCCCACAGACCACTGTGTCCAAGAACCAAGACCGATAAAGACCAAACCTGGCGAAAACCCGGTCGGGCGAAGATGGCGGCAGGGCGGACACTCTAGGGCTCCCTGGAGTGCCACCCGCTCTCTTGGTTGGAGGGCGATCTGCGCCCCCTCCCGCGGACACAGAAGCGTCCGAAGGGACAGCGAAGCCGGCAGGCAGGCTCCGCTGGCTCCAAGATCCCCTCCTCAAGAGGGGAGATCGAGCGAGCCCCGGATCACTGCCACAGCGGCTAGTGGACCAAGGAGCGGGAAGCGGGCGGCAACCCGCACTTACTGCCAGCCCAGCCCGACCTCCCCCCCCCTCGAACCAGACGGCAGGGCAGGAGGAGAAGCTCAGCAAGAGTACGGGGATCAGCAGCGCCCCACCCCCCTCTCGCAACCGGGAGGCACGTACCGGACTGGGCTCTTGGCTAGGCTGCAAGGAACACATCACACCTGGGAGCGGGCTCAAAGAGTAAGAGGGAACCCCCACCCCACCCCACAGGGAAGAGCATATTGGGAACCTCCAAACACCCCAGGACCGGGATGAATAACAGTCAGGATGAGAACCAAGAGGGCGGCCGAGCTCCTCTAGACCCGGGAAGGGGGGAAGAAGACAAGGACTTGTGGCGGGAACGCCATCTTGAGCAAGAGCAGTGGAGCACTTTTGACAGGGAGACAGGGGGCGGGGCTAAAGGGGGGAATAGACAGGAGGTGGAGCAACCCAAAGCCCTCTCTCTAATACACAACAGGGAGGAAAGGCATTCTAAATAAGTGAATAACTGAACAAGTAAACAAACAACAAATAAATAAAAAATGTACACCTCAAGAGAAAAAGAGCGGAGGATGAGACAGGAAGAGGGATCAGAAGAGGAGGAAATAACGCTGGGGGATGTCCTCGCAGAGCTGCGAAAGATAGGGAAGGCCTAAGACGGTTTTCTGCGGAGGATGGATGCCATGCTGTCCCGGCAGGAAGACCAAATGGGCGTGAACCGGGGGCATCCCTTACAGGAAAGATCAGAACCAAATGAAGAGGCGCTCCCCACAGGGCCAGGGTTGCCGATCTTCTATGAGGATGGAGAGGACGCCCCTGGTCAAGGGGAGCGCGCAACAATATGTGCAGGTGGAGAGGAGAGAGGGAAGGAGAACGTAAAGCCGTGGGCAGGATCAGAGGAAAGAGGACCACACCCCAGAAGTAGGGAGGCAGACCTGCTGGATGCTGCAGGAATGACCTCGAAGAGCCCTAACACCTCTGCTCCCCAAGAAAGAGAAGAGGGGAGAACCAAGAGGTCACTGCAACACCCAAAACCCCAGCCGGGATGCAGCTAAGAAGGACGGCAAAAGAATGGGACGCAGCCCACTAGGAAGAGAGGCTGGACGGGAACAACCCAGCAAGAAAGGAAGAATAATCTGAAGAAAAGCTGCCCTTATTCTCTTGAGGCGTATTTCAGGCGTGCGAGATGTGGCATCCCGGGGATGGACACGGAAGGCCTCAAATCGCCTAGGGAGAACGGCTAGGATGGAGGTTGGAGGACGTGAAGGGGCACGGGTCCGGCTACGCTGGAAGACAGGGAATGGACAATGGGCATCAAACGCTGGAAAGATTTTGGAGGCTGCAGGAAAAACAAAAGTTCTTTCAAAAGGACAAAAGCTAAAAACAACAGATTGCTCTCAGATACAGAGGGTTAGGGAAGGCACGTCTCGGAAAAAAAGAAGGAAAAAGGAGCCTAGAAAGAAGACCTGTAAAATGAAGTGACCAGCTCAACAAGGAGGGAGACTGCAAGAGAACACGAAGGAGCACCCATGAACAAGGACCCTAGAAGGAAACAAGCTATTCTGTCTTTATCTCTTCCCATCACCATTACCCATCACTAGCCTTCCCAGAACCCGGACCAAGCAGCCTCCTTCACCGCCCACCACCCTTACCCCCTTCTCTACCCCCATCCCTTGCCACCACCACCACCCCCAGCACCACCACCCCTTCCCACCCTCTACCCCCCTCTCCCATCACCATACTCAGCCTCTCCTTTATTTTTCCTACTGTCCTGTCCCTGAGACTGTTCCCCCACTTTCACTGTTTGTTTGTTTATGGAAAAACCCCAATAAATATATTTTTAAAAAAAAAGAAAAAAAGACCAAACCTGGCAAACAATGCACCCCATGATCCACACTCCATCCGACTGCAGATTAGAGGAGGACACACCATGGATAATGGGATTTCAAGTACTCCACTCACTTCCAAAGTACCCCACCCACACACGCATCAACCTCTACATCAACACAGCAGACGGAAAGATAAAAAAATTGTATATCCACAAGCTATGCAGAACGCCAGCAACACCACACAACAACAACTCCACAGGACTCCAACATCCCACCCACCAAAACAACCCACAACAACACAGCCATGACCCCAACAACACCATAACTAACAACAACTCCAACCCTTACATACTCAGACTTCCTCACATCTCCAAAATAGGGCACAGCAACGCGTGCCAGGTACAGCGAGTGTTATATAAACCAATTAAAGCAACCCAGCCATGGTTTGATTAAGAAGAGAAAATCCAATTAAAACTTAGTCCCATTTCAGTCCTCCAGCCATTAGATATTGCATTAACCATTGTGAAAGGCCTGTTTTAAAAGCCAGGTTTTTAATTCCTTCTGAAAAGTTGAAAGTGTGGAAGCTTGCCTACTCTCCCTGGGGAGGGCGTTCCAGAGCCAGGACGCCACAACCAAGAATACCGTCTCCCTCGTCCCCACCAACCGTGATTGTGACGGAGGTGGGACCATGAGGAGGGCCTCCCTGGCAGATCTTAATGCTCAAACAGGTTCATAAGGAGAGATGTGGTCATGTAAATAGGCTGGACTTGAACCGTTTAGGGCTAGAGGCAGGACACCAACAAGCCTGCCTTGGCTCATTTAAGGGAGTCCCCAAATAAGGGCCTTGAGAGGCAATCTTAATGCACAGCCAGATGGTGTAGCACAGGCTGTTAGGAATGGTGGAAGTTAAAGTATACAATACCTGGAGGGCCAAGGTTTGCCCATGCCTGGTGGAGCACCATGTACTTCATCTATCTGGGGCCTGAACCATTTATGTCTTTACAAGTAACCTTGAGTTGTGCTTGGAAACAGACGAAAAGGCAGTAGTTCTCACAATGCTGACAAAATGAGTTCCTAGCTCAGTGTTTCTCGACCTGGGGGTCGGGATCCCCAGGGGGGTCGCGAGAGGGTTTCAGCGGGGTCGCCAAAGACCACCAGAAAACATATATTTATGATGGCCTTAGGAAGTCCTTTGGCAGAGAAGATTGAAGATCTCTCTGCTTGTCCTTCTCTTTCGTTTTGGAAACAGACTGTGAATTCTCCCACCTAAAGCTCAACTCTGTGGTGATTGGCAGGCCTCCAAGCCAAGGGGAGGGCTGTTCCTGAGACTCGAAGCGGGGAGGGGAGAGCAGGTGTGCTTGGCGCATGGCAACATGATGCGCATGTGTGGGTGAGGGAGAGTGTGTGAGGTGGGATGGAGGCTCACGCCAGCTAGTCCCTTCAAGGTAAGAAGTTACACCCAGTTACACCCAGTTCTATCATTGGTGGGGTGCAAGGGGCTGTTTGATTGTAGGTGAACTATGAATCCCAGCAACTACAACTCACAAATGTCAAGATCTATTTTCCCCAAACTCCACCAGAGTTCACATTTGGGTATATTGAGGATTAGTATCAAGTGTGGCCCAGATCCATCATTGTTGAGTCTATAGTGCTCTCAATGTAGGTGAACTACAACTCCCAAACTCAAGGTCAATGCTCACCAAACACTTCCAGTATTTGCTGTTGGTCATGGGAGGTTTTTGTGCCAAGTTTGGTTCAATTTCATTGTTGGTGAGTTCAGAATGCTCTTTGATTGTGGGTGAATTATAAATCCCAGCAACTTCCAAATGGCAAAATCACCCCCCCCCCCTCAAAAATACAGTTATGAAGTAGCAATGAAAATAATGGTTAGGGGTCACCACAACATGAGGAACTGTATTAAGGAGTCGCAGCATTAGGAAGGTTGAGACACACTGCTAGCTGTTCATTCCAGTTCCTATTCTTGGCAGCTCCATTCCAGTTTAATAGTATTTTCTGAGTTGATTTCAAGGCAACAACTTCCATGTCCATTACCATAATGTTATCAAAACATGGATGATCATTATGAGCCTGTTTAAGATGGTAAAAAGAACTCTTTGCCACTGAGAAATCTGGATAAACCGCTGCTCTGAGATCAGAGTGAAGAGAGGGGCCAGGAAGGCAGATCCATCTTGTCTCCTGCACTGTGCTTATAATATAATATAATATATTGTATATACATATAATATTGATAATATTATAATGTAATACAATACTACTAATAATATGATAGTATAATTATATATTTTACATTATATGTAATATTACTAATAATATTACAGTATAATGTTATAATACAATGTAATATATAATATTAATATTGTGCTATGGCAATAATATAATATATTGTATTTACATTTTATTGTAAGCCGCTCTGAGCCCCTTTCGGGGTGAGAAGGGTGGCATATAAATGTCGTAAATAAATAAAGAGGATATACTAATAAAAAGGAAACTGGAACACTTCCCAACTATGAATCTGATACTTCAATCCCATTTGGAGAAACACCATTGCTAACTCCTCAGATAACCTGTCTTATTGTAAATGAGTTCCAGTTTACTGACTCTCATCCATCTTATTGTTGATTCTAGCCACTGAATCAGCGCTTCCACTTCTTCATTTGACTCACGGATCATCGAGAAACATAACTGGCAACGCAAGCATACTGATGACACTTCACTCCAGATCTCAAGACGTCCTCTCTCGGTAGTTTTTATATAGACACTAGCTGTACCCGGCACGCGTTGCTGTGCCCTATTTAGGAGATGCGGGAAAGTCTGAGTATGTAAGGGTTTGAAATGATGCTACTTATGGTCTTGGTGGGTGTGTGCATGTGTATATGTGTGTATGTAGTGTATATATGTGTGTGTATATGTATATATGTGTATGTATGTTTATATATGTATACATGTGTATGGTACTGTATATGTGTGTGCATGTGTACATACACATGAGGGGGGACCGGGGGGGAAGAAGGGGGTCTGAGGCTGAGAGAGGAAAAGAAGGGGGCTGAGGGAGAGGGGGAGAAGAGAAGGAGCCTGGGGATGACGTGGGGGGTTGGGGCCATAGGCTGAGGGGGAAAAGGAAAGGTCCTGAGGCTGATGGAGGAAAAGAAGGGGGCTGAGGAGGGAAAAGAAGGCGGCAGCAGTGACCCCGGTCCTTTCCTCTTCACCCTCTGCCATCCGGAGGGCAGTAGCGGCGAGGGCAGCGTCCCCACGCCTCATCCTTCTTCACCCTCCGTCCTCCGGAGGGCAGGCTCAGGGGCGCGGAAGCTTCTCGGCGTAACCAGGAGGTCTCCGTGTGGTAGCCGCTGCTCCGTGGCGGCCGCCATCTTTCCTGGCGGCACTTCGGGCCAGGAGGGGGCGGGACCTCCGGTCTGCATTGTTTGGGCGTCAGTTTCCGGCCGGACCCTTTTCCTGACGGATTGAGTTCCGTCGGAGTCTTTTCGGCCGGACCGGAAGCGGTTCGGCCGCCATGTTTTTTGTAGTTTTTGGGGTATTTTCAGTGTTGCTTCCCGGAGAGCCCCAGAAGCGACCGATGCGGCGGAGAGCGGCTGCGGGTCTCCCTCTGTGAGGCGGAGGAGGCGGGTTGGGCGCCGCCGGTGTGGCGGTGAAGTTGCTGGTGGGGGGAGAGGGGGATGGGATGGGTTGGGGGTTGGGGGAGTCAGAGTGTTCAGTGTGTTTGCTCTCCCTCTGTCCTGCGTTGTGGGGGGTTGAGTGCGCCTGCGCGATGGCTCTCCCTCTGTTCTGCGCTCGTGGCCAGCACAGAACGGAGCCAATGGGCGGTTTTTGGGGGCGGATTTGGGGGGGTTGGAAGGTAGGAAGGTGGGTTTTTGTGTGTGATGGTAATACCTCGTGGTCTGTGGGAATGTGTCTCGTTGGATTGGTGTTTCTGGGGGGCGTAGTTTGGCCGTGCATAAAGTCCTTTGCACGACCACTCAATTTTTATATATATAGATGGCGATTATACTTAAATCCTATGGGATCACAGTTCAAGAGTCACGGGACCAAGGAGAAATCCTTCTGTGCCCACAACACCATCTTCTGAAATCTCCATGATAATAAAATGTCTCAGCCTCCTAATTCTAATAACTAAAGCCATGGATTCTGAGAAGAACGGTGTTACAACCTATCCTTTCAGAAATGCCAAGGCAATTGATCAAAGATATGCAAAGTTGGTTCTTGGCAATTCCAGAACCTTTGCAAATGGATTTCACCTTTGATCGAAAAGGAGGACAGGAATTTGTAAAGGGGAATGCAAGACTAAACTGGTGGAAGCTGGGCAAAACAAACTGGCCCTGCATCATCCACTGAAACTCTTCAAAAACATATGGTACTATTTGATGCAAAGACTGTCCCACATGAAAGATTCAGTGAACTTCAACAGAAGTATATGGAACTTGGATGTTGAGCTCTGACAAATCATTGAATGAATACTACATATTAATGCACAAATTTCAGAGAAGGCAGCTCCTCAGCATAACAATATGCTCTACTGTAATTCTACTCAAAGTGGTGGTTCATGGAATAGTGACAATCCCAAACCATCTGCTGCCAGTCCCTAAAAAGCATCTAGGAAAGAAACAATTGTGGTCAATGGGCACAAATACAATGCCAGTCCCTGATACGCTAGGGAAAAGCCCCAGTGGTCCACACAACCAATAGTTTAAGAAGCTTTTTTTTTTACTGCAAAGGTGAACAACTCCAACTCACTTTTCATCCTGTCAGTAAGTCAGATACTTTTTGCCCAATTTAAAAGGGGAAAAGAAAGAATTAGCAGGGAGTAATGAAGGCTTATTATTTAAAAAATGGTATAATCATGTATGTGGCCCATACGCCCAAAATTGCCCACCCTTTCCTTATTGTATAAGCATCTATCACAGCTATTAGAAGGTAACTGTTTTAAACAGGTTGGGTAGGAGAAACTACTAAGGAAGCAAGACGAGGTAAGTTCTTCAGAAATATCTCAGTTAGAGCTCAACTCAGACCAGGCCTTTTACAAAATACACAGAAATTTGGACTTGCGAATAACAAGCAAAACAAACAGAGAGAAACCTTTCCACTAATAAAAGCCTCTGTTGGTGGAAGAATTTTAGCTGGATTTTTTGTTGCCCTAAGTTAAAACCCTGCTGTTCTGTTCGGGTATAAAATGACCCGTTTTGAAAATTAGAAATATTTTTCTTCATTCATGTTTGATTTTGAAACTTGTGGTTCCTTCTATTTTCCTAATTTAGGGGTTCATACTAAGGGTACTTAATTTTTTTGTTTCGGTGCTTTACTTTTTGAGATACTGTGTTTTATACACTTGTTATGTTCGGGTCAAAATGACCCGGTAGCCTTTTATACTAATCTAATACCATATTTTGAGTAAAACAAAGGATTTTTAGTTTATTTTGAGACTACTTATTGCATCTACTATTGTTTATCAAGTTTTGCTATATGACTGATATGTAATAGCCATTTGTGATCATCTATTTTGTACTGTTACCTCCCACCTGGAAGGCATTACATCTGACCTATGACTGTATACATGTAGATTGTTATTCCTTTTGATATGTATTACTACTGATGTTAGATATATTGTCCCATGCTTTGTATTGGGATGTCCTTCCTTTACTTTTGCTACATATTACAGTTTATTGATATTTTGCTACCCTTGTGAGTAGTTTCTGGTTATTCAGAGTGACTTTTTCCTCAGTGTGTTTCTACTATTTTCATAGCCTGCCTGGCTGCATTACCAGGTGTGTGTGACTCCTCCCTGCCCTCAGAATAGTACCTTTGTTATGCAAAACAGTAACAGGGGAGAAAGCACATATCATATAAACTTGAGTATATACTTTAGTATAAGCTGACACCTATATAATATAAGGCACCTAATTTTATGACAAAAATTGGGAAAACTTACTGACTTGAGTATAGGCTGAGGGTGGGAAATGAGGCAGCTATGAGGTGGAAAGGAGGTTTCTGGAGAAGAAAGACAGTGGGAGGGGAAAACTGGAGAAGGGGGAAAGATTTAGATGGGACAGGGGTGTGGCCTTTGAATAAATAGATTAGCAGAAACCTTTTTGGGGGAAAACTGATTTTTTTTATTTTTTTCTGATTATTTTTTTTATATTTTTTCAAAATGCTTTTATACTGTTAAAATTTATTTTAGTTTTAAGTTAGTTGTACTAATAGTTACCTGAAGTTGTTGTTGATGTTGTAAAAGATATAGCTGATTATTCACGCACAAGTTTGTTACTTTGGTGTAACATGCAAATTAGGCTGTTTTACATTAATCAACACAAAATTTAAAAAAATAAAGTTTTTTTATTCAATTTTTCTTTGATAATGAACAACTATGATCACACACAGTATAATAATGCAACAGGTATTCAAAAAGAACTTTTCAGTGGCTCAAAATAACATCCGGGTCAAAAATGACCCGAACATAACAAGTGTATAGTAAACCATAACAGAACAGCAGGGTTTTAAGGGGAAACTGGGAACTGCCATCGGGGAGATGGTGGCAGGGTATAAATAAAGATTATTATTATTATTACTGCTTGATTGTCTTCTGGACATGTATATCTTACACATACTGTAGGTAAAGGTAAAAATTTCCCTTAAGTCTAGTCGTGTCTGACTCTGGGGATTGGTGCTTATCTCCATTCCTAAGACAAAGAGCCAGCGTTGTCCATAGACGCCTCCTAGGTCATGTGGCCAACATGACTGGATGGAGCGCCATTACCTTGCTGCAGAAGCAGTACCTATTGATCTATTGACACTTGCATGTTTTCAAACTGCTAGGTTGGCAGAGGCTGGGACTAACAGTGGGAGCTCACCCCACTCCCTGGATTCAAACCGCCAACCTTTCAGACAGCAAGTTCAGCAGCTCAGCGGTTTAACCTGCTGCTCCACCAAGGGGGCACATCTATAACTGCTGTCACTCAATGATTTCCACAAAGAAAGAAAAAGGATAGTTAGGGAAGTCATCTGCTTGAATCTGTACTTAATAGATGTTTTAATGCATTGATGTGTTCTGTTTCCAATGTTCTTAAATATGTAGTAAATTATTTTAAGTGGGATAAAATGAGGCATCTGGCTTTGAACTATAGTGGGAGTTTTCTAGATATTATCTGATAAAGTGGGGAGGGGAACCCGATTCTGATGTGGTTTATGTTTACTAGAGGCCAGACATTATAGGCTGGATTAATTAGGGAAGCTTCAACATGAAACCAATTTTGCAAAAGCAACATCAGAGAACTAATTTTGCAGCTTTAGAACTGCATCCACTCTTCTCTTTCAAGCCATTACTTAAACAAAAACACCAAAAAGCATACCATGGCCATGGATAATCCTTTTTTCCAAAATCATCATCTGTCAAAGGAGAGGATATTAAGAAAATACTATCCTTTGCCCACTTCTGAATGCAAGGCATGTGAAATATGCAGAAACATCCATAGCAACTCCAGACCTAAAAGGCAAAGATAGATCAGAAGTCCTGACTCATTAATTTGTTAACTGAACATATTAAAATTATTAGACATACATATATATTTTGGTAAAGAGTTACTAGGTCAGTGCGCAATAAATACAACTATACAAATAAATTAATAATAAACCATTATAATAAACATATCACAATAAAAATAACTGTAACCTGTAATTTATTGTCCCACATTGTACTGCACTTTGCACTTTATGTCTATAAACTCAGTAATCTCTTAACCAGTGATTTGCCCCATCGCAGCCTCCAAGAATGAGCAATTTGCTTCATCCACAGCTTCATAAACTGTGGATCCCAACCACAAATTGGGTGCCCTTACTTAACTCAATGTTTCCAGTCCCAATACGAGGTGCAGATCATCACCTACAAAACCCTAAACGGTTCAGGACCTGCTTATCTTCGCGATTGCCTCATCCCTTATGAACCAGTGTGTACTTTGAGATCGTCTGGGAAGGCACTGCTCACTATCCCCCCACCATCACTAGTACGGTTGGTGCAGAGAAGGAACAGAGCCTTCTTGGTGGTGGCCCCTTAGCTCTGGAACTCCCTCCCTAGGGAGATCAGACAGACTCCCACTTTGTCCTCTTTCCAGAGTCAACTAAAACCCTGGATGTTCCAGTGTGCTTAAGATTAAGCAGCTCACTAGAATTTTCCTGTCCCCACCGAGTTTAGCATTTTGTTCTGGCCCCCATATGAGCTACCTCTACATGATTTATGATATTTTCTGCCCAATCTACTGATTTGTCACACTTTTCTTGTGCTCCTGTAAATGTTTTGCACTCATTGAAATGGTACCTCAGCAAATTCTCTTTCCAGCCATATTACTCTTATGTTGTGTATGATTATGCCAGGGGTGCCCACACTTTTTCAGCATGCGAGCTACTTATAATAAAACCAAGTCAGAAAGATCTACCTACCTCCTCAAGGCTGGAGAGGAGAGGGGGCGGGGCTTGGCGCGGCCTGGCTCCGCCCCCCTCTGGCTTCGGCACTCCCAGCAGCTTTTCCAGGCTTGAGGATGGCAATGCCAAGCCAGTGGTGAAATAGCTAGCACAAGGCTGGCTTGGCATTGCCATCCTCAAGCCTGGAGAAGCTGCTGGTAGAGCAAGCCAGAGGGGCGGAGCCAGGCTGTGCCAAGCCCCGCCCCTCCCCTCTGGCTTTGGTAGCTATGCCACCACTGACTTGGCATTGCCATCCTCTATCCTGGAGAAGCTGCTGGTAGAGCAGAAGCCAGAGGGCGGAGCCCTGCGCCAAGCCGCCCCCCCCCTCTGGCTTTGGGCTCCCAGCAGCTTCTCCAGGCTTGAGGATGGCAATGCCAAGCCAGCCTTGTGCTAGCTATGCCACCACTGACTTGGCATTGCCATCCTCTATCCTGGAGAAGCTGCTGGGAGTGCCGAAGCAGGGGAGGGACGGGGCGGGGCTTGCCACGGCCTGGCTCCACCCCCTCTGAGAAGCACCCCATCCGGCGGCTGGGATCGACTTCCTGAGCAGCCCTGGATTATGCTGTATTGTTTTTAATTGATGTTTTTAATTGGTACATGTTGTCTTCTGTGTTTTAATTGTCTTTTGGGCTTGTCCTTTGTAAGCTGCTCCGAGTCCCCACGAGGAGATAGTTGGCGGGGTATAAAAATAAAGTTATTATTATTATTATTACTTACAGCTTGGTTTCTCTTAATTGAAGCAATACAAATCAAGCATGTCATTGCACCAGACTGGAAAGCATCATTCATGTACTGTCTTGTGCGCTCCAATTCACTTGCATCTCCACCTTTGAACACAAGAAAATAAATTTATTTCACAATACCAGTTAAGGATACATTATCCTAACTATTGCCTACGGATCAGTGCCAAAGAACAATCTAATCCATGAAGCATTTCTTTCCAGGCAAAGATGTTACAGAAATTATATATGCATCAAGGCTGTGCCTATCTCATTTCTTGCTTATAGCGGCTCTTCAAACAATGTATACCCTACAAATGGTGCCAAGTTATAATTAGTGTCCCTATGAATAGAATCACCTTCCCTTATTTTCTGACTCTGAAGGGACTGCATAGCGTCTTAACTGCAGTTCTGGGAATCTGCCTCAGCCAGAGGACGAGAACTCTTTTCACCTTTTGATTCATGGCATGGAACACTGTACATTACAGCAAAGAAAAGGACACTGCCATGGCAAGATGGAAACTTGCTGCAGAATGACCATTTCATCAGGACATAACTCAGGTTTTAACCTGCCTTCCTTGGCACGGAGCAGCATAAAGGATGCAAACACAGATTCATATTGTCAGAGCTCCCTCCCTTTCTAGTGATATACCGTATTTTTCGCACCATAAGACGCAGTTTTTTTCCTCCCAAAGTAGGAAGAAAAATGAGCCGCGTCTTATGGAGCGAAGATGCAGGCAGGGAGGGGGGAGGCGCTGGAGCAGCAGAGGGGGCGATATACTCACGCTATATTCCCCGGCGCCCCCGGCTCCCGGCTGCACCAGCGCATGGCCAGGCTCCCGCTGCCGTGTCAGCCAGTCGGCGGCGCGGAGGAACGGGGCGGAAGAGGGACTCACGGGGGGAGGGAGGGAGGGAAGGAGGAAGAGGGCGCAGCGCCTCTGCAGGGCTCCCTCCCTCCGGCGAGGCCTTCCTCCGCTTCCTCCTCGGCAGGCGCGGCGGAGTGATGTCACGAAGATGCGCCTCTGTCTTCGGCCTTCCGGGCGCTGCTGCTGCTACCGCTGCATCTCCGGAAGGCCGAAGCCAGAGGCGCATCTTCGTGACGTCACTCCGTCGCGCCTCTGAGGAAGGGGAGGAAGGCCTTGCCGGCAGCGCTGAAGGCCGGCCGGAAGAGAGGCCGGAGGGAGGGGTTCCCGAGGCCCTCCGGCCTCTCCTCCTTCCTCCCTCCCGCCCCGTGTCTTATCAGCAGGTGCGCCTTATGGTGCGAAAAATACGGTACTTAAAGCTTTTAAGATAGCTGTATTTATATGCAAATATTCTTGCATTATTTTTACATTCTACTGACTATATTGTTCCTAGGGTAAAACTATTAATGCAAGTATTTGGACATACACTGATTCGTTCTGCTAAGGTCTGCATTCCATTTTATGCTCAAGACTAGTAGAATGTTCCCTGAGAGGCCCATCTGCCTAAGTTTCTCCATCTTAAAATTTGAGATATGCAAATATTCTTGCATTATTTTTACATTCTACTGACTATATTGTTCCTAGGGTAAAACTATTAATGCAAGTATTTGGACATACAAAAGGTATATTTAATGACCATTATATACAGAGACCAATTCTAAACACCTGGAATAGATATAGAAAAATAATGTATACAAAGACACAGGAGTGTATGTCCCCCACATGAGGCATACTACAAAAGGGAGAACATCCTACAAGGGGAATGGTTAACCTACAGGGAGCTGATACAGACCGACTTAGAAAACCCAGAAATGAACCCATTAGAAGAATTGAACCAAATGGGCCTTAAATGCCATTGGCTTTTATTTAGACAGCTGTGTGAGAAATTTAAAGACATGCATTGCCTGACTTATCAGGCGATGCCTGTTGCGGCGGGGGAAGCTCTCTCGCCGTCCATCTTGGGGCACAGGAGGCTTCTTCTTCCCAGAAGCCCCCTGAGCAGGGATAGAGGCTGGCACTGCTCGGCCAGCTGATTGGCCAGGGCCGGCCTCCTCCCTCCGTCCAGCAGCCTCCTAAAAGGGGCTGCCCTGCGCACGTGCAGGCATTGCTTCAACTTGTCATCCCACCCTCCCTGCATGCTCATTTGGTTCTTGTTAACACTTGTTGTTTTTGTTATCCTGTCACAACTCTTATTGGCGTGTGGCATGGGCCCTGGATCTGGTTTTCCTCCCCCACCCAGTGTGTGGGTGGGGGGGAGTGTCCAGTGGTTCCCAGGGGTGCCGAGTAACCCAGCCCGGCATTGTGCCGGTGGCACCCTGGCATGTTTAGCGGCATCGGTCAGCAGTGGGCTGACCGATCTTGATCCAAAACCCATGCCTGGCTGCCAACCTTTTCAGTTTCTGTACTCAATAAAATGAGTTGTGGCCATTCCCACCTAAGTGTGTGCGTGTCTTTTCTGGTTGTTGGCGGGAGGTGTGTCGCCCATCCACACACAACAACTTAGAACCTTGGGCTTCCAGACTGCAAAAACATGGTTTGATGTGGCGATGTGTTATGTATCATGTTCTGTAGTTGGTGGTGGTTGGTGGTGGTAGGCCTAGCAGTTGGTGATGGAAGGGTTAATGTAAGTCTTAGTTCTAAAGGGTTGAGTAATCTGTAAGTAAGAATTCATGGGTGAAAGCAACTAAGGGTGAAGGTATGTAAGAGATAGGTTGCAGCTGGGTGTTTCTGGATATAATGAACTAGCCTTGGGACTGATATTCAGGAGAAAAGTATTTGTCTTATTTTGGTGGTAGATGCTGCTAGGTTCGTGGACTTTCGATATCCTGACCTGTCTCCTGAACCCTTGGAACCTTGAATCTTTGGACTGGCTTTTGACTACGGAATAGATTCTTGATCACTGAACTCTCGGCATTTGACCACTGGAGTGGACCCTTTGACTATGGTGTAGCGTTTTCTATCAATTTTTGTTTTGTATTCTGTGGCTGAGTGCTATCTTTATGTTTTATATTTTGGAATATTAAAACAGCCAGAAAGTAAGTGCTGTTTTAATTAAACTGCTCGATACAAACTGGGTATTTGCTTGGTTCATCTCGACCTGAATAAGGCAGATCCTTGGTAATGTGGCACGATGTTCCAGAAACCCAAAGAACATACCATACATGTGTGTGTGTGTGTGTACACACACACACACATATACACATACAAAAAGTTGCTGACTTGGCACACAGAAGAGGAAGTAGTAAAAGACTCGATGGTTAGGTGGGCTCAAAACATAGGCCAAGAGATAAAAATGGCCAAAGGGAAAAAGACATAGAAGAGAAAAATAAAATACACTGTACATCAAAACCTAACAGAAAATGTTTACAATATCCACCCACAATGGTATCTTCTCCAGAGAGACTAGCCCAGACGTATAATTGCACCAACAAATGTTGGAAATGTGGGAAAGAAAAGGGCACATTTTACCACACACAGTCGACTTGCAGCAAAGTAAACTACTGGAAACATTCATGTATATCTCCAGTGCCGGCCTTTGCCATTCCGCCGAGTAAGCGGCTGCGTAGGGCGACGGGTCCTGGGAGGGGCGTCGCCACCTGGGAGGGGCACCGCCACGCTGGCTGCCCCGCCCCGCCCCTCCGCCACGCCTCCTACCCGGGAGCCAGTGCTGCCCACGCGTGACATCACCGCGCATGTGCAGCCACGCGTGACACAGCCACGCGTAACGTCACTGCGCATGCGCAGCCGCACATGACACAGCTGCGCATGACGTCGCCACGCGGGCCGCCGCGGCGTCCAGCAGCCATGGGGGGGGGGCGCAAAAATAAGGCTCGCCTACCCCCCCGGGAGAGGTGAGACCGCCCCTGTATATCTCGAAAAGATACTAAACACAAATTTCAAAATGACATCACAAATGTACCTTTTGAACATGCCTGATGAAGAACTAGACATGACAGCGGCAACTCAAATAGTATATGCTACATATTGGAAAACCTCAGAGTTACCTCCCTTAGAAAAATGTAAAAAATACATTATAGATTTGTTGATAATGGATATATAAATGTACTATTAAGAGAACTATTAGATAAAACTTTGTTAATGAATGGAAACCAATGATTCAACATCTCAAAGTTAACCAAAACTAAAACTATATATAGATGATCCTATAAGACTGTAGACAAGGAGGAAGTGGACATTAAGTTAGAGCCTATGATACCTTTATATGTACTATTTAAATAGAAGACTGAGACCTTTTAAAGAAATATATATTATCTGAGAAATGATTATGGAACCCTAATAGCTAGAAAGCATTGCCCTGTACACAACAAACACTTACAAATGTATGTCTATTTGAATAAATAAATAAATATTTTAAAAAACGATTAATGCAAGGAATCTCTTACGGCACCGCCTGGAAATCATTTGAATAATCAATTGTCTCGTTGTGCGGACTGAAATCTGAAAAGGGGGAAAGGCTTTACCGGTTTGAACAGTGTATGTTGTAAATGTTTTTTCCAATATTCTTCCATGTTTTCCTTCAACCTCTTCTTCGTCATCTTCAGAGGAGGAACTAAACTGCTCTTCCACAAGCTTTTTAGCCGCAGCTTGATTAGCCCTTTTGATCTCATCAAATTTCTTTTGTGATGCCAATTCTGTTATGGTAAAAAAAAAAGAGTGATAACATTTATACTAAAATGCTGTCAGGTTTCAAGTCTCCTGGCAACTTATGGCAACACCATGAATTGCATAGGGCTTTCTCAGAAGCATCGGAAATATGACTTTTTAAAAAACACATGAAATGCAAAAACAAACAAAATGTCTGTTTCAAAATCCAACCCATCACATAAAACAAAGAAATATCAGAAACAGCATTTTTGACAGCTTTTCTGTATAAATAGCACATTGTTAAATAATCTTCTAGTGTGGAAAGCCAGAATACATGAAAAATAAGATCAGGGGTTCCTCAAGCTAGTTCAGCATTTTCTTAAAACACCAGAATTCTTGGTTACTTTCTATATGTTGCTGAGGCTGGGTCTTCACTGCCATATAAAGAACTTTGAATTGCCAACATATGGTGAGTGTAGGTCCATAAAATGCAGTTCAAACTGCATTATATGGCACTGTAGATCCAGTCTGAGACCACTGACAGTTTGTCTTCTGATGGTTCAATCTTTGTACTGTACATAAAATCATTAAATATCTATCTATGTATATAATAAAAGTCAATGTTTGCAGCGGTGCGGAGGACGGGAGGTGCGGAGGAATATGTGCCAGCTTTTCGATTGGCTGCCACTGTGGGATTATTTGCATAAAGGACAGCCTCAGAACTCCAACATTCTAAGGCAACAGAGAGGATTGGTTACCTCTGAGGGCGTATTTGCATAAAGGACTCTGATTGGCCATCTACATTCCAACATTCTAAGATGACAAAGAGGGAAAAGGAAAGGCCTCAAGCAATCAGTCACTGCCGCCCACAGCAATGACGATCAGGACCAAACTTGGCACACAGGGGCCCAATGGCCCACTTCACAACCTGGTGTGGTTTAGGGCAAGATGGGCCACGAATGATGGGATTTGCAGTACCTACACCTGATTCACTTCTCAAACAACACTGCCCAAAATTGACAGCAAGGCTTCCTCAACTTGATTTTCCTGACTAGGCCTCAGGTCATGGGATATTTGTTTAGGGCCTGAATTGACAGTAAGGCTTCCTCAACTTGATTTTCCTGACTAGGCCCCCAACAATGACAGAACAATACCAAACTTGGCACACAGATTCCCCAAGAAGCACTCTACATCCTGGTACAGTTTGAGGGAGGATGGACCATGGATGATGGGACTTGCAGTACTTTAATTCACTTCCTTAGAGCACTGTGGCCCACACCAATGACAAATCAGGACCAAACTTGGCACACAGAGGCCCAATGACCCACTCTACATCCTGCTGCAGTTTGAAGGAGGATGGGTCATGGATGATGGGACTTGCAGTACCTTCACTCACTTCCTGAAAACGAGACCCTCTTCCAATGACCAATAAAGACCAAAATTGGCACACAGAACCCCCTTGACCCACTCTACACCCTGGTGCTGTTTCAAGGAGGATGGACCACAGATGATGGGACTTGAAGTACCTTCACTCACCTTATGAGACCGCTGCAACCCTCATCCAATGAATGATCAAGACCAAACATGACACACAGAGCCCCCATGACCCACTCTATCTTCTACTGCAGTTTGGAGGATGGTGGATCGTGGATGATGGGACTTGAAGTACCAAAGACCAACATTGGCACACAATGCCTTTCTCAAATAACCCGGGCACCGCCGGGTCCCCAAGCTAGCATTATGTATAAAATTACCTTCAAGCTATACATTCAAGGTATAGAAAATATAAATGAAGGTTGTGTTTAGACTTGGGTCCCATCTCTTGAGGTGCCGTATGGCTGAGAAAGGCGGACTATAAATATGGTATTGTAAATAAATAAATAAATCTCTAAGACATCTGATTATGTACAAATATGCAAATACAGATACAGGTTGAGTACCCTTATCTGAAATGCTCGGGACCAGAAGTGTTTTGCTTTGGCAATTTTTTTAATACCTGTATTTGCATAGACATATATAAAGATATCTTGAAGATGGGACCAAGTCTAAACACAAAATTCATTAATGCTTCACATATATCTTACTCATTTTATACAATATACTTTGAAAGTAGTCATTATACTCCAGAAAATTCGGTTTGCGGTCGCCACAAACGATGTTGAATTGGTTCAGGTATTCATTGAAAAGCTATAGCACAATGTGCTGCAGGATGCCCTGCAAAAACAAATGTTTTTGCAGTTTAATAAACATTTTCCCATGATTTTATGATATAGCCAATTATGAAATGTCATTCATAACCCAGGAACACAAATTGTGTTATATAGTGTAATCAGTAATGATAATAATTGTTATTATTATTGGTTGCTGTGAGTTTTTTTGGGCTGTATGGCTATGTTCCAGTAGAATTCCCTCCTGCATCTATGCATCTATGGCAGACATCCTCAGAGCTTTGTTCAGAGGTCTATGGGAATGGGGCTGTATATATATATCTGTGGAGTGTCCAGGATGGGAGAAAGAACTCTTGCCTGTTTGAAGCAAGTATTAATGTTGCAGTTAGCCAGCTTGATTAGCATTGAGTAGACTTGAAGCTACCAAGCCTGGCGGTTGCTGCCTAGGAGCATCCTATGTTTGGGAGGTGGTAACTAGCACTTGATTGCTTATTGTTTGGTGTTTTTGAGTGGTGTTCTTTATTTACTGTCTTGATTCTGATGCTTTTTAATGCAGTCTGACATGATGGTTGTCAGAGTCCAGCATTTCTGTGTTTTCAAATAGTATTCTGTGTCCAGGTTGGTTCATCAAGTGCTCTGCTATAGCTTACTTCTCTGGTTGAATTCGACTGCAGTGCCTTTTCTGTTCGATTCATATCTGGCCACTGTGTTTGGTGGTCCCTATGGAGACTTCTTCACAGCTGCATGGTATACGGTAGACTCCAGCAGTGATTAGAGGATCCCTCTTCTGTTTTGATGAACATAGCACTTGTTAAATTTTCTTAGTGGGTCTGTAGATTTATTTATTTATTTATTTCCAACATTTCTGCCCCGCTCTTCTCTACCCCTGAGGGGGGACTCAGAGCGGCCTAACAAAAGGCACAATTCAATGCCAACATAATAAATACAATATAAAACCAAAAACATACATCATTAAAACACATTAAAATACAATTAACATTAACACATCATACACATTCTCTTAAGTTAAAAACAGTATTTCGTCCATAACAGGAGCATTGAGCCATATCCATCAACTTGCTGTTACAAATCCAGTCCAAAGTGCTGTATTGTGCTAATGTGCAAACGCTTGGTCCCACAGCCAAGATTTCACTTTTTTTCCTGAATGCCAGGAGGGATGGGGTCGATCGTATGTCGCTTGGAAGCGCGTTCCACAGACGGGGAGCCACCACCGAGAAGGCCCTCTCTCTCGTCCCCACCAACCGCATTTGAGAAGTTGGCGGGAGCGAGAGCAGGGCCTCCCCAGATGATCTTAAATTACAAGGTGGGACGTAGCGGCAGATGCATTCGGACAAGCAAGCTGGGCCAGAACCGTATAGAGCTTTAAAGGTCAAAACCAGCACTTTGAATTGAGCTCGGAAGTGGACAGGCAGCCAGTGAAGCTGACACAACAGGGGGGTGGTATGCTCCCTGTATGTAGCTCCCGTTAGTAATCATCCACTTTCCATTAAAATCCCATCTAAAGTGCTGCCTTGTGCTGGTGTGCAAGCGCCTGGTCCCACAGCCACAATTTTACTTTTTTCCTGAATGCCAGGAGGGCTGAGGTGGATCGTACATCGATAGGGAGCGCGTTCCACAGACGGGGAGCCACCACCGAGAAGGCCCTATCCCTCGTCCCCACCAGCCACATTTGAGAAGTAGGCAGGAGCGAGAGCAGGGCCTCCCCAGATAATCTTAAATTATGTTAGGATTACGTTAGGATTTCTGGGATTTGAAGTCCAAAACACCTGCAGGGCCGGCAGTTGGACAGCCCTAGTATAGAGCTTTAAAGGTCAAAACCAGCACTTCTGTGTCCAGGTTGGTTCACCGAGTGCTCTGCTATGGCTGACTTATTTACCGTATTTTTCGCTCCATAAGACGCACCTGCTGATAAGACGCACCTAGATTTTAGAGGAGGAAAATAGGAAAAAAAATATTTTCGCTCCCCCTCTAAAATATTGTTATGTCTTATCAGCTGGTGCGTCTTCTCAGAGGGCTCGCTGGTTCGCTCGCCCTCTGCCTCCTTTCCTTCCCCACCCTTTCCTTGAGGGAAGAAAAGGTGGGGAAGGAAAAGGAGGCAGAGGCGGAGGCGAACCGCGTCACGTCAGCTCTGACGCGACGCGGTTCGCTCCGCCTGCCTCCTTTCCTTCCCTCCGCCCTTTCCTCGAGGGAAGCAAAGGTGGGGGAAGGAAAAGGAGGCAGAGGGCGGCGAACGAACCAGCCCCTCCGCCGCCGCAACGGACCACAGAAGAGGAGAGGCAGCGACAGGGTAAGTATATCGCCGCCCTCCCTCTGCTCCAGCGCCTCCCCCCCCCCCGGCCTGCGTCTTCGCTCCATAAGACGCAGCTGATTTTTCATCCCACTTTGGGAGGAAAAAAACTGCGTCTTATGGTGCGAAAAATACGGTATTTATTTATTTACGGCATTTTACCCCGCTCTTCTCCACCCCCGAGGGGGGACTCAGAGCGGCTTCCAAAAGGCATAATTTGATGCCTACATCACAATCGCAGTATAAAAACACAATATAAAACCCTCCAGTATTTGACACTAAAATACATTAAAATATAATTATATTCACACATCCTATGCATTCACCTATGTTAAAAACAGTGTTCCGTCCATAAAAGCATTGAGCCCTATTCACCAACTTTCCATTAAAACTACTAAAGTGCTGTCCTGTGCTACTATGCGAACGCCTGGTCCCACATCCAGGCTTTCACTTTTTTCCTGAATGTCAGGAGGGATGGAATTGATCGTATGTCGCTAGGGAGCGCATTCCACAGACGAGGAGCCACCACCGAGAAGGCCCTCTCCCTTGTCCCACACCAGCCGCACCTGGGAAGCCGGCGGGAGCGAGAGCAGGGCCTCCCCGGATGATCTTAAAGGACGAGGTGGGACGTAGCGGCAGGTGCGTTCGGACTTCTCTGGTTGAATTAGACGGCAGCGCCTTTTGTGTTCTTTGATTCCAACAGACCTCACTGTGAAGGCGTGGCTGATGCCACCTGTGTATAAGACTTTAAGTTGCAAGGTTTAAACTATTGTATTATGTTTCAGTTAGTCTGTTTAGTGTTGTTAAGTATTGGTTGCATTGATTGGTTCTTTAGAGCTGTCAATCATCGTTAAGTTTGTTTTTCCTCCCCCTTGAGACTTTGGGAGTCTAGCTTTCTCTTTAGATTTTGCCTGCATCTCTACAGAAGAGGACGTGTTAGAGGGTTTGCCAGCCAGGCCTCAGTCAGGCATTCTCTAGCACCAATTCTTAGAACATAAGAACATAAGAAGAGCCATGCTGAATCGGGCCTCAGCCCATCTAGTCCAGCATTCTGTGTCACACAGTGGCCCACTAGTTGTACACAGGGATCTCTAGCAGAAAGGAGGGCAAAACCCTCACCTGCTCCCGACCCCCCACAACCAGTACCCGGGGAAAATCCTGCCTGCCTCCATCAACACAGAGGTGGCACTTGGATTTCAGTAACTACTGATTCCCTTGGTACCCATGAATCTGTCTAATCCTGCCTTGAAGCTGTCCAGGCTGACAGCTGTCACAACCTCCTCTGGAAGTGAGTTCCATAACCCAATGACCCTCTGGGTGAAGAAATATTTCCCTTTATTAGTCCTAACTTTCCTACCTTGGAGCTTCAGGGAGTGCCCCCTAGTCCTAGTGTTGTGTGACAGAGAAAATATTTTTTCTTTATTCACCTTTTCTATCCCATGCATGATTTTATACACTTCGATCAAGTCACCTCTTAAACGCCGTCTTTCAAGGCTGAAAAGACCAAGGCGTTGCAACCTGATTTCATAAGGGAGCTGCTCCATCCCTTGGATCATTCTTGTTGCCCTTCTTTGTACCTTTTCCAGTTCCGTTATGTCCTTCTTGAGGTGCGGTGACCAGAATTGTACACAGTACTCCAGATGTGGCCTCACCATAGATTTGTAGAGAGGCAATACAACATTTGCCGACCTATTTTCGATTCCCTTCCTGATCATGCCAAGCATAGAATTTGCTTTTTTCGCTGCTGCAGCGCACTGGGTTGACATCTTCATTGAGCTGTCCACCAAAACCCCGAGATCCCTTTCCTGGTTTGTCTCAGAAAGCTTTGATCCCATCAGTTGATAAGTGTATTTGGGGTTCTTTGCCCCGATGTGCATGACTTTACACTTCATATCTTGGATTCATTCTGCATATCCAGCACACCTGGATGGGACTGTGGAATCTCAAGCGCCTTCAACTGGTCATTTGGCACCAATAGGAAGGCTCTGCGCCTTCAATATAGGCCTTTTGACTGGGGCTAAGAGAGTTCTCACCTCAAAGCCATTGAGAGGGAGAGAATTTGGAAAGCCATCCGGCTGAAAGCTTCCTGGACCCAAACAACTAAAGAACTGTAATGTATATTTTATTTTACCCCTGTTTGGAGAACTAAGTTTAGTACCTCAATAAGGTAACTCCTTTTGTGAACAATAAAGCCTGTTTGAGTTATCTAAAGTGACTGGTTTGGTCCTTGAGAGTTCCAGTTCTCTATGGGAAGGCAAGAAGAAGTCCCCTGGGAAGAGATGTCACGTCCTTGTTCCTATTCTAAGCCAAAGTTCCCAGGCGCGTCTTCACACTCACCACCTCTCAGGATGTGGGCGAAACGTCAGGAGAGAGTGCTTCTGGAGCATGGCCACACAGCCCAAAAAACTCACAGCCACCCACTGCTTCAAAGCTTTGGACAAAACTGTTATTGTTGTTGTGATTCTTGTGATGTTTGTGTATCCCCTGCTTTGGTTCAAACGTGGCCCCAAGCCCCCTCCTCCAGGCGAAGGGCTCTCAGCCTGCCTCTGCCTCCAGGGTGGAGGTGTGTGCCAAGGGCCTTCCTGCGCATGCGCACTCAGGACACAGACTCACCGTTGGCTCCAGGGCCGACGCCGCCGCTATTCCAGGCCGCTCCCCCAACCCCTCGGGCCCTTCCCCGGCCGCCGGGTCGGCTCCCTATCCCCGCCGAGGCCGCCCTGTTGCTGCCCCTGCCTCGGCCGCCTTGCCGCCAAGCCCCCGCTGCCTCCATTCCTCCTCAGCCGGCTCTCCGAATACAACTCCCAGCAGCCCTCAGAGGGAGGAGGCGAGGATAGCGGCTAGAGGGGCTTCTCCAGACCGGAAGTGAGGGGGCGGGGCACCGGAAGCCGGGGAGATTTGGCCTCCCTTGTCCATCAATCTCTCACTCCCGCCTCCACAGAGTCCCTGACGACTCCTCCTCCAGTTGTTTTGGACTTCATCTCCCAGAATCCTCGGTGATTGACCAAGACAGCTGAGGCTTCTGGGAGTTGAAGTCCAAAACCCCTTGAGGAGAAGAGTTCTATGGCAGTGTGGACTCAGATATCCCACTTCAAAGCAAATCTTGTGGGACATCCTGCCTTGATATTCTGGGGGGATGCAGGGCTGTGTGGAAGGGCCCCTATTCTGTGTAGACTAGAGTGATTCCCACAGAACAGGGGGCCTTCCACACAGCCCTGTATCCCCCCAGAATATCAAGGCAGGATGTCCCACAAGATCTCCTTTGAACTGGGATATCTGAGTCCACACTGCCATATATCCCAGTTCAAAAGCAGAAAATGTGGGGCTTTATACAGCTCTGGAAGGGGCCTGGATTATGTCTAAACGACTGGAAGTTTCCTGTGGAGTCCCAAAAGAACTGCTTGGGAATGAAACCTAGGTTTTCTTAGTCAATAAAAAAGATATTTACTAGGCAAATGCAGTTTATATGTCTGGAATGATGTCCAGGGTGGGAGAAAGACGTCTTGTCTGTTTGAGGCAAGAATATGTTTGAGAAATGGCATTGAATTGTGCTGATTGTTCACCACCCTGAGTCGCCCTTGGGCTGATATTAGCGGAGTATAAATGATGCAAATAAATAAATAAAAATATTGAAAGTGTAGCAGTATCTGGAGTCCCAGAACTCCCAAGGCAATACCTTTTGTCTTAAGCTGCCGTTTCTAGCGAGCGCAAGGACGGAATGACGCGACAATTTTACTGCGATTCAGGAAACCAGCTTTATTTGCATGACATCAGCTGATGGGCCTGCCGCCCTGGCGGAACCAAGCCGCTGGAGACAGAACCCCGATCTTTCCCAGTAAACAGATTTTATACAAACAATGGCTGCAATATTTCAGTCCCTCCCTTCTTCATGCATTGTTACTGGCTAGCATTCATGAACCCATATTACTCTACCCAATTAAACAAACATTCCTAGCATCTCAATTCTATTTGCTAACAAACGTTGCACAGTGTAAATTTCCATCTTTCGTCTATGTTATCTGCCCTAATGTGCAGGCTGTACTTGAATCGATACATTTTACTACCGGGTTTTCACTGGGAGCCTGCGAAGTGGAAACCTTATTTGCCATGCGCATTTCCTAAACCAATTGCTAACTTTGTAAACAAACGCACATGGGGGATGATAAGCCAATCACGGCTGTTTCTTATCTTAAGGCACATGATGTTCTCTGGGCTAATCACAGCCTGTGCTTGTATTGACCAACAGAGTAGATTATTCTCTGTAGCACAGCAGTTCTCGTTTGTGCCTGGGGCCAGGGAACAGCACCAGGGGTTCCATTAGCGTTAGGGCCTGCACCTGTAGGGATAGATTCTGAAGAGGATTTGGAAGGGTTACCTGAAGGAGCGTTTCCCATCACTGGGCCTCTTTCTCCCACTGAAAGCTTGGCTTGGGATGAAGGTTGGTTTGACCCTTATGCAGACATAGATGATAACCAGGTGCAAATGGAAAGCAGTGATAGCGAAAGTTATGAACACCCGGGTGGGAGAGGCTCACAGGAGCTTCTGAGTGAAAACATGGAAGAAAGCGGCTGGGAAGATTCTAGGGAGGAGAGCTCTCACAGAGATAGAGACCCAGGTGCTGGGAGACAAGGCCGAACCTTTGATAGGAGACAAAGCATCGAGTCTAGCAGAAGGGGATGGTACTACAGCCTAGACAGGCCGAGGTCCGTCAGCAGAGATTGGAGACGACGAAGCCTAGAGCGTCGGGGACCTCGGCGGAAAGATTAAGTATAGGATCCGTGGGAACGAATCCCCAGTGCTTCGGCCACGTATCTTCTGGGTAGACGTGTAGCGAAGTGGGTCCACGGAGCTAAGTTGGCTAGTGGCCACCAAGTCGTACCTTGCATCTTGTATCTTGCCTTGTTCCTGAATCCGCATTGCTGTGCGGAGCCTTGCCAAGCTTTTGGATTATTCACCAAGCTGCTTTTGGACATTTGATTGCTTACAGCCTTTGGATTGCTTTTGCTACTTTTATGGACAATACTCCTTTTGAACTGTTTCTATATCTTCAATAAAATAGTTAGCCTTCAGTCCGTCTCTGTGTGTGTGATTAAGGGGCCGGTCAAGTCCGTGCATCGTGACATTCTCGTCACTGTTGCTGGCAAACTGACCCCACTATTTCAGAGCCTATGCTAAGCAGCACTTTCTCCTGGCGTTTCTTCTGTTAAAGCATCAATTTCCCCTTCAAAAGAACTATTGTCTGTTTGATTAGCTGGCCCCGATTGTTTCTTGTCTGGAATTCCCCTGTTTTTAATGTTGTTCTTTATTTACAACTACCTGAGGACCCGGCGGTGCCTGGGTTATTTGAGGAAGGCATTGTGTGCCAAGGTTGGTTCCTATTAGATGTTTATGTGGCTTGCAGTGGCTGATGGGACCATGTTCAACTTAAGCCGCCTGAGGGCTCGCACTAAGACTCTAAACTATCTAGTCCGTGAGCTGCTTCTTGCTGACGATGCTGCCCTTGTCGCCCATTCAGAAGCAGCCCTGCAGCGCCTCACATCCTGCTTTGCAACAGCTGCAGAGCTGTTTGGGCTGGAAGTCAGCCTGAAGAAAACAGAAGTCCTCTACCAGCCCGCACCACAGGAAGAACACCACCATCCTCACGTCAGCATAGGCACATCTGTGCTTAAGTCTGTTCAGCAGTTCACCTACCTGGGAAGCATCATCTCTTCAGACGCCAGGATTGACAAAGAGATAGATCACAGATTATCAAAGGCATATAGTGCATTCGGAAGGCTTCACAAAAGAGTCTGGAGCAACAAGCACCTGAGACAAAGCACCAAAATCAGTGTGTACAGAGCTATCATACTGTCCATTCTCCTCTATGGGTCTGAAACATGGGTCACCTATCGCCAACACCTACGACTCCTCGAGCGCTTTCATCAGCACTGTCTTCGCACAATCTTAAATATACACTGGACCGACTATGTGATGAATGTTGCTGTCCTTGAGCAAGCAGGGGTCACCAGCATTGAGGCCACGGTATTGAGAACACAGCTGCGCTGGGCAGGGCACATCTCTAGGATGGAGGACCACCGCCTCCCAAAGATACTACTCTATGGTGAACTCGCCACGGGTCAGCACAAGAGAGGCGCCCCCCAAAAGAGATATAAAGACTCCCTGAAACAACATCTCAGGCTCGGCCAGATTGATCACCAACAATGGTCCACCCTGGCCTCACATCTGGAGGCATGGAGAAGCACTATCCACAATGCTCCGGCCTCTTTAGAGAAGACACGCCGAATGGGTCTCGAAGAGAAACGACAACGCAGAAAGAACCGCAACTTGGAAAAAACATCACCCAAGGAGACTTTCTGCTGCGCTTTCTGCAACTGAACTTGCCTATCTCAGATTGGCCTTTTTAGTCATCAACGCGCTTGTAAAAAGCGTGGGATGAGTCCTTCCTGAATCTTCGTTCGCGAAGTAATGCCGAGAGGCTTGCAGTGGTCTCAGGAACTTAGTGGAGGTACTGCGAGTCCCGGGGGCCTAGTCAGGAAAATCAAGTTGAGGAAGCCTAACAATATCCCATGAGCTGAGGCCTAGTCAGGAAAATCAAGTTAAGGAAGCCTAACAATATCCCATGAGCTGAGGCCTAGTCAGGGAAATCAAGTTAAGGAAGCCTAACAATATCCCATGAGCTGAGGCCTAGTCAGGAAAATCAAATTGAGGAAGCCTAACAATATCCCATGAGCTGAGGCCTAGTCAGGAAAATCAAGTTGAGTCTGAAGCCTAACAATATCCCATGAGCTGAGGCCTAGTCAGGAAAATCAAGTTAAGGAAGCCTAACAATATCCCATGAGCTGAGGCCTAGTCACGAAAATCAAGTTAAGGAAGCCTAACAATATCCCATGAGCTGAGGCCTAGTCAGGAAAATCAAGTTGAGGAAGCCTAATATCCCATGAGCTGAGGCCTAGTCAGGAAAATCAAGTTGAGGAAGCCTAATATCCGATGAGCTGAGGCCTAGTCAGGAAAATCAAGTTAAGGAAGCCTAACAATATCCCATGAGCTGAGGCCTAGTCAGGAAAATCAAGTTGAGGAAGCCTAACAATATCCCATGAGCTGAGGCCTAGTCAGGAAAATCAAGTTGAGGAAGCCTAACAATATCCCATGAGCTGAGGCCTAGTCAGGAAAATCAAGTTGAGGAAACCTAACAATATCCCATGAGCTGAGGCCTAGTCAGGAAAATCAAGTTGAGGAAGCCTAACAATATCCCATGAGCTGAGGCCTAGTCAGGAAAATCAAGTTGAGGAAGCCTAACAATATCCCATGAGCTGAGGCCTAGTCAGGAAAATCAAGTTGAGGAAGCCTAACAATATCCCATGAGCTGAGGCCTAGTCAGGAAAATCAAGTTGAGGAAGCCTAACAATATCCCATGAGCTGAGGCCTAGTCAGGAAAATCAAATTGAGGAAGCCTAACAATATCCCATGAGCTGAGGCCTAGTCAGGAAAATCAAGTTGAGGAAGCCTAACAATATCCCATGAGCTGAGGCCTAGTCAGGAAAATCAAGTTAAGGAAGCCTAACAATATCCCATGAGCTGAGGCCTAGTCAGGAAAATCAAGTTAAGGAAGCCTAACAATATCCCATGAGCTGAGGCTAGTCAGGAAAATCAAGTTAAGGAAGCCTTTCTGTCAATTTTGGGGCTGGTTTGTGTTTTATAGGGGCTTTAGTGTTGTTTGGGAAGTGAATGAGGTGAAGGTACTGCAAATCCCATCATTCGTGGCCCCTCCTGCCCTAAACCACACCAGGTAGTGAAGTAGGCCATTGGTCGCCTGTTTGCCAAGTTTGGTCCTGATCTGTCATTGCTGTGGGCCTCAGTGGCTGACTGCCTGAGGCCTTTCCCTTTCCCTCTGAGTCACTTTAGAATTTTTGAATGTGGTTGGCCATTTGGGGGCAGTTATGCAAATTCCATGTCAGTGGCAACCAATCCCCTCTGTCTGGGGCCGTAGAATGTTGGAATTTTGAGGCTGGCCAGTTAGAGCCCGTTATGCAAATAATCCCACAATGACAGCCAATCAAAACGCTGGCACATATTCCTCCGGTCGCTCGCTCGGCCGCAAACACTGACTTTTATTATATGTAATAGATTAGATAGTAAATGTATTAGATAGCACCGGTAATGAGGCGCAGCTGGCTAAGTGTCAGCTGCATAAGATCTCTCTGAGTTCGAGGCCTGCCCGGGTCGAGGTGGGTGCTCGACCTTTAAGTGTAGCCTACTGTCGACCTTTGCAGCCCGAAAGACAGTTGCGTCTGTCAAGTAGGAGATAAAGGTACCACATTAAGTGGGGAGGCAAATTTTGACTGAATTATGAGGCCATTAAAGAACTCCAGGAATGCTGAGGAATGCGGAAGGAACTACAAGGGACGCTGGGAACGCTGAGAGATGAGGAGTGCGTCAGCTCCCCCTGGTGGCCAGAGTTTGCCTCTGTTCGTCTATATGTTCGTCTATATGTTCGTCTAACGGCAGGGATGGTCTGCTAATCTGTAATCCGCTCGGAGTCCTCTTCGGGGTGAGAAGAGCGGAATATAAATAAAGTGTATTATTATTAAATTTTCATTTCAATGGAACTTAGGGCCCTTCCAGACAGGCCCTATATCCCAGGATCTGATCCCAGGTTTTCTGCTTAAAACTGGATTATATGAGTCCACACTGCCAGATAATCTGGGATAAACAGAAAAAAAGATTGGATATGTGTTGGAGCACATTATTAACTTTTGTAATTTCCCAGTATTTCTCATGTGTATTCCTGTATTTTTTGCATTTTGATACCTAGATTATTGTATGCATAGTATACTGTGCTCCAATATTATTAACCTGTGTAATTTCCTAGTATTTCTTATGTATTGATGTGTGGATACATTGTATTCCTGCATTTCTCATGAACTGATGCATTGATATAGTATTACATTGTATTCTATTGCCACCTGCTGGTTTATATGGTTACTACCACTGGATTATATATTCCCAACACTGAGTATCAGAATTCTCTGCTCTATTTTGCTTACTGTCAATTATTGGCGTCTTGCAGCTATCACTTCTTCTTAATATATTATATATATTGCCATAGTTCTGTGTTTTCAGGACTCTTGTGTTGTTTTCTGTTGCTAGTTGGGCTACCCTTTAGGGTTTGTTGTTGTTAGGGTGGACTCGTAACCCAGTTCAAAGCAAGTATGGGCCGCCCGGTCTAAACGCCGCCTCCCCGGGGGTGGGGCCTCTTGCGGGGGGACGGGGCGGCGTGACGCACAAGGCGCCGCCGGAAGTCCCGCCCCTAGGGCGACTCACGCGGCTTCCCCCGCTGCCGCCGCGCCGCACCGGCGCACCCCCTCCTTCACTGAAGGAAGGAGTGGCGCCCGCCCCGCACGGGGCGGCGGCGGGGAAGCCGCGTGAGTCGCTCTAGGGCGGGACTTCGGCGGCGCCTTGTGCGTCACGCTGGCAGCGGCTCCGCCCCTCCTCCCTTCAGTGAAGGGGGGGGCGGAACAGGCGAGGAGAAGGCGCCGCTGGAAGTCCCGCCCCTAGGGTGACTCACACGGCTTTCCCGACCGCCGCCCGCCGCCCGTGCCCCAAACACGAGCAGGGCGGCGGTGGGGAAAGCCGCATGAGTCGCCCTAGGGCGGTACTTCCAGCGGCGCTTCTCCTCAGTGAAGGAGGGGGGCGGAACCGGCGAGAAGGAGAGGCGCCGCTGGAAGTCCCACCCCTGAGGCGACTCACGCGGCTTTCCCACCGCCATCCGCTCGTGTTTGGGGCACGGGGCGAGTGGGGCGCGGCCTCGGAAAGCCGCGTGAGTCACCCTAGGGCGGGACTTCCAGTGGCGCCTTCTTCTCGCCGGCCGCCCCTCCCTTCACTGAAGGGGAGTGGCGGAGCCGCTGCCGGCGTGACGCACAAGTGAAGGGAGGGGGCGGAACCGGCGAGACGGAGAAGGCCGCTGAAGTCCCGCCCCTAGGGAGATTCACGCGGCTTTCCCCGCCGCCCCGCTCGTGTTTGGGGCATGCAAAAGGCGTGAGTCTCCCTCGGGGCAGGACTTCCAGCGGCGCCGTCTCCGTCTCGCCGGATCGGCCCCCCCTCCCTTCACTGAAGGGAGGAGGGGCGGAGCCGCTGCCGGCGTGACGCACAAGGCGCTGCCGGAAGTCCCGCCCCTAGGGCGACTCACATGGCTTCCCCCGCCGCCGTGCTCGCACCGGCGCACCTCCTCCCTTCACTGAAGGAAGGAGTGGCGGCCACCGCGTCAATCGCTCTAGGGGCGGTGGGATTTCCCCCCGGCTCCTTGTCCCGCGGGCGGGGGCCACTCCTTCCTTCACCCCTTCCTTCAGGGCCGGAAATGCCGCCCCCAAAATCCGTCGCCTGAGGCCATGGCCTAGTCTGGCCTTATGGGTAATCCGGGCCTAATTATCGGCCTTGATAGTCTGGGTCATATGGCTGTGTGGAAGGGCCCTCTGATAACACAGTTCAAACCAAATACTGTGGGATTTTCTGCCTTGATGTTTTGGGATACAGGGCTGTGTCGAAGGACCCTCAGAATCAATGCAATTTGAGGCCACTTGGACCCTCATAACACCATGCTGTGTCATCCTGGGAATTGTGAGGCCACGGTACTGTGGCCAAATGAAACCCAACAAACAACTATAAGAATTGTGCACATTGGGTGCTTTAAATGAATTATTTCGGCACTTAAGTGCTCACTGTGTGAATTGGCTAGCATGCTACCCTAGCATTAGACTGCCGTTGTCACATTAGAATATTGTTTTTGTCGTTCCAGGATAATTTCCATATATTCTGGATTTTCTGCAGCAGAAGAAAAATTGATCACGGTTGTGCAGAAACTGGAGAATACATAAAACCCAGTACTAAACTGCCATTACAACAAGGAAGATAACTTTTTCCATGCATCTGGGCAGATTTAAATATAATCCAGATTTCTCATAATACAAGAAACATCTTCCTTGGAGACAACATGCAACAGCAGGGGCTAACTCCAATGAACTCTAATGCATATTACATGGTCATTGTGTATATTGACATGTACTCTTATGATGTATAAGCCGGGATATTTATGTATTAATATTTGAAATAGCATACATGAATTTGGATTGAGCAAATTTTGTTCCGTATTGATACAAAAACATAAACAGTATATATTTTTGGATAACATTTAGTATATGTGTATATATTTACCCTCTACTGTTCAGTTGGCCCTTCCACACAGCCATTTAACCCAGAATATCAAGACAAATAATCCACAATATCTGCCTTGAACTGGGTTATCTGAGTCCACACTGTCCTATAATCCTGTTCAATGTGGATTGTATACAGTTGTGTAGAAGGTGTCTGCAATAATCCAGTTCAAAGCAGATAATGTGAATTATATGGCAGTGTAGAAGGGGCCTTGCTCTGCTCTATATCCCAGGATCTGATCCCAGATTGTCTGATTATCCCAAATTATATAGCAGTGGGAGCTCAGTCTCCTTCTACACTGCCATATAATCTAGATTATTCTCTCTCTCTCTCTCGGCATTACTTCACGAACGAAGATTCTTAGGAAGGACTCATCCCACGCTTTTTACAAGTTCGTTGATGACTAAAAAGGCCAATCTGAGATAGGCAAGTTTGGTTGCAGAAAGCACAGCAGAAAGTCTCCTTGGGTGATGTTGTTTCCAAGTTGCGGTTCTTTCTGTGTTGTCGTTTCTCTTCGAGACCCATTCGGCGTGTCTTCTCGAAAGAGGCCGCAGCATTGTGGATAGCGCGTCTCCATGCCTCCCGATGTGAGGCCAGGGTGGACCATTATTGGTGATCAATCTGGCCGAGCCTGAGATGTTGTTTCAGGGAGTCCTTATATCTCTTTTTGGGGGTGCCTATCTTGCGCTGACCTGTGGCGAGTTCACCATAGAGTAATATCTTTGGGAGGCGGTGGTCCTCCATCCTAGAGACGTGCCCTGCCCGGCGCAGCTGTGTTCTCAATAGCATGGCCTCAATGCTGGTGATCCCTGCTTGCTCAAGGACAGCAACATTCGTCACATTGTCTGCTTTGAACTGGAGTGTACTAGTTTGCACTGCCATATAATCCAATTCAAATAAAATAATCTGGATTTTATGTGGCAGTGTGAAAGGGGCCTCATATAATCCAGTTCAAAGCAGATCCTGTGATCAGATCCTGGGATATAAGGACAGTGTAGAAGGGGCCTCATTGACCCTGGGCCCAATGAGTCCAAGCGCGTTGATGACTAAAAAGGCCAATCTGAGATAGGCAAGTTCAGTTGCAGAAAGCACAGCAGAAAGTCTCCTTGGGTGATGTTGTTTCCAAGTTGCGGTTCTTTCTGTGTTGTTGTTTCTCTTCGAGACCCATTCAGGTGTCTTCTCGAAAGAGGCCGCAGCATTGTGGATAGTGCGTCTCCATGCCTCCCGATGTGAGGCCAGGGTGGACCATTGTTGGTGATCAATCTGTGGTTATCAGACTGGAATTACCCCTGTGCATGTATATATCATGTTACCTTGCTCACTATATATTCATTTATGATTGTGGAAATTTTAGTCCAAAAAAATTGACCCCAAAACATGGGTTGACTTATTCATGGGTCAATGTAAGTACTGTACCTTAACTATTATTTTTTTAAAGGAACCATCCCATTTTCTCAGTAGAGTGTGAAAGGTGAAGGCTTAGTACGTCCTAAAAGTTACACTAGCCCCTCTACTTTTCCCACTGTGACACTGCTTTTGGCCTTTTTGAGTGGAAAAATGGTAGTGGGGCTAGGGGTAGCTGGCCCCAAAGCGATGCTGGTACTTTCCCCTTTCCATGGAATAATCCTTAATATCTCCATAGTCGTATCAAAATCCATACTTTGGCCCCTAACCTACAATTGACTTATTATATACAAGGTTGACCTATACACAAGTATATTCAATAGATGAAACTGAAGGCTGAGCCATCTAGGCCAGGCCTGTCCAACAGGCGCCCCAGGGGCCGCACACGCCCCTCCAGCCCCTTGGATCCGGCCCTCCTACCCTCCTGGAAGAAATCAGCTGTTTTTTTAAAAATTGAAAAATTGTAGCAGCGGCACACCTGTCCGCCATTACCTGTCCTGGCTCTTCAGCAGACAGGAAATGAGCCAGGACAGGAAATGACGCCGTGGAGCCAAAGGACTACAAGTCCCAGCTTCCCCTCCGCGGCACCTTTTCCTGTTTGAGACTAGAAGAGTACAGGAAGTACTCTTCTGCTGTGTCTTCAGCTCCTGCCTCTGTGTCTTCGCCTCTCTCGGGCTCCGGCTCCTGGATCCTCGTTGGAAGAGAGAAGCCGGACCGGAGCAAGGCTGTGTGGAGCTCCGTTTGGGCAGCGGTCGTTTGGGAAGGATACCGAACTAAGGTAGGCTGAAGCAGAGGGCTGTTTTGCTGCGGTGGGCTCCTTCCTTCGTTCCTTCCTTCCTTCAATCCTTCCTTCCTTGCTTTTATTCTTGCTTTTATTTTTATTTTATTTTATTTTATTTATTTCCTTTTATTCTTGCATTTATTCCTCCCTCATTTCTTCCCTCTATCCATCTTCCTTCCTTCCTCTCTTCCTTTCTTTTATTCTGTTATTTTATTTTTATTTATTTTCACACTGCGGCCCCCCTGGTGATCAGTGACCGGAATTCTGGCCCTTGGGCCGGTAGAAGTTGGACAGCCCTGATCTAGGCAATAAAGAGCTCTGCCTGGCATCCTTCTTGGAATACCACTCCATGATTAAATCCACTCAAACTCACATTTTTTTAGATGAACATTAATGGCAATTTCTAGTACTTACAGGTTGGCACTCTTTCACCAACTTTTCCTTCCATCACTTTTCCATATGTAGATTTCTTAAAGGCAGGCTTGGTCTCACATTTAATCATTATAGACTCTCTAGACATCATTTGGCATTTAATTTATTTAAATTAAATAATTACAGCCTCAGGATAAAAAATTCAACATGTACATATGTGCATCAAATGCCTTTACAAACATCAGCATCAGAGGTTATGTATATTTTGTATTAAATATATCTGCAAATATTTTGTTAACAAAGTGAGATTTCCTTATATCAAATAAGCACAGGCAGTCCCTGCACAAACATCTGAATTACAAATGACTCATAGCTAAGAACAGGGGTAAGATAACTGGAACTGAGAGAAATCTACCCCTCGGGAGGGAAATTAACTCCTGGAAGAGTTGTCATGGGGAAAAGGTGTCTTCACCAAAGCTTTATCACCAATCCTTGTTTCTACAACAAGCCGAATTTTTCAAAATTTATTTATTTATTTATTTATTTTTATTTTTTATTTCACATTTGTCTGTCACCCCCCCAAACGGCTCGGGGCAACTTACAACAGTTCGTAAAAATACAATTGTCAGATAACTCATAAACCACAGTAATACCATTAAGATGGAATTACAATTAGAACAGTTGAAGCAACAAATGGAGTCGCAGTGGGCTGACAGCTAGGCGGTGCGAGCTACAGTTTAGCTAACTCCAAAGGCTTGTTGGAACAGCAATGTCTTAACTGCTCTCCTGAACGGGAGGAGGCCCTGGGTGGCACGGATGCCGGCGGGCAGTGCGTTCCACAGGGTTGGGGCTGCAACAGAGAAAGCCCGGCGGCGGGTTGCGGACAGATGGTAGGTCCTCACATTTGGGATGACCAGGAGGTTTAGCTCTTCGGGCGCAGTGATCTGGTGGGATGATATGGGACAAGGCGGTCCCGCAGGTACACTGGCCCCAGACCATGTAAGGCCTTAAAAGTCAGGACTAACACTTTGAAGGCAATCCAGCATTCAATTGGGAGCCAGTGCAGTTCGCGCAGGATTGGCGTGATCTGGTGGCCAATCGGGACCCCTGCCAGGAGTCGCGCTGCAGTGTTCTGCACCAGCTTGAGTCTCCGGATTACCGACAGAGGAAGGCCAATGTAAAGAGCGTTACAGTAGTCCAGCCTCGAGATGACCGTGGCTTGGATCACTGTGGCTAAGTCGCGCCCGGGACAAATAGGGGCCAGCTTCCTCGCCTGGCGAAGATGGAAAAATGCTACCCTGCTGACGCTGGAGCGTGGGCCTCCATCGACAACAGGGGTCCAGGGTTACTCTAAGCTCTTAACAGAGGCGACGGACATAATGTCACGCCGTCCAGGGTTGGAAGCTGAACATCCCTACAGCCCGGAGGACCCAGCCACAGGATCTCCGTCTTTGCCGGATTCACCTTCAACCTACTGGCTCGCAGCCATCCAGTGACGGCCTCAAGGCAACGATGGAAATTATCGGGTACGGATTCGAGGCTGCCCTCCATCTTCAAGATAAGCTGGGTGTCATCAGCGTACTGATGGCACACCAGCCCAAAACTACGCACCAGCTGGGCAAGTGGTCGCATATAGATGTTAAATAAGAGAGGGGAGAGAATAGCCCCCTGAGGAACCCCGCAAAGAAGCGGGGAACCCCCGGAGACATCCTTGCCCCTCCTCACTCGTTGTAGCCGGTTCCGGAGGAAGGAGGTCACCCAATTAAGGGCTGTCCCCCTAACTCCGGCCCTGGCAAGGCGGTGAGTCAATAGATCATAATCGACTGTATCAAACGCCGCTGTGAGGTCCAATAACACGAGCAGCGCCGATCCGCCCTGATCCAGCTAGCAGCGCAGCTCATCTGAGATGGAGACCAGGACCGTCTCCGTCCCATGCCCCGGACGGAAGCCGGACTGGAAGGGGTCTAGCCAAGCTGCGTCATCTAGGAAGGACTGCAACTGCTCCATTGCCGCCTTCTCAATTACCTTGCCCAGGAACGATAAATTCGAAACCGGGCGGTAGTTGGAGGGGACCGTTGGATCTAATCCCGGCTTCTTCAACAATGGAGAGACCACCGCCTCTTTTAAACCCTCTGGAAATACTCCCTGGGCTAGGGAAGTATTAATTATATTCTACAGAGGGTCTCATAATCCCTTCAGGCTGGCTTTCACCAGCCAGGAGGGGCACGGATCAAGGGAACAGGTCTATGTCTAAAAACCTCAATAAAACTTGTTTTTTTTTAAAAAAAGGGAACAGGTGGTCGGGCGAGCTGCAGCAATAATCCTATCGACAGCTTCTGCGTCCAGTGGTGTGAACCGGTCGAAGGTGGGCCCGGCAAGAGGCCACGGAGTCTCAAGTTCACTAACTGTATCAATTGTGGCCAGAAGGTCCCGGAGGAGGGCCGAGATCTTGTCTGCAAAATAGCTCTGAAAAGCCTCGGCAGTGAGGGCCTGATTATCACCGTTTGGGATGGTAGGGACCATCGTCAGAGACCTAATTATCTTGAAAAAAATCCAATTATAACAGGGACAGAAAGTGAGGTGAAATGTTCTGAAAGGGGGCACAGACAGCAAAACAACCCTTCAGAGAGAGGGGGGGCTGGAGTTACACTTTTAAAGTATCTGTTTTAAATGTATCTGTTCCGACTTACATACAAATTCAAGTTAAGAACAAGCCTACAGAACTCGGGGACTGCCTATAATACAATACTGTAAATTGGTAAATATAATTCTAATAATGCTGAGAATTGTATTTTTATGCTTTTAACTGTTAATTGTTGTTGCGTACATGATTATTATTTTGATTGTTTTAATTGTGTTTCCTCTCCTCAACTCCACCCATGGAGCAGTCCTATATCAGCCCTTCCAATCCAACAGGTCCCTTGGAAGGAAGGGGTGATAGGAGACTGTGGCGTGGAAGGAAGTGGGTGCGCGCTGCGGTTTCCAGGCAATGCCTGCCCAGGGATTCCAAATGGCAGGCTGAGACAATCTCTCACTTGCGAGTGTGTGCCTGCCAGTTGGTCCAGCAGAGAAGGAAAGCCTCAGCGTCTGCAAACGCTCCCTGAGTAGCTGCGGCGTTTGCAGGCGCCTCCAGGGAGATGGCCGTTGCACGTAGGAAAATGCAAGCAGCTCCCAATTTCCAAGGCCCAGTATTCTCCATTGCTCAGGTTTGGCAAATTCCATTGTTGATGGAGTTCAAAATGCTCTTTGATTATAGGTGTACTACAAATCCCAGCAGCTACAACTCCCAAATGGCAAAATCAATCCCCCCAACTCCACCAGTGTTCAACTTTTGGTATACTGAGTATTTGTGCCAAATTTGGTCCAGATCCAGGGTTGTTTGGGTTCATAGTGCTCTCCAAATGTAGGTGAACTACATCTCCCCTAAATTATTGTCAATTCCTCCCAAACCCCTCCAGTATTTTCTGTTGGTCATGAGGGTTCTGTGTGCCAAGTTTGGTCCAGGTCTGTCATTCATGGGGCCTCGGCTGTGGAAGTCCGAGCTGAATTGGTCAAAGGTACTACAAATCCCATCATCCGTTGTCCATACTCCCCCAAACACATTGTTTTTGTGATTAATCACTATGCTTTAATTATGTTCAATTTGTAACAATGAAAATACATCCTGCATATTAGATATTTGCATTAGAATTCGTAGGAGTAGCAAAATTATTTATGAAGTAGCAATGAAAATATGGATGGGGGTCACCACAACATGAGGAACCTTATTTAGGGGTCACGGCACTAGAAAGGTTGAGAACCACTGCATTAATACATACAGTATATCTTTCTGTTTAATTGCTATTACATTAAAAATAATAATTCTAGGGGGGGCAGTGAATAAATTTTTTTTCTGGAAAGAGGGCGGTAGGGCAAAAATTTTTGGGAACCACCAATTTAATGATACCAGCAGGGACCTCTTCTAGATCTCAGGTTTCGGTCTGGAAACCTTAGTGCCTGGAATTATCCTGAACTTGCAACTCTATGTATAACATGAAACTATATCTGTTAGGGATAGAAACTGAATGTTATGGGCATATTCCAAATCTAGTTACTGTCTTCACTAATAATTTTTTATATATATACAGGCCCGGATCAGGCCCTTTTGCCGCCCAAGGCCAAAGGGTCTGCCTCCGCCCCTCCCCCGGCTCCGCCCCTCTCCTCCCCTGGCTCCGCCCCTCCCCTCCCCGCCTCCTCGCCGGATTGAAGGAAGGAGGGCGGGGTGAGGAGGAGAAAGAGGCGCCCTCCCGCCGCGCATCCTGCGCACCGCCCACCCCTTTTCGGCAGGGCAGGCGCGACGCAAGGGAGGAGGGGCAGTGGTGCGGCTTCTCCCTGCCTGGCGACGCCAAGCCAGGGAGGAGGCAGAGAGGAGTCCCGCCGCCGCCCCTCCTCCCTTGCATGCCGTGATGACGCAAGGGAGGAGGAGCGGCGGCGGCGCGGCTTCTCTCCGCCTCCCTGGCTTGGCATCACCAGCCAGGAGAAGCCGCGCTGCCGCCCCTCCTCCCTTGCGTGGCGTGATGACTCAAGGGAGGAGGGGCGGTGGCACGGCTTCTCTCCGCCTCCCTGGCTTGGCGTCGCCAGGCAGGGAGAAGCCAAGCCGCCGCCCCTCCTCCCTCGTGTGGCATGATGACGCAAGGGAGGAGGGGCAGCAGCGCGGCTTCTCTCCACCTCCCTGGCTTGGCGGCGCCAGGCAGGGAGAAGCCGCGCCGCCCCTCCTCCCTTACGTGGCGTGATGACGCAAGGGAGGAGGGGCGGCAGCACGGCTTCTCTCCGCCTCCCTGGCTTGGCGTCGCCAGGCAGGAGAAGCGCGCCGCCCCATCCTCCCTCGTGTGGCATGATGACGCAAGGGAGGAGGGGCAGCGGCGCCTTCTCTCCGCCTCCCTGGCTTGGCCGCCAGGCAGGAGGCGGAGGCGGAGAGAATTCGCGCCGCGCCCGCCTCCCTTGCGTCGTCACCCCTTTTCAGGCCGGCTTTAGGAGGGAGGGGCGGATCGGCTCGGCACCGGCAAGGGAGGGGTGGAGTCAGGGGCGGAGCCGATCTTCCCTCCCTCCTAAAGCAGAGCCGAGGGGAGCAGAGCAAAGGGAGGGCCGCGCGCATGCGCACTTTTTCAAATTTTGTTTCCGAATTTTTTTTATTTTGGGGGTTTTTTATTTGGGGGGGGGTCCGGATCTGCTGCCCCCCCCCCAAAAGTGCCACCCGAGGCCATGGCCTAGGGTGGCCTTATGGGTAATCCGGGCCTGTATATATATTTTAAGTTCATTCAGAATATCCACGTCTCCCTGTTGTATTTTCGTAATTCTTTACTGACCAGGAACTATTTCAATTTCTTCTAAATTTGAGAAATCAAAAGGAATAGGTGGTTTCACAATGTTCTCAACTTCTGTTAGCCTTGCTTTCAGTTTCTTCTGTGCGGCATCATATTCAGCCAAAAGCCTGGCAAATCTTGTCTGCACATTATCTAACATGATTTCTATGTGGTTCACCTTTTCCTCCATGTCTTTAGGATCTTTTCCTTCACTTGCAACCTCTAAATCGAGTAATCCGTCTTTCATAAGGATTTGCTTTCCCTTCTCTTCCAGCATTGCTTTTGCATCTGGATATTCTGTCAGAGCCTCCATTAGATCATCTTTATATAGACAAAACAAATCCGAATAGCCAATGCTTCTGATGTTGGCTGTCCTTCGATTTCCAGCCTTGCTGCCTTTAATGTTAAGAATGCTAATCTCACCAAAGTAACTGCCATCACTTAGGACAACAAACTGAGTGACTCCGTCGTCAGCTACCACGGCAAGTTTGCCTTCTTTAATAATGTACATTTCCCGTCCAATGTCACCTTTGCGGCAGATATAATCTCCAGGACTGTACACCTGAGGCTGTAGTTTTAAAACTAGTTCAACCAACAGACCAGCTTCGCAATCTGCAAAGATTCGGACTTTCTTCAATGTTTCTAGATGAACATTAATGGCGATTTCTGCTCGTAATTTATCCGGAAGAAACTTCAAGACTTTTCTTTCATCCACGGCCTTTTTATTTGTCCACAAATAATCGAACCACTTGATCACTCTTTTTTCTAAATCTTTGCTCACGTTCCGAAATTGCATGTACTGCTTGATGGCATCAATCCTCGCTTGAAATTCTTCTCGGGCAGCATTCATGTTAGAGATCATAGAGCCAATATTACCAACAATCGTAGCAAAAATTAACACACCAACTAAGAAGTCAACAACAACAAAAACATATTCGACATCTCTCACAGGAGGAGGTGTTTCACCAATAGTTGTTAGAGTCAATGTTGACCAGTAGAGGCTATATACATATTTTCTAGTAAGTCGACCAAATTCAGGATGGGTAATATTGGGATAGACCCATGTGTCTGTGCCAAAGCCAATGGCTTTGGAGAGTGAGAAATAGATACATGCATTCCAGTGGATAATAATTATAATATACATTACAAGATTTGAGATCCTGAAGATATTTGGGTAGCTTGTTCTTGTCTCTGTTTGCTGGAAGAATTCAAACAAACGGGATATTCTAAGTAACCTGTTTATTCTTATTTCAGGGTAGTTCAACCCTAATTTGAAATAAAGTAGATCAGTTGGTATGATGGAAAGTACATCTAATTTAAATTGAACTGTTCCCTTATATCTTTTCTTAAGTTTCACGTCTTCTTTCACCAACAAACCTTGTTCCAGGTACCCTAAAATAAAATGTAAATAAAAGACTTCCTGATGTTTTGCTTTTCAATTTTAATTTTTATTATTATTATTATTATTATTATTTATTTCAGCTTGGTAGCAGGGGCGGTCTAAGGTAATTCTAAGTTGTAAGCGAACACTATTTTGGCGCCCCCAAAAACATTATTCCCCCGCTCCTCCGGCTCCCTTTCACGGCTCCCCTCTTCTCCGCCGCCCCTCTCGCCTTCCCTGACTTACGGGTTTTCGCGCGCATACCCAGTGCCTACGGAGCTCAAGTGAACTCCGTAGGCACTGGGCATGCGCGGTGAAAATCTCAGCGCAGTGCCTACGGACCTCAAGAGAGGTCCATAGGCACTGTGCATGTGCGCTGAGGAGATGGCGCATGCGCAGTGCCTACGGAGCTCTCTTGAGGTCCGTAGGCACTGCGCATGTGTATCATCTCGCGCACATGCGCAGTGCCTACGGACCTCAAGAGAGGTCCGTAGGCACTGCGCATGTGCGCGGAGATGTATGCGTGCATGAGCAGTGCCTACGGAGCTCTCTTGAGGTCCGTAGGCACTGGGCATGTGCGCGTAAATCTCCGCGCACATGCGCAGTGCCTACGGACCTCAAGAGAGCTCCGTAGGCACTGCGCATGTGCGCGGAGATGTAGGCGCGCATGCGCAGTGCCTACGGAGCTCTCTTGAGGTCCGTAGGCACTGCGCATGTGCACGTAAATCTCCGTGCACATGCGCAGTGCCTACGGACCTCAAGAGAGGCCCGTAGGCACTGCGCATGCGCGCGAAACCGCGGAGCGCAGCGCAGCAGCAGGGCGGGCGACGCCACGGCACCTCACGATGGCGCCCCACCCCGCAGCGGCCAAGATGGCGCTCAACGCGGTCGCGTAGGCCGCGTAATGCCAAAGACCGCCCCTGCTTGGTAGACTGCTCACTCCGAAGCTCAGAGCGGTTTACAACAATAAAATACCAATAAAAACACATAACAACATTAAAACAGCGTTAAAACCAATTCCACCCCCCACCCCCCAGTAAAACTGTAACGGGACAGTAGTGATGTAGCGGCAGTGACAAAGATGTGACAAAGAACAAATACAAATATAGAGGCCATCTATATTATCGAATTATAGGATGTTGGTGCTATTCAATTGTGGTTTCATCCTATGGAATACTGTTTTGTAGTTTCAGTAGACCACGCGCTGTTGACCCACCGTTTAGCCATGACGGGAGTTAGGGGGACTGCCCTTAAATGGGTGGCCTCTTTTCTTCAAGATCGGGGACAATGAGTGGAGGTGGGAGGGATGGTTTCCGGGAGACTCCCATTAACTTGTGGGGTCCCACAGGGTGCCATCCTTTCCCCACTATTGTTCAATATCTACATGCGCCCCCTGGCCCAGCTGGTTCGCGACTTTGGTCTGGAGTGTCATCAGTACGCGGATGACACCCAGCTGGTGCTGAGAATGGATGGCAGGCCGGAGACCGTACCCGATTGTTTCCATCAATGCCTTGAAGCCGTGACTGGATGGCTGTGTGCCAGCCGATTGAAGGTGAACCCGTCGAAGACGGAGATCCTATGGCTAGGTCGTCCTGGATTGAGTGGATGCCGGCTGCCTACCCTGGATGGCAAGCTCTTAAGCCCGTCGTCCTCTGTAAAGAGCCTGGGAGTCCATTTGGACCCGCTGCTATCGATGGAGCAGCAGATCTCCATGGTATGCAGGACCGCATTCTTCCATCTGCGACAGGCTAGGCGGCTGGCTCCCTACTTGTCCAGAGACAACCTGGCTGCGGTGATCCAGGCAACGGTCATATCGAGGCTGGATTACTGTAACGCCCTCTACGTTTGCCTTCCCTTGTCGGCAATCTGGAAACTCAAGCTGGTGCATAAGAACATAAGAAGAGCCATGCTGAATCGGGCCTCAGCCCATCTAGTCCAGCATTCTGTGTCACACAGTGGCCCACTAGTTGTACACAGGGATCTCTAGCAGAAAGGAAGGCAAAACCCTCACCTGCTCCCGACCCCCCACAACCAGTACCTGGGGAAAATCCTGCCTGCCTCCATCAACACAGAGGTGGCTGCCGCTCGACTACTGGTGGGAGCATCAGTACGAGAGCAGATTACACCTATTTTGCAGCAACTGCACTGGCTACCAATAGAGTACCAAATTGTTTTCAAGGTGCTGGTATTGACCTTTAAGGCCTTGTATGGTCTAGGGCCGGCGTACCTGAGGGACCGCCTCACCCCATATATTCCCTCGAGATCACTACATTCAGAAGAGCAGAACCTCCTGCTAGTCCCTTCGATCCACGCCTGCAGACTGTCCACTACAAGATTGAGAGCCTTCTCTGTGGCAGCACCATCTCTATGGAACTCTATGCCAGTTGAAGTCCGCACCATCAAAGAACTGGCCCCGTTCAGGAGAGCTTGCAAAACATCTCTGTTTAGACAAGCTTTTAATCTCATTGGTTCCTAAGCATTGATGTCAATCAAGCTTAGACGTTAAACTGCAGAGATTCTGCAGATGCTTGCTCTTTGTTATAGTTGTATGTTTCCATGCTTTTATCTCTTTTTATGCTTTTAGTATTTTAGTATTGCTGTATTAAACTGCGTTATGATGTTTTGTATGCATTGTGTAAACCGCCCCGAGCCTGCTGGAAGGAGCGGTCTATAAGAATGAATAATAAATAAATAAATAAATAAATAAATAAATAAATAAATAGTTTGTTGAAAAAATTGCGAGAGAGCTCTAGTCCACTCCCATCAACCATAACAACCATAACAGAGCTCTCTAGCAAAGCCTCGTGGTTCGGCTTCAATCTGAGTTGACCTATGATAATAACTCAAACTTTGAAATCAAACTTTGTATATTTTCTAAAATAAATAAATGACTTTTTTCCTCCTATTCTGGCTCAAACAATAGATGCAACAAAATATGTTCTGATAAATGCTACTAGAAGAGGCAGCCTTGAGTGGTTTGCAATGAGGGATATTACTATTAGATTCTTCGGGCCCAAGGGCCGGAATCCAGGTGCCTGATCACCTTGGGGGCCGGAGCGGAGGGCGTGGCCGCAGCAAGGGCATGGCCGCTCGCGGGGCGGGGCCGCTCCCGCCCTGGCGCGCATGCCCAGTGTCCTGCGCGGCGGGCGACGTCAGGCGCCATGCCTGATGTCACCCAGCCCCGCCGGGGGGCGGGTCGTGCAAGATACCGGGCTTGCGCCCCAGGACGGGATCGGCGAGCCGCCCTCCGCAATGTGCCTAGCTCTTGCAGTGAGCTATGCTCATACCCAGTGAGCATAGCCCATGGTTGTGCTGGTTGAGATTATAAGAGTTATAATTCATCACATTTGGGTGGTAGAACAAACGGCCACAGCAGGTGAGTAGAGACATGATATCCTTGATAAGGATTACTGGCTTACCTTCCTTCAGGCACGGCCGCTGCAAGAGCTAGGGTCGCGGCGGAGGACGGCTCGCCGATCCCCCGGCCCGCCTCCCGCCCTGGTGCACATGCCTGGCATCTTGCGCAACCCGCCCCTTTTCGGCGCCTGACGTCACCCCGCCGAAAAGGGGCGGTCACGCAAGATGCCGGGCATGCGCGCCAGGGCGGGAGGCTGCAAGAGCTAGGGACACGGCGGAGGGCGGCTCCCCGATCCCACCCTGGCGCGTAAGCCCGTGAGCGGCCCTGCGCAAGAGAGGAACAGGTGGGGGGAAGTCCCGCCCCTAGGGCATCTGACGTGGCTTCCCTCCGCCTCCTCCTCACTCGCGCCGCCCCCCCCCCCCCCCGAGGACAAAATTTTTTGGAACTTTTTTTCCAATGTTTTTTTTTAAAAAAATAAAAACTGATGTCTTCCAGGGGGTTAGGGGGCCGTAGGGGAGGGGCTCGGGGGCCACGTATGGCTCCCGGGCCGCCTGTTGGACAGCCCTGTATTAGATCATCAGTACAGAACAAATATCCCCAATCTAGTGCCTCCTCAGATGTGTTGGATTATTATCCCCATCATACCCAGTGAGCATAGCCAATGGTTGGGCTGGTTGAGATTATAAGAGTTATAATTCATCACATTTGGGTGGTAGAACAAACGGCCACAGCAGGTGAGTAGAGACGTGATATCCTTGATAAGGATTACTGGCTAGATAGGAAACCACTGAGAATATCAACACCACGGTGTTGAAATTCTCCACAGTGGTGCAACAGGTTAAACCGTTGAGCTGTTGAATCTGCTGACCTAAAGGTTGGCAGTTTGAAGCAGTGGGTTGGGGCGAGCTCCCGCTGTTAGCCCTAGCTTCTGCCAACCTAACAGTTTGAAAACATGCAAATGTGAGTAAATCAATAGGTACCACTTCGGCATGAAGGCAATAAAAGCACTCGTGCAACCATTCTGGCAACACAACCAGGAGGTGTCTACGAACAAAAGGCTCCACTACTTGGAAATGGCTGGAGTTGAGCACTGCCTCCAGAAGCTATAGTTAAAGGGGAAACCTTTACCTTTGTTCTGTGTATTTGTGTGTCATTGCTATTTCACTGTGTTAAAGGCACTGAATGTTTGTCTATCTGTGTATGTTGTAATCCACTCTGAGTCCCCTTCAGGGAGATAGAGCGGAATATAAATAAAGTGTATTATTTATGTTGTTATTGTTATTATTATTAATCCTATTAAGAAATAGCTTTTTTTGCAAAGGTACTTCCAACAATATACTTATTCCTACCTACACAAAGTATTGCCAGATTATTTTTTCTTTGTTATTGGCCTCTTAAAATGCTTTCTAATATCCTTGGTGCAAAGAAAAACTTACTGGCATGATAATTGAAAAGAACATGCGCTTACCTGTCCTGGTTCTTACAAACATGTCAGCAACATAAATAACATCCGATATGTAGTCAAAAATAAACCACATTTGCAAATTGTTACTCTGAAGTTCATCGAAGCAAGCCCTGAAAAAGAAAGCAACAAAAGCAGAATTTAAAATTAACTATTCTTGTGCACAAAGTCAGCTAAATTGGATTCATGTTCTATGGACATTTACTTCTAGTAAATAAGGACTGCGGGATGGTGACACTGAATTTAATGAAGCCTCCAGCCACATGGGAACAACGAAGATTAAGTTTGTTTCTAGTAGAAATTATCACATTTTATATAGTCTATACTCCAGTAGCTCAATGGAGTACCATTCAATCCAGGAGTTTCATTTTCTAGCACAGGGCTGTCCAACTGGCGGCCCGGGGGGGGGGGGGGTCCGTCTACGGCCCCCCAGCCCCTTCCCTACGGCCCCCTAAGCTTTTTAATAAAGAATACAAATTGAAAAATAAAATAAATAATATTTTTTTAAAAAAAATACCTACTTCCGGGTTCGGACCAAGTATCGCGAGAATACGCAATCCACACGGGATTTCGCTGTCAACGCGAGATCACGCCGGCATTGACAGCGAAATCCCGTGTGGATTGCGTATTCTCACGATACTCTTCGGCTACTCTACTACTGGATCGCTGAGGCCCACAGACGCGATTAGGACATTCTTCGACTCAGTCGGTCGTCGCCTCTCTCGTCGTCCGGGTACTCCTGGATCCTGCGCGTTTGGAAAAGATAGGCCGAAGCAGCGGGCTCCTCATTCCCTCCCCCCATCTCCCTTCATGTATTAAATATAAAATTAAATATATTTAAAGATGAAATAAGGGGAGATGGGATACATTAAAATAAGGGGAGAGGGGAGGATGGAATTAAATATATTTAATATTAAATAAAAATTAGGGGAGGATGGAATTAAATATATTTAATATTAAATAAAAATAAGGGGGGAGGGGAGGATGGAATTAAATATATTTAATATTAAATAAAAATAAGGGGAGGATGGAATTAAATATATTTAATATTAAATAAAAATAAGGGGAGAGGGGAGGATGGAATTAAATATATTTAATATTAAATTAAAATAAGGGAGGAGGGGAGGATGGAATTAAATATATTTAATATTAAATAAAAATAAGGGGAGAGGGGAGGATGGAATTAAATATATTTAATATTAAATAAAAATAAGGGGAGGATGGAATTATATATTTAATATTAAATTAAAATAAGGGAGGAGGGGAGGATGGAATTAAATATATTTAATATTAAATAAAAATAAGGGGAGAGGGGAGGATGGAATTAAATATATTTAATATTAAATAAAAATAAGGGGAGGATGGAATTAAATATATTTAATATTAAATAAAAATAAGGGGGGAGGGGAGGATGGAATTAAATATATTTAATATTAAATTAAAATAAGGGGGAGGGACGGGGGTGGGGTGGGGGCGGAGCCGGAGAGAGGGCAGAGCCAGGGGCGGGGAGGGGGCGGAGCCGGGGTGGGGGCGGAGGCAGACCCTTAGGCCCCCCAGGTCATCAGTGACCGGAATTCAGGCCCCTGGACCGGTAGAAGTTGGACAGCCCTGATTCTCAAAGTGGGCGGTACCACCCCCTGGTGGGGGGTGAGGCGATCCAAGGGGGCGGTGGAAGGCTCAGGGGAATTTGGGGGGTGGTGAACCCCTTTAAGGGGGCGGAGAACAATTGGCCATTTAGGAGGTGTCCCTCTTCTTTGGCCCCGCCCCCTTCACTTTGACCTGCATATTAGATATGTCGGTCATCCAGAAGCTTAAACTGGTGCAAAACTCAGCTGCGAGATTCCTGGCCGGAGTGCCAGCCAGGGCTCATATCACTCCAACCTTGCAGCGATTGCATTGGTTGCCAATCGAGCACCGGATCATCTTCAAGGTGTTGGTCTTGAAGGCCTTGCATGGTCTGGGGCCGGTGTACCTAAGGGACCGTCTACTCCCATATGTTCCCCAGAGATCTCTCCGATTGGAAGACCTTAATCTCTTGCAGATTCCCTCCTTGCGAACCATTCACTTGTCGTCAACCAGGCAAAGAGCTTTCTCTGTGGCAGCACCATGCCTGTGGAACAGTTTACTGCCTGAAGTTCGAGGAATGAGCGAGTTACCGGCTTTCCGGCACTGTTCCGACAGGCATTTAGCCTTTGACCACTCTTGGCTATAGCAGAATACTATTGAAGTGGTTTTATACCGTATTGCTTTTATGTATCTATGTTATAACTTGATATGTTTCTTGTTATAGTTCGATATGATGTAAACCGTCCTGAGCCTACAGGAAAGGATGGTATACAAATCAAAATAATAAATAAATAAATAAATATTTGGATTAGAATTTGTAAAAGTAGCAAAATTATTTATGAAGTAGCAACGAAAATATGGTTGGGGGTCACCACAACTTGAGGAACCTTATTTAGGGCTCACGGCATTAGAAAGGTTGAGAACCACTTCATTAATACATATATCTTTCTGTTTAATTGCTTTTAATTTTTAAAAAATTAATTTCCAAGGAGGCGGTGAGTAAATTTTTTTTCTGGAAAGGGGGTGGTAGGCGAAAAAAGTTTGGGAACCACTGTTCTACACAATACTAGTGTTAGCTATGGTATCACTGCCATTTTCTGAGAGATTCTCCACTAGTGACACCCCCAAGTACTGCTTCTATTCAGTAGCTGTTTGAAACATAAGGGGTGCATCTACACTGTAATGTTGGGACTCACTGTCATGTCGCTCTTTCCCTTACACCCACAAAACCTCCACAGGTTTTGGCCTCACTATTTGATACAACATTGATTCTATCATGGAAAGACTTCCCACTTCCTTTGATTTCTGTTTCTATTTAAAAACAAATGAACATATGTAATATGAATTAATATGCCATTACATTACATTGTTTTACAATACCTAGCAATGATCATTGTCCAATTGTACATGACAGGCAATGTGATGCAAAAAAGCCAGTTGTAGTATAGGTTTCCTGAAGGATCGATGACAAATACCTCCTTCTTTCCCCTAAATAGTGAGCAGGGGGGAAAAACCAATGTTACTGAAGAACTGGTACAAAATGGCCATCCTGAACAAAATCCAACAACACCTAATTCAATTGTTTGCAATGGGTTAGCATGCAACATTCCACCTATGTAGGGGTTTTCTTGGTAAGATTACTTCAGAAGAGGTTTCTCTTTGCCCAAGGTCAGCCAAAGGGGTTCCATATCCAAGTGGAAATCCGAATCTCAGCTTTCACAGTCTCAGCTGCATTAAAATCACTACTGATCGAGAGGTCATGAGTTCGAAGCCTGCCCGGGTCGGGGTGAGCTCTCAACAAATTTGTGTAGCTTGTTGTCGACCTTTGCAACCCGAAAGACAGTTGCATCTGTCAAGTAGGAAATTTGGGTACCACTTTGTAGCGAGGCTAAATTTAACTGATTTCTGGAATGTTTAATTCCCTCTATGTCTGTCTATATATGTTGTATGTCAATGGCATTGAATGTTTGCCTGTATATATGCATTGCGATCCGCCCTGAGTCCCCTACGGGGTGAGAAGGGCGGAATATAAATGACGTAAATAAAATGAATAATAAATAAAATAATAGTTCAACGTTCAAACCACTACACCCCATTGGCTCTACTCCCATTCATATCACCCATGAGTTACCAATTCTAAATAGATCTCACTTTTCATGTCAGGAGTGACTTGAGAAACTGCAAGCTACTTCTGGTGTGAGAGAATTGGCCATCTGCAAGGATGTTGCCCAAGGGATGCCCAGATGTTTTGATGTTTTCCCATCCTTGTGGGAGGCTTCTCTTATGTCCCCGCATGGGAAGCTAGAGCTGACAGAGGGAGCTCATCCACGCTCTCCTCGGAATTAAACCTCCGACCTGTCGGTCTTCAGTCCTGCTGGCACAAGGGTTTAACCCAGGGGTGCTCACACGTTTTCAGCATTCGAGCTACTCATAAAACAACCAAGTCAAAATGATCTACCTACTCACTACAAAAATATGAAACATAGAACGCAATATCTGCTTTGAACTGGGTTTTCTGAGTCGACGCTGCCATATAATCTGATTCAAAGCAGATAACATGGGATTTTATTCAACTGTGTGGAAAGGACCTCCGATAACCCAGGGCCCTTCCACACATCCTATTTTACAGTTGACACACACAAACTGATGTGTTACTACTGAACGAATTGCTGCCAAATTTGGCCACAAGGCACCTACAAGGAGTGACCATCACTAAAAAAATGGATTTTGTCATTTGGGAGTTGTAGTTGCTGGGATTTATAGTTTACCTACAATCAAAGAGCATTCGGAACCCCACCAACAACAGAATTGGGGCAAACTTCTCACACAGAACCCCCACAACCAACAGCAAATGTTCATGGCAGAGAGGAAGGAAAGGAAGGAAGGAATGCGGGAGGGAGGGAGGGAGGAAACAGGAAGGAAAGAAGGCAAGGCAAGAAGGAGGGGAGAAAGGAAGGAAAGGAAGAAAGGAAATGAGGAAGGAAGGGAAAGGAGGGGGAGAGAGAGGGAGGGGGAAAGTGAAGGAAGGATGCGAAGTAGGGAAGGAAGGAAAGAGGGAAGGAAGAAAGGGAAGAAGGAAGGAAGGGAAAAAGGGAGAAAGAGGGGAAGGCAGAAGAACAGAAGGGAGGGAAAGAAGGACGAAAGGATGGGAAGTAGGGAAGGAAGAAAAGAGGGAAGGAAGAAAGGGAAGAAGGAAAGGAAAGGAGGGAGAGAGGAAGGAAGGAAGAACAGAAGGGAGGGAAAGAAGGGAAGGAAGAAAGAATGGGAAGTAGGGAAGGAAGAAAGGGAAGAAGGAAAGGAGGGAGAGAGGAAGGAAGGAAGAACAGAAGGGAGGGGAAGAAGGAAGGGAAAGGAGGGAGAGAGGAAGGAAGGAAGAACAGAAGGGAGGGTAAGAAGGGAAGGAAGGATGGGAAGTACGGAAGGAAGGAAAGAGGGAAGGAAGAAAGGGAAGAAGGAAGGAAGGGAAAAAGGGAGAAAGAGGGGAAGGCGGAAGAACAGAAGGGAGGGAAAGAAGGAAGAAAGGATGGGAAGTAGGGAAGGAAGAAAAGAGGGAAGGAAGAAAGGGAAGAAGGAACGGAAAGGAGGGAGAGAGGAAGGAAGAACAGAAGGGAGGGAAAGAAGGGAAGGAAGAAAGAATGGGAAGTAGAAAAGAAAGAATGGGAAGAAGGAAAGGAGGGAGAGAGGAAGGAAGGAAGAACAGAAGGGAGGGAAAGAAGGGAAGAAGGAAGGGAAAGGAGGGAGAGAGGAAGGAAGGAAGAACAGAAGGGAGGGTAAGAAGGGAAGGAAGGATGGGAAGTAGGGAAGGAAGGAAAGAGGGAAGGAAGAAAGGGAAGAAGGGAAAGGAGGGAGAGAGGAAGGAAGGAAGAACAGAAGGGAGGGAAAGAAGGGAAGGAAGAAAGGATGGGAAGGAAGGAAAGAAGAAAAGAGAGCGAGGGGGAGGGACAGGGAGGGAGAAAAGAGGAAGCCCCTCCACTGGCTTACCAACAGCTCCAAGTCCCAGTCCCCTGCCGAGACCACAAAATGGTAGGGAAAAAGGCGCGCATGACGTCATGGCGGCTGTGGAAATGGCATGGGCCATAGCAACGCTAGTCACACCGCCGCCACGCTGACTGGCCGGCAGCACCTGGGCGGCGGCGGGAGCCTGCCGGACGGGACTGAGCCTTCTCCCGCCCTGCCTGCGATCTACCAGGACGCCCTGCGCCAGGGCTGTCCAACTGCCGGCCCTGCAGGTGTTTTGGACTTCAACTCCCAGAAGTCCAAAACTCCCTAGCCAGTTTACCAGCTGTTAGGCTTTCTGGGATTTGAAGGCCAAAACACCTGCAGGGCCGGCAGTTGGACAGCCCTGCGGGCCTACGCGATCTACCAGTAGATCGCGATCTACCTAATGAGCACCCCTGGTTTAACCCATTGCGCCTCTGGGGGCTGATAAATAGATGAGATAATATATGAATGCACAGTTGCCATTCCCATGCATTGAGATCCTACAGTAAACTATATTATCCGAATACATTTGTTTTTAATAGAGGGCTGTTTTGAGAATGAATCTATATATATAAAAATCGAGTGGTCGTGCAAAGGACTTTATGCACGGCCAAACAATGCCCCCCAGAAACACCAATCCAACGACACACATTCCCCAGACCACGAGGTATAACCTTAACACAAATTTACCCACCTCCCTACCTTGCCACCCCCAAAACAAGCCCCCAAAACCGCCCATTGCCTCCCGTTCTGCGCTGGCGCGAGCGCAGAACACAGGGAGGGCAATTGCGCAGGCGCACTCAGACACCCCCCCCCCCACCCACCCCCCCATCCCGTCGCCCTCTCTCCTCACTCACAAGGACCTTCGCAGCCCACCTCCCTACCTTTACACCCCCCCCCAAAACGGCCCCCAAAAACCTCACGGAGCCGGATCACGCGGCCGCCGCCATTCCCGCCTCCTCCGCTGCCTTCTCGCCCTCCTCCCTCGCCTTCCAGGGGTTTACAGACCCGCGCGCCGCTCCTCCACCCGGGTGCCTTGGCCGGTGTTGTCGCCCCCTCCTCCTCTGCCTCCCCGGCCTCCTCGCCCGTCTCCCTGCCGTTCCCGGCCCGCTCGGGCGCCACCGGGACCACCTGGGAAGCGAGCGAGGAGGCCGCGGAACAGCCGCCCACAACACCACCCGGGGCCAGCCGCGGCCCCCGGGTCCGCCAGCCCCTCAAGGAAGCAGACACGGCGCCACCCGCACGTCCCCCGTCCCAGAGCAACTCGGGGGCGCCAAACTACACTTCCCAGAAACCTCCGCAGCCGGAAAGAGCCCTGCGGGGCCTTCTGGGAAGTGTAGTCCCGTGGAGCACTTCTCCCCAGGAGAGCCGGAACTTTGCAACACAGAGAAAGGGTGAGTGATAGAGAGAGAGTCAGAAAGAGAGAGGGGGGGAGTGAGAGAGAGGGAGGGAATAATAGAGAGAGAGAGTGAGAGAGAGAAAGAGGGGGAAGTGAGAGAGTGAGAGAGAGAGGAGAGTGAGAGAGAGAGAGACGGGGGAGGGAGAGAGAGAGACGGGGGGCAGGAGTGAGAGAGAGAGACGGGGGAGTGAGAGAGAGAGACGGGGAGAGAGAGGGGGCAGCAGTGAGAGAGTGAGACGGGGGAATGAGAGAGAGAGACGGGGAAAAGAGAGGGGGCAGGAGTGAGAGAGTGAGAGAGGGGGGAGTGAGAGAGAGAGTGAGAGAGAAAGAGGGGGGGAGTGAGAGACTGAGAGAGAGTGACAGAGAGAGGGGAGAGTGAGATAGAGAGACGGGAGAGAGAGACACACACACACACAGACACACACACAGACAGACACACACACAGAGAGACACACAGAGAGAAAGCGAGAGAGAGAGGAGATGTCATCCCAGAGAGAGGGAGAGAGGGAGAGAGAGAGAGCAGGAGTGAGAGAGGGAGGGAGGGAGGGAGGGAGTGATAGATAGGAATAGAGAGAGAGTGAGTGGTACATAGAGAGAGATTGGGTGATACACACAGAGTGAGTACAGAGAGATAGAGAAACACAGAGAGTGAGTGATAGAGAGGGAGTGTGATGGAGAATAATATACAGAGAGAGAGACAGTGATAGATAAAGATAGGGATAGATAGATAGAGAGAGAGACAGACAAACACAGGAAGTTATAGAGAGAGAGAAATAGGTAGATAGGGATAGAGAGAGAGATAGAGAGAGAGAGAGAGACTGAGAGAGACACAGAGAGAGAGAGACATGTCACAGCAACGCGTGCCGGGTTCAGCTAGTTATCAATAGAAGGCCAATTAAGAAAAAAAATATTATTGGCTAATATCATGGCAACAGTGAATATCTTGGCTGGCTACTGGAGAGTCAACCAGCATTAATTAAAGGCCAGATTTGATCCTATATGCTATTTCTATCATATAGAAATGATGTAGGTTCCAAAGATTAGATGGCTAACTCTTTTGTTAGAAACCACAGAAACACACACATAATAAGCATCACATTTCTTCAAGATGCATGTTCCTGCATATTGACATTATGTCGTGAGGTCTCTGAAAGCTGTAAACCAACCCGCACTACAGTAATAACATATGACTGTGTTCCAGTATTTTTCATGATATTGTACAGAAGTGTTTACCCCTAAAATAACGACACTTACTTCTCTTCCTTATTTTTCTTCTCGGGTTGATCTGTATTGCTCTTCTGGTTTTCTTTGTCTGCTTTTTCTACTGTGGACTTTTCTCTTTCACCATCGGATTTACTGGAAGAAGGGTCAATATGATAGAGTCATTGCAATAAAAAAAGTTTTGAAATAGTATAGCATTTCAAGCCTCTATCAAGGCTATATAACCCAGATTATCCATGTTATTTGCTTGGAACTGGGTTATATGAGTTTACGCTGCCACATAATCAAGGTTAAATTGGATTTTATATGGCTGTGTAGAAGGGACCAAGGAAGCTCCTTTTTGCCAAAATTTTAAAAAGAAAATACCAAAATTTAAAAAAATTGGAAAAAATTGAAGGCATTAAAAGAAAAAAAATCTCCAGATGTCTTTGAAGTCTTCTAGAACAGGGCCGTCCAACTGCTGCCCCGGGGGCCGTATACGGCCCCCCATCCCCATCCCTACGGCCCCCTAAGCTTTTTAATAAAAAATAAAAATTGAAAAATAAAATAAATAATAAAAATTAAAAAAAATTACCTACTTCCGGGTTCGGAGCAAGTATCGTGAGAATACGCAATCCACACGGGATTTCGCTGTCAACGCGAGATCACGCCGGCGTTCACAGCGAAATCCCATGTGGATTGCGTATTCTCGCGATACTCTTAGGCTACTCTACTACTGGATTGCTGAGGCCCACAGACGCGATTAGGACCTTCTTCGACTCAGTTGGTCGTCGGCTCTCTCGTCGTCCGGGTACTCCTGGATCCTGCGCGTTTGGAAAAGGTAGGCCGAAGCAGGGGGCTCCTCAGGGGGCTCCTCATTCCCTCCCCCCATCTCCCCTCATGTATTAAATATAAAATTAAATATATTTAAAGATGGGAAGAAAGGAAGTATAAAAGACAGGAAGGAATGTTACTGTTGGTCTTTGGCACAAGCGCACACGTATGTACATATAGATATGCACACATACACACATATATACATGCACTGAAATATACACATGCACACATGCATACACACATCTGTGCTTACACACATCTGCACATATACACGCATATACATATACAAAAACACACATATACATAAGTACACACATATACACGCATATACATATACACGTATACATAAGTACACACACATACATACACACACAAACATATATACACATAGATACAAATCCATATATATATATAATACACACACAAAACACACATATATAGACTGGGACACAGGAAAGAGAAAAAGCCACAGCAGCGCTAGTAGTTTATATATGAATGAAGTTCAAAAATAATTTCCCTCGGCACACCTGATGATCTCTCATGGGACATTAGCGTTCCGCGGCACACTGGTTGAAAATCACTGCACTAAGGTATATCGATACTGAAACTTATTTTTTTTATTTACTTGAACTTTGTTTTTGGTTTGTGCTTTCTTGCTTCCCAATGGACACTATTTATTTATGTATGTATTTAGCGCATTTGTATCCCGTCCTATTTTCAACCTCCGAAGAGGGACTCCAGGGTGGCTTCCAATGATGTAAAAACACCAATAAAATACACAATTACATAAAATGATAATAAATATGCCTTTAAAAACACTTTGCCAGGTTTAAAACAGTGGAGAGAAACAAAGCTTACTCTGCAATCAGGGGCGGACCTACCTGTTCCCGGGGGGTACTCGAAAAAATTTTTTGCGCCCCCCCCAGTTGCTCCCAAGGGGAGCCCAGTGTGCACGCGCCAATCTGTGCGCATGCGCACTGACTTTAGAGCGCGCCTCCCGCTTTGGAGCCTAGTGCGCGTGTGCGAAACTGCGCACACGCGCACTGACTCCAAAGCGGGAGGTGTGTTCTGGAGCCAGTACACATGCGCTGAGCCGGGCGTCCGCACATGCGGAAGTGCAGCCGAGTGCCCGGGCGGCGGGGCCGCCTAACAAAGGCCCGGCTGGCGCGGCGATGCGGCGCTGGCCGCAGGGGCCGGCTGCGGAGGCCTGGCCAGCGCAATGGCGGGGCAGGGCGGCACGGGCGCGGGTGGTGGCGCAGGGCGGAGCCGGCGCGGGACGCCCCCCGGATGACGTCGCCCTACACGCCTGCGTAGTCAGCCTAATGGACGAACCGGCCCTGTCTGCAATAAATGTGGAAACTCAATGATTGCTGCCATTATCCTTGTTTACCTTTTGATGGATTTTACTGTGCTACCCAGAAGGAATGCTTTTACCAACTCAATGAGGCAGATCCCTGTAACTACATGTGCAATTCCACGAGGAAGCCCAGCGTGTCAGTAAAAGATGTGTAACATTCCTTTTTGGTAATTCTTCTCACAGTCTTCTGTAGGCAACCCTGAAAAATTGTAGCTGAAATCATCTGAAGTGACATTGATCTTATCCTCCTGTAGATGTCAGCAAGGTCTCGACTTCTTTTTGGCAGCTACTGTCTTGCCTCATAATACTTTCCTACATCCCATCAGCATAAATCCCTTTTTGCAAGCACAGCTGTGTCCATATATAACATTTCTATTGCTTGAAAGGTTTTACGTTTTAAAAAATCCATCCTCATCCATGGGATCATTAAAAAATGTTTTTATGGGAAGTAAACTGGATGTTTCCAAGCAATTTGGTTAACCTGTTTTCCTCCCTCTTGAATACTGTTGTTTTAGGTTGTATGCTACCGAGTACAGAAACTTTTTTCAGTTGCAAGCCACTGTGAGCAATCTCTGCATAGAAAAGTAAATTAAATTTTGGGTTGCTGTGAGTTTTCTGGGCTGTATGGCCATGTTCCAGAAGCATTCTCTCCTGACATTTCACCCACATCTATGGCAGGCATCCTCAGAAGTTATGAGGTCTGTTGGAAACTAGGAAGCTATTAAAATTAAATTTTATTTCCTGCCTCAAGCCAAGTGGTAAATATTTTTAAATAAATATTTATTAAAATAAAAAGAAATTAAAAAAGATACAAGCAAAACCAATCTACACACATCCTACACTTCTATCATACCACATCCCAAGAAAAAAAGGAAAAAAAGGAAAAAAAGAGAGAGAATAAATAAATAAAAGATATTTATTTATTTATTTCCACCATTTCTACCCCGCTCTTCTCAACCCCCGAGGGGGGACTCAGAGCGGCCTAACAACGGCAACAATTCGATGCCAAAAACACAGTATACATATAATAGAAAACCAAAAACAGTCAGAATTAAAATACATTAAAATACAGTTAGCATTAAAATACATTAAAATACAATTAGCATTAAAATACATCATATACATTCACATAGCTGTCGCCATTACAGACCAACTTCGCCGCCAGCTGGATCGGGGCGGATCAGCCCTGCTTGTTTTGTTAGATCTAACAGCAGCGTTTGATACCGTAGACCATGCACTGTTAGCCCACCGTTTAGCCGTGACTGGGGTTAGGGGGACTGCCCTTAAATGGGTGGCCTCCTTCCTCCAGGATCGGGGACAACGTGTGGAGAGGGGAGAGGAGGTATCCGGGAGGCTCCCATTAAGTTGTGGGGTCCCCCAGGGGGCCATCCTCTCCCCTTATTATTCAACATCTACATGCGCCCCCTGGCCCAGCTGGCCCGTGACTTTGGTCTGGAGTGTTATCAGTACGCGGATGACACCCAGCTTCTGCTGAGAATGGACGGCAGGCCGGATACCGTACCCGATTGTTTCCATCTATGCCTCGAAGCCGTGACTGGATGGCTGCGTGCCAGCCGGTTGAAGGTGAATCCGTCAAAGACGGAGATCTTGTGGCCCGGTCGCCCTGGGCTTGATGAGTGCCGGTTGCCTACCCTGGATGGCGAGCAACTAAGCCCGTCATCCCTTATTAAGAGCCTAGGTGTCCAATTGGACCCCTTGCTGACCATGGAGGCCCATGTCTCCATGGTCAGCAAGACGTCATTCTTCCACCTACGGCAGGCTAGGCGACTGGCCCCCTACCTGTCCAGGGATGACCTGGCCACGGTGATCCAAGCGACGGTCATGGACTACTGTAACGCCCTCTACATTGGCCTTCCCTTGTCGACAATCCGGAAACTCAAGCTAGTGCAGAATGCCGCTGCTCGCTTGCTGGTGGGAGCACCAGTGAGGGAGCACATCACTCCCATTCTTCGGCAACTGCACTGGCTTCCCATCGAGTACCGAGTTGCCTTCAAGGTGCTGGTTTTATCCTTTAAGGCCTTACACGGTCTAGGGCCTGTGTACCTAAGGGACCGCCTTACCCCATATGTTCCCCCGAGATCACTACGCTCGGAAGAGCAGAACCTTTTGGTTATTCCATCATCCCGCTCCTGCCATCTATCCAGCACAAGACAACGTGCCTTTTCGGCCGCGGCACCTGTGCTCTGGAATTCGCTTCCAGGTCATATTCGGGAAATTCCAGAACTCGCCCCTTTCCGAAGGGCGTGTAAGACTGCCCTCTTCAGGCTGGCGTTTGGCTAAACCCAAACGCAATCAACATGCTCACGCCTGATCCAAGAATTGTAGTCCTGCGGTCACTATGGCCATGCATTCGTTTTTACTGTATATTTTATTGTATGTTTTACTGAATGTCTTATTGTACATTTTAGTTGCTGTAATCCGCCCCGAGCCTGCAGGGAGGAGCGGAATATAAAATGGAATAATAAATAAATAAGTTAAAAACAGTATTCCGTCCATCATAGAAGCATTGGGTCTTGTCCACCAGCTTGCCATTACAATCCAATCTAAAGTGCTGTATCGTGCTAATGTGAAAACGCCTGGTCCCATAGCCAGGATTTCACTTTTTTCCTGAATGTCAGGAGGGATGAGGTTGATCGTATATCAATTGGGAGTGCGTTCCACAGACGAGGAGCCACCACCGAGAAGGCCCTATTGTCAGATTATTGCATTTTGAATAGCAATTCATGAGTCAGCACAAGATATATTTTCGCAGTTTGAGATGACCTGCAGTGTGACATGTTTGACACCAGATGGCGCTGTCTCAAGACTGCTAAATGGAACCTTGAGGAATGTCAAAATGACAGTTGGGATTGAATATCTGTGAGGAAAGGATGTTTAGAAAGGTAGCTGTGATGGCTGTTGTTTTTCGATGTTTTGCCAGTTATTGTTAAATACAATTCAATACAAAGTTATATATTTACCTTGTGACCACCGATGGGGAATTAAACTTCTATATTTCAGTTGCCTATCCGCTGTGACATAAATACTCGACGCCGAAGACCTATTTCTCGTCTCCACCAACCACATTTGAGAAGTTGGCGGGAGCGAGAGCAGGGCCTCCCCGGATGATCTTAAATTACGAGGTGGGACGTAGCGGCTGATGTGTTTGGACAAGTAAGCTGGTCCAGAACCGTATAGAGCTTTAAAGGTCGAAACCAGCACTTTGAATTGAGCTCGGAAATGGACAGGCAGCCAGTGGAGCTGACACAACAAGGGGGGGGGGGGGTATGCTCCCTGTATGTAGCTCCAGTTAGTAGTCTGGCTGCCGCCCGTTGGACTAGTTGCAGTTTCCGAACTGTCTTCAAAGGCATCCCAGTAATCTATTTGGGATGTGACCAGAGCGTGGACGACCATAGCCAGATCAGACTTCCCAAGGTACGGGTGCAGCTGGCGCACGAGTCTTAACTGTGCAAAAGCTCCCCTGGCCACCGCCGAGACCTGGGGTTCCAGGCTCAGCGATGAGTCCAGGATCACTCCCAAGCTACGAACCCGCGTCTTCAGGGGGAGTGTAACCCCGTCCAACACAGGCTGTAACCCTATGCCCTGTTCGGCCTTTCGACTGACCAGGAGGACCTCTGTCTTGTCTGGATTAAGTCTCAATTTGCTAGCCCTCATCCAGTCCGACACAGTAGCCAAGCACCGGTTCAAAGTCTGGACAGCCTCCTTGGTGACAGGTGGAAAGGAGTGACAGATCTGGACGTCATCTGCGTACAGATAACACCTTACTCCGAAACTCCAAATGATCTGACTTCCGCTCTTCCTTCTTAAGCTATTACTTATATTTTTATTACCATTCTAATCTTCTTCTCTCTCTTATGAAAACAAAAAACAAAGGTAACAAAAAGAAAAGAAAGAAGAAATACATTTTCTTTTCCTTATTATATTACAATTAATTTTCATTTTTTCATATAATCCTCAAAAGCCTTCCAATCTGTTCCTTTATCTCATTTTCCATTATTTCGTCTTAACCAAAAAGTTAATTTGTCCATATATTTAATTTCCATTATTTTGCCCAGCCATTGTGTCCTCGGAGGTATCTTTTCTTGTTTCCAAATTTTGGCAAAAATCATTCTAGCCGCCGTTGTGAAATACTGTATGTAAATAACTTTTCATTATTTACATCATTAAAAACATTTTGATGTGTTCAATCCAACCAATCCAACATGATTCGTAGCAAAACAAGAAGTTTCATATGATGAGGACAAGAAAACGAATCTCCAAATAAAATACTCTATCGAAAATGTCCATCTCCAAATAAAATGTTACCAAACTGCAAGTGACAAAGTGGAACATGCTTAACCCTATTTGTTTCCGTAGGGCAGTGTTTCCTAATCTTTTTTGAGCCACGGCACACTTTTTACATTTACAAAATCCTGGGGCACACCACCAACCAAAGTGACACAAAATGACACTCTAACACAGTAATACATATAGTTAATATGTTTTTAAATGTATTTATACACTCAGTGTGAAACCTGGGCCTGTTTCGATGAACTCAACATAGATATCCTGGCAGGAATGGCAAAAAGACAAAAACTTCTCACACAGAACTCCCATAACCAAGAGAAAATACTATAAGAGTTTGGTGGGCATTGACCTTGAGTTTTGGAGTTGTAGTTCACCTATATCCAGAGAGCACTGTGGACTAGGGTTCCCATAGGTCCCTTATTCTAAGGGACGTCCCTTATTTTGGCCCTAAAATTTGTGTCCCTTATTTTCAGGCCCTGTCCCTTATTTTTGACTAGCAGGACAGGACTGGGCGGGGTTGACCAGAGGAAGCTGCGCACTGTGGTTTCCACGGCAATGCCTGCCCGGGGATTCCAACTCGCAGGGCAGCCTGCGTCCCCGTTGGAAGGAAGAGGCGATACAGGACTTTTTCAAAGTACAGTAGACTAATTAACCGTTACGCAAGGGGAATGTTGGATCATGTTGGATAAAGATAGTTTCTGGTTACTTGAGAGTTACTCTTAAAATAGGCCTAGCTGTGCATCCCAATACTATACAATGCTGTGTATCCCATACTATACTATACCATTAGCTACTGACATAATAATAATGTAAATGTACTGTCTTATAAAATTTATTTTATTTTAATGTTTAGACAGTGCACTTTTAAAGTCAGCAAAGTCAAGTACTAAATAGAGATGGAGAAAATTAGGTAGTTCTAATAATGTTTTTCTGCATGACAAAGCATGCAGAAACATACCATGTCCTGTTAAGAGGGTGTAAGTCAGGTTTTTTTGTGAGTTTCAATCATTATCTTATTCTGTTAATAAAACTATATCTACCTAATGTTTGAGTTTCAAGATTTTAATGAAGTGTCCCTTATTTTTGTGAAAAATCCCGTAAATGTCCCTTATTTCTTATATCAAAAAATGGCAACCCTACTGTGGACTCAAACAATGTTGGATCAGGACCAAACTTGGCATGAATACTCAATATGCCCAAATTGGAACACAGATGGAGTTTGGGGAAAATAGACCTTGACATTTGGGAGTTACAGTTTCTGGGATTTATAGTTAACACACAATCAAAGAGCATCCTGAACTCTTGCAACAATGGAATTGAACCAAACTTGGCATATTGAACTCTCATTACCAACAGAAAGTACTGAAAGAGTTTGCTTGGAAATTGACCTTGAGTTTGGAAGTTGTAGTTCACCTACAGTACACCCAGAGAGCACTGTGGACTCAAACAATGTTATGTTATGTTGTTGTTGTTTTTCTATCCAGAATCACAATGTTGGAAGGAGGCTCACCACTTTAAGGTCCCTAAAACAGGCATGGGAAAACTTCGGCCCTCTGGGTGCTTTGGACTTCAACTTCCACCATTCCTAACAGCCTGAGGCCCTTTCCTGCTTAAGTGGCTGAAGGGAGGGGGGGGGGAGAAGGCTGCTAGGAATGGTGGGAGTTGGAGTCCAAAACACCTGGAAGGTCCAAGTTTGCCCATGCCAGCTTTTGACAGAGACCTCTTCCTCCCTCTTCCCCTTCGCGCCCTTTCTTCCCCCTCCTGCCGAACACTTACTTTTTCTTCTACACTGCCGCTTCTGCCACCATTTTGATCTGAGCGGGCGCTACTAGGTAGACCCCAGAGCAAAGCGAGGCAAAGCGAGCAGAGCGAGGCTGGGAAGAAGGGAGCCCGAGTGGAGAAGAAAAAGTGTTTGGCAGGAGGGGGAAGAAAGGGTATTGGAGGTTCCAATTTCCCACGGCACACCTGATGATCGCTCACGGCACACTGGTTGGGAAACACTGCAGTAGGCAGTGTAGTTTTGTCTTGTGCAATGCGTGTTCATGCATCTGCGAATGTGCATACAATTGTGTTGTGTTTTCTGGATATGTTTTCTTCCAATAAGAGTAATCACTCAATTAAAAAAACATTGTCAACAACAATCATTCGGCCAAATGGAGAGATGTGTAGGGTTAAAAATAATCATGTTTCAGCCAAATAATGGTCATAATCCAAATAAAGTTAATTACTAGGCCTGAGCAATCATGGTTCTAGATGGTTCTAAAGTACTTACAAAACTAAAGTTCTGGTGGTGAACACTAGGTGGCGCTGGTGCTTTGCTTCTACAGTGTTGCTAAAGTTCTGGTGGTGAACATTTCAGAACTCTAACAAAACTTTCAAAACTTCATTATTATTTAATTAATGGCGATTTTTAAGACAGAACCAATTAGGAACTTATAATTTATAATGAAATTTTGAAAGTTTCGTTAGAGTTCTGAAATGGTGGGGAGGAGGGATAGAGCCTTCTCGGTGGTGGCTCCCCATCTGTGGGAACGCACTCCCTATTGATATTCGATTAGCCTCATCCCTAAAACCCCTGGCATTCAGTAAAAAAAAGTGAAATCCTGGTTATGGGACCAAGCGTTTGCACTTTGCATCTGTTGCTGTCTGGCACTTTTTGATTGGATTGAGATGGCAATCTGGTGGACAAGACCTAATGCTTATGGGTGGAATACTGTTTTAACTGTTGTGAATGTACACAATGCATTTTAATGTTAATTGTATTTTTAATGTATTTAATTGTTAGGCCACTCTGAGTCCCCCCTCGGGGGTTGAGAAGAAGCGGCGTAGAAATGATGGGAATAAATAAATAATAATTAATAAATGTTTACCACCAGAACATTAGCAACACTGTAGAAGCAAAGCACCAGCGCCACCTAGTGTTCACCACCAGAACTTTAGTTTTGTAAGTACTTTAGAACCATTTAGAACCATGATTGCCCAGGCCTATTAATTACTTACCTTGTCTGGTTTCAGTAAGACATAGGCCTTTTCAACACAGCTGAATAAAATCCCACATTTTCTGCCTTGAACTGGAATATATGGAAGTGTGAACTCAGATAACCCAAAGCAGATATTGTGGGATTTTCCGCCTTAATATTCTGGGTTATATGGCTGTGTGGAAGGACTTGATATCATATTAGTGGGATTTTCCCCCACAGAAATGCTTCACTACATATATATGTGTTTGACTGAATTGTGATACTGAAATACGATAACAATATAGTAAAGAACAGGCTTGGCATTAAAAGAAAAACTGATTCACATTCTTTACCTTGTTTCACCGTCTTGTACTTTTTCAGTACTTTTACTCCTGTCCTGGAGAGCCGAATTACGAATATTTGAATGAGCACGATGGGTTTCAATCGCCCCTATTCTTGTGGTCATAATTGGAATCTATTACTTGAGAAACAATGAGGAAAAATATGTTTAATCAGAACAGAGAAAAGATTTTAAATATAAGACACAGTATTGCAACTAAATAGGCAGGAATGATCTAATAAAAAGAAAACATATCCCGTTGAGACTTCAACTAAAGATATCCAAACAATGGAAACAAGTTTCAATCATATACATGCTATCTGGAGAGTAAGCCCCACTGAATTTATTTCAGAGCAGGCATACATAGTAACTGAGGTTGAATCACAATTGTTTATTGGTTGTATTCAAATGAGTAGTACAAAATAATAGTAAACAGTACACAAATAAGCAAAAAAAAATAGGAACAAAAGTATTTTGCATATGAATTTAGCCGAAGATAAGCACATTTATGGGGTTGCACTCCCCTGAAGTCATAGGTCCGCAGCTTGGGTGTCCTCCTAGACACCCAAGCTTGAAGCTCAGGCATCGGCAGTGGCTGGGAGGGCCTTTGCACAATTAAAACTCGTGTGCCAGCTGCGACCGCACTTCATGAGGTCGGATCTGGCCATGGTGGTCCACACCTTAGTCACCTCCAGATTGGATTACTGTAATGCACTCTACGTGGGGCTGCCCTTGAAGATGGCCCCACGGGCGGCAGCCAGATTATAACTAGAGTGTCTTACAGGGAGCGGTCAACCCCCCTGTTCAAGGAGCTCCTCTGGCTGCCATTCATCTTCTGGTCCCAATTCAAGGTGTAGGTTCTTACCTATAAAGCCCTGAACGGTTTGGGACCTGCCTACCTGCGTGACCGCATTTCTGTCTATGAACGCAGGCGATCTCTCCGATCATCTGGAGAGGCCCTACTCTCGCTCCCGCCCCCGTCACAGGCGCAATTGTTGGGGACAAGGGAGAGGACCTTCTCTGTAGTGGCCCCCCGACTCTGGAACTCACTCCCCAAGGATATCAGACAAGCCCCCACATTGGCAGTTTTTAGGAGGAGCCTAAAACATTGGCTGTTCCAATGTGCCTTCCCTGAATAAAGTAAATAACGCCCTGCTGTGATCAATTCTTCGCAAAATGTCCTCAGAAGCACTTTAACTATCTGTTGGGTTGTCTGCCCCACATTATCCTTTAAACCTCCCTGCTACATACATTCTATCTCTGATCGCATCCAGTGTTTATTTATTTTAAAATTTTAATATTTCACATCCGGCCCGGTCATAATGGTTTTAAATTGTCTGTTATTGCTTACGTGTAAGTTATATTGATTGTATTGTTTTATTATTTGTTGCTGTTTTGTTTTATTATGTGTCATTGGGCTTGACCTCATGCAGGGGCGGTCTAAGGTAATTTTAAATGGAACATTAGCGCCCCCAAAAACATTATTTTGCGCCCCAAAAAACATTATTTTTGGTCCCTCCCTCCCGCATGCCCAGAAGCTCCTGTGCGCAGGCGCAGAAGCCTGTAAACACAGCACTCCCTGTTCGGCACGCGCCTCCCCTCCGCGCATGCCCAGAAGCTCCTGTGCGCAGGCGCAGAAGCCTGTAAACACAGCACTCCCTATTCGGCACGCAGGGAGGTTTGCTCGCAGGCGTCGGAGCACACAAGGCCCAAAGCGAACATCGGCCGGCCGCTGCCTGGCGGGCGGGCGGGCGAATGCGCCCTTTACCCAGATGGCGCCCCACGCAGCAGCGTCCTTTGCCTACCGGTAGGACCGCCCCTGGCCTCATGTAAGCCGCCCCAAGTCCCCTTGGGGAGATGGTGGTGGGGTATAAATAAAGTTATTTTTTATTTTATATTATTATTATTATTATTTAAATTCCATCGAAAGAAATTGGACATACAAAGCCACTCTATATATGTACTTAGTCTGATGTAAACACAGGTCTGTAGCTGTAAACATGGGTTTTATTTTTAAATAGTGTTGGATAAAAATATGCTATGAAATATGCCTAAATTTATTCTGGCACTCATCGGGAAAAACTGTGTTATTTCTCATAATTTAGTAATCACAGATTAGCAGCATAATAGGAGGGTTGTACAATAAATAGCAAAATAAATGCACATTGCTCCTCCTTTGATGGCTTGTATGTTTTTCTCCCAGGAAATAATTAGTATCTTCAGCTCGACCACATTTCAACGTTACCCACTCGTATCGTTCCATTTAGCATTCCAGGTGTCAATCATCCATCTATTAATAACCCACCCCTACATTTGCTCACGTCTTTTAAACGAAACCGACTAACATAAATAACAAATTACCAACCTCATTGTATTCATTCCATATTCTGCGGTGAATCCTGCGTGGATGATGAAGTCCTTGGCTTCCTAGAAAAAGGAAGTCTATGAAAGAAACAAATTGAGGGAAATCAATGAACTCCAAAATGAAAACAATGCAGCTGTTGCTCTTGCAATATGACAGCATTATAGTGCCTGCTTGTGCTTACCTTGGAAACGTAATCTGCTGTCCTTTGTACTGAAAGAAATCCTTTAAGTCTCCACACTGTAGCAGCCACGGATCATGAAAATCCAAAAGCAAGGAAAGAAGAAATGCCTTTTTAAGAGTACTTTAGGTATGCATGATGCAACAAGTAGCATTCCATTCTTACCCAGTTAAAAAAATAGTGCAATATTATCAGATTAAAGATATGTATAACCAAGACAATAAAATTGGTTTCTCAGATAGGGAGGACATTTGGTTAAAATTGATCAAAGCGGATAAGAAAAACATCACCAAAATTTATAATAAACTATTAGACTGGGAGACTGAAACAGAAGAAGTGGACGGTGCGGCGCTGTGCCCAGCGCCGTCTGTGAAGAGCCATGGGGTCCATTTGGACTCCCAGCTGACCATGGAGGCCCAGGTCTCCATGGTCAGCAAGGCTGCTTTTTTCCACCTCCGCCAGGCAAGGAGGCTGGCCCCCTACCTCTCCCGGAACGACCTGGCCACGGTGATCCAAGCCACGGTCATCTCTAGGCTAGATTACTGTAACGCGCTCTACGTTGGCCTTCCTCTGTCGTCCATCCGGAAGCTCAAGCTGGTGCAGAACACTGCCACCCGGCTCCTGTCTGGCACGCCAGCAGGTTGCCGAATAACACCTGTTTTGCAGGATCTGCACTGGCTTCCTATTGAGCACCGGATCGCCTTCAAAGTGTTGGTTCTTATCTTTAAGGCCTTGTACGGCCTGGGGCCAGCGTATCTGAGGGACCGCCTCACTCCTTATTGCCCAGCGAGATCACTACGGTCAGAGGATGCCAACCTCCTGGAAATACCATCTGCAAAGTCGGCACACCTGACATCCACCCGCTGGAGGGCGTTTTCCGTCATAGCCCCTACGCTGTGGAACGCCCTCCCGGCTGAAACTAGGGCCCTGAGAGATCTACTCCCATTTAGGCGGGCCTGTAAAACCCATCTGTACAGGCAGGCCTTTGGAGAGTAGGCCCGTGTACTTTGGGTACTGCGCTGGCACCTGTTGCTGCTCCGCTTGTAGTAGGCCCTGTCCTGCTATTGTTTTAATTGTTTAATTGCTCAATTGTTTTATGTTTTTAATTGTTTATGTTTTAATCCTGTTTTATGCCTCTGGCTTTGTGAGCCGCCGCGAGCCCCCGGGAGTCGGCGGCATAGAAACCTCAATAATAAAAATAAAAAAATAAAAAAAAATGTATGGTTATTTGGGCAAAAAATATTGGCAGACAGATAAAATTACACGAATGGCAAATAATCTGGAACAAAAAACTAAAATATACATATGCCTCGGATTTGAAGGAAAATTGGTTAAAAATGTTCCACCGATGGTACGTAACACCTAAAAAGATAGGCATTATGTACAAGAAAAGCCATTCAAATTGCTGGAAGTGTAATTCACATGTGGGAAGTTATTTCCACATGTGGTGGTCATGTCCAAAAACCACTGAATTCTGGAGAATAATCCATAAAGAAACCCAGTCTATATTACAACTCAAGTTTCCGCTTAAGCCAGAGTACTGTTTATTGGGTTTAAATGACAACGAATTTAGACCAGACGATAACAGGGATAAACTCTTTACTTATATGACTACTGCAGCACCGTTAGTATTTGCTAAAGAATGGAAGACAGATCTAATACCCAAATCGAACTTATGGATACAGAAGATCTATGAGATAAAGGATATGGACAAATTAACTTATTTTCTAAGAAGAAATACGGGATCCCCAAGAAAATCAACCGACTGGTCATTACTAGAAGAATATATGAAAAAGAAGGAATGAATGGACAAATAGAGAAATACTCACAGAGAGAAGAATGGAAATCAACATGTAAATAGTAGGCATGAGAAAAATGAAACGGAAATTAAAAGGATTCGTAAGAGAGTCGTATGTCATGGGACTGTTGAGCTTTTACGGATCGCTGCCGCGAACCCGGAAGTAGACTTCCTTTTACGGTCCTTGAGGCCAACAATTTGCGTTATGATCGTAATAAATTATTAATTATTAATTAATTAATTATTGTACTACGTACTCACTTCTCCCTGTCTTCTCCCCCTCATTTCCTTCCCGCCTTCATTCAGCTTCTTCTTTTTCCCGCATTTCTATGGGGAACTGGAAGTGACGCTGCTGCTAGGTAGGCAATGCATTCTGGAAAGTGTAGTCCTCCACGCTTTCCCCCCCTCCTTCTCTTCCCCGTTGCTCTGCTGCCATGCCCCATCGCAGGGGCCAGCTTCACACACACACACACACACACACACACACGCGTGCTTCTCCTCCTCTCTCTCCCGGCGCTCTCAGATGCTTCTCTTCCCCGTTGCTCTGCTGCCATGCCCCATCGCAGGGGGCCAGCTTCACACACACACACATGCGCGCTTCTCCTCCCTCTCTCCCGGCGCTCTCTCAGATGCTTCTCTTCCCGTTGCTCTGCTGCCATGCCCCATCGCAGGGGCCAGCTTCAGCCCTCCAGGTACGTGTTTTGGACTTCAACTCCCACCATTCCTCACAGCCTCAGGCCTCTTCCTTTTCCTCTCAGCCTGGGCAAACTTGGGCCCTCGCTCCCTCAGGATCGGGGTGAGAGAGAGGCAGCGAGGAGCGAGGGGGTCTCCCTCCTTTTTTGCTGCTTCCAAGAATAGAACACCCCCCTCCATCCCTCCCTCCCTCCTTCCTATTTGGAGAGTCCCATCTAGAATTCAGTGTGGTTTATTCAAGTTTTGGCCTACACCTCCCAGAAATCCCAGCCAATTTACCCGCTGTTAGGATTTCTGGGAGTTGTAGGCCAAAACCATCTGGAATGCGCATGCTCTGGCATACGAATTACTAACGAATTTCGTTAGTACTTAAGTTACATTTTAGAAATTTTGGGAATTTTTTTGTAAGTCTTTGATTTAATAAGCAACCCCCCCCCACCATTTGATTTTAGAATCGCCATTTTTGGATTCTAAACCATGCCTAGTAAATAGCTGTAATCACTGTATGTTTTTATCCCTCTCTTTATGTCATATCCCAATTCTCATCCCCTTCCTTTCTGTAACCCACCCCCTCCCCATTAACTATACAACCCACATTCCTACTAATTCTATCGTGAACCTCTCTTTCACGTCACCATTTCTTTTCTTTGCACTATAAACAATTAAAATCAATAAAATATTTTTTTTTAAAAATAGTGGTCTAGTGCAGTGTTTCCCAACCAATGTGCCGGGGCACACTAGTGTGCCGTGAGCAATCATCAGGTGTACCGTGGGAAATTGGAACCTCCAGGAGGGGAGGGGGGAGAGTTTAGTGTATAAAAACCCTAAGAAACCTACTTCGATAAAGGCACAAAATTACAAACACCCCCACCCATTGTCTACTTAGTCTTTCTCAACCAGTGTGCCGTGGCACACTAGTGTGCCGTGACGGACCTCCTGCTGTGCTGCGAGAAAAGCTCTCTGCCCCCCTTCCTCCCCCCTCCTGCCGAACTCCTGCTGCTTGGGGGAGGAGGAAGGGCCGGGCAGTGGCGAAGAAAAAGAAGAAGGGACCGGGCGCTGCCTCCTTCGGCCATTTCCCCAGCCAGCCTCCAATCCGCCATGACTCCCACCATGACTCTCGCCCTCGCTCGCTGAAGCCGTGTGGAGGAGGAGCCCCGTCCACTGAAGCCCGTCCACCGCTCATGCTCCTCCTCTAGGAGGGGAGGGGCTGCATAGGCCTGTAGGAGAGCTGAAGCTGGGGAGGGAGGGGGTGGGGCATGGCACGGCCTGGCTCTGCCCCTCCCCGGCTCGGCCCTCCCAGCAGCTGCTCCAGCCTTGAGGGACAGTGCCAAGGCAGCATTGTGCTGGCTCTGGTGCCGCTGGCTTGGCACTGCCCCCTCAAGGCTGGAGCAGCTGCTGGGAGAGGGGAAGTCGGCGGTAGGGGGCGGGGCGGGGCATGGCACAGCCTGGCTCCGCCCCCCTCCCCGGCTTTGGCACTCCCAGCAGCTGCTCCCAGCAGGCCACCAACCCCAGCCGTCCTTTACTGTGTTAGAGTGTCATTTTGTGTCATTTTGGTTGGTGGTGTGCCCCCGGATTTTTTTAATGTTAAAAGTGTGCCGCGGCTCAAAAAAGGTTGAGAAACACTGGTCTACTTGGTCTATCCCTCTCCATGCATTGGGAAGGCCCGCCTCTCTTTCCCCAAGTAGAGACCTCCTCTTGCCTCCCCGAGCCTAATGCCGGATGGTTTAGTCCAGCACCGGCCCCGCCCCTTCCTCCTCCCCCTCCTCCTCGGCGCACGCAAAACCGCTCTCGGCCTCCCTCGGGCTCCCTGCCCGCTACCTTCCTTCCTGCCTGCTTCGTCAGCCCCGAGATGCCCACCCGGGCTGTCCCACTGACCCCCGAGGAGCTGCGCAGTTGGTGAGTGAGGCTCCTGCTTCCCACGACCCCAATTCAAGCCTGGCGGGGAGGGAGGGGGCAACCTAAGTGAGAAAGAGACTGCTGGTCTTTCGAGGCCCCCTCCAGAAACTGTACCTCCCAAATGTCATGGTCTATTTTCCCCAAACTCCATCTGTGTTCTCATTTGGGCATATTGAGTATTCATGCCAAGTTTGGTCCTGATCCAACATTGTTTGAGTCCACAGTGCTCTCTGGATATAGGTGAACAACAACTCCAAAACTCAAGGTCAATGCCCACCAAACATTCCTGCCAGGGTATCTATGTTGTGTTCATCGAAACAGACCCAGGTTTCACACTGAGTGTATGAATACATTTAAAAACATCTTAACTGTATGTATTACTGTGCTAGAGTGTCGTTTTGTGTCATTTTGGTTGGTGGTGTGCCCCAGGATTTTGCAAATGTAAAAAGTGTGCCGCGGCTCAAAAAAGGTTGGGGAACACTGGTCTAGTGTTTGAGAGCGGAGCTTGAGAAAAGTAATTATTGCCATCCTTTCCAGGAACTCCATTTACATCCCTGATAGAAGCTCTATAATTAAAGCAAGTGTCTGCCAGGCAAAAATGCCCCTAGAATTAATGGAGAGAACATCAGTTGACTGGTATGCAATTTTAAAAAAACATCAATATTCATTAGAAAAAAGATGACAACCCATCCCGAATATTTTATGAGCATATTCGCATCACTTTATATCCCTGCGCTCTCCCCTGTGGGGACTGCTGCAGCACAATGGAACAAGGAGCAGGGCTAGCTACTACAGAAGATAAACATGGTATGACATAAAACACAGCCAGCTGGCAAAATATAACACACATTATACCAGGGCTGTCCAACTTCTACCGGCCCAGGGGTCTGAATTCCAGTCACTGATGACCTAGGGGGCCGTAGGGTCTGCCCCTGCCCTGCCCCGGCTCCAGCTCTCCGCCCCGGCTCCGCCCTCTCCCCGGCGCCCTCTCCCCTTATTTTAATTTAATATGAAATATATTTAATTCCATCCTCCCCTCTCCCCTTATTTTTATTTAATATTAAATATATTTAATTCCATCCTCCCCTCTCCCCTTATTTTTATTTAATATTGACAGCGAAATCCCGTGTGGATTGCGTATTCTCGCGATACTTGCTCCGAACCCGGAAGTAGGTATTTTTTTAATTTTTTTTCCAATTTTTATTTTTTATTAATGTCACAATCGCCGACTTAGAACTGCCCCTTTAACACACACACGGAGACGTAGCAAAGGCTAACTACTTTATTGAGTATATAAAAACAGTTCCAAAGGGTAAATAGTCCAATAATAAGCAAGTGTTCAAAGTATTAAGCAAGTAGTCCAAAGTAACGTAGCAAATAGCTTGAAGCGTGGCAAGGCTCCGCAAACCAATGCGGATCAGGAAACAAGGCAAGGTTTCGCAAACCAATGCGAATCAGAAACAGGGTGAGTGCCGCAAACCACTGCGGCTCAGGAAACAAGGCAAAGGCAAGGCAAGGCTTGATGACCACTGTTGGCTTGTGGTCCCACTCCGCCGCGCCTATTCAGTATAGACGTGGCCGGAGAACTGAGGATCAGTTCCCACGGGGCCGTTCTTAATCCTCGGCCTGGACCCCGACGATCTAGGGCCCGGCGCCTCCAGTCTCTACTTTCCGAACGGTGACGGTCTAGGACAGATGCCAGCTCCTCCTGCCCTCCTCTATGTCCCTGCGCCTGTTATGAGAACGGCCCGCTCTTCCAGCCTAGTATCGCTATCTTCCTGAGAAGCAGCCTCCCCGAAGTTTCCCAGCCGCTAGCCTCCATCTGCTGCTCGGCCAGCTCCTGGGAACCTCGGCCATTTGGGAATTCATAACTATCTCCGCTATCTGCTTCGCTGCCTCCCATCTCCACCTGGTCCGCTCCTTCCCGGAGAATGCTCCCCTCAAGATCCCAGGCTAAACTCTCTACAGGTGAACTGGGCAAAGGCACGGCTGACCAATCTTGCTCTGGGCCTTCCAACTCATCCTCCGAGTCCCTTTCAGCCTGTGCGGGTCCCAATGCCAACGGGACCCCCGGTGCGTCACCCCTCCCCCGTGGCACGGGCGGGCCCATGGGTGCTACAATTAAAAAGCTTAGGGGGCCGTAGGGAAGGGGCTGGGGACCGTATACGGCCCCTGGGCCACCAGTTGGACAGCCCTGCATTATACTATAAACATACAGAGGGTCTGGACCGCTTATATGCATACGTGGCAGGTGCAATATGAGGTCAACACAATAGTTCCACAATGCGCGATATACAATATCCTGAGAGAGAGTCTAAATGATGGGCATAAGTGGAAGGAAGCGGAAAGTGTCCGGTACCGAGAAAGTATCGCTAAATCCAAGAGTTCAAATAATCTGAGCTAGATTAGGAGTGGCCGTGAATAGACCACCCAAAATCCAAAATAGTGTAAATATCCACTGGCAGGTGCCGAAATAAATTTGTAAATGCAATGGCTGATGCAAAAGACATCAGAGGCGCCAATCAAGCGTATCTAGAGCAAGTGCAAAGTAGTAGAAACGGCCAACGACATGCTGATGCTGGATGAAGTGGCCAAACCGTTTCACGTCTTGCTTTTTCAAGGCACAATATAGACGTCTAATATCTGCAAAACAAATTCATAGAGGGTAGAAGGCAATCATATATGTCAATACACCAAAAAGCCCAAAGCAATATAATACATACCAGGGTAGGTATCCCAACAGACATAACCTCACTCTAAAGCGGAGTGAGGTGACCCAAAGGTGTGTATTTAACAAAACAAGGTATATTTATAGGAGTAGGGAGTTGATTGAGATCGAATCATTCAAGCCACGTGGCCATTCACAATCCAGGAGAGCAATCTGTTTACTTTCGAGTTTAATTAGTTGATTGTGGACGTCTGAGTGAGGTAAAGGGAAGATCTTCTCCAACACTCTGAGTGTTAAAGATGAAGTGTCATGTTTCTGTTCCTGGCAATGGGCGTAAAAAGTGGAGTCAGTGCATCCTCTGTGTATTCTGGAACGATGCTCCACATATCTCGTACGTATTTCTCTTGTGGTCTGCCCTACATAGACCTTAGGGCAGCCACAGGATATGACGTAAATGACCATCTTGGAGGCACAGGTGGTGAAGGTATTAATGTTAAACGTCTTATTCTTGGATGGGCTCCAAATGGTGGTTTCCAATGTTATATTTGAACATACGGAGCAATGACCGCAAGGCTGGGTCCCCAAAATTTGCTGCAGCACACACGTACTTTTTTAAAGTCTGGAAACAACTGATCAGCTGATTGGGCTGTGAAACAGACACACATAATAATAATAACAATAATACACTTTATTTGTATTCCGCTCTTCTCACCCCAAAGGGGACTCAGAGCCGATTACAGGTACACATACTTAGCAGACAATCCCTGCCGTTTTCCACAATACACACACATAGACGAACAGAGGCAAACTCTGGCCACCAGGAGGAGCTGATGCACTCCTCATCTCTCAGCGATCCCAGCGTCCCTTGTTGTTCCTTCCGCATTCCTCAGCGTTCCTGGAGTTCTTTTAATGGCCTCATAATTCAGTCAAAAATTGCCTCCCCACTTAATGTGGTATCTTTATCTCCTACTTGACAGCTGCAACAGTCTTTCGGACTGCAAAGGTCGGCAGCAGGCTACACTTAAAGGTTGAGCACCCACCTCAACCCAGGCAGGCCTCGAACTCATGACCTATTGGTCAGAGCAATCTTATGCAGCTGACACTTAGCCAGCTGCGCCACATTCCCGGTTTAAAGGAAGCACGAATGGAGAGCAATTAGAATTCTCTGAAACGCTTTATTTTATTCAAGCTTGTTACGATTAGTCCTTGCAGGACCAAGATTATGTGTGAATGAAAATGCTATGTATGCTATGTATGTGATAATGCTGTGCACCTGGGTTAACAGGCAATCAGCAACCTAGTGCCACACCCAAGGGCCTATGACTGCTTGTGTTTTTTTCTGTGTGGTGTGGGGTGGTGATAGAGTAAAGGTCAAGAGTAAAGATTTGTTTTCTTCAATTTTACCTCTGCTGGTCTGGCGTATTTCTTGAGCTTATGGACATGAGCGTTAGGCGGACCACACTGCTGCGTAACAGGTTATGGGCCCAGACACCCAGACAGACGGATGGTCTAAAGCAGGGGTGCCCACACTTTTTCATCATTCGAGCTACTATATGAACAATCAAGTTGAAAAGATCACCTGTTGTGCAATTCAATCAGGAAGGCATCTTTGGACAACAAGCTCCTTGACGTGGAAAAATGGAACAACAGCACCTCCCGGTGGCCGAGTCGAGCGCAGCCTCCAGATGCCAGAAATGAAAAAGAGGGAAGCCTGGTCTCTGTTTACGTACTGTTTGTCTTTGTTGTTAATTGAATAACAGCATTGAATGTTTGCCTTCTATGTGTTCTGTAATCCACTCTGAGACCCCTTGGGGAGACAGAGTGGAATATAAATATATTATTATTAGTTTATGCAATCATGGTATTAAAGTCTGCCAATGCTTCCCCAATTGCACATTAAACTAAGCTTGAAAAAATACTTTTTCTGGAATAGCAACTCTTGCAGACAGTGTGCAGATTGTAACAACTGTCAAAATAAATACTTTTCTGCATTCTGTGTCTCTTCTGGCTTATCCCTAATATGGGATTTAATTGTATTTAATCATTTTATTGTTTTTAGATTTCATGGCACAGATGATTTGATTTTTTTAAAAAAATATATGTTTTTGATGCATTTGCCTTGTTTTTAATTTATATTGTGTCGTGTTGCTGTTAGCCATTTTGAGTCCCTATACCGCAGTGTTTCTCAACCTTGGGGTCGGGACCCCTGGAGGGGTCACGAAGGGGTGTCAGAGGGGTCGCCAAAGATCATCAGAAAACACAGCATTTTCTGTCGATTATGGAGTGTGTGTGTGGGAAGTTTGGCCCAATTCTAACTTTGGTGGAGTTCAAAAGGCTCTTTGATTGTAGGTGAACTATAAATCCCAGCAACTCCCAAATGTCAAGTCTATTTTCCCCAAACTCCACCAGTGTTCACATTTGGGCATATTTATATTCATTCCAAGTTTAGTCCAGATCCATCATTGTTTTGAGTTGATGGTGCTCTCGGGATGTAGGTGAACTACAACTCCAAAACTTATCAATGCCCACCAAACCCTTCCAGTATTTTCTGTTGGTCATGGGAGTTCTGTGTCCCAAGTTTGGTTCAATTCCTCCATTGGTGGGGTTCAGAATGCTCTTTGATTGTAGGTGAACTATAAATTCCAGCAACTACAACTCCCAAATGACAATCTCTCCCTCCAATCCCACCAGTATTCAAATTTGGGCATATTGGGTATATGTGCCAAATTTGGTCCAGTGAATGAAAATACATCCTGCATCTCAGATATTTACATTATGCTTCATAACAATAGCAAAATCACAGTTGTGAAGTAGCACTGAAATAACTATATGATTGGGGGTCACTACAACATGAAGAACTGTATTCAGGGGTCACAGCATCAGGAAAGTTGAGAACCACTGCTATATCGGGATAAATACGAAATAGTAATAAAGTAAGTAAACAAATAAATATTCTCATATTGCCTTAGGGACAAATGAGACCCCAAACCTCATGGATTGCACTTTTGTCATCTTGACCACACAAGTATATTTAGCAGGTGCAGCAATATCTAAGCATTTTTTCAGATATAGATTTTGTGTACATGACCTGATTCATAGACTGTGGTAAACATCCAGTACAAAAAAAATTATGTTTCCAGGACTTCTTAACTTTTTTGCTATAAGGATATTTGTCTTACTGTTATTTGAAGCACATAATCTGGGATAGACAGGAGAACAGCAGCAGCACTGGATTATTCCTGAACAGGCCTTCTTTAATCTCTTCTTGTGTCTTGCTTACTCAGTTATTTTCTAATTCCTCTTAATCCCATTAAGGCTGACACCATCTCAAAGCCACTAGACATTTTCAGGAAACAGAACACCCGTTCTCAGCATGCTTCTGGATCATCCCTAATGTTTTGAAGGAAAGTAGTTCTAGCAAATGCTAATCTTACACTGTATATATTCTATGTCGGGGCTGTCCAACAGGCGGCCCCAGGGCCGTACACGGCCCCCTAGCCCCTTTCCTCCGCCCCCCTCAGCATTTTAATAACAAATAAAAATAGAAAAATAAAATAAAAACAAAAATAATAAAATTACCCACTTCCAGGTTTGGGAGCAAGTATCGCGAGACTACGCGAGCCACACGGGATTTCGCTCTCAACGCGAGATCACGCCTGCGTTGAGAGCAAAATCCCGTGTGGCTCGCGTAGTCTCGCGGTACTCCTCCTGTTGCCGAAATCTCGGCTACTTAATCCCTGCGGCCCACACAGACCTCCTTCGGCACCTGGCTCGGTCGGTCGTGGCCTGTCTCGTGGATCGGCTTCTCCTGGATCCTGCGCGTTTGGGAAGGTAGGCTGAATCAGGGGGCTCCCCTTATGTTAATATTAAATATATGGAATTGTTTATTTATGCCCCCATTGTGTTCCATTCTCTCCCTCTCCCCTTATGTTAATATTAAATATATGGAATTGTTTATTTATGCTCCCCTTGTGTACCCTTCCCTCCGTCTCCCCTTATGTTAAGGGGGAGGGGGCGGAGCCGGGGGCGGAGCCGGGGCAGAGGCAGACCCTTCGGCCCCCCAGGTCATCAGAGACCGGAATTCCGGCCACAGGTCCGGTAGAAGTTGGACAGCCCTGTTCTATGTTTTTTTTTTGCTTCTTTTTTTTTTTTAAAATCAATTTTTATTGATTTTCAACAGTTAAAATACAGAATAAAAGAAAATAGAAACGTAAAACAAGATAAACAGAATAGAAAGTACAACCCGGCGCCCAGAAATGGCCTCCAGGTTAACTATAAGTTATACAAGGGTGAATAGTGTGTGTAGACAAAGTTCAGTGAAAAGCGGGATCTTCTTCCTGGTTGGCTCTTCTATATCTTCTTCAAATTATTGTCCCCATTCCATCCATCCTATAATTGAGTAGAGAAGCATTGTATTTTTAGTCATCCAATAATAGGTCGACGTTGAACTCTTTCCTGAGTAATCCCTAATTGGCTCCCAGTTCGTCCTTTGAGCCCCTGATTCTGTTTATTCCTCAATCTTTCCGTCAGCCAGTCCATTTGTATGGTCTCCATCACTTTCATAAACCATTCTTCCCTGGTCGGGATTTCCTGTGTTTTCCAGCCCTTTGCATATAGGATCCTTGCTGCCGTTATTCCTATCCATAGGATTTTTTTCCCTCTGGTGTTATTGTTCCTCCAATCATTCCTAATAACATTATCTCCGGCTTCCTCTCTAATTTATGCTTTATCATCTTTTGGATTTCCCTTTGGATCATTGCCCAATATTTGGTGGCCCTGGGGCAAGTCCACCAAAGGTGAAAGAATGTCCCGTTCTTGTCTCCACACTTCCAACATTTGGGGTCTAAATTCCTATACATTCTGGCCAGCCTGTCCGGGGGGAGGTACCAACGATAGATGATTTTAACCCAGTTCTCTCTAAATGAATTGCTTAATGATTTTTTCACCACTGTACACCATATGTTTTTCCACATTTGCGGCTTAACTCTAAATCCCAGATTCTGGACCACTCAGCCATGTAAGTCCTCTCTTGATTATTTGCCGTGGCTATCTCTAGAAGGGCTTTATAGATTTTCCCAAATTGTTTCTCTTCTTCCCCTATAATTTTTGACCTAATTCCTTCTCTTCCTCTATAAATCCTCTTTTGATGTCTTCCTTAAACTTTTCCTTCACTTGCAAATATGGGAACCATCCTAATTGGCCTGTTCTATGTTAAAGCCTGATCCAATGGACTAAAATATGTCAATGTTCAGTGGAGACTGGCTTTGTGTGAGATTTGTACCCTCTTCTCTGGATTTTCAAAAATATACAAATACAGTATGGCAGGGCTGCCCATGAAGTCGATCACGATCGACCAGTTGATCGCGGGTCGAAAGGAGGTCGATCGCAGCAGGATGGGGTGCTTCTGCCCTGCGCGCACGCACCTTCCGAGCGGCGTTCCTTCCACCGGGCATTGCGGGAATGAGGGAGTGCCTTCTGCGGGGCATTGCGGGAACGAGGGAGTGTGAGGCGGGGCCTCCGGAGGTCCCACCTTGCGCTCCCTCGTTCCCGCAATGCCCCGTGGAAGGCGATCCCTCATTCCCGCAATGCCCAGTGGATCATTTTGACTTGGTTGTTTTAAAAGTAGCTCGCATGCTGAAAAACTGTGGGCACCCCTGCTGTATGGGCACTGCTGGAACAATGGTGTTTGGTGAGGCTTTCCATTCTCTCTCTGTGGGTGCATGTACACTGTAGAATTAATGCAGTTTGACACAACTTTAACTGTTATGGCACCAGCACTCTTTAGCAAAGAAGGCAATTTTTTTTGTAAAATGACAATTCCTATGATTCTATAGCAGGGGTAGGGAACCTATGGCTCGGAAGCCAGATGTGGCTCTTTTCATGATTGCATCTGGATCTCCAGAGCAGCCCGGGCCTCGGTTTCCCAGCATACAGCAGGGAGGAATGACGCAAATGCGCCCCGACTGCCGCTTCCGCATCGCCATCGCCGCCTCTTCCTCATCCTTTGCTGCTCTCGGGACCCTCTTCCCAGGGCCGTAGCCAGGATTTTTTTTCCGGAGGGGGCTGAGTTTGGTTTTGGGGGGGGGGGGGCTGAGACTGGGTGGAAGAGGGTCTACCCTAGCAAACCTTTTGTATTGTTATCCCAATAACCCCATTAATGTGGGATATAATGAGCATGGTGATCAGATCATGATATGAATAAACATAACAGTTTAAATAATGTACCAGTAAGGCCTTTTCGCGGACCACCCTGAGAATTTCAGGGGGGGGGGCCTGAAGCCCCCTTAGCCCCCCCTGGCTACATGCCTGCCTCTTCCCTTCTTTTTCCCCCTTCACCCTTTCCTTCTCCTTCTCTCCTTCCTTTTCCCTCCCTCTCTCCCCTTCCTTCTTTCCTCCATTCTCCATCTTCCTTCCTTTCTCCCCCTTCACCCTTTCCTTCTTCTCTCCTTCCTTTTCCCTCCCTCTCCTCCTTCTTTTTCCTCCATTCTCCCTCTTCCTTCCTTTCTTTCTCTCCCTTCACCCTTTCCTTCTCCTTCTCTCCTTCCTTTACCCCCCCTCTTTACACTTCCTTCTTTCCTCCATTCTCTTCTTTCCTTCCTTCTTTCCTTTCTTTCTCCCCCTTCACCCTTTCCTTCTCTTCTTCCTTGTCCCTCCCTCTCTCCCCTTCCTTCTTTCCTCCATTCTCCCTCCCTCTTTCTTCCTTCCTTCATCTTCTATTCTTTTTTCCAAGTCTTCCTTCCTTTCTTCTTCTTCTATTATTTCTTTTCACTTCCCTCTCTCCCCGTCTTTCTTTTCCCTTCATTATTTTACTTTTTCCTCACTCCCTTTCCTTTCTTTTCCCCACCCTTTCCTTTCCTCCCTTCCCATTTCCTTCTTTCTTTCCCCCTGCTTGTCTCTCTCCTGCTTTTCTTTTCTTCCTTTGCCATCGTTTGTTCTTCTATTCTTTCTTCCTCTCCCTCTTTTATTTAAAATCTTTCTGTCTTTTATTTTCACTGAAAAAAATATCGAAATATTTTCTTCTGCCTTCTCTTCCCAGAGTCCTAAGCATGAGATTTGCAGAGCCAGGTCTAGGGAAATGTCCGTGAGCGATCATCATTCTGCCAGGGGAATCATTTTAAAAACCCTCTCCTAGTATGTACTCACATTTAGTTGAATTCAGTCTTTATATATATATATATATATATATATATATATATATATATATATATATCTGTGTTATATTTGGGCATATTAGTATTCATGCCAAATTTGGTCCTGATCCAACATTGCAGTCCACAACTGAACTACAACTCCAAAAAATCAATGCCCACCAAATATTTTTTTTTTAGTTCTGGCTCTTTCTGCCAGTCAATAATGTTGGTTCATCGAAACAGGCCCAACACTGAGTGTATAAATACATTTTATAGCATTGAGATGTTAATTGTCATTTTGTGTCAAAGTGGTTCCAAATGGCATTAATTCTATAGTATAAACACACTTTGTTTTATGACAGATATACAAGGTATAACACAGTGAAAGGAAATGAAATCCAGTAATGAATACTGATATAGGTGAGTACTTGGAATATAGGAACAAACTGGGAAAGGCTGCTGAGGGAAGACCACAACAAACTCACACAACCAAAGGTAGAAACAGTGCAAAAATATATTCATCTATGAGTAAACAACCGTGTCGATCCAATAGCATTCAAAACATGTAATAGCAAAACACAATTATCATATATCCAATACAGAAGCAGGGGACCATCATGATATACATGTCATGAGCAAATCCTACCAGACGGCGAATAATCAGACGTCTAATATGCGTCAATCAGGCAACGTCAAAATTCCTGGTGATGGACGCCAAAATAAATCCAAATGTGAACTGAATTATATGTCCATGCCTGGGTAAGTGTAGCAGCGGCCAAGCGTAATACTCAGTCCAGCCGTAACGTAGGAAAGTGATGTAATAGCGATAAATCCAAAGGATCTTCGTCCCGTTGTTTAACGTGTGTAGAAAAAACCGCAATGCAATCCACGATGTTAATGAAGGTTCTTCTTGGCGATTGCCATTCATTGTTTACCTCTTATAATCCCTATGTCTTTCACACTCCTTTACCATTCCCCCATTGGATGGAACACGTCGGATCTCCCCTTGTTTGATGCAACATGATGATGATAACCAGGCCCGGATTACCCATAAGGCCAGACTAGGCCATGGCCTCGGGCGGCAGGTTTTGGGGGCAGTGGATTCGACCCCCCAGAGTCATCATACCTCGGGAGAGGGCGGGGGAGAATGCTGCAAGGGGGCGGGGAAGTGGGACTAGCGCCCTCCCCTCGCCTGGGCCGCCAGCGGGCTTCCCTTCCTCCTCCTCCTCCTCCTGGCCGCCTCCTTCCTTTGCAAGGGGGCGGCCCAGGCGGCGAGGAGGAGGGCGGGACTTCCCTTCCTCCTCCTCGCGCCTTCCTTTCGGTCGCGGGAGGAGGAGGAGGTGGACAGAAGCCGCGCAGCACTGCTCGTGGGGCTTCCGTCCGCCGCCTCCTCCTCCTCCTCCCGCGACCGAAAGGAAGGCGCGAGGTGGACGGAAGCCGTGGGGCCGGTACTGCGGTTTCCGTCCCCCTCCGCGGGCGCTCCTTCCGGTCGCGGGAGGCGGAGGCGACGGACGCCGCACGGCCGGGGCTGCTGCCGCAGATGCGCAGCAACGCCCTGGGGCGTGGCTTTCCGCACCCTGGGGGCGTGGCTTTCCACGCCCTGGGGGGGGGGGGCGGCGCGGGGCGGCTTGGCCTCTGGAGGCCGAAGAGGCTAATCCGGGCCTGATGATAACTATATGGCACCTTGGATGATTCTAAACGCCGTTTTACTGTGCAGCGTAGGATGCAAGAATGAATTTTCTATTATTATTTCTTTAAGATGAATGTCCATGGGGACCTATAAATTCTTACATGCGAGCCCTGAGGAAGAACATAATCGAAACGACCCGGAACGCCAGGCACCGGTATAGTGCTTCTGTCGTCGGCCACGGCCACAGCTTCGGCTACCACCGCCTTCTCCCGCTTGGAAAGCCTTCGCGCCCCCTTTGTGGCTTCAGCCCTCCATTTGCGGCTTTCGCAGCTTTTTCGGCTTTCGGACCCCTGAGATCTACAGGAGCTCCGCACTGGAGATGGAGGAAAGCCACTCTGCTGGCATTGGAGATCTGAGTCTCCATTGATAGCTGAGGGTCGAGCAGGACTCCCAAGCTCTTCACGGAGGACAATGGGCACAGAGGTACGCCGTCTAGGGTAGGCAACTGAACAGCCCCTCCACCAGGGCAAAGATTTCCGTCTTTGCCAGGTTCACCCTCAACCTGCTAGCACACAGCCAGCCAGTCACGGCTTCAAGGCACTGTTGGAAGTGTGGTCAGGTATAGAGTCTGCCGGCCATCCATTCACAGAACAAGCTGAGTGTGGTCAGCCCGTAGCTCCGAACCAGCTGAGCGAGAGGTCGCATATAGATCTTAAAGAGGAGAGGGGAGAGAATGGCACCTTGGGGAACTCCACAAACAAGTGGAGACCTCTCGGAAACCAGGTCTCCCCTCTCCACTCGTTGTCCCCGGTCACGGAGGAAGGAGGACAGCCATTTCAGGACTCCAGCAACCGCGAAGTGATGGGTCAGTAGATCGTAATCGACTGTACCAAACGCTGCTGTTAAATCTAATAACACAAGCAGCGCCGATCCGCGTTGGTCAAGCTGGCATCGGAGCTGATCTGTGATCAGGGGTGGTCCTACAGGTAGGCCAAGGAAGCGGCCACATGGGGCGCCATATGGGAAGGGGCGAATTTCCCCCGCCGCCGGGCGCCGGCGCCAGACAGCGTCCTGGCCCTGCCGACGTTCCTCAGGCAGCGCCGCAGCTGCCTGCTTTTGGGCCCCGGCCTTGTGCGCTCCGACGCCGCTTCTGGGCATGCGTGGAGGTTTTCACGCAGGCGCAGTTGCTCCGGAGCTGAAGTTGAGCGCAGGAGCAACTGCGCATGCACGAAAACCTCCGCACATGCCCAGTAGCTCCTGCATGCAGAAGCCTGTAAGCAAAGCACTCCCTATTGGGCAGGCAGGGAGTGCTTCCCCTCTCCCTTTGTCTCCGCCCTGCCGCCGAACACGGTGACCCAATTGGGCAGGCAGGGGGCGGAAACAAAGGGAGAGGGGAGGGGAGCCAAAGGGGTATTGGCGACGTATTGCCAGGAGCCGCCGCGTGCTGAGGCGAACTCCCTCGCCAGGCCCAATCATGTGTGAACCATACCACACCCGCCCATCTCCCTGCGTGCGCGTGCCGGCCAGGAGCATCAAGGAGAGACAGGCGCAACTGCGCAGGCAAATAGTAATATATAATACATTTTATTTTATTTTATTTTGGGTTATTTCAGTTTTATAGGAGTAATGAAAATATTTAGTAGAGGATAATTTTATTTAAATAAATAATTTTATTTATTATTTTATAATAATAAAATAGAATGTATAATATAATAGAATTTATAATGTGCAATATAATAGAATTATTATAATATAATTATATTGTAATGTAGTATAATTATGATATAATATAGTATGAGTATGTACTATAATATATTGTATATACAGTACATTGATACAATATACCGTGTTTCCCGAAAGTAAGACACCCCGATTGTAAGACGTATCGGGGTGTCAGCGGGCTCGACTAATGTAAGCCGTACTCGAATGTAAGCCGTACTCCATGTGAAGGGCGGGGAAAGAAGGAGCAGGAGGCGGGGCGACGTGGCGTCACGTCAGAGGCCAGGCCTCTAAAAAGAAAGTAAGACGCTGTCTTACTTTCGGGGAAACACGGTAATACTACTAATGGTATTGTGATATTATAATTGTATATTTGTTTTACATGGGGAGGGCACCAAAATAATAAAATTACCATATAAAATTACCTTAGACCGCCCCTGTCTGTGATGGCCACCAGCACAGTCTTTGTTCCGTGCCCAGTACAGAAGCTGAACTGGAGGGGGTTGAGCCAGGCTGTGTCCTCCAGAAACTGCTGCAGCTGCTCTGCTACTCCCCTCTCAATTACCTTACCCAGGAACGAAAGGTTCAACACCGGGCGGGAATTAGAGAGAACTGACCGGTCTAAGTCCTGTTTTTTCAGCAACGGACATACCACAGCCTCTTTCAGCTTCTCTGGGAACTTATCAGGCCCGGATTACCCGCGAGGCCAGACGAGGCCATGGCCTCGGGCGGCGGGTTTTGGGGGGGCAGCGGCTTCGGCCCCCCGAAATGAAAAAACAAAAAACAAAAACTGCCCCCTCGCAGCGCTTTCCCCCGCCTCTCCCGAGCGAGTCAGGAGAGGGCGGGGGAGAGCGCTGCGAGGGGGTGGGGAGGAGGGAATGGCGCCTCCCTCGCCTGGGCCGCCCCTTGCAAAGGAAGGAGGTGGCCTGGAGGAGGAGGAGGAGGAAGGGAAGCTCCGCCCCACCGGCGGGCATGCATGCATGTGCACGCATGCACGCCAGCGGGCTTCCCTTCCTCCTCCTGGCCACCTCCTTCCTTTGCAAGGGGGCGGCCCAGGCAGCGAGGAGGAGGGCGGGACTTCCCTTCCTCCTCCTCGCGCCTTCCTTTCGGTCACGGGAGGAGCCAGGAGGAGGTGGACGGAAGGCGCGTGGCACCCTGGGGCTTCCGTCCGCCTCCTCCACCCCCTCCCGCGACCGAAAGGAAGGCACGAGGAGGAAGGGAAGTCCCGCCTCCTCTTCCCGCCTCCTTTCGGTCGGGGTGGAGGAGGCGGCGGACGGAAGCCCCACGGTGCCGCGCGCCTTCCGTCCACCTCCTCCTGGCTCCTCCCGCGACCGAAAGGAAGGCGCGAGGTGGACGGAAGCCGTGGGGCCGGTGCCGCGTGGCTTCCGTCCACCTCCTCGGGCCCTCCTTCCAGTTATGGGAGGAGGCAGCGGCGCGGAAGCCACACGCCCAGGGCTGCTGCCGCACATGCGCAGCAGCGCCCTGGGGGCGTGGCTTTCCCCCCCGGGGGGCGGCGCGGGGCGTCTTGGCCTTGGGCGGCCGAAGATCTTAATCCGGGCCTGGAACTTATGATGTTCATCAGAGGGCCTTGTAACCCCTCCCGGCAGGCCTTGACCAGCCAAGAGGGGCAAGGATCAAGGGAGCAAGTAGTAGGCCTAGCTGCAGTCAAGATTCTGTCGAGAGCCTCTAAGGTCCAACCAGTGCTTCCTAACTAATAGCAATTAGAACTCATGCCTCTTAAGGTATCTGAGCTGTGGGACCAGCATTTTTTTCCTCTTAATGTGGCACTGCTTTTGAGTCCATTGGCTACAACTATTTTTTTTCCCTGGAAATTCTCCAAGGAGCACCAGATGATGGCTCAGGTTTGGGCACTGGACCATGGGCCACCACTTTATGTAGTACTGCCCTAATTCTAGAATAGGAATCATGTAGTGTGCCAGAGATTACAGTGCAATTCCATGCAGCCCTAGCCGTCATAGTCAGTGGTAAGGAATGCTGGAAGATGCAGTCCAACATGATTCCTACTCCCACCCTAAACCTTGTCACACATTCAGATGAAAACTATGATTGCAATGCTACACACATATCTAGACTCATTGAACTTAACCAGAGCTATTAGGTAGACATTTAAAGACTCTCATAGTAAAGTATGTCTTTAAAGTTAAGTCTTTGTAGGGTCTGCCCGTTCTTTGAATGGGAGAGGTCTCGCTCATAGGATTGCCACTTTTTGATATAAGAAATAAGGGACATTTCCCTAAAAATATGGGATTTTTCACAAAAATAAGGGGCACTTCATAAAAACTTGAAAATCAAATGTTATTGAACTATGCTAATAATATAATGTATTGTGTGTGTGTGTGTGTATATACATATATACATACATACACACACGCAGGTCAATAAATCCATGACTTTTTGGATTTCCTCCCTTTTAACTGAAAGGGCAACACTGCTCCTGTCAACAGACACCTGTCAGTTGACTCCTGTCAGAATTTGAACAAGCTGCGTCATTTAGTTTGTGTTTGACAGCCATTGATAGCAGCACAAACACTCAATATAAATCTATCTTGTGTAGGAATACAACAACAACTTATGCCTGCATCAAATAAGCACAATGCATAAAGTATCAAAATATAATTATCAACAGTAATACAGAGAGGATGCTCCCATTGAATACATAAACATCACATATATACACATATAATCAGTATAAATGCTATAGTACATCAATACTCCCGCGTGGGCGCTGCTCAAAGCAAGCGGCAATGCTAAACTGTCCTGGCGTGGCGATACCAATGAACAAGGCTCGAGATATCGTTGTACTCACAGTCCTGTAGGTAGTATCATTCAAAGTAAAGCCAAAATAGGTTGGAAATAAGCCTCACAAACGTATTAAAGGTTCGTTCCGGCGGGCGGCTTTTGCGACAGCTCGCAAATGCCTCCGTTGTAGGGAAGCGCCGTAGAGCTCACCAGTAGCGTTGCGCAGGAAAACTTTTGCGACAATGATGTCTGTTTTGGCGGCGCCTTCAAACTGGCAAAGCACAAGATGGGATTCAAGGGCAGAAGCAAAGGATGATGTAGCAATAGACAGGAATAGAGGTGCACAAGGTGGGAAATCGCCAAGGGAGGATCCAAAGAAGACTGGGTGATGGTAACTCAACGCCTACGGGTACAAAATCAATGGACCAATCCCGTTTCGTCTCCACTTCCTCAGGGCGGGGTTAAGGTGTTACATATCTGTCTTCTCAGTCAAGCATATAGAAATCCATACATAGGAACTCCACAATATAATAGTAAATAATACATATTGTAATAATAGCAATATACACAAGCATATTGACTGCAATACTTGACTGAGAAGACAACGGCGCTTCCCTGCAACGGAGGCATTTGCGAGCAGTCGCAAAAGCCGCCCGCCGGAACGAACTTTGAATACGTTTGTGAGGCTTATTTCCAACCTATTTTGGCTTTACTTTGAATGATACTACCTACAGGACTGTGAGTACAACGATATCTCGAGCCTTGTTCATTGGTATCGCCACGCCAGGACAGTTTAGCATTGCCGCTTGCTTTGAGCAGCGCCCACGCGGGAGTATTGATGTACTTTAGCATCTATACTGATTATATGTATATATGTGATGTTTATGTATTCAATGGGAGCATCCTCTCTGTATTACTGTTGATAATTATATTTTGATACTTTATGCATTGTGCTTATTTGATGCAGGCATAAGTTGTTGTTGTAGCCATTGATAGCAGACTACCATGTGATTTGAGGAGAAAATGGAAAAAAGTGAATTTTGTGTGTTCATTAAGCATTATTTTTTGCGGGGGAAAAACATCACTCAAACCCAGGCTAAGCTTCATAAATACTATGGGGACTCTGCACCATCAATTTCAATGGTAAAAAAGTGGTTTACTGAATTTCGTTGTGGCCGAACGTTTTGGACGCACAGTTGAGGTCTCTACACCTGAAACAATTGAAAAAATTCACGATATGGTGTTGGTCGATCTGAGATTGAAAGTGCGAGAGATTGTGGAAGCTATAGTCATCTCACATGGCTCAGTGGTTTCAATTTTAAATAACTTGGGTATGAGAAAGCTTTCCGCAAGATGGGTGCCGCATTTTTCACAATGCAGGTCAATGCAAGGGTGCACACATGTGCAGTTTCCATGGCAACCATCCATGAATTGGGATACGAATTGCTCCCTCATCCACCCTATTCTCCGGATTTAGCCCCGAGTGACTATTTCTTGTTTCCAAACCTGAAGAAATGGCTCGGCGGAAAGGGATTTGACTCCAACAATGAAATCATCTCACAAACAAATACCTATTTTGATGACCTCGGCAAATCTTATTTTTTGGAAGGGATAAAAAAATTGGAGAAACGTTGGACAAAGTGTATAGCAGTGTTTCCCAACCAGTGTGCCGTGGCACACTAGTGTGCCGTGAGCGATCATCAGGTGTTCCGTGGAAAATTGGAACCTCCAATACCCTTCCCCCTCCTGCCCACAGTGCTCTCTGGGTGTAGGTGAACTACAACTTCCAAACTCAAGGTCAATTCCCAATCAAACCTTTTCAGTACTTTCTGTTGGTTATGAGAGTTCAATGTGCAAAGTTTGGTTCAATTCCATTGTTGCAAGAGTTCAGGATGCTCTTTGATTCTGTGTTAACTATAAATCCTGGAAACTGTAACTCCCAAATGTCAAGGTCTATTTTCCCCAAACTCCATCTGTGTTCACATTTGGGCATATTGAGTATTCATGCCAAGTTTGGTCCTGATCCAACATTGTTTGAGTCCACAGTGCTCTCTGGATATAGGTGAACTATAACTCCAAAACCCAAGCTCAATACCCACCAAACTCTTCTACTATTTTCTCTTGGTTATGGGAGTTCTGTGTGGGAAGTTTGTGTCTTTCTGCCATTCGTGCCAGGATATCTATGTTGTATTCATCGAAACAGGCCCAGGCTTCACACTGAGTGTATAAATACATTTAAAAATATATTAACTATATGTATTACTGTGTTAGAGTGTCATTTCGTGTCATTTTGGTTGGTGGTGTGCCCCAGGATTTGGTAAATAGAAAAAGTGTGCCGCGGCTCAAAAAAAGTTGAAAAACACTGGTGTATAGAGCTCAAAGGAGACTACGTTGAAAAACATAATGATTTTTTTATCCAAATACCTGTGTTTCGTTCAAAAAGTCACAGACTTATTGACCCGCACTCGTATATCTTGTAAAACGCTTAGAGTCCCCTTCGGGGTGAGAAGGGCGGCACAGAAATGTCGTAAATAAACACATAAATATTGTTTGCTATGGGCTGGAGATCAGGTGAGTTCAAAGACGCTCTTACTAGGGTTTCCTCTGCCAGTGCGGAAGTAGACGGAGGGAGAGGCAGGCTGGGAGGGCAGAGCAGGCCGTAGAGGAGAACGAGGAGGAGGCATTTCCCAGGCAGGCCTCTCCCTTCCGAAGCAGAGAGAGGCCGCAAAGGCGGCCGACCGGCCTGCCTGCCTGCGAGCAGAGGCCAACACCACACACACACACTGACCTCCTTCTCCGTGACCCCCCGTCTCCGGAAGGGCTTCTCTTTCCCTTGTCAACAGGCCCAACACTCTACTTAGCTCCTCCTCTTCTCCCACTCCGCCACTTCCTCCCTCCCTCCTTTTCTCTCTCTCTCTCTCAGCCCCCCACCCTTTCCCTCCTCTGGAAGTTGGCTCACAGGGAAGGGCGTCGCCTGAGCCCTCCTGCTCCGAGCCTCCCCCGCTTTCCTCTAGGAAACGGAGGGCGGCCCCTCTCGCTGGACTTCCGCCAAGACCAAACGTGGCGGCCTCGGGTGGGAGCCCCATAGAGAGGTGGGGCTTCTTCGCTGCAGTTGAGTGGCACTGGGAAACCAGGAACACGCGAATCTCCTTCCTTCTCTTCCAAAGGCCCAGCACCCGCCAATAGGAATTCGCCCCTCCGGTGTCACCGCCAGAGGACAGGAGCTAAAAATACGGGACAGGAGCATAAAAATACGGGACATGAAATTCTGAGCCTAAATACGGGACATCCCGTATAATATAGGACAGGTGGCAACCCTACTCACTCACCATTTCTCTGGCTTAGGCCCTTTCCACATAGCTGAATAAAATCCCACATTTTCTGCTTTGAACTAGAATATATGTGAGTGTGGACATGGGCGGTCTAAGGTAATTTGAAATGGTAGGCGAACATTATTTTGGTGCCCCCAAAAAACATTATTTCCCCCATAAAAACAAATATACAATTATAATATCACAATACTATTAGTAGTATTATATTGTATCAATGTATAAACAATATATTATACCATACTCATACTATATTATATCATAATTATATTATACTACATTATAATATAATTATATTATAATATATTGACATTATAATACAATATAACATTCTATTATATTATTATTATAAAATAATAAATAAAATTATTTATTTCAATAAAATTATCATCTACTAAATATTTTCATGACTCAAATAACCCAAAATAAAGTAAAATAAAATATTATATATTACTATTTTGTACAATACCACTATACTGCAATATTGTTTGTAATATTACATGTAATATAAAATATATCATTATTCTATTGTTATATTGTATTTTTATTATATTGTATGACAATATTAAGCAGAACTGTATAATAATCAACAAGAAATGCAATGTAAATGCATCAAACTCAGAATATATTACCTATCACCCGACTCATAATTCATAGGAGTCTCCCATAAGTCCAAAATTAGGATCCCAATGTAAATGTAAATAGAAAAACAGCCAATATGTTCAAATGAGGTCGAATACAGGCAGCGCGGCCTGGGCAAACTTGGGCCCTCCCTCCCTCCCTCTAGGTGTTTTGGACTCCAACTCCCACAACTCCTCATAGCCTCAGGCCCCTCAGAAATAGAGCCGAAGAAAGGAAGGAGGGAGAGAAGAGGTCACAGAGGAGGAGGAGGAAAGCCCTTCATTCATTCCTTCACTTACACTTCCTTCACTGATTCTTTTCTCCTTCCCTGCAAACGCGCGCATGGCGGAGACAAAAGGAGAGGGGAAGCACTCCCTGCCTGCCCGATAGGGAGTGCTTTGCTTACAGGCTTCTGCGCAAGGGAGCTACTGGGCATGCGCAGAGGTTTTAGCGCATGTGCAGTTGCTCCAACGCTCAACTTCCGCTCCGGAGCAACTGCGCCTCTTGAAAACCTCCGCGCATGCCCAGAAGCGGCGCCGGAGTACACAAGGCCGGAGCCCAAAAGCAGGCAGCTGCAGCGCTGTCTGAGGAACATCAGCAGGGCCAGGATGGCGCCCCATGCAGCCAGTATGGCGCCCCCTTCCCAGATGGCGCCCTAGGCGGCCGCCTACTTGGCCTATCTTGTAGGACCGCCCCTGTGTGGACTCAGATAGCCCTGTTCAAAGCAGATATTGTGGGATTTTCCGCTTTGATATTCTGGGTGATATGACTGTGTGGAGGGGCCATTTCAGCCGATCTGACAACTCTTCCTTGAGAATTGTGGGGAAAGACTATGTGTGCGGTGTATTCATGAAACAAATCAGCATATTAACACTTTGACATAACGTCGCAGGATACATATACAAATCTAGCCTGCAATTTGTATATGTATGAAGTCAAGGGCATGCAAAATTACTTTCGCTGTTTCATAATGAATCTTAAACCAGAAAAACAAGATCTGAGTTTCTGCCAGATGAACAAAAGTACACATATGTAGATCTTGACAACTGTGGGAACATAATAAAGGACAGCGCAATTGAATCAGCACTAAACATGCTTATGAGTTGTTGTTTTTTTAAAAAAACTCTGCGGGAATGTCTTATTATGGGGATCCAATAAGCACATTGTACTGGATTATATGGCAGTGTGGACTCAGATAACCCAGTTCAAAGCAGATATTGTGAATTATCTGCCTTGATATTCTGGGTTATATGGCTGTTTGGAAGGGCCCTAAAGTAGTTTCCCTACATAATCAAATCCTAGAAGCCAAGTAGTTTAGTAGCCAAATAATCAAAATTTGCTGTGAGTCTCCTTGGGAGAGATCAAGTAGTAGGGTATATACCGTGTTTCCCGAAAGGCTTACTTTCCCCACTACGGCTTACTTTCGGGGTACGGCTTTCATTAGCCGAGGGTACCTGCCATACCCCGAAAGTAACCCTTTCCCCTTGGCCGCCTCCTCCTCGGTCCCGCCTCCTCCTCCGCCGCCGCCTCCCCCCGCCGCCGCCTCCCCCCGCCGCCTCCCCGCCACCGCCTCCCCCCACCGCCTCCCCGCCGCCTCCTCCCCCGCCGCCCCCGCCGCCGCTTACCGCCGCCGCTTACGCCGCGCCGCTTGCCACCGCCGCTTACTGCTACCGCCGCTTGCCGCCGCTTACCGCCGCTTACCGCCGCTTACCGCCGCTTACCGCCGCTTACGCTGCTTGCCGCTGCTTGCCGCCGCTTACCGCCGCTTGCCGCCGCCTGCCGCCGCCTGCCGCCGCCTGCCACCGCCGCCTGCCACCGCCGCCTGCCACCGCCGCCGCTTGCCGCCGCCGCCGCTGCCGCCGCCGCTTGCCGCCACTGCCGTTTCCGCCTACCTCCGCCGCACAGCTGGGCCACGCCTGCGCCAGGAGCGCCCTACGTCATCGCGCCAGGAGCGCTTACGTTAGCGCGCCAGGCGCCACGTCAGCGCTCGGGTCCTACTGCCCATGCGGTAAGCGGTGACGGCGGCAAGCAGCGGGGGAGGCGGCGCGGGGAGGCGGCGGGAACGGCGGCGGCAGGCGGCGGGGGAGGCGGCAGCGGGGGAAACGGAGGAGGAGGAGGCGGCGGGAGGCGGGACAGGAGGAGGCGGGACTGAGTGACGCGCGGCCGGGGTACGTCTTATTTTTGGGGTACGGCTTACATTAGCCGACCCCCCTGACACCCCCGATACGTCTTACAATCGGGGGTGTCATACTTTCGGGGAAACACGGTATATACTGTATTTATAAATACATGTAATAATAATGTTCTGTTGTCATGTTAAATTAATTGTTCTTTCACTGTTACCATATTAAACATATGCTGTTCTTCACACCATCCTCATTGGCCAAATTCAGTACAAAAATATTAATAAGTTTCTTTAATATACATTATGTGTTATAGGACAGATTGATTAAACTCTCAACCAATAAGCCAGTGTTTTTCAACCTTTTTTGAGCCACGGCACATTTTTTACATTTACAAAATCCTGGGGCACACCACCAACCAAAATGACACAAAATTACACTCTAACACAGTAATACATATAGTGAATATGTTTTTAAATGTATTTATACACTCAGTGTGAAACCTGGGCCTGTTTCGATGAACGCAACATAGATATCCTGGCAGGAATGGCAGAAAAACACAAACTTCCCACACAGAACTTCCATAACCAAGAGAAAATACTATAAGAGTTTGGTGGGCATTCACCTTGAGTTTTGGAGTTGTAGTTCACCTATATTCAGAGAGCACTGTGGACTGAAACAATGTTGGATCAGGACCAAACTTGGCATGAATACAGTCTCTGGGATTTATAGTTAACACACAATCAAAGAGCATCCTGAACCCTTCCAACAATGGAATTGAACCAAACTTGGCATATTGAACTCTCATTACCAACAGAAAGTACTGAAAGGTTTTGATTGGGAATTGACCTTGAGTTTGGAAGTTGTAGTTCACCTACACCCAGATGGCACTGTGGACTCAAACAATGTCATGTTATGTTGTTGTTTGTTTTCTATCCAGAATCACAAAATTGGAAGGAAGCTCACCACTTTAAGGTCCGTAAAACAGGCATGGGAAAACTTGGGCCCTCTGGGTGCTTTGGACTTCAACTCCCACCGTTCCTAACAGCCTGAGGCCCTTTCCTGCTTAAATGGCTGGGGGGGGGGGGAGAAAAGAGCCTGTATATACTGTATATACAACAAACATTCAATGCCGGGACAAGAATTCATATATTATAAGCCTGTATCTGTATACCTTTATAAAGCGGAATGTTTGTATGTATGTATGTGTGCGGAGGGCGGGAGGGCGGATATGTGGCAACCACTTTCACAGGCCACAGCGACCAGCGCGGGTGATGGACCTGCACCAAACTTGGTACACATAACCCCCCTAACCCCCTTTACGTCCTGGTGCGGTTCAGGGGACATGACCCACGGATTATGGGATTTGTAGTACTTTAAAACACTTTGGTTCCCACAGACCACTGAGGCCACCAAAAAGGACCAATACAGACCACACTTAGCACACACAGCCCCCATGACCCGCTCTACGTCCTGGTGCAGTTTGGAGGAGGGTGGACCATGGATGATGGGACTTGAAGTACCTCTACTCACTTCCCAAGTCCGCTACAACCCTCATCCAATCACTGATCGAGACCAAACTTGGCATACATAACCCCTATGACTGCCTTCATGTCCTGGTGAGGTTTGGGGGAGGACTGACAATGGATGATAGGATTTGTAGTACTTTCACACCCCTCTGTTCCCACAGGCCACTGTGACCCCCAACAAACACTGATAAAGACCACACTTGGCACACAGAGCCCCAGTGACCCACTCTACATACTACTGAAGTTTGGAGGGGGCCAGAACATGGATGATGGGACTTTCAGTACCTTCCCTCACTTCCCAATCCTGCTACAAACCTAATCCTATGACTGATCAACACAAAACCTGCCACACAGACCCCTCATGACCCACTCTACATCCTGGTGCAGTTTGAAGGAGGGTGGACCATGGATGATGGGACTTGAAGTACCTCTACTCACTTCCCAAGTCCGCTGCGACCCTCATCTATTTACTGATCGAGACCACACTTGGCACACATAACCCCTATGACTGCCTTCATGTCCTGGTGAGGTTTGGGGGAGGACTGACAATGGATGATGGGATCTGTACTACTTTCACACCCCTCTGTTTCCACAGACCACTGCGGCCCCCAACAAACACCGAGAAAGACCACACTTGGCACACAGAGCCCCAGTGACCCACTCTACATACTACTGAACTTTGGAGGGGGGCAGACCATGGATGATGGGACTTACAGTACCTTCCCTCACTTTCCAAGCCTGCTACAAACCTAATCCAATGACTGATCAACACCAAACCTGGCACACAGAGCCCTCATGACCCACTATACATCCTGGTGCACTTTTGTATGAGACGGACCATGGATGATGGGACTTGAAGTACCTTCACTCACTTCCTAAAAACAATGCAACCCTCATCCATTCACCAATACAGACCAAACTTAGCACACAGAGCCCCATGACCCAATCTACATCCTACTACACTTTGGGGGAGGGTGGACCAGAGATGATGGGACTTCCACTACCTTCAGTAATTTCATGATACCACTGCAACTCCCAATAATGATGGATCAAGACCAAACTTGGCACACAGAGCCCCCATGGCCCACTCTAGATCCTGCTGCACTTCTCAAATGACCCGGGCACCGCCGGGTCCCCAAGCTAGTAAACATTAAAAACATTTATCTCAATATTAAAATACACCGTTTAAGAGAGAGCTTTCCAAACTGTGTGTCATAACATTGACGCATGTCAGGAAAAGAGCCTGAGGCTGCTAGGAATGGTGGGAGTCGGAGTACAAAACACCTGGAAGGTCCAAGTTTGCCCATGCCAGCTTTCGACAGAGACCTCTTCTTCCCCCTTCGCACCCTTTCTTCCCCCTCCTGCTTACTTTTTCTTCTACACTGCCGCTTCTCCCGCCATTTTGATCCGAGGGGGCAGCGTGAACGTGTTCAGGAGGGGGGGAGGTCTGGAGGGAGGAAGACGTGACCCGTGCGGGCGCTACTGCGCAGACTCGCTCCAGAGCAAAGCGAGCAGAGCGAGGCTGGGAAGAAGGGAGCCCAAGTGGAGAAGAAAAAGTGTTCAGCAGGAGGAAGAAAGGGTATTGGAGGTTCCAATTTCCCACGGCACACCTAATGATCGCTCATGGCACACTGGTTGGGAAACCCTGCAATAAGCAATGTACCTGTATGCTAATACATGAAGTTTGTAAGTAAATCAACTATGTTAACTTCTAATGAAGACTGCTTATTTTTGGTCTCTTGAAAGCATTATTTGAAAGCAATATATTCTATGGGAGAGTAGATTTTGGGGGTGTGTGTGTGTGAAATAATACTTCTGAGGATCTGGGAACTGGGAAGCCCTTGAGTGCTCTAACTGGAGGTCAGCTGTGACCAGCAGTGCTGCAGAATTTGAAGAGGCACAAATGGAGGGCAAAATGGAGAAACAAGCCAAAAGGAAGGTGTGTCAAGCCAACCCTGACCAGGATCACCTTCCACCTGGAAACCGATGTTCTCACTGAGGGAGGACATGCGGATCAAGAATAGGGTTCCACAGCCACTTATGAATCCACCGCCAAGACACCAGACTTGGAGGACCATCATCCTCAAGCTAAGAGGGATTGCCCTAAGTAAGTAATATACTGGTGGTATATTATATGTGTTGTGGTATAATAATATAGTAAAATATAATATATAAGAATATGATATATTATATTGCTAATAATATTAAAGTACAGCTGTGTAATACAATATGATATATAATACAAATATTGTGTGATTCTAATATTACACATACATATAATATTGTAAGCTAATACAATATAATACTAATAATACACTATAACAATATAATATTGTTTGTTTTCCGTGTCAGGAGTGACTTCAGAAACTGCAAGTCGCTTCTGGTGTGAGAGAATAAGCCGTGTGCAAGGACATTGCCCAGGGAACGCCCGGATGTTTTGATGTTTTATTATTGTTATTTCAAATTTATAGGCCGCCACTCTCTGGGGGCTCGGAGCGGCTTACATCAGACATGAGTGATACAATAAAACAGTAGAAACAGTAAAAGCCATCCTTGTGGGAGACTTCTCTCATGTCCCCGCATGTGGAGCTGACAGAGGAAGCTCAACCTGCTCTCCCCATATTCGAACCTCCGGCCTGTCAGTCTTCAGTCCTGCACCTTTTACTGTTGCCAATTTTTTTGTGACCCCAAGTTAAGTAAGGGCACCCAATTTGTGGTTGGGATCCACAGTTTATGAAGCTGTGGGTGAAGTAAATTGCTCTTTCCTCAGTCTGCTATGGGACAAATCACTGAAGATTTATTTATTTATTTATTTATTTATTTATTTATTTATTTATTTATTTATTTATTTATTTATTTATTTATTTATTCACCGCCGCTCCCAGAGGCCTGGGGTGGTTTACAACATAATATGTGAATACACGAGATAGATAAAAACACAGTAAACAGTAAAACAAAGTAAAACACAGTAAAACACAGGTGGAAATCACAAGCATTCAGAAGCCTGCCTAAATAAGTATGTCTTACACGCTCTGCGGAAGGTGTTCAAATTTCGCAGAGCTCGTGTCTCTGGTGGCAGAGCGTTCCACAATGTTGAGGCGATGATGGAGAAGGCTCTTCACCTGGTTGATGTCAAGTGGAAGGATTTTATACTGGGGATGTTTAGAAGATTCTGGTCTTCTGAGCGTATTGATCTCGGGGTTGTATGGAATCAGGCGATCCCGTAAGTACACTGGCCCCAGACCATCTAAGGCAAGGGTGCCCACACTTTTTCATCATGCGAGCTACTATATTTTGTTTATTTATTTATTTATTATTTCGCATGTGTCTGTCGACCCCCCCCAACGGCTCGGGGCGACTTACAACAGTTCGTAAAATACAATTGTCAGATAACTCATAAACCACAGTAATACCATTATGATGGAATTACAATTAGAACAGTTGAAGCAACAAATGGAGTCGCCGTGGGCTGACAGCTAGGCGGTGCGAGCTAAAGTTTAGCTAACTCCGAAGGCTTGTTGGAACAGCAATGTCTTAACTGCTCTCCTGAACGGGAGGAGGCCCTGGGTGGCACGGATGCCGGTGGGCAGTGCGTTCCACATGATAGGGGCTGCAACAGAGAAAGCCCGGCAGCGGGTTGCGGACAGATGGTAGGTCCTCACATTTGGGATGACCAGTAGGTTTAGAAAACTCTTGGGCGCAGTGATCTGGTGGGATGATATGGGACAAGGCGGTCCACAGGTACACTGGCCCCAGACCATGTAAGGCCTTAAAAGTCAGGACTAACACTTTGAAGGCAATCCAGCATTCAATTGGGAGCCAGTGCAGTTCGCGCAGGATTGGCGTGATGTGGTGGCCAATCGGGACCTCTGCCAGGAGTTGCGCTGCAGCGTTCTGCACCAGCTTGAGTCTCCGGATTACCGACAGAGGAAGGCCAATGTCAAGAGCGTTACAGTAGTCCAGCCTCGAGATGACCGTGGCTTGGATCACTGTGGCTAAGTCGCGCCGGGACAAATAGGGGCCAGCTTCCTCGCCTGGCGAAGATGGAAAAATGCTAACCTGCTGACGCTGGAGACGTGGGCCTCCATCGACAACAGGGGGTCCAAGGTTACTCCTAAGCTCTTAACAGAGGGCGACGGACATAATGTCACGCCGTCCAGGGTTGGAAGTTGAACATCCCTACAGCCCGAGTACCCAGCCACAGGATCTCCGTCTTTGCGGATTCACCTTCAACCTACTGGCTCGCAGCCATCCAGTGACGACCTCAAGGCAACGATGGAAATTATTGGGTACGGATTCAAGGCTGCCCTCCATCTTCAAGATAAGCTGGGTGTCATCAGCGTACTGATGGCACACCAGCCCAAAACGCACCAGCTGGGCAAGTGGTCGCATATAGATGTTAAATAAGAGGGGCGAGAGAATAGCCCCTGAGGAACCCTGCAAAGAAGCGGGAACTCCCGGAGACATCCTTGCCCCTCCTCACTCGTTAGCCGGTTCCGGAGGAAGGAGGTCACCCAATTAAGGACTGTCCCCTAACTCCGGCCCTGGCAAGGCGGTGAGTCAATAGATCATGTCGACTGTATCAAACGCCGCTGTGAGGTCCAATAACACGAGCAGCGCCGATCCGCCCTGATCCAGCTGGCAGCGCAACTCATCGAGATGGAGACCAGGACGTCTCCGTCCCATGCCCCGGACGGAAGCTGGACTGGAAGGGGTCTAGCCAAGCTGCGTCATCTAGGAAGGACTGCAACTGCTCCATTTCTGCCTTCTCAATTACCTTGCCCAGGAACGATAAATTCGAAACCGGGCGGTAGTTGGAGGACCGTTGGATCTAATCCCGGCTTTCTTCAACAATGGAGAGACCACCGCCTCTTTTAAACCCTCTGGAAATACTCCTGGGCTAGGGAAGTATTATATTCAACAGAGGTCTCGTAATCCCCTTCAGGCTGGCTTTCACCAGCCAGGAGGGGCACGGATCAAGGGAACAGGTGGTCGGGCGAGCTGCAGCAATAATCCTATCGACAGCTTCTGAGTCCAGTGGCGTGAACCGGTGAAGGTGGGCCCGGCAAGAGGCCACGGAGTCTCAAGTTCACTAACTGTATCAATCGTGGGAAGGTCCAGCGGAGGCCGAGATCTTGTCTGCAAAATAGCTCAGAAAAGCCTCGGCAGTGAGGGCCTGATTGTCACCGTTTGGGATGGTAGGGACCATTGTCAGAGACCTAATTATCTTGAACAATTGTGCTGGGCGTGAGCTCGCAGACGCAATCAAGGTAGTAGTACGATTTCTTTGCTTCCTTGATGGCTTTCTCATAAGCATCTTTGAAAAGCTTATAAGTTGATTTCGAACCTCCGTCACGGAGTTTCCTCCACACGCTCTCTAGCCGTCTCTTCTCCCGCTTCATCGAACGTAACTCCTCAGTGAACCAAGGCGCGCGATTCCTACGGAGGCGGAGAGCGCGTCTAGGGGTGACCTCATCGAGCATTGGACAGTTTGATGTTCCAGGCGTCCACCAACTCATCGATGAAGGCACTGACAGACTCCAGATCCCTTAGAGCATTCAGGAACCTAGAAGGTTCCATAAGTCTCTTTGGGCGAACCCAAATTTGTGACCCGCCTGGTGTGTGGGTCCGGAATCACAGAGGGAGAGTCCTAGTGTTGCCATGGTCGACACTAGGTCTACTGCTGCAGGTGAAAAGGAGGCCGTGTCAGCATGGACGTTGAAGTCCCCAGGACAATGAGCCTAGGGAACCTCAACAGCAGGCCCCCTCCCACGCACGCAGCAGGAGGGTATTTATAGGCGCACCCGCCAGCACTCCGGCTAGATATGGCTTCGGCGGTGGCTCGGAAGACGCAGGGCTGGGAAGAGGGGCTGCCTGGCTGCTGCCTGGGCCGGGAAACTCAACCGAGAGAGGGACCCACGTGAGGCTGGAGCCTCCCCACGGCAGCCTCCCCCCCCTCCCTCAAGGCTTCCTTACCTGGGCAGGAGAAGGAAGAGTGGAAGAGGGGCTTCCCCAAAGTGACAGATGCAGCGGGGGCTTCCTTCCTTCCTTCCGAGGGTGCCACTCAGAAAGGACGCCCAAGTGGATGGCTGGCAGAAAGGAGGACCCCTCCCACTGGTGGCAATCCATGCCCACAGGAGAGAGGGAGAGAGAGGGGGGGGTGGCTCTTCTTAGCCGGCTCTGAAGAGCCACCCCTCTCTCCCGTAGGCCCTCGCCGCCTTTCTCCTTCGAGGGCGAGGGAAGGCGAGGCGGAGAAAGGCGGCGAGGGCACAAGCAGCAACAGCAAATGGAGTCTCCATCCCTGCAGCCCCCTCCTCCTCGGGTTCAGCCCCAGGAACACGGGCGGAGCCCCTCCTCCTCGCCCCAACCAAGGAAAGAAAGAAGCCCCCACAGCTCGCTCGCCCAGGTCTCGGCTTGGAATGGGAGTCTGAGGGCAGCAGCAGGGTTTGCGGCGGGGCTTGTTGGCTTTGCCCCACTTTGCCCGGCCTCTTCGCCTCTCTCTCTCTCTCTCTCCTCTCTTTCCAGCGCCTGCCTGCCAAAATCGAAAAAAAAAAGTTCTCCATTTTCTTTCTTCTCTCTTGGCTTTCTCACACACACACATTCCCTCCATCCCTCCCACAGCCTCGCATCCTATCCGGTGCGTGCCTTCTGCTCCCCCAAGCAGCATCAATGGGCGGTCATGTCACCACACCGTGCATGGCAAGGCAGCGCCAGGCCCACCCACTAAACCCTCATTTTGGCAAAAAAAAGCCCCGCAAAGGCGGTGGTGGGAGCGCACGTGCGCGCATGGCAGGAGCGCGCCATCCGGCTGGTGAGGCCCAAAGATCACCTGGAAGAGGGCCAAAGATCACCGAGGTGCTCCCGATCACGATAATGAGCACCCCTGATCTAAGGCCTTGAAAGTGAGAACTAACACCTTGAAGGAGATCCAGTATTCAATTGGCAGCCAGTGCAGATCTTGCAGAATTATGCGGCAGGTCGCGGGCTCCACCGGGAGCAGCCGGGCTGCAGCATTCTGCACTAGGTTAAGTTTCTGGATCGCAGTCAAGGGTAGGCCAATGTAAAGAGCATTACAGTAGTCAAGTCTTGAGATGACCGTGGCTTGGATTACCGTGGCTAGGTCGTTCTGGGACAGATAGAGAGCCAGATGCCTCTCCCGTTGCAGATGGAAGAACGCGATTCTGCTAACAGTGGAGATTTGAGTCTCCATTGACAGCAGAGGGTCCAAGTGGACACCCAGGCCTTTTACTGATGATGGACGTAATGCCTCGCCATCTAGGGTCGGCAGTTGGATTTCCCTATCGCCCGGATGACCCAGCCAAAGGATTTCCGTCTTCACCGGATTCACCTTCAACCTGCTGGCTCACAGCCATCCAGTGTCGGCTTCAAGGCACAGATGGAAATTATTGGGTCCTTCCTTCTTCATAAACAAACTGGACTGATGGAACTCCACCCCCTCTCTTGGTGAGTGAATGCGAAAGCGGAAGGAAGAAAAAGGAGAGACAAGAAAGAAACACACACCTTAGGGAGTAGTTTGGGAGGACTAAACGGTGGCTTAGAAAAGGAAGGAGGAAGGAAGATACTAAGGAAGGGACCTGAAGCAGCAACTCGGAGACGGAGAATAAGAGAAACATCATAGAGAAACAGCAGGAAGAAACCAAGGATGATAAAAGACAAAAGATAAACAATCCAAGAGAAGTAGAAACCCCTGGAGGAAGCAGACGACGGCAGGGAAGGAGACCGGAACCTACAGGACCGGGAAGAGAAGCAGACGGGCATAAGGAAGCAGATGACAGCGGGGAGCGGAGGAAGGAAAAATTAAAGAAGCCTATTGAGGACTAGAGTGGAGAACTTTGAAATTTGGGGCTCTGAGATACAGGGGGAAAGAATGAAATAAAGGCAATACTGGCTCTGGGGAGAAAGGGAAAGGCTTAAAAGTGTGAATAAACCTATGGGGATCCAGACCCTAAATGAGAGGGGAGAGTTACAAATTAAAGAGTAGTTATAAAATAAGAAGATTGATAATAATTAAATGTTAATACAGGGGATGGGTTGTATTTAAATTTACTTAGGAATGAAGAAGGCCTTATGATCACCTACAAAGGAAGGCAATATTGGATCACATCTGAAGAAAAAGCAAATCATTTTTTACACAAATTCGGCGAAGATTTAAAAGGCAGCCCTAGGGATAACAAAGAAGGTGCTCAAAGAAGATTTTATGATGACAAAGAATTAAATCAAATTGTAAATGATGGAAATATGTCAGAAAAGGAAGAGGGAGAAACGGAGGAGGATCAAAATGAAGATAATGGAAAGAAATACGGTGACGAGGACGAAACAGAGGTGGAGGAGGATGAAGGAGATAATTAAGGATGACGACACTAAGGTGCTTATCTTGGAATGTAAATGGATTGAATAATGGGGCCAAAAGAAAAAGAACTTTTCATAATATAAAGAAAAAAAAGGCTAATATAATTGCATTACAAGAGACGCATATCAAAGATTCAGAGACACAATACTTAAGAAATGAAAAACTAGGGGTTGAATTTGTAGCTGCCGCTAAGGAGAAAAAAAGGGAGTAGTTTTGTATATTGACCCAAAGTTAAATCCTAAATTACTATTCACTGATGTGGAAGAAAGGTACCTAGGTGTAAGTATAAGTAAGGATCAGAAAAACATCCTTATATGTAATATATATGCACCGAATAACTCCAAAGTGAAGTTTTTCAAAGATATTGAAAGAAAGATAAATGCTTGTGAGGTGGATAGCTATATTCTAATGGGCGATTTTAATGGGACTATAGATCCCCAAATGGACAAAAACTCAGGAAAAACAAATAGTAAAGATCAGAGTGGCAAACTACCTAAATCCTTTTTTGATTTGATGAAAAATTTGGAATTGAAAGACGCATGGAGACACTTAAACTGTAGAGAAAAAGATTTTACATTTTCTCCAATAGACATCAGTCATGGTCCAGAATAGATTTTTTTATGATCTCCCAAAATTTAATTTTACAACTTAAAAAAACTAAGATACTACCTAGATTTTTTTCGGACCATAGTCAGATCGAGATGGAATTATTTAATGAAGAGAGGGAATTCTATTGGAGATTCCCTCAATCTTTGTTGAAGGACGGGAAAATTTTGGAGGAGAGTAAAAAATGTTAAAAGAATTTTTCGAAATAAACTGCCAAGATAATCAAAAACATAATATAATATGGGATACGAGCAAAGCTTTTATGAGAGGCTATTTTCTTAAACAACAGTCCATCAGGAAAAAATGTATTTTTAGAAAAACCAATGAATTACTTAAAAAAATAGCTGACGCAGAGAAGATACTAAAGTCAGAACCAAATAATAAGAGGAAGATAGACGAACTAAAAGTATATAATAAACAATTAGAGGTATACGAAATGGAAAGAATTGAGAAGAATATTAGAGCCGTTAAACAAAAGTACTTTGAATCAGCAAATAAAACAGGAAAATTGCTTGCTTGGCAGTTAAAAGAAAAAAGGAAAAAAAATATGATAACAAAGTTGAAGATAGGAGGAAATGAATATACTAAAGAGGGAGAGATTAGAAAAATATTCGAAGGTTTTTTCCCCAAATTGTATGAGAAAGAAAACATAAATACAGAGGAAGTAGAAGAATATATCTCTGGAAAGAAATTAGAAAAAATCTCAGAAATAGATAGGGAAAAACTGAATTTACCTATAACAAAAGAAGAAATTTAAAAAGCAAGAAATAAAATAAAAATTGGGAAATCAACAGGGCCAGATGGATATTCAGCAGAATATTATAAAGCCTTTCAGGAAGAATTAATGGATATTCTCTCAAAGGTATTTAATGACATTCTTAATAAAGCAATACTCCCAGAATCATGGAAAGATTCCAACACGGTGTTAATAGAGAAACCCGGAAGGGACCCTGCAGACCCCGCAAATTATAGACCAATATCTTTATTAAATATTGATTATAAAATTTTTACGTTAATTATTTCAGAAAGATTAAAGTTATTTTTAAGCGGGTGGATTAAGAGAGATCAAAACGGATTCCTTCCGGGAAGACATCTCTATATGAACGTAAGACTATTATTAAATGCCATAGAATACTATGACAAGAACATCGACAGGGAGGTCGCTTTTATTTTCGTCGACGCCGAAAAGGCGTTCGATAGGGTAAATTGGTATTTTCTTTCCACGTTATTAGACGAACTGGACATGGGCCATCAGTTTAAAAATATTATTTCAGCCATATATACTGAACAATATACAAGAATTATAATAAACAATAAAAAAACAGAGAAGATAACTATTCAAAAAGGGGTGAGACAAGGCTGCCCTTTGTCTCCCCTACTATTTATTATGATTTTGGAACTACTCTTAGAAGAGATAAGACAAGACAAAGAGATTAAGGGGTTAGAGATTAAAAAAGAAAGTTTAAAAATTCAAGCATTCGCAGATGATTTAGTTCAAATCTTAGAAGACCCAAAGAATAGAATAATGCATTGGTCGAAAATAATCGAAAAATTTGGTAAAAACTCGGGCTTTAAAATAAATAGGGAAAAAACTCAAATATTAGTTAAGAATCTAAGGGAAGAAGATAAACAGGAAATACAAAACATTTCAGGTTTTACAATAACAAATAAAGTTAAATATTTAGGGATACATCTAACTTCAAAGAATTCACAATTATATAAAAATAATTACATAGCTAAATGGGCTGAGATACAAAACACCTTTAAAAAGTGGGAGAAACTGAACCTATCTCTACTTGGAAGAATCACGGCCGTAAAAATGACCATTCTCCCAAAGATAAATTTTCTGTTTAATACAATACCCATAATTAAAAATGATAAACAACTGGATATATGGAATAGAATATTATCTAAATTTATATGGTCCGGGAAAAAGCCCAGAGTTAGATTAAAATATATGCAAGAAAGAACCGAAAATGGAGGACTGGGAGTCCCAAATTTAAAACTATATTTTTATGCGAATTGCTTGTTATGGCTAAAAGAATGGCTCTGTTTGGAAAATAATAGGCTATTGAATTTAGAAGGGTTTAATTTAAAGTTCAGAATGCACGCATATCTTTGTTATAATAAAATTAAAATAGACTTTAATTTTAAAGATCATTATATAAGAAGTACTCTTATAAAAGTATGGGAAAAATACCACAAAATGAAAAAGGATACCATACCAATGTGGACGTCCCCAATTGAGGCTTTTCGGATTAGGCAGCTTGACGATAATCAATGGATATCTTATAAGGATTTACTTTATTGGGATGGAAATGAGTTTGAGCTAAAATCAAGACAACAATTAGAAGAGGAAAGTATAAAATTGAGCTGGTTCCCCTATTTTCAGATTAATAATATCTATAAGGAAGACAAAAAAATAGGCTTTGGCCACCAATATAATGACTTAGAAGAGATATTATTAAACAAGAAGCAAAAACTGATAAGTAAAATATATAAAATTCTTCAAGACCGGGAGGGGAAACAGGTACAAGGGAAGGATCACGTAATAAAATGGTCTAGAAACATCGGCTATACTATAAAATCGGAGGTATGGAAGACAATTTGGAGAAAAAATGTAAATATATCATATAGCCAAAGTTATAAAGAAAATTGGGTGAAAATATTATATAGGTGGCATTTAGCCCCGGAAAAGATCGCAAGAATTTATAAGACACCCAACCCACAATGCTGGCATTGTAAGGGGAAAAGCGGGACATACTTCCACATGTGGTGGTTATGCAAGAGAGCCAGAAAATTTTGGGCCATGATCCACAGGGAAATTATAAAAATGTTGGGAAAAATGTAAGTAAGAAGCCAGAAAGCTTTCTTTTAGGAATAGTAGATTCCAAAATGGACAAAATAGAAAAAAATATTTTTATTTTAATTACAACAGCCGCAAAAATGATCTTCGCGAAACATTGGAAATCTGTGGAAGCTCCTACAAAAGAAGAGTGGATCCTTAAAGTAGTGGATACTATCCAAATGGAAAGGATGACTGACAGACTGAGAGAAAATCTTAAAAAAGATGACTTACAAATGAAAAGCTATGAAATCTTTGTGAAAGATTGTAAAAGGAATATGATTTTTATTTTGATTTAAATGTATAAGTAAAAAGCAAACCGGAAATATAACTTGTAGATAACCCATCGACAAAAAAAAGAGAGTGGAGAACGAGACGTAAGAGATAGGTTACTTTCTGTTTTCGTGTTCTTTCTCTGAGGCCTTTAGAAAAAGGAAATAATAGAGTTGAATGATGAATTTTGTTGAGGTTCTGCCCCATCACCCCTTTTAACTCTTACTTTCTATACACCCCCCTATTTCTTACCTCTCCCCCTTCTTTCCTTACTTACCCACCGCACTGCCCCTGTCTCTTTTTCCCACCCCCTTTCATGACTTTTTCGGCACAAGGAAACAACGGGATAGGAGATGTACCCAGACCCAGGTCCGGGCCGGGATCCAGTCCACTACTGCTGTGTCGAAAATGTACTGTTTTTAAATTGAAATGCAATAAAGATTTTTTAAAAAAAAAAAAAAAAAGGAATGAATCGTGGTTGCAACTAAATAATTAATTGATTAATAGATTTTAAAGAGTAAGAATTGTCAATTGCGAATCGTTAACCCAAGTGAATATTGATTGATTGATACCCTCCTGGAACAGGTGAGATAGGTAAAAGTCTGTTAAATTAGACTCTAAGTATAAAAATCCAGAAGCAAACTTGGGAAAAGGTAGAAACGAGGAACATAGCCATGGAAAGAAGGTAGGAAAGTCTTGATTTCAGTGAGATGGAGTACTAACTTACATTATGAAATGCTGGGGAACAAGAAGGAGTAAATATTAAAGAAACATTAAAGAAACGGTAAAGCTACCGATCTTAAAAGCAAGGGGAAAGTTACAGGCAGAAGTTTACAGGGAAGTGGAAAAAATTTTCAGAACCCAGATTAACCGCACAAAAAGAATAAGGTCCCTAGGGACACCAAAATGAATTTTATATGAAAAAGAATATGTGAGGTGGTCTGGAGAAAAACTAACACCTACCCTATAAAACCTAGAGAAGTGAGAGAACTGACCCTTCGGAAATTCCCTACTAGTATGTAAAAAGAGAAGAAGAAAGTATCTCTCTCACTAATGAACTCAAGTAACTGAACACTAGGCCCAGAGGGGGTAGAAATGGCAGAGATATGGTGATATATAAGGATGAGGAAATCTAGTCTAAAGAAGGAAGGAGATTTGAGAAGGGAAAAGGTATGAAACTTGCCCAGCTCATCGGGGAAAGAGAGGGTTCAATACTCCCCGAGTCCTGAGAGGCGACTGCCTCAGAAACTGCCCCCGAGAGTCCACCAGAGGGGAAAGAAAAAGGAGAGGATGAGGAGAATACCTGAATCTGAGATAGAATGAGAGCTGTAACCTTGTGATGATTGGTAACTAAATTATATAGAATGATAATATAGAGTAACCTTTGTGCCCCTCATATCAGAGGCTAGGATTGTATTTGTGAAGTTGCGGCATTAGAACCTCCTATCCAAAAAAGGAAGATTAGAAATAATAGAGAGAATTACGGAGTTAAAAAAGAAATGTATGAATTAAAATATGGGTTGTGATAGAAATATGGTAAAGGTATTATAAAGACAGACTGGATTGTGATTAATGAATATCTAGAGAATACTAAATTAGTAATATACCACTGTCAGATATTTATTAGTAAGAATAACAAGGGGGATATGTTTAATAAAGTTTAATAAAATCTCTTAATAAAGTTTAAGAGATGACTGAGTTTATAGACGTAAAGTGCAAAGTGCAGTACAATGTGGGAGAATGATTTACAGGTTAGTTCTTTTTATTGTGATATGTTTATAATGGTTTATTATTAATTTATTTGTATAGTTGTATTTATTGTGGACTAACCTAGTAACTCTTTACCAAAATATATTTGTATGTATAATAATTTTAATATGTTCAGTTAACAAATTAATGAGTCAGGACTTCTGATCTATCTTTGCCTTTTAGGTCTGGAGTTGCTATGGATGTTTCTGCATATTTCACATGCCTTGCATTATACAGTATATAAATACTGTAAATAAATCAATCAATCTGTATCTATGTATATAATAAAACAGAATGTTTGTATGTATGTATGCGGAGGTGCGTAGGGCGGATGCGCGGATATGTGGCAGCTTTCTGATTGGCTCCCACTGTGGGAGAATTTGCATAATGGACTCTGATTGGCCAGCACCACCAACATTCCGACACTCTAAAGTGGCAGAGGGGGTAAGGAAAAGGCCTGAGGCAGTCAGACATGGTGGGAGTTTAAAACCAGAACACTTTGCGGCCCCCAACAATGACAGAACAAGACCAAACTTGGCAGACAGAACCCCCAAGACCAACTCTACATCCTGGTGCGGTTTGGGGGAGGACGGATCACAGATGATGGGACTTGCAGTACCTTCACTCACTTTCTGAGACCACTGAGACTCTCATCCAATTACTAATAGAGACCACATTTATCTGGGATAATCAGATGATCTGGGATCAGATCCTGGGATATAAGGGCAATGTGGAAAGGGCCTGGGAGAGAACTGTGGGAAAGGAGATGGGTCTTGAAGTACCTCCATTCACTTACTGAGACTGCTACGACCCTTATCCAATGACTGATCAAGACCAAACTTGACACACAGAGCCCCCATGACACACTCTACATACTGGTGCAGTTTGAAGGATGACAGACCATGGATGATGGGATTTCCAGTACCAACGCTCACTTCCTGAGACCACTACAACCCACACCAATGACTGTTTACAATCAAACTAGGCATACAGAGCCCCCATGACCCACTCTACATGGTGGTACAGATTGAAGGAGCACATGGACCATGAGTGATGGGACTTCCATATGGGATTTACAGTTCATCCACACCTACTGAATTCAGCGGACATTGGATCTACATTAAACTGGGAGCACTGGCAAACAATACCTTTCTCAAATAACCCGGGCAGGGCCGGGTCCCCAAGCTAGTATATAATAAAAGTGAATGTTTGTATGCGGAGGGCGGAAGTGCGGATATGTGGCAGCTTTCTGATTGGCTCCCATTGAGGTAGAATTTGCATATGATTTCAGATTGGCCGGCCTCAGCATTCAAACATTCTAAGGCAGCAGACAGAGGGTATTGGTTGCCACTCTGGTACGAATGGTGGGAGTTTAAGTCCAAAACACCTTGCGGCTCCCAATAATGACAGACCAGGCCCAAACTTGGCACACCGAGTACTCCTGACCCACTCTACATCCTGATGCAGTTCTAAGGGGGATGGTCCATGGATGATGGGATTTGCAGTACTATACTCACTTACTGAAACCACTGTGACCCTCATCCAATGACCAATACAGACCAAACTTGGCACACAGAGCCCCCATGATCCACTCTACATCCTGCTGCAGTAGAGAGGAGTACAGACCACAGATGAATGGGATTTGCAGTACCTTCAGTAATTTCACGATACCACTGCAACTCCCGAAAATGATGGATCAAGACCAAACTTGGCACAGAGCCCCCATGACCCACTCTACATCCTGGTGCCGTTTGGAGGAGGATGGACCATGGATGATGGGACTTGAAGTACCTTCACTCACTTCCCGAGACCACTGCAACCCTCATCCAATGACTGATCAAGATCAAACTTGGCACACAGAGTACTCATGACCCACTCTACATCCTGGTGCCATTTGGAGGAGGATGGACCGTGGATGATGGGACTTGAAGTACCTTCACTCACTTCCCGAGACCACTGCAACCGTCATCCAATGACTGATCAAGATCAAACTTGGCACACAGAGTACTCATGACCCACTCTACATCCTGGTGCCGTTTGGAGGAGGATGGACCGTGGATGATGGGACTTGAAGTACCTTCACTCACTTCCTGAGACCACTGCAACCCTCATCCAATGACTGATCAAGACCAAACTTGGCACACAGAGCCCCCATGACCCACTCTACATCCTGCTGCAGTTTGGAGGAGGATGGACCATGGATGATGGGACTTGAAGTACCTTCACTCACTTCCCGAGACCACTGCAACCCTCATCCAGTGACTGATCAAGATCAAACTTGGCACACAGAGTACTCATGACCCACTCTACATCCTGGTGCCGTTTGGAGGAGAGTGGACCATGGGTGATGGGACTTGAAGTACCTTCACTCACTTCCTGAGACCACTGCAACCCTCATCCAATGACTGTTCAAGACCAAACTTGGCACACAGAGCCCCCATGACCCACTCTACATCCTGCTGCAGTTTGGAGGAGGATAGTCTATGGATGATGGGACTTGAAGTACCTTCACTCACTTCCTGAGACCACTGCAACCCTCATCCAATGACTGATCATGATCAAACTTGGCACACAGAGTACTCATGACCCACTCTACATCCTGGTGCCATTTGGAGGAGAGTGGACCATGGGTGATGGGACTTGAAGTACCTTCACTCACTTCCCGAGACCACTGCAACCCTCATCCAATGACTGATCAAGATCAAACTTGGCACACAGAGTACTCATGACCCATTCTACATTCTGGTGCCATTTGGAGGAGGATGGACCGTGGATGATGGGATTTGAAGTACCTTCACTCACTTCCCGAGACCACTGCAACCCTCATCCAATGACTGATCAAGACCAAACTTGGCACACAGAGCCCCCATGACCCACTCTACATCCTGCTGTAGTTTGGAGGAGGATGGACCATGGATGATGGGACTTGCAATACCTTCACTCACATCCCGAGACCACTTAAACCCTCATCCAATGACTGATCAAGATCAAACTTGGCACACAGAGTACTCATGACCCACTCTACATCCTGGTGCCGTTTGGAGGAGGCTGGACCATGGATGATGGGACTTGAAGTACCTTCACTCACTTCCCGAGACCACTGCAACCCTTATCCAATGACTGATCAAGACCAAACTTGGCACACAGAGTACTCATGACCCAGTCTACATCCTGGTGCAGTTTGGAGGAGGATAGTCTATGGATGATGGGACTTGCAATACCTTCACTCACATCCTGAGACCACTGCGAGCCACACAAATAAGAGACCTCGTGGAACATCCAATCCAACCCCCTGCTAAGAAGCAGGAAAATTGCATTCAAATCACCCCCAACAGATGGCCATCCAGCCTCTGTTTAAAAGCCTCCAAAGGAGGAGCCTAGACCACACTCCGGGGCAGAGAGTTCCACTGCTGAATGTCTCTCACAGTCAGGAAGTTCTTCCTAATGTTCAGATGGAATCTCCTTTACCTGTAGTTTGAAGCTATTGCTCCACATCCTATTTACTTATTTATTTATTTATAACTTTTATACCCCGTCCTTCTCACCTCCGAAGAGGGACTCAGACCGGCAAACAGCAAGTATTCAATGCTAACATTTAAAATCTAAAAACATCATAAATTTACAATAAAACTATCAAATACAAATACAATAAATACATTTAAAAAGCCTTTCGCCAAAGTAAAATCAAGTCCAACTTAATCCATATATTCGGTCCGTACCAAGTGGTTGGCGACTTTAGTCCCTTCGCGATCTCCTCCTTCATTCTGCGAAGGCCTCATTGCACAGCCACGTTTTCACCCGCTCCCTAAAAGTCAGGAGGGAGGGGGTGGATCTAATTTCATTTGGGAGGGAATTCCACAGTGAGGGGGCCACCACAGAAAAGGCCCTGTCCCACATCCCCACCAGACGCGCCTGCGAAGGTGGTGGGACCGAGAGCAAGGCCTCTCCAGACGATCTTAGCACTCTTGATGGTTCATAGGGGAGAATACGTTTGGACAGGTAAACTGGGCCGGAACCGTACAGGGTTTTGTAGGTCAACACCAGCACTTTGAATTGTGCTCAGAAGCTAATTGGCAGCCAGTGGAGCTGGCGCAACAGGGGAGTTGTGCACTCCCTGTACCCAGGGGCGGTCCTACAAGGCAGGCCAAGTAGGCGGCCGCCTAGGGCGCCATCTGGGAAGGGGGCGCCATCCTGGCCGCATGGGGTGCCATCCTGGCCCTGCCGATGTTCCTCAGGCAGTGCTGCAGCTGCCTGCTTTTTGACCGCGGCCTTGTGCGCTCCGACACCGCTTCTGGGCACGCACGGAGGTTTTCCCGCAGGCGCAGTTGCTCTGGAGCTGAAGTTGAGCGCAGGAGCAACTGCACATCTTGCGAAAACCTCCGTGCATGCCCAGTAGCTCCCTTTGCGCAGAAGCCTGTAAGCAAAGCACTCCCTATCGGGCAGGCAGGAGTGCTTCCCCTCTCCCTTTGTCTCCGCCCCACGCGCGCTCTGCGGGAAGGAGAAAAGAATCAGTGAAGGAAGTGTAAGTGAAGGAATGAATGAAGGGCTTTCCTCCTCCTCTTCCTCTGTGACCTCTTCTCTCCCTCCTTCCTTTCTTCGGCTCTATTTCTGTCTAGACCTGAGGGCCTGAGGCTATGAGGAGTTGTGGGAGTTGGAGTCCAAAACACCTAGAGGAAGGGAGGGCCCAAGTCTGCCTGTATTCGACCTCATTTGAACATTTTGGCTGTTTTTCTATTTACATTGGGATCCTAATTTTGGACTTATGGGAGACTCCTATGAATTATGAGTCGGGTGATAGGTAATATATTCTGATTTTGATACATTTACCTTGCATTTCTTGTTGATTATTATACAGTTCTGCTTAATATTGTTATACAATATAATCCAAATACAATATAACAATAGAATGATATATTTTATATTACATGTAATATTACAAACAATATTGCAGTATAGTGGTATTGTACAAAATAGTAATATATAATATTTTATTTTACTTTATTTTGGGTTATTTGAGTTTTATAGGAGTCATGAAAATATTTAGTAGGGGAGCACCAAAATAATGTTCGCCTACCATTTAAAATTACCTTAGACCGCCTCTGCCTGTACCCTGCTCCCGTTAGTAGTCTGGCTGCTGCGCGCTGGACTAATTGCAGCTTCCGGGCAGTCTTCATAGGCAACCCCACATAGAGAGCGTTGCAGTAGTCTATACGGGAGGATGTAACCAGAACTAGTCGTCATGGCAGCAGAAAACAAACTTGCAGGCGGGGAAACAGGCAGGCTTTGAAGATGCTAGGTGTGCAGAAGTGTTTATTTTTTATTATAGGATTGAGGATTGAATATGTATTGAGATGTTTAGATGTTTAGGGAAGGTGCACTTCTTCACTGAAGGCCCACCTTGGGGAAGAGTTGTCATAGCAACATGGCTGTAAGGCAGAGGTGGGAGGAGTCAACAGCTTTCTGCCACAGCCAAGAATAGAATTCTGGGGAAGTTTGAATTTTGACAGTTTAACTGTCAGCCCAGCTCTAGGAGAGAGCAGGTTCTGAGGGCAGTCTGGTTTTGGAGCTGTAGAGAGACAGTTCTAGTAGGCTGAGCTTGTGAGCCAGTCTGTTTGTATAGAGCCTGAGGGCTAGAGATAGGCAAGGTGCCTATAGGAGGAAAGAAGGTCTGTGTGTGAGATAGTTACATACTGATCTAACTGAGTAATAGTAACAGTCAAACATTTAAACTTTGTGTATTCTACAATACCAACGTAACCATGATGAGTTGAGCCTCTAAGAAGTTATAACGTATCCATCACGCTTTTGTGCCAAGCTATAAATAAACCGTTATTGTTCTTTTCATCAACAATCTCTCTGTTCCGTATTTTAAAAGTCAAGCCTCAGAGTAAAGCAAGACAGGAAAGTGTTTTTAACCTGTCTTGTTACACAGTTTGAAGTCCCACAATAATTGGTGACAGACCCTCCTAGATAACAGATAACAACAACAGTTCTCACAATCTGGTGGCTAATCTCTTCATATTTAAGGGATCCTTAAATTAAAGTTATACAACACCCTTTTACATTAGGTCAGATACGTAGTGACCTCATCGTTACAAATTTGTGGCAGCGGTGGGATCAGTAAAAGAGGGTCCACCCAGTGCCGGCCTTTGGCATTCCGCCATGTAAGTGGCCGCGTAGGGCGACGGGTCCTGGGAGGGGCGTCGCCGCCTGCGAGGGCGCCGCCACGCTGGCGCCCCCTCCGCCGCGCCTCCTACCCGGGAGCCAGTGCTCCCCGCGTCTTCGTCACCAGGGGCGCAGCCGGTGGTGCAGCCGGCGGCGCAGGCGGCGATGCAGCCGTGCCGGATGTCACTGCGCATGCGCAGGCGTGCGTGACGCACTCGCGCAGCTGCGCGTGACGTCGCCGCGCATGCGCAGGTGTGCGTGACGTTGCCACGCAGCTGCATGTGACGTCACTGCGCAGGCGTGCGTCATGCACGCCTGCGCATGCGCGGTGACGTCGCCACGCGGGCTGCCGCGTCCAGCAGCCATGGGGGGGGCGCAGAAATGAGGCTCGCCTACCCCCCCAGGAGAGGTGAGACCGCCCCTGGCTCCACCCTGTCCAGCCGGTTCATTTGAATAGCCTCTTTACACTAGGCCATTCAAATTCTCCTAGCCTCCAGGGCAGCAGAAAACAAGCTTCCGGTGACTTCCCCTCACATATTTATACCCCCCCCCCCCAATTCATGTCTCCTCTCAGCCTTCTCTTGTGCAGGCTAAACATGCCCAGCTCTCAGAAGAGAAGGCGGAGAGCTGGGAATAGGGTTCCCAGAAGCTTCAGCCAGGGCTTCTGGAGTCCAAAACCAGAGCTTGGGAAGGACTGCTCTAAAAAAGGGAACAAGAGTGAAGAGTCAATAGAGCCGCGCGCGCGCCTCTCATCCCGGCCTCGTGCGGGGTTCCCTCTCGCCTACTACCAGCTGTCCTCCTGGTGACGTCACAATGGGTAAGAGCGCAGGAGAAAGGGGGAGGCTCTGGGATTGGCCGAAAAGGCGGCGAGGGGCGGGGCCTCGGGCGTTCTTTCCTCGGGCGCGACAGTTCTGGGCGCAGTTCGGGGCCACCATGGGAGAGAGCGCGGCGCTTCGGCGGGAGGAATGCCGCCCAGGTGAGTCGGCGCCCACCTCTCTCCTCACTGGGGAGGCAGCACACCTGGGGGCCCTTCCTCACGGCTGATTCACGTCCCACGTTACTGAACTTTGTAACAAGGGTCTGGAGAACAAGCCCTATGAGGAGCGGCTTAAAGAACTGGGCATGTTTAGCCTGAAGAAGAGAAGCCTGAGAGGAGGCATGATGATAGCCATGTATAAAATATGTGAGAGGAAGTCATAGGGGGGAGCAAGCTCGTTTTCTGAACATGAGGAAAAACTTCCTGACTGTGAGAGCTGTTCAGCAGTGGAACTCTCTGCCCCAAAGTGTGGTGGACTGTGAGAGCTGTTCAGCAGTGGAACTCTCTGCCCCAAAGTGTGGTGGACTGTGAGAGCTGTTCAGCAGTGGAACTCTCTGCCCCAAAGTGTGGTGGACTGTGAGAGCTGTTCAGCAGTGGAACTCTCTGCCCCAAAGTGTGGTGGACTGTGAGAGCTGTTCAGCTGTGGAACTCTCTGCCCCAGGTGTGGTGGAAGTGTGAGAACTTCCTGACTGTGAGAGCTGTTCAGCAGTGGAACTCTCTGCCCCAAAGTCTGGTGGACTGTGAGAGCTGTTCAACAGTGGAACTCTCTGCCCCAAAGTCTGGTGGACTGTGAGAGCTGTTCAGCAGTGGAACTCCTTGCCCCAAAGTCTGGTGGACTGTGAGAGCTGTTCAGCAGTGGAACTCTCTGCCCCAAAGTCTGGTGGTCTGTGAGAGCTGTTCAGCAGTGGAACTCTCTGCCCCAAAGTCTGGTGGTCCGTGAGAGCTGTTCAGCAGTGGGTGGAACTCTCTGCCCCAAAGTCTGGTGGTCCGTGAGAGCTGTTCAGCAGTGGAACTCTCTGCCCCAAAGTGTGGTGGACTGTGAGAGCTGTTCAGCAGTGGAACTCTCTGCCCCAAATTGTGGTGGACTGGGAGAGCTGTTCAGCAGTGGAACTCCTTGCCCCAAAGTGTGGTGGACTGTGAGAGCTGTTCAGCAGTGGAACTCTCTGCCCCAAAGTGTGGTGGTCTGTGAGAGCTGTTCAGCAGTGGAACTCTCTGCCCCAAAGTGTGGTGGACTGTGAGAGCTGTTCAGCAGTGGAACTCTCTGCCCCAAATTGTGGTGGACTGGGAGAGCTGTTCAGCAGTGGAACTCCTTGCCCCAAAATGTGGTGGACTGTGAGAGCTGTTTAGCAGTGGAACTCTCTGCCCCAAAGTGTGGTGGTCTGTGAGAGCTGTTCAGCAGTGGAACTCTCTGCCCCAAAGTCTGGTGGACTGTGAGAGCTGTTCAGCAGTGGAACTCTCTGCCCCAAAGTCTGGTGGACTGTGAGAGGCAGTCATATATGGTATATTATATTGTATATACATCGATACAATATACAATATACTATTGTGATATTATAATTGTATATTTGTTTACATGCAATATTACTATTGATACTGTGATATAATATGGTATAATATGAGTATGGCATAATATATTGTATATACATTGATACTATATAATACTACTAATGGTATTGTGATATTATAATTGTATATTTGTTTTACACGCAATATTACTAATGATATTCCAATATAATGTTATAGTGCAATGTGATGTGTAGTACTTATATTGTGCTGTGGCATTAATGTAGTTTGTTGTGTTTCCAGTTTGCTGTGAGCCGCTCTGAGTCCCCTTCGGGGTGGAGACGGGCGGCATATAAATATCCTGAAATAAATAAATAAAAATAAATAAAATATTGTGTCCAATTCGGGGCACCACAATTGACGGGAGACGTTGCCAAGCTGGAATGTGCCCAGAAGAGGGTAAATAAAATGAGCAAGGGTCTGGAGAACAAGACCAATGAGGAGCGGCTTAAAGATCTGGGCCTGTTTAGCCTTCAGAAAAGAAGGCTGAGTGGAGACATGATGATAGACAAGAAACCCAAAGGGTAATATAGTAAGAAGGCACGAAAGAACACAATGAATAAAGTGTTATATTAATTAGAAATATAGAACATAATTACATTAGAATCATACCATTAGTAGTCACAGAGTCCATACATTGAAGTTCATATATAAGTGCTAATGCACGTTATAAGGCCAAGGAAACTGTTTCACCGTAAACGGCTTTATCAAGGCACGTATCAATGATGTGGAGCGTCCAACGAACCCTATCTTGATATCGAATGGGTTATGTTATATTCGCGATATTAGATTATAATACCGTGAATATAATTCACTTCCTTAGAGCACTGTGGCCTACAACAATGAGGAATCAGGACCAAACTTGGCACACAGAGGCCCAATTGCCCACTTTACAAACCTGCTGCGGTTTACGGCACGATGGCTCACAAATGATGGGATTTGCAGTACCTTCACCCAATTCATTCCCCACAGAACATTTCAGCCCCTACAAATCAGAGACCAGGCCCAAACTTGGCACACAGAGTACCCATGACCCACTCTACATCCTGGTGCAGTTCTGAGTGGGACGGACCACGGATGATGGGAGTTGAAGTACCTTCACTCACTTTCTGAGACCGCTGCGACCCTCATCCAATGACTGATCAAGACCACACTTGGCACACAAAGCTCCCATGACCCACTCTACATCCTGGTGCTGTTTGGAGAAAGGGGGACCGTGGATGATAGGACTTCCAGTACCTTCACTCACTTCCAGAGCCCGCTGCAACCTTCATCCAGAGAATGATCAAGACCAAATGTGACACACACAGCCCCCATGACCCACTCTACATCCTGGTGCAGTTTGGAGAACGGGGGACCGTGGATGATAGGACTTCCAGTACCTTCACTCACTTCCAGAGACCGCTGCAAGATTCATCCAGAGAATGATCAAGACCAAATGTGACACACACAGCCCCCGTGACCCACTCTACATTCTGGTGCTGCTTGGAGAAGGGGGGGACCATGGATGATAGGACTTCCAGTACCTTCACTCACTTCCAGAGCCCGCTGCAACCCTCATCCAGAGAATGATCAAGACCAAATGTGACACACACAGCCCCCATGACCCACTCTACATCCTGGTGCAGTTTGGAGAAGGGGGGGGACCGTGGATGATAGGACTTCCAGTACCTTCACTCACTTCCAGAGCCCGCTGCAACCTTCATCCAGAGAATGATCAAGACCAAATGTGACACACACAGCCCCCATGACCCACTCTACATCCTGGTGCAGTTTGGAGAACAGGGGACCATGGATGATAGGACTTCCAGTACCTCCACTCACTTCCAGAGCCCGCTGCAACCTTCATCCAGAGAATGATCAAGACCAAATGTGACACACACAGCCCCCATGACCCACTCTACATCCTGGTGCAGTTTGGAGAAGGGGGGGACCATGGATGATAGGACTTCCAGTACCTTCACTCACTTCCAGAGCCCGCTGCAACCCTCATCCAGAGAATGATCAAGACCAAATGTGACACACACAGCCCCCATGACCCACTCTACATCCTGGTGCAGTTTGGAGAAGGGGGGGACCATGGATGATAGGACTTCCAGTACCTTCACTCACTTCCAGAGCCCGCTGCAACCTTCATCCAGAGAATGATCAAGACCAAATGTGACACACACAGCCCCCATGACCCACTCTACATCCTGGTGCTGTTTGGAGAAGGGGGGACCGTGGATGATAGGACTTCCAGTACCTTCACTCACTTCCAGAGCCCGCTGCAACCCTCATCCAGAGAATGATCAAGACCAAATGTGACACACACAGCCCCCATGACCCACTCTACATCCTGGTGCAGTTTGGAGAACGGGGGACCGTGGATGATAGGACTTCCAGTACCTTCACTCACTTCCAGAGCCCGCTGCAACCTTCATCCAGAGAATGATCAAGACCAAATGTGACACACACAGCCCCCATGACCCACTCTACATCCTGGTGCAGTTTGGAGAACGGGGGGACCGTGGATGATAGGACTTCCAGTACCTTCACTCACTTCCAGAGCCCGCTGCAACCCTCACCCAGAGAATGATCAAGACCAAATGTGACACACACAGCCCCCATGACCCACTCTACATCCTGGTGCAGTTTGGAGAACGGGGGACCGTGGATGATAGGACTTCCAGTACCTTCACTCACTTCCAGAGCCCGCTGCAACCCTCATCCAGAGAATGATCAAGACCAAATGTGACACACACAGCCCCCATGACCCACTCTACATCCTGGTGCAGTTTGGAGAACGGGGGCCGTGGATGATAGGACTTCCAGTACCTTCACTCACTTCCAGAGCCCGCTGCAACCTTCATCCAGAGAATGATCAAGACCAAATGTGACACACACAGCCCCCATGACCCACTCTACATCCTGGTGCAGTTTGGAGAACGGGGACCATGGATGATAGGACTTCCAGTACCTTCACTCACTTCCAGAGCCCGCTGCAACCTTCATCCAGAGAATGATCAAGACCAAATGTGACACACACAGCCCCCATGACCCACTCTACATCCTGGTGCAGTTTGGAGAACGGAGGACCGTGGATGATAGGACTTCCAGTACCTTCACTCACTTCCAGAGCCCGCTGCAACCTTCATCCAGAGAATGATCAAGACCAAATGTGACACACACAGCCCCCATGACCCACTCTACATCCTGGTGCAGTTTGGAGAACGGAGGGGTCTGTGGATGATAGGACTTCCAGTACCTTCACTCACTTCCAGAGCCCGCTGCAACCTTCATCCAGAGAATGATCAAGACCAAATGTGACACACACAGCCCCCATGACCCACTCTACATCCTGGTGCAGTTTGGAGAACGGAGGACTGTGGATGATAGGACTTCCAGTACCTTCACTCACTTCCAGAGCCCGCTGCAACCTTCATCCAGAGAATGATCAAGACCAAATGTGACACACACAGCCCCCATGACCCACTCTACATCCTGGTGCAGTTTGGAGAACGGAGGACCGTGGATGATAGGACTTCCAGTACCTTCACTCACTTCCAGAGCCCGCTGCAACCCTCATCCAGAGAATGATCAAGACCAAAAGTGACAGCCCCCCATGACCCACTCTACATCCTGGTGCAGTTTGGAGAACGGGGACCGTGGATGATAGGACTTCCAGTACCTTCACTCACTTCCAGAGCCCGCTGCAACCTTCATCCAGAGAATGATCAAGACCAAATGTGACACACACAGCCCCCATGACCCACTCTACATCCTGGTGCAGTTTGGAGAACGGAGGACCGTGGATGATAGGACTTCCAGTACCTTCACTCACTTCCAGAGCCCGCTGCAACCTTCATCCAGAGAATGATCAAGACCAAATGTGACACACACAGCCCCCATGACCCACTCTACATCCTGGTGCAGTTTGGAGAACGGGGGACCATGGATGATAGGACTTCCAGTACCTTCACTCACTTCCAGAGCCCGCTGCAACCTTCATCCAGAGAATGATCAAGACCAAATGTGACACACACAGCCCCCATGACCCACTCTACATCCTGGTGCAGTTTGGAGAACGGGGACCGTGGATGATAGGACTTCCAGTACCTCCACTCACTTCCAGAGCCCGCTGCAACCTTCATCCAGAGAATGATCAAGACCAAATGTGACACACACAGCCCCCATGACCCACTCTACATCCTGGTGCAGTTTGGAGAACAGGGGACCGTGGATGATAGGACTTCCAGTACCTTCACTCACTTCCAGAGCCCGCTGCAACCTTCATCCAGAGAATGATCAAGACCAAATGTGACACACACAGCCCCCATGACCCACTCTACATCCTGGTGCAGTTTGGAGAACGGGGACCGTGGATGATAGGACTTCCAGTACCTTCACTCACTTCCAGAGCCCGCTGCAACCCTCATCCAGAGAATGATCAAGACCAAATGTGACACACACAGCCCCCATGACCCACTCTACATCCTGGTGCAGTTTGGAGAACGGGGACCGTGGATGATAGGACTTCCAGTACCTTCACTCACTTCCAGAGCCCGCTGCAACCCTCATCCAGAGAATGATCAAGACCAAATGTGACACACACAGCCCCCATGACCCACTCTACATCCTGGTGCAGTTTGGAGAACAGGGGACCATGGATGATAGGACTTCCAGTACCTTCACTCACTTCCAGAGCCCGCTGCAACCCTCATCCAGAGAATGATCAAGACCAAATGTGACACACACAGCCCCGTGACCCACTCTACATTCCTGGTGCAGTTTGGAGAAAGGGGACCATGGATGATAGGACTTCCAGTACATTCACTCACTTTCAGAGCCCGCTGCAACCCTCATCCAGAGAATGATCAAGACCAAATGTGACACACACAGCCCCCATGACCCACTCTACATCCTGGTGCAGTTTGGAGGGGGATGGGCCATGGCCAATGGGACTTGCAGTACCTTCATTAAGTTCCTGAGACTACTGCAAGCCACATAAACATCTCATAGGAACCAACCGTGGCACACAATCCCTTCCTCAAATAACCCGGGCACCGCCGGGTCCTCAGCTAGTGTTCTATATTTCTAATTAATATAACACTTTATTCATTGTGTTTTTTTCGTGCCTTCTTACTATATTACCCTTGGGTTTCTTGTCTTCCTTGTTTTCTTACTCGGGGGGCTGAGACGGTATCTACCCTAGCAAACCTTTTGTATTGTTATCCCAATAACCCCATGAATGTGGGATTTCTTGTCTAGTAATTACTACCCTTCCTTGTTTTGCAACCGAGACATTATGATAGCCATGTATAAAATATGTGAGAGGGAGTCATAGGGAGGAGGAGGGAGCAAGCTTGTTTTCTGCTGCCCTGGAGACTAGGACTTCAAACGATAAGAAAGGAGGTTCCACCTGAACTTTAGAAAGAACTTCCTGACTGTGAGAGCTGTTCAACAGTGGAACTCTCTGCCCCGGAGTGTGTTGGAGGTTCCTTCTTTGGAGGCTTTTAAACAGAGGCTGGGTGGCCATCTGTTGGGGGTGCTTTGAATGCAATTTTCCTGCTTCTTGGCAGGCGGTTGGACTGGATGGCCCACGAGGTCTCTTCCAACTCTATGATTCTATGATGCCACTGAAACAGGCCAAAACTGGCCAAACAGAGGGCATGCAGGGCACAGTCCAAGCACCTTTAACCCCTTAAAATCCAGATTATCTGCTTTGAACTGTTTTATATGGCAGTGTACACTCATATAATCCAGTTCAAAGCAAATAATGTGGATTTATGTTTTGATAATTGGCTTATATGGCAGCATAGAAGGGGCCTAAGACCATCAGGGGTGTGTGTGTGTGTGTGTGTGTGTGTGTGTGTGTGTGTGTGTGTGTGCGTGTGTGTGTGTGTGTGAGAGAGAGAGAATAAAAGATAAAGGTTTCCCCTGACATTAAGTCTAGTATAGTCTGACTCGGGGGGGTTGGTTCTCATCTCCATTGCTAAATTGAAGAGCCAGCGTTGTCCATAGACGCCTCCAAGGTCATGTGGTTGACATGACTGCATGGAGTGCTGTTATCTTCCCGTCGAAGCTGTACCTATTGATCTACTCACATTTGCATGTTTTCAAACTGCTAGGTTGGCAGGAGCTGGGGCTAACAGCAGAAGCTCACTCCGACCCACAGCTTCGAACTGCCAACCTTTAGGTTCAACAGTTCAACGATTTAACCCGTTGCACCAACACGGCCCCCCAAAGTACAGAAGAGTGAACAGAAGGGAGATTAGGATCTCTGCTAGATATTTAGATAATTTGTGGTAGATTGACATGCGTTTCTCCGGCCCCTGCCCATTATTTTACAACAGTAACATTAAAACCTCTCTTATGCATATTCCAAATAATTAGTGTTAGGGAAGGAGGGAGGGGTAGAATTTTACAGAACAGAGAGTTTTGATTCTTAAACCACAAATGACCGGTTCCTTAATTGAACCAAATTTATATCTTTCTTAGCCAAACTATTGCACCTGACTTGGTTTGGTGGATTTTGTGGCTCTCGTGTAAAAAATAAAAATGAAACAGATTGAGGAACCTTCAAAATCTGCCAATTTTTGATTTATGGGAAGGCACGTGCGGAGTACCATTGGTCAAAGACTGGGAAGGTCTGGTATTTTTATCTTGTTTAGTAGTACTAGTACTACGTTGGGTTGCTTTGAGTTTTCCGGGCTGTATGGCCATGTTCCAGTAACATTCTCTCCTGACGTTTCGCCCACATCTATGGCAGGCGGCATCCTCGGAGGTTGGGAGGTCTGTTGGAAACTAGGCAAGCGAGGTTTATATATCTGTGGAATGGTCCAGGGTGGGAGAAAGAATTCTTGCCTGCTTGAGGCAATTGTGAATGTTGCAATTGGCCACCTTGATTAGCATTTAATGGCCTTGCAGCTTCAAAGCCTGGCTGATTCCTGCCATTATTTCCTTCCTCGCTTTCATCTTTGTTTGATTACTTTGACTTGTGCAATGTTAGCCAGCTAACATATGAATTTGACCTCATCAGGGTGTTGCCCAGGAACCAAAAACCAAACTTACATACAAATTCAACTTAAGAACAAACCTGCAGAACCTATCTTGTTCATAACATATCCCCTTAAATTGTGCGGTTCCTCGAGGGGCCATACTCTCCCCTCTATTATTTAACATCTATATGCGACCAGTTGCTCAGCTAGTGCATAGCATTGGGCTGGAATGTCATCAGTACGCTGATGACACCCAGCTCATTCTGAGAATGGGGGGCAGGCCCGAAACCGTACCCAATAATTTCCATCTTTGCCTCGAAGCCGTTACTGGATGGCTGCGAGCCAGTAAGTTGAAGGTGAATCCAGCAAAGACAGAGATCCTCTGGCTGGGTCATCCGGGCGGTAGGGATGTCCAGCTTCCGACCCTGGACGGTGTGGCGTTATGCCCGTCGTCTTCAGTAAAGAGCCTTGGAGTTGTTTTGGGCCCTCTGCTGTCAATGGAGACGCAAATCTCCGCTGTCAGCAGAGTGGCGTTTTTCCATCTTCGCCAGGCTAGGAGGCTGGCCCCTTACTTGTCTCGGCACGACTTGGCCACGGTGATCCAAGCCACAGTCATCTCAAGGTTAGACTACTGTAACGCTCTGTACATTGGCCTGCCTCTGTCGGTGACCCGGAAACTCAAGCTGGTGCAGAACGCCGCAGCTTGGTTGCTCACAGGAGCTCCTGCGAGCTGCCACACTACACCAATTCTGCGAGAACTGCACTGGCCAGATCTGAGTACCAGATCACCTTCAAAGTGTTAGTCTTGACTTTTAAGGCCTTGTATGGTCTGGGGCCAGTGTACCTAAGGGACCGCCTAACCCTATACTGTCCCATGGGAACACTTAGATTGGACTGGAATCTTATAGCCGTGCCCAATGTCAAACAATACCACCTACCTTCAACACGGAGAAGGGCGTTCTCCATCATCGCCCCAGTTCTCTGGAACGCACTACCCCTGGAGGTTCGGGGTAGTGTAATCTGTTGGCTTTTCGGAAAGCCTGCAAGTCGGCCCTATTCCGGCAGGCCTTTGAGTTGTAATGTACTATCCCCTAGGACTTGTGTTATCTCTTAGGAATTGTTTTATCCTTGTGGTTTTACTGCTGTTGTAGATTTGTTGTTTTATTGTGGTGCTTTGATGTAAGCCACCCCGAGCTGGCTGGGAGTGGCGGCCAATAAATCAAATAAATAAATAAATAAATAAATAAATAAATAAATAAAACTTGGGGAATACCTTGGGGAATACCTGTGTGTATGTGTGTGTGTGTGTGTGTGTAAGCTTTGAATAGCACCCTGTGGTGTTTGTGTTGCTGTCTGTGGCCCTATTCAGAAGATTTCACCTCACTTTCTGTCTTGTGATTTTGAAAAAAAAAATGGGAACAAGGTTTGCTGAGAGAGCTTCAGTGGAGATACCTTTCCCCCATGATCACTCTTTCAGAAGTGTGATAAGTGATAAGTGTAGATTTCTCTCACTTCCTGTTGTCTCAACCCCGTTCTTATCCATGAATCATTTGTAAGTCGGATGTTTTGTAATTTGGGAACTGCCTGTACTTAATAAATATCCCTCTCGCAGTGTTAGACACAGCATCCGTGTGTTATGAATAATATGCAAACTCTGATCTAGACTAACCCTTGATGTTACTCAATGAAAACCTAGTGTCAAATGAGCATACGCCCTCAGTTTAAAGCCTGCATAGAACGGACTTGCTGTATTGCTCTTAGTAAACGTGTTTATAGGTAGAGAAGCCATGTGCAAGATAGCCACATATTGCATAGTCTTTCTAGCTGAAACAGCAGCCCTTCTATCAGCAGAAACCCCACAGCAGTCTGAAATTTGTACACATTGAGTAATAGTTCCATTGTTTGCTTCATAAGGCTCTCTGGCCTCTCCCTTTACTTCCTTGTATGCATATTAAAAATAAATAATCATTCTTATCAGTTTATGGTTAATTGTGGCCACTCACACCATATATTTTCCCACTATGGTTTCACTCCTTTTTCTGATGCTCCTGCCTACAAATATATGCTTCAGCGGGTCTCTTAATTCCAGAGGTCCTCAATGGCAGGTAGTGCTACCTATAGTTTCCTTTGAATGGAACTTGATACGTACATTGTGCTCCCATTTCCTTTCATCTCACTTCTATCCTCTTCCCCTCCCATGACTATACTCTCTCAGCATTACTTCGCGAATGAAGATTCTTAGGAAGGACTCATCCCACACTTTCTAAAAGCATGTTGATGACTAAGAAGGCCAATTCGAGATAGGCAAGTCCGGTTGCAGAAAGCACAGCAGAAAGTCTCCTTGGGTAATGTTGTCTACAAGTTGTGGTTATTTCTGTGTTGTCATTTCTCTTCGAGACCCATTCGGCGTGACTTCTCGTAAGAGGCCGCAGCATTGTGGATAGTGCGACTCCATGCCTCCCGATGTGAGGCCAGGGTGGACCATTGTTGGTGATCAGTCTGGCCGAGCCTGAAATGTTGTTTTAGGGAGTCCTTATATCTCTTTTTGGGGGCACCTCTCTTGCGCTGACCCGTGGCGAGTTCACCATAGAGTAGTATCTTTGGGAGGCGGTGGTCCTCCATCCTAGAGATGTGCCCTGCCCAGCGCAGCTGTGTTCTCAATAGCATGGCCTCAACGCTCCCTGCTTGCTCAAGGACAGAAACATTCGTCACATAGTCCAGTGTACATTTAGGATTGTGCGAAAACAGCGCTGATGAGTCGTAGGTGTTGGCGATAGGTGACCCATGTTTCAGACCCATAAAGGAGAGTAGACAGTACGATAGCTCTGTACACACGGATTATGGTGCTTTGCCTCAGGTACTTGTTACTCCAGACTCTTTTGTGAAGCCTTCTGAATGCACTATATGCCTTTGCTAATCTGTGATCTATCTCTTTATCAATCTTGGCATCTGAGGAGATGATGCTTCCCAGGTAGGTGAACTGCTGAACGGACTTGAGCACAGATTTGCCTATGCTGACGTGGGGATGATGGTGTTCTTCCTGTGGTGTGGGCTGGTAGACTACACAGCAGGGAAATGAACAAGGGAGTTCTTTTGCTGTGGTAGAGCCATAAAGTATTGTTTAAGCCAAATTGTCCCACACTTTAAATACCAATCACAACAGATCCCCTGGGACGGAAATGTTGATGCATAATGCCAGGGGAAAACTGCAGTGATTGAGGACCAGATCCTAAATGAATATGCCAACTTGGATGAAGCTGGGATCAGCAGTCGTCTCCATCTACCTAGATTAACTATACAGCAGCAGGTGAGGTTTAGGGAGCAGGCAGGAGGAGTTTCAGTGATCTGTCAGGATTCATCTCTCTCGTAATCTTCTGGGTTTGAATGTTGGGTGGCCAAGTCAAAATAAGTATTCTATTGGCAGGGCCGGTTCGTCCATTAGACAAAGGAAGCAGGCGCGTAGGGCGACATCACCGGGGAGGGGTGGCGTCACCCGGGAGGGCGGCGCCGCGCCGGCTCCTGCCGCCCGCTGCCCGCCCGCCTGCGCCGCCTGTGGTGCGCTGCCCCGCGCCCACGCCGGGCAGGCCTCCGCGGCCGGCCTTGCCGCCCGCGCCGCCTTTGCTAGGCAGCCCGGGCGCTCCGGCCGCACTTCCGCATATGCGGACCTTTTGCGCATGCATACTGGCTCCCACTTTGGAGTCAGTGCGCGTGCGCAGATTGGCGCGTGCGCACTGGGGGGGGCGCTTTTTTTTTGCGTACCCCCCCAGGAACTGCTTGGTCCGCCCCTGTCTATTGGCATACCTCCCATATTGTTAATCAACTCAGACAGCTCTTCCTTAGCTGTCTGAGTTGCTCTTGAAAATGGGATTGTAGTGCTCACATGTTGTGCTTCAGGAATTCAGTTTCCATTCTGAGACCACAGTGTCATAGCATCTTAGGGCTTATGTCCTACACAAAGACCAAAGCAGTAGATGGTAAAATGATGGCGATCTGGATGTTGAGAAATTATTTCCTAATTGAGTTTAGACAGCAGAGATGAAGAATTTATTAAAATAGTCTGCCTCAGATGGTTGACAGATCCAGATCGTTTCTCGATGGCTCTTCTTGCTATGGCAGGTGACTTTTTGAAGCCCTGGTTGATCTCAGAAGGTTGATAGATCCACATTGTTTCTTGATGGCTCTTGGGGGATTTCTTCTTGCTTTGGCAGGTGATCCTTTGAACCCCTGGATGATCTCTGAAATGGAAAATGGCCAGGGTAGTGGATATAATTGCTGCTGAGAATTGTCTCCCAGAGAGTGAAGCAAATTGATGTCATAGGGAGATTGTGCTGCTGAAACGAGTGGAAAGGAGACTAGAGCATTGATAGGAGAAAACCTGGAGACTAACTAAATGCAAGTTAGAGCTCACTGAAAATTTGTCAGAACATAAGTGAAATTTAATTTCGTCATCACACCTGTACATTTCTTTGAGGAGATTTATCTCCAGTAGTCTTCTATGCTCTCCCCACAAGAAGAGAGAAAGCACAGCTCACTCAACAAGAGTATGCACAACACTTTACACAAAATCTTTCAGATCTGGACTCAGGTAATGTAGTTGATAGAGTTCACTATGGCCTCCCACCTCCAGGGATTTCTGGGTGAGATGGATACAGAAGCATTTCAACTTGACTTCAGATCTTGTTATGGGACAGAAACATCAATGGCCAAGTTGGTGAAGGACTTGTTCCAGATATTTGGCAAAGAGAGAGAGTGTGTGTGTCCTTGCTGGTTCTGCTGAGCTCTCAGTAGCTTTGGACCATGGTATCCTTCCGGGCCACCTCTCTGGATCAACACTTGAGGGGAATTGTCTTACAGTGGTTTTGGCTCTCTTCAGATAAGTGAACTCAGAAGGTGGTGCTCGGGAAATCCTGTTTGTCGCCGTTATGCTGATGACACTGAACTCATTTTCCTTTCTAACCTATTCCAAGAAAACTATTTGCGTCTTAAATTTCTCTAGAGCCAGTGGATATGCTGAAACTCCTTTCAGATAGGATAGAGTTAGCCTGGTTAGTTCAAAGGAAGATCGGTATGTGCTGAAAAAGACATATTCTTGAATTCACGCCTGAGCTTGGATATTTGGGTTGTGATGGTGGCCAGGAATGCATTTGCACCACCTGTACCCATTCCTGGAGATGTCAGATTGAGCCAAGATGACATCATATTGCCAGTCTTCTGTTTGCATTGCTTTAAAACGCCATATGTGAGCTGCTTTTGAAAACCGTTCAGAAACATCAGTGGGCCCAAAATGCAGCACTAAATTGTTGATTATAGGGAACACACAACTCTGTGATTGCACATCATTTCCTTATTCACTAATGATCCATTTCAAAGCAGAATTCAAAGTGCCAATAAAGCCCTAACAGCTTTGATGCAGACTATTTGAAAGATCATACCTTCCGATATGTAGGGTGTATGCTTTGTTTCTGTTTTACTCCTGTCACAAACATGCTTGGTGAGGAGACTTCTTAGTGGCTGCTCCAAGTCTACAATTCCCTCCTACAGAGGCTTAGTTGAGCCCTTCTCTTCTCTCTTTACCAGAAGGCAAAGACTAGGTGCTGTTTTGAGTTTAAATTATAGTTTTATATGCTGATGGTATTATTTTGTATTGTACTGTTGTTTATTTTATGCGTTGTTTTATGCACATTGTGCCATCTGTAAGCCACCCTGAGTCCCTTAGGGAAGATGGAGGCAGAGAACAAAAATAAAGTTGTTGTTATTGGTCTGAACAGTATTCAAAGGCAAACCCATGTAGAGCGTGTTGCAGTAGTCTATTTGGGATGAAACAAGAGCGTGGACTACCATAGCTAAGGCTGACTTCCCAAGGAACAGGTGTAACTGGCACACAAGTTTTAATGGTGCAGAATCTCCCCTGGCTGCTGCTGAGACCTGGGGTTCCAGGCTCAATGATGAATCCAGGAGAACTCCCAAGCTGCGAACCTGTGACTTCAGGGGGAGAGCAACACCATCCAGCACAGTCTGTAACCCTATACGTTGGCCTTATGACTGACCAGAAGAACCTCTGTCTTGTCTGGATTCAATTTCAATTTGTTTGCCCTCATCCAGATCATCACAGCTCCCAAGCACCAGTTTGGGACCTGAACAACCTCCTTAGCAACAGGTGGAAAGGAGTGTTAGAGTTGAACATCATCTGCGTACAAATGAAATTCAACTCCAAAACCCCGGATGATCTCTCTCAATGGCTTCATGTAAAAGTTAAACAACATGGGGAGCAGTAGTGAACCCTGTGGGACCCCTCAAGTCAATGGTTGCAGAGCCAAGCAGGTGTCCCTTCTGGGAGTGATCCTCCAGGAAGGACCGGAGACACTGCAGAACAGTACCTCCGAGCCCCATTCCCATGCGGCATCCTTGAAGGATACCATGGTCTATGGTAGGGCTGTCCAACAGGCGGCCCTGGGGCCATATACGGCCCCCGAGCCCCTTCCCTACGGCCCCCTAACTTGTTTTAATAAAGTACAAATTAAAAATAATAATAATAAAAAAATATAATAAAATACCTACTTCCGGGTTTAGGCAAGCATCGCGAGACTACGGCAGCCACAGACGGGATTTCGAGGGAGGTTGAAATCCCGTCTGTGGCTGCGTAGTCTCGCGATAGCTGCCGAAATCTCGGGTCCCGTGGGATTTGCGGCCGGCCTGGGCATGCGCCGCCTCCTCCCTCGCGGCTGCTTCCAGGCCAGTCCCCATTCCCTCAGAGAGAGGGAGGAGGGGAGTGAGGCAGGGAAAGCCCCTCCTGGCTGTGTCCTCTTCCTGTGGAGGGCCCTTGCTTCCCACCCCGCGGATGGGAGAGCCGCCGCGCCCGGCCTGAACTTGGCCTCGGCTCCAGCGGGGCTCTTCGGGGACGGCGGCGGCATTGGTGCTTCGGCCCTGTGGCGGGGCTCCCGCAGTATGGGTAAGGAAGGGCCTGGCTCGAATCAATCAATCTAAAAACAGTGGGACGTTGGGTGAGGGGGGGAGGGGTCCCTCAGCGGCGGTTTCCTTGGCGACCCTTTCTTCCCCTCCTCCACACCCCACCCCCCTTGTTGTGCTGCCTTCCCCCGCGTACAGGGCACAACGTGGCTTCCTTTGCGCCTGCCCCCGCGGCTTGTTTTTCCTTCAGGGAAGGAGGGAGCTCTTTGGGCCTCCTCCACCCGCCTCTGGGAAAGGAGGCCCCATCAAGCCCTGTGACGGCATTGAGGCGTTTGGGTTTTTTTTGGTGTGTCCCAATTTGAGTGTGGACTCAAATAACTCAAAGGTATTAGGAAACATTCCCCCAAATCCACCAGCGTTCCCATTTGGGTATATTTAGTATTCATGCCAAGTTTGGTCCAGATCCATCATTATTTGAGTCCACAGTGCTCTCTGGATGGAGGTGAACTACAGTTCCACAACTCAAGGTCAATTGTAAGTAAATTGGAGCCAGGGAGGGGGCGGAGCCAGGGAGGGGTGGGGGTGGAGCCGGGGGCGGAGCCAGACCCTTCGGCCCCCCAGGTGATCAGTGACCGGAATGCCGGCCCTTGGGCCCGTAGAAGTTGGACAGCCCTGGTCTATGGTAGCAAAGACCGTTGGGAGGTCCAGGAGAACCGGGAAGCAAGGAATGTATCGACAAAGATTAACAAGCTCGCATGCGTAAATTACACAAAGCATAAACAGAGACCCCCGCAATGTGCATCAATTGAAATAGCTGTATTGGTACACATAAAATAGCACTATATCCGTAGGATGATTCACAAAACAAACAATAAAGGCGGAAGCGCTCCCTCGCCTCTCACATAAACAGAGTCATATAGCATAGTATCAGCAATCAATAACACAGTTGTGGCATATGCTTGTAATACAATAGGCAAACCTCCGTGAATAACTGGAGGCAGTCCTGGAGAGACGATAATCCAAGGAGGGGTCCGCCGCAATGCCGGGCGGCTCGAAAAAAAGCCGCGGCAAGGAACTGAGGCAAAAGTTTGCAGCCGCGTTCCAAACCGGGGCGAGCTGGTCGGCGTTCGCCGAAAAGGAAGCCAGAAAGCGAAATAAGGTTTTCCGACAGCGACTGTCGTGCTACGGGGCGCTGGAAGTAGCAGCGCGGGACCCACAATCAAGGGAGAGCCGGGACAGTGCCAAACGGCCAGAATTTCTCCTAGGCGCCAAGGCTTTTTTGCCGTTTTCACGTCTTATAGACGCTTCATCAGGGCGCGTCGCTGTATGTATCCATCTAAAACAATGCAATAAAGGTAACAACATCCTGGAACTGGCTAATACAAAGATACAGAGATAAACACAGTGTCCATGGAACAATTTGCATATAAATACATACCTAAATATTTGAAACAAGGAGCATCACAGGTAGATCAGTCTTATGGCTGAATGCAGCAGGTAACAATGCAAACGAATGACATATATAGGGTGCAATACAGGTGTAAGTTATATTAACAGTTGTTGCAAGGAAAGGGAATCGTTAAGACCGCAGGGCGTTTCACTTGTTAACAGGAGGGCCCATTTCTTCTCAGCCTTCAGCAGTGATTGAGTAATGTTGCAATGAGGAGGGGGGTTAACCCGTTGCAGTCCACACACTTTGAAACTGTCAGGCGTGTGTTTCATTTGGAAGAAGTGACTATAGAGAGTGGAGTCTTGGGATAAACACTTAATTCTCGACTTGTGTTCATAAATTCTGGTCCTTAGATTTCTAGAACTTTGGCCCACATAGTGGAGCCCACAAGGACACTCGAGACAATACACAATTCCAGCATGGGCACAGGTTATTTCATCCCTAAGTTTTAATAATCTCCCAGTGGTTCTATTGGTAATGCTAGTGGATGTATTAATCTGGGCACAAATGCCACAGTGTGCACAAGGTTTGGTACCTGGATTGCTAGTCATGGTCATGGTTCTGATGGAATGGTTGGTGTGCACTAGCAAGTCTTTAATGTTGGCTGAGCGTTTATTGGCAACCATGGGAGGTTGTTCGAGGCCTGGTGTATCGGCAATCATGGGCCAAAATTTCCTCACTATTTTGGTAATCTGATTGGAATGTGGGCTCAGTGTCATGGGCCAAATGAGCCGAGTTGTGGGTCGTTTTGCTGCTGGAGCAAGCAGTTGGGATCTATCTTTGAGATCTGACTTTTGTTTTGCTGTACAGAGGACCTTAGAAGGATATCCCCTGGCCTGCAGTTTGGCAGTGAGGTGAAGGGCATCTTGTTCATATTGGTTGGTGTATGAAGAGTTCCTTTTAATACGAATGTACTGTGAGTGGGGCAAACTATTTTTCAAGGAGTAGGAGTGAAAACTATCATAATGAAGGAGGTTGTTTCGATCTGTGGGTTTGTAATATGTTCTCGTCTGTAGTCTGTTATTATCTTTGAAGATGGTCAAATCAAGGAAATTGACTGACCTGGTGCTGGTAGTCAGCGTAAATTTGATGTGGGGATGCCACGAATTAAGCCAAGTTTTCAGGGTCTGAATATTGGTAGTGGGTTGAGCTAAAATCAGTACATCGTCTATATACCTCCAATATTTCAAAATTTTGGGCCGTATGTTGTGTGTATTGGTGGAATGTAAATGGATGTCTTCTAAGTGGTTCATAAAAATATTTGCTAATGTGGGAGAACCAACAGGGACACACTCCCCCTGTTCAGCTCCCGGCGTAGATCATCTACTAAGGCGACCCTGTTTATATATTGGTTCCAAAAGAAAATGATTAAGACCACTATGTAATAAGATTTCACTTCTGCCCAAACTCTTCTTTAGCAGCGCTGAACCAGCTTTACTGCCAATTCTTTGCTTTGTTTGCAAAGTAAATATTCATTTACAAGAAAACACATGTTTAATTCACATTCGTATGTTAAACAGGTTTTCATACAAATATGTTCTGTGTGTTCACTTGGGCTTTGTGTAACTTCTTGGTGATGATCATTTTACAGCTTTTCCCAGTCCCTATAATCGGTTGCACAAAATGGGAGTAGTGTATTCATAGATCAATCTGCTCAAAAGTAGATTGGGTTGGGTGCTCTTATTCCCCGTTGAGCAGGTGTTAGGAGTGCCACCTGGGTGCTTGAAGTTGAGACACGTGGAAGACATAAAGGCAACCTTTGCCCTGCTCATGATAAATGTTATTTGATTGCATGGCAAACAACATTGCCTCAGATATGATGAATAGCACCCTGTATACAATGCCTTTTAGAAACAGTCACCTGCCCTTTGACTTTCTGGTCTATTATAACCTGGAAATGAAACGAGTTTAATTGGCATGGCTACCACTTGATGTACAAAAGTTGCACAACAATGTGAAAGTTCAAAATACTTTGATTGTGACATTGGATGTTGGTATGAGTAGGGCAACCAGTATTATCCACATTTATGCTCCTGAACATCTGTTGATGTGCTCCTCATAGCTGGATTGAAGATGGTGAAGGGAAAAAAACTTCTGGACTTATCAATGTACTGATAATGGATTGTTAGTAGGAGTCTGACTGCTGATGGACCTGCTTCATCTCTTTCTAAAGTCCTTATCTCAAAATTGTGTAGCTCTTCACTCGATATGTCTATGGGGGATTTTTTGTGTGGTCTCCATCCTTTTTTTTTTTAATCCACAGTACCAAGAATTGCCTGAATGGCAGTGATTGAACTTGCTTTTGAGCAACTGAAGAGAGGAAGAGTGGATTGTATTCTCTTTGTTTCATCTGCTGTTAAATAGCAATCCTGATTTATGCAGGATTATGGCAGCTATTTTATTTTATTTATTTATTTACTTCATTTATATTCCACCCTTCTCACCCCGCGGGGGACTCAGGGCAGATTACAATGTACACATTTCATTTAGACACACAATCACACAAGACAGACAGAGGCAATTTAACATCTGGCCACCAGGGAGAGCTGCCGCACTCCTTCACCGGGAATGTGGCACAGCTGGCTGGGAGTCAGCTGCATAAGAAGGTCATGAGTTCGAGGCCTGCCCGGGTCGAGGTGAGCTCTCGACCAATTGTGTAGCTCGTTGTCTGTCTATATATGTTGTATGTCTATGGCAGTGCTGTCCAACTTCTACCGGACCTAGGGCCGGACTTTCAGTCACTGATGACCTGGGGGGCCGCTCCGTGCCACTCCGCCCCAGCCACGCCCCCGGCCCCTTCTCCTAAAGTGTCACGCCAGCCTCAGAAGCGGCGGTTTCGCTTCTGAGGCTGGCGTGACCCTTTAGGAGGGACGGCAAAGCCAAGGGGAGCCCTCCATGGCTTCGCCCTCCCTCCTAAAGTGTCATGCCAGCCTCCTCCTCTGTTCTGTTCCCCACCGGCCCACCGGCGCACCGATCAGTGCGCTAAAGGGAGGAAGGGAGCGCTTCCCTTCCTCCTCCTCCTCCCTCCCCCGGCGTTCCCGATTGGTGCGCCGGGGGGAGAGGCGGGACGGAGGAGGAGGAAGGGAGCAGGCGGGGCTGGGTGACGTTAGGCTCGGCGCCGGCACCACACCAGACATCACCCAGCCCCGCCCCCCGAAGATCGATTGTTTTTTTTTAAAAAAAAATATTTTTTGCAGGGTAGGCGGGGGCCGTAGGGAAGGGGCTGGGGGGCCGTATATGGCCCCCGGGCTGCCAGTTGGGCAGCCCTGGTCTATGGCATTGAATGTTTGCCTGTATATGTGCATTATGATCCGCCCCTGAGTCCCCTGTGGGGTGAAAAGGGCGGAATATAAAAGAAGTAAATAAATAAATGAATTCATTCCTCAGAGTATTTTCTGGAGATCTTTTTATGGCCTCGTAAATCAGTTAAATTTAGCCTCCCCACTAAGTGGTACCTTAATTTCCTACTAGACAGATGCAACTGTCTTTCGGGTTGCAAAGGTCGACAACAGGCTACACAATAGGTTGAGAGCCCACCTTGACCCGGGCAGGCCTCGAACTCATGACTTTCTGGTCAATAGAGATCTTATGCAGCTGGCACCCAGCTAGCTACGCCACATTCCCGACTACTTTTTTTTAAAAAAAATAAATTATTGAAAGGGTTTTTACAACTACACTTTAAAAACAAACATTCTAACTAAGGGTTGCGGGAAGGGAAAAAATTAGGATTGGATCCGGTATGGGGATAGGGATTGGTGGATGGGGCAGGTAAAAATTAGGATCTTCTTTTGCTGCTTATTGTTCATTTGTCCTTTCTTCTTCCCTTTCTTTGTTTCGGCATCTCCTTCTAGTCCAACACCTTCTGACCGTAAACTTAATTATAGGGGGTCTTTTTTATATTTCATCTCTTTTATCTATTTATATTTTACTTTGAATTCTTCATATAGTTTCCAGTCTGTTTTTTTAATGGGTCTTCCATAAGATATCTTCAAGGCAAAAGTTCCCGACTACTTCTGATTTATTTATGCTAGCTTAAGGGTATCACTGAATTGAAGAATTTCTACTCTTTTCTCTAGCCCTCTAAAACTTTATCATTTGACAAGCTATCGTTTCCAGTTTCTTTTATGTCTGTAATGGCTTTACGAATTTATGAATGACTTTTTCAGAGGCCTGTGGAATGTATATTCATTACGACACCTACACAGTAGCAAGTAACTCTTTATACCCCAGAGTAAGTGAAAACCCATGTTGATTGGGAGGAAATATATTCTGAGTGGGATTATTGAACACTTAAAGCAGTGGTTCTTAACCTTCCTAATGCCGCAACCCCTTAATACAGCTCCTCATGTTGTGACCCCCCAACCATGAAATAATTTTCGTTGCTACTTCATAACTGTAACTTTGCTACTGTTATCAATTCTAATGTAAATCTATATATATAAAAATCGAGTGGTCGTGCAAAGGACGTTATGCACGGCCAAACTACGCCCCCCACAAACACCAATCCAACGACACACCACCTCCCTACCTTCCAACCCCCAAAACAAGCCCCAAAAACCGCCCATTGACACCGTTCTACGCTGACGCGGCGCAGAACACAGGGAGAAAGAATCGCGCAGGCGCACTCCAAAACCACCTCCCCCAACATACCAACCCATCCCGTCTCCCTCTCTCCCACTCACCCTGAACCTTCGATACGCCCTCCGCCGTGTCCCCCTGAAGACCCTAAAACTGCCCCCAAACCCCCATAGCCACCAAGCGTAGTGGCGCTGCGGCGCACTCAGCCACCCCACCCACCCACACAAACATCCCCTCGCCCTCCTCCTCGCTCATCAGGTGCCCGGGTTCAGAGCGCCGGGAAACAGCGGAGGCAGCAGACACGGCCACGGGACTACATTTCCCAGAAGGCCCACGGCTCAATGGCAAGGAGGGCGAAGGAACAGGAAGTCGCCGTGCGGGGCCTTCTGGGGAAATGTAGTCCCGTGGCCGTGTCTGCTGCCTCCGCTGTTTCCCGGCGCTCTGAACCCGGGTTGCGTCGTGGGTGCCTCCTCTGCTGGCTTTTCGTCCCTGTCGCCTTCCAGCCGCTCCTGGACCCGGGAACCTGATGACCGAGGACTGAGGGCGAGGGGATGTTTGTGGGGGTGGCTGAGTGTGCCGCAAGCGCCACTACGCTTGGTGGCTATGGGGGTTTTGCCTATGGGGCTTCCCAGGAGCAGGAGAGGCAGAATTCCCCCGCCAAAGTTGCGAGGCTGCGGCCCGGAAAAATGTGCGCTGCTGCTTCTCCCTTCCCCCTCCAAGACCTTCTTCGCCTCCCTGCTTCCATTCTCCACAATGCTTTCTCCCTCGAGGAATGGGGAAAGGAGAGGGAGGCTTCTCTCCTAGGCCAGGGCAAACCTCTTCCTCCCTTCCGTCACACCCCCCAAACACACACACTTCTATGCCACTCCACCCCCAACCCACTCTTCCCTTTTGTAGTTTCCTCCTTCCTCTCCCAATCTTTACTTCCCCATTCTCCAGCCCCTCTCCCTCCACTTCCCATTTCCATCCTTCACCACGTTCCACCCTCTCCCATGTCATTCCTCCCCCTTTCACACACATATATACATACATACACACATATACACATACACACACATATATACATATAGACACATTCACACACATATACACTTACACAAACATACATACACACACACAAATACACACACATATATACATATACACACATTCACACACATATATACATATACACATATACAAATACACATACATACACACATATACATGCACACACCAATATACACATGCACACCCACATACATACACATATATACACATGCACACACATATACACGCACATATACATATATAGACATGCACACACCCACCAAGACCATAACTAACATCAATTCCAACCCTTACATACTCATACTTTCTCACATCTCCTAAATAGGGCACAGCAACGCGTGCCGGGTACAGCTAGTATCTTATGTATTTTCATTCACTGGACCAAATTTCGCACAAATACCTGATACACCCAAATCTCAATACTGGTAGAGTTAGGGTGGAATTGATTTTGTCATTTGGGAGTTGTAATTGCTGGGATTTATAGTTCCTCTACAATCAAAGAACATTCTAAACCCCACCAATGATGGAATTGAGCCAAACTTGGCATACAGAACTTCAATGACCAACAGGAAAAAAAACCTGGAAGGGTTTGGTGGGCATTGACCTTGGGTTTTGGAGTTGTAGTTCACCTACATCCAGAGAGCACTGTGGACTCAAACAATGATGGATCTGGACCAAACTTCCCACGAATACTCAATGTGCCCAAATGTGAACACTGACGGAGTTTTGGGAAAATAGATCTTGACATTTGGGAGTTGTAGTTGCTGGGATTTATAGTTCACCTACAGATGTCTGTTGACAGGAGCAGTATTGCACTTTCAGTTAAGAGGTGGGAAATTCAAAAATTCACGTACTTATTGACCCGCCCTCGTAGAAGCCAGTTATTTTTGATCTCAACACAATGAGTGTGATGTGTGCGTCATTAGCAGGGTCACTGTGGAGTCAATGTGAAGCAGGAAAATGGGATGTGATCAATTTTTGGGTCAGTTAGGCCAGTGTTTCTCAACCAGTGTGCCGTGGCACACTAGTGTGCTGTGAGCGATCATCAGGTGTGCCGTGGGAAATTGAGAGTTCAATATGCCAAGTTTGGTTCAATTCCATTGGTGCAAGAGTTCAGGATGCTCTTTGATTGTGTGTTAACTATAAACCCCAGAAACTGTAACTCCCAAATGTCAAGGTCTATTTTTCCCAAACTCCATCTGTGTTCACATTTGGGCATATTGAGTATTCATGCCAAGTTTGATCCTGATCCAACATTGTTTGAGTCCACAGTTGTAGCACAGCAGTTCTCGTTTGTGCCTGGAGGCCAGGGAATAGGTCCTGGGGTTCCATTAGCATTAGGGCCTGCAGCAGCAGATGTGGATTCAGAGGATGAGCTAGATGATTGGGGTGAAGCACAGGGCCCTTCGGATGGGCCTCGTTCGCCCACAGAGAGCTTGGCATGGGATGAGATGATGTTTGGGCCTAGCATAGATTCCGATCACCAGGTGGAGATGGGAAGCAGCGAAAGGAGTTATGAACACCCGGGAAGGAATTCCCAGGAGCTTGAAAGTGAAAACATGGACGAAGCCGAGTGGGAAAGTGCTAGGGAGGAAAGTTCTCAGGAAGATAGCGACACAGCTGCTGAGAGGCAAGGTCGCTCCTTTGATAGGAGACGGGACATTGAGTCTACCAGGAGGGCTTGGTCTAGGGTCCTAGACCGACCGAGGTCCGTGAGCATAGATTGGAGACGAAGAAGCCTAGAGCGTCGCGGACCTCGGCCGAAGGATTAAGTATAGGATCCGTGGGAACGCATCCTCAGTTCTCCGGCCACGTCTTTCCTGGATAGGCGTGAAGCGGAGTGGGACCACAAGCCAGCCGTGGTCATCAAGCCTTGCCTTGCATTTGCCTTGCCTTGTTTCCTGATCCGCATTGGATTGCGGAGCCTTGCCTTGTATCCTGAACCGCATTGGATTGCGGAGCCTTGCCAAGCTTCAAGCCTATTTGCTACGTTACTTTGGACAATCTTGCTTACTACCTTTTGGACAATTGCTTATCATTGGACTATATATTCTTTGGAACTGTTTCTATACTCAATAAAGTAGTTAGCCTTCAGTACGTCTCTGTGTGTGTGATTAAGGGGCCCGCTAAGTCCGTGATCGTGACAACAGTGCTCTCTGGATATAGGTGAACTACAACTCCAAAACTCAAGATCAATGCCCACCAAACTCTTATAGTATTTTCTCTTGGTTATGGGAGTTCTGTGTGGGAAGTTTGATTCCATTCCATCATTGGTGGAGTTCGGAATGCTCTTTGATTGCAGGTGAACGATGACTCCAAGCTGTTGAGCAAGGCCTTCGTGTGTGTCTTTCTGCCATTCCTGCCAGGATATCTATGTTGTGTTCATCGAAACAGGTCCAGGTTTCACACTGTGTGTATAAATACATTTAAAAACATATTCACTATATGTATTACTGTGTTAGAGTGTCATTTTGTGTCATTTTGGTTGGTGGTGTGCCCCAGGATTTGGTAAATGTAAAAAATGTGCCGCGGCTCAAAAAAGGTTGGGAAACACTGAGTTAGGCAACTCTATCCAACCAAATGCAGGATTCATAAAATAAGCTCTTAAGGTGGAAGAATGGGTGGGGGGGATATAGCATGAATACCGGAGACTCTTGAAGCAGTTTGATCATTCACTGGGACCTTGTTTCCCCGCCGTCAACTGTCAAGTATGTGTTCCACCTGGGTTTTCGCTGGGCTAGGGCTGTCTTTTATCATTGAATTTTTATTCTTTTTCTTTGGAAGTGCTCTAAAAGGCAGCCTATACATTATCTAAATCAGTGTTTCCCAACCTTTTTTGAGCTGCGGCACACTTTTAACATTAAAAAAATCCGGGGGCACACCACCAACCAAAATGACACAAAATGACACTGTAACGCAGTAAAGAATGGCTGGGGGATGGTGAGCTGCTGGGAGCAGCTGCTGGGAGTGCCGAAGCCAGGGGAGGAGACAGGCCACACCATGCCCCTCCCCTCCCCTGGCTTCAGTTCTCCTACAGCTTTGCCAGCCTTGAGGGGCAGTGCCACCGCTGACTTGGCACTGCCCTCAAGGCTGGTGAAGCTGTGGGAGCGCTGAAGCTGGGGGAGGGGGCGGAGCCAGGCTGCGTCATGCCCCCCCCCTCCCCCCAGCTTCAGCTCTCCCACAGCTTCGCCAGCATTGAGGGGGCAAGCCAACATTGTGCTGGCTCTGCCATCGCTGGCTTGGCACTGCCCCTCAAGGCTGGCGAAGCTGTGGGAGTGCTGAAGCCGGGTGAGGCGAGCCAGGCTGCGTCATGCCCCCTCCCCCGGCTTCAGCTCTCTCACAGAGGAGGAGCATGAGCGGTGGACGGGCTTCAGTTAGGTGGGGCTCCTCCTCCGCGCGGCTTCAACAAGCAAGGGCGAGAGTCATGGTGGGAGTCATGGCAGATTGGAGGCTGGTTGGGGAAACGGCTGAAGGAGGCGGTGCCCCGGTCCCTTCTTTTTCTTCGCCACTGCCCGTGCCTTCTCCTCCTCTCCCAAGCAGCAGGAGTTCGGCAGGAGGAGGGGGGAAGGAAGGGGGGCAGCTAGCTTTTCTCGCGGCACACCTGATGATCACTCACGGCACACTAGTGTGTCACGGCACACTGGTTGAGAAACACTGATCTAAATGTTATAAATGATTCAAGTTGGATGGGAGAGCATTTGGTCATAATGCAAATAGTTTATTTCGATTCTTTTGAAAGCACAGTTAATAAACCCTCTGACAGTGAAGCCCATTTTGTCAAAGCCCTATTATACTCAAGCAGCTCTCTTTTCCTCCTTATCCTTGACCTAACAGGGGATGTTTTTTTTATTAACAGTGTCAAGATTAGGACAAAGTGGCTCGAAATCAAAAACACTAACAACTTAAAATACACAAATATAGAATAATAAAATCTCTCGGCATTACTTCGCGAACGAAAATTCAGGAAGGACTCATCCCACGCTTTTTACAAGCGCGTTGATGACTAAAAAGGCCAATCTGAGATAGGCAAGTTCGGTTGCAGAAAGCACAGCAGAAAGTCTCCTTGGGTGATATTGTTTCCAAGTTGCGGTTCTTTCTGCGTTGTCGTTTCTCTTCGAGACTCATTCGGCGTGTCTTCTTGAAAGAGGCCGCAGCATTGTGGATAGTGCATCTCCATGCCTCCCGATGTGAGGCCAGGGTGGACCATTGTTGGTGATCAATCTGGCTGAGCCTGAGTTGTTGTTTCAGGGAGTCCTTATATCTCTTGGGGGGCCTCTCTTGCGCTGTCCCGTGGTGAGTTCACCATAGAGTAGTATCTTTGGGAGGCGGTGGTCCTCCATCCTAGAGACGTGCCCTGCCCAGCGCAGCTGTGTTCTCAATAGCATGGCCTCCACACTGGTGATCCCTGCTTGCTCAAGGACAGCAACATTCGTCACATAGTTGGTCCAGTGTATATTTAGGATTGAGCGAAGACAGCGCTGATGAAAGCGTTCGGGGAGTCGTAGGTGTTGGCGATAGGTGACCCATGTTTCAGACCCATAGAGGAGAATAGACAGTATGATAGCTCTGTACACATTGATTTTGGTGCTTTGCCTCAGGTGCTTGTTGCTCCAGACTCTTTTGTGAAGCCTTCCGAATGCACTATATGTCTTTGATAATCAGTGATCTATCTCTTTGTCAATCTTGGTGTCTGAAGAGATGATGCTTCCCAGGTAGGTGAAGCCTCTCCCCCATTGCAAGGGGGCGCCAATGGAGAGGACAATAATAAAATAGTATATCATTATATATTATATATTATCATTATGCTTAATATATTAGCTTTACTATATTAAAATATATATATATTGTATTAAGTGTATTATATTGTATTACATTATATTATCAATATTATATGTATATACAATATATTATTAACATATTATTAACATATATTATTAACATATATTATTACCACTATACTGCAATATTATTAGTAACTAGCAGTTTAATTTTATTTCATCACTAGCTGTCCCCTGCCACGCATTGCTGTGGCCCAGTCTGTGTATATGTGTTTTGTGTGTGTATATATGTGTGTATATGTGTATATATGTGGTTTTGTGCATGCGTTTTAATGTATTTATTTAAATTTTTTAGCTTTTAAAGTCTCTTTCACTGTGTTTTTCAGTGTTTTTATGAGTCATGGTCACTCGTTGGCCTGATAGGTGTATTGTGTCCAAATTTGGTGTCAATTCACCCAGTGGTTTTTGAGTTATGTTAATCCCACAAACGAACATTACATTTTTCATTTCTATAGATATGAAATGTAATATATAATATACAATTATTATATTATTATATATTATATTGTACTATATTATTATACCACAATACTGCATATATAATACACTACGCAGCAGGTTAAACTGCTGAGCTGCTGAACTTCAAATCCAGGGAGCAGGGTGAGCAAGGTACTGTTCTATTATCCGGATGGAAGCCATTAGGGGGCAATAGAGAGATAAGAATAATCAATTTTATGGGGGTAGGGAAGGGTTGAAGGAGTAAAACCATTTAATAATGAATTTTAATTATATTCCACCCTTGTCCCCTAGGGCAGTGTTTTTTTAACTTTTTTTGAGCTGCGGCACATTTTTTACATTTACAAAATCCTGGGGCACACCACCAACCAGAATGACACAAAATGACACTCTAACACAGTAATACATATAGTTAATATGTTTTTAAATGTTTCAACGAACACAACATAGATATGACTTCCTCTCACATATTTATACATGGCTATCATGTCTTCTCTCAGCCTTCTCTTCTGCAGGCTAAACATGCCCAGCTCTTCAAGCCGCTCCTCATAGGGCTTGTTCTCCAGACCCTTGTGAAATTTCACCCTGAGTGAAACTTGCTTCCAGTTAACTATGGATGTCATGAAGCTGTTATAAACAGTTCCATGGGGGGGGGGGGAGATGACTCTCGAAAAATCCAGTAAAATAGTTAAGAAGAAAAATATTTCCAAGCGGAGAGGCTCAATGTGTTGCTTGGAAACCTGTGAATGCTTCAGCCTCCCGATGCTCCTAGGTTCGCTCACTGCCCAATTCACCAACGTGGAGCTTCCGGCTTTGGCTGTTCTCGCGAGAAATCCAAGCCAACACGAAAATGCCGACTCAATCACTTCCGCCCAGTGTTCTGCTTTTGCGGAGGGAGGCAGCGAAAGAGGCCACACAGATCTATTTTATTTATTTGTTTGTTTGGACTTATCCGTTGCCACTCCCGTCCGGCTCGGGGCAACTTACAACATTAAAAACAGAGTTAAAACAGTACATATAAACAGAATAAAATCAGAACAACAAACATATCAACCTTATACACAAGAAGCAGGATTATACGGCCTTCTTTATCCGCGGTGGGGTACCTGCAAATTAATGGCCAAATTAATAGAGTCTATACCAGGGGTGCTCAGAATGGTGATCGGGGTCACCAGGGTGATCTTTGGGCCTCATCCTGGTGATCTTCAGGCCCCTGACCAGGTTTTTTTGCAGTTTGTCCTCTTCATGCGCCCTTGCACGCTGCAAAGAAGTCCTCCGTCGTTGCTCCTCCGCTCCTGCTCTCGCGCCGCTCCAAAAGCTCCAGAGTCCAAGAGGCAGAATGGGCCCCCTCTTTGGATTCCTCCTCCTCCTCCGTCCTTCTCCAGCCACTCAGAGTTGTAGGAGACCAAAGGGGTGGGCCTGGATGACGCGATGCATGGCTGGCCCTCGCGCATGCGCAGAAGCGCCCATTCTGCCTCTCGGACTTCTCGTGAGCTCTTGGAGGTGGCACGCATGCGGCATGGAAATAGGAGCAATGATGGAGGAGAAGGACACTTTGGGGTCATTTCCTTACCGCATCTCAAAGGTCGGTCTTTTTACTTTGGGGTGGGTGCTTGATTGTTCTGTGGCATGCCTCTTTGTTTATTTTTAATGTTTAAAAATGGCCTTTTAGCTCCAAAGCTTCTCTGCTTGCTTTGTTCCTTGAGAAATATATGTTGGGGAATATGGAAGTGTGGGAGAAATGGGGTGGTTGGATGCATTTTTGCATGCCCCTTTGTTTACCTTGCTGAGTATTAAATGGCCTTGCAGTTCAAAAGCCTCTCTTCTTACTTTCTGGCTGATAATATGTGTGGTAATATGGCAGTGTGGGAGAAATGGGGTGGTTGGATGTATTTTTATGCTGTTTTATATTGTTGTTATTAAATTGAAATGTTTATGTTTTATAACTTCATTTTATGTAAACTGCGAGCCTGCTGGAAGGAGCGGTACATAAAATGAATTTATATATATATATATATATATATATATATATATATATATATAAAAGAAAATAGTTATTCGTTTTACATTTCTGGGTAGGTGATCTTTAGGACTTGGTTTTTTAATCAGTAGCTCCCATGCTGAAAAAGTGTGAGCACCCCTGGTCTATACGTTTCATAGATCTGTGTGGCCTCTTTCGCTGCCTCCCTCCTCCCAGTGCTGAAAGAGGGAGAAAGAGCTGCTAGGAGGGGGAAGAGGGCCAATTTCCCACGGTACACACCTGATGATCAGCCACTGCACACTGGTTGGGAAACACTGCCCTAGGGGACTCAGAGCGGATTACAGCATTTACATACATAGGTAAACATCCAATGCCTTTACAGTCATATTCAATAAAACCCGCAAACAAAGGCTAAAGCTTCTCCTTTCCATTCCGGCTTCTGGAGGTGGTGTTCATCTCTGGTTCTCAGGAGGTGCTTTTCTCCATTTTCAAGCCTAGGAGCCTGCGTTGTCACCTCCTGGTTGTGTGGCCAGCAAGATTTCTTGGAGCATCTCTTTGCCTTTTGCTGTCAAAGCGGCACCTATTTATCTACTCACATTTGCATGTTTTTGAACTGCTAGGTTGGCAGGAGCTGACAGATGGGAGCTCACCCCATCTCGCGGTTTCAAACTGCCAACCTTTAGGTCAGCAGTTCACCCAACCTTCAGTCAGCAGTTCAGCAGCACAAGGGTTTATTTATTTATTTACTTATTTATTTAAAATCCTGTGGTTCGGCCACCCGGGCTGTAGGAATGTCCAGCTTCCGAACCTGGATGGCGTGACCCTATGTCCGTCGTCGTCTGTCAAGAGCCTAGGTGTAACCTTGGACCCCCTGCTGTCGATGGAGGCTCAGGTCTCCAGCGTCTGCAGGGTGGCATTTTTTCATCTTCGACAGGCGAGGAAGCTGGCCCCCTATTTGTCCTGGTGCGACCTGGCCACAGTGATCCAAGCCACGGTCATCTCGAGGCTTGACTACTGTAACGCTCTGTACATTGGCCTTCCTTTGCCCGTGATCAGCTGGTGTAGAACGCCGCAGCCCGACTCTTGGCAGGGGTCCCGGTTGGCTGTCACATCCCGCCAATTCTGCGCGAACTGCACTGGCTCCCGATAGTATGCCGGATCACCTTCAAAGTGTTAGTTCTGACTTTTCAGGCCCTACATGGTCTGGGGCCAGTGTACCTGCGGGACCGTCTCCTCCCTTACCATCCCACTAGACCTCTGCGCTACGAGGAGCAAAACCTCTTGGCCATCCCTAGTGTCAAAGCTTGCCGGCTGACCACGACTCTTTGCCCATTGACATCTGCAACATTCAGGCCCTTTTCCCTTTCAGGAAGGCTTGTAAGACCTGGTTGTTCCAGCAGGCCTACAGGTCTGGATAACCTGGGTGCCCATAGCCTCCTTGTAATTGTTTTGCTGCTGTTGTGTAGTGCTCGACTATGTCATTCTACATACTGTTTTTAATGTGTTTTTATCTGTTTGCTCGCATTCTGTTTTTATATATGCTTGTTTTATTATGTAAGATTAATTTGCTGTGAGCCACCCCAAGCCTTTGGGGGGGGGGGGGGTTAGATAAATGCGAAATAATAAATAAATAAATAAATAAAACTTTTGTATCCCGATCTTCTCACCTCCGTAGAGAAACTCAGACCATACAGGGACTTATCCCATTGCATCACTGTGGAACTTTCCCCCTGTTTTCCTGTTATTTCTCCCCACCCATGTCCCTGTTGTGGAAACAACCCTTGTTTATGATAAGAGAAATGGGGAGAGGGAATAACTGGCAAAAATGGGACAAATAAGTTTTCCTCCTTCAACTCCATCCCTGTAAAATGGACTGTCCTTCTCTCTCTATCGCCCCCTAGTGGCCTCTGCCTGGATAATGAAACAATCTTTTTCAGTAATGCGCGATGGGGATTGCAGACCATAAATTGGGTTTTCTCCTTTACAGTTATAATCCATACGAGCACATGCTCGTCATCATCATATGTCGGGATTTATCACCGGTGCCGGGCTTTCCATTTTCGCTGCCTGGCTGTCGTTTTGGGACCTGCCACATACTACGTCCAACTCACTGGTCCAATATCTACAGATCAAACATAAATAGCTTTTCAATATATAATCCCATATCTCATATATACATTTGTAACCTATACATACAGTGATTCATTATAAGAAAAACACTCTTCAAAAGGCAAGAGGTGATCAACTACATTTCCAGCTGTACATATACATATGTACAATATGTACAAATACTGAAAACTTATTTGTCCCACATATGTAATACCTTTGGAAATGTGTTGATGTATATTGCCTCTTGCCTACTGTTTTGGGGAATGTGTTTTCTTATGTGGGATCACACCTATATGTATAGGTTACAAAAATGTATATATAACAGGAATATGGGATTATATATTGAAAACTATTTATGTTTAATCTAATAGATATTGGACCAGTGGATTGACAGTAGATAGTACGTGGCAGGTCCTTAAGAAGCCGAAACGGGCGAAACGGATGGCTTGATACCGTCGACGACATTGAGTGTAATCCGAATTATATTTGATGACATGTTATTGTATGGATTATAATTTTGTAAAGGAAAACGCAATGTTTTGATGCCATATGGATCTCTGCAATCCACCATCCACACATTACTGAAAAAGAATGAGGATGAAATAAATTGAAAAATATCGTGAAAGTGATCTCCCACATTGATCTTTTATTGCTTGGAACAGAAACACACCCCACCATTATTTGCTGGATAATGAAACAATACCAATCTATATAAATAAAAATGTAATGTTCGTTTGTGGGATTAACACAACTCGAAAACCACTGGACAAATTGACACCAAGTTTTGACACAATACACCTAACAGGCCAATGAGTGACCATCACTCATAAAAGCACTGAAAAACACAGCAGAAGAAAATTAAAAAGAAAAAGAAAAAAAACATTACAACGCATGCACAAAACCACACACACACACACACACACATATGCAAACACACTCTGAGCCCTCAGGGAGTGGCGGCATACAAGACCAAATAATAAATAAATAAATAAATAAAAACAAATATATACACACATATGCACATATATACACACAACACATATACACAGTATGGGCCACAGCAACGCATGGTAGGGGACAGCTAGTTTTGAATAAAAAGTTTGTTGAAACACGTTGAACTGCTCTTCTGTTTATGGTGTAGCAATCTATCCCTATTTTTTTTTATGTTCTGCCTCTGGTACCGGATTTTCTGGTAAAAAATGTAATGCTCATAAACAAATTGTGATATTCATGCACATACTTATGTGTGTCAATAAAATAAAGTTTCCCCCACCTCTTCTTCCAGGTCAGGTGTTTCCTTTAATTTGCCCCAACTCCCATCATGCCTGGTGTCAGATCCTCAATGTCTCAGAGCTGGAAGCCCCCTTCTTCTCCTATTCGGGCCGGCACCTGAATGAAACAGCGCTCAGTGTTTCCACGTCCACAGGAACCAAGTACAGCTTATACGTAGGTGTGGCTTTGGCCGTTGGCTCCAGCATCTTTGTTGGCTCCAGCTTTATACTGAAAAAGAAGGGCCTTTTGCAAATGGCCGAAAAAGGATACACTCGGGCAGGTAAGAAATTCTAGCGATTCCAAAGGAGAAAAAAGAACCCCATCTCTTGGTTTACTTTTCATTTGGAAATATCAAATCTTAAAATATGGATTGTATTTATACTTGCCCCACATAATCCTCTCTGGAAGCTGAACATTGGTTTTGGGAATGTATGCGGTCAAATAAGGCAGTGATTTTCAACCTTTTTTGAGCCGCAACACATTTTTTACATTTACAAAATCCTGGGGCACACCACCAACCAAAATGACACAAAATGACACTCTAACACAGTAATACATATAGTTAATATGTTTTAAAATGTATTTATACACTCAGTGTGAAACCTGGGCCTGTTTTGATGAACACAATATAGATATCCTGGCAGGAATGGTCTTGCTCAACAGCTGTCAGTCTCTGTTTTTAGTTTTTATCGCAGTCAAGCTTGAGAAGTTCATCTCACACAGATATGTGGCATTTGCATTTTCCCTTCTCAAAAACTTCTCCATCACTGTCACTCGCTTGTCTTGCTGTGATCCCAAATTGCCACTGTCACTTGACGCGCAACTCAAATTGCACTGCCACTTGATGCGTAGCTGCGTCGGAGCGAATCCAAGATGGCACAACCATAGCACTCTTGCGTCACTTCTTAGGTGATGCAAGAGTGCTATGGTTCCATTTCTTAAAGGGACAGATGCGCCTTATCTATTATATAAAGGAGGTCCTGTCGTGGAACAACTGACAGAGACAGAGAAACCATCCAACGCAGAGACACCAAACTTGCCAACAGAAATAGGCCTCAGGCAAGGTAGGTTTTTAGCAAAGAAACTCCCCCCCAAAACCTAGAAGGCCCCCCAAAACAACAATACAAAAACTACATTTACCAGCATCCTCCGCGGCCGCCACCGAATAACCCGGCCTCTACATTCCTGACAACATAATTGGTTGCCAGTGAGGAGTATTTGCATAACGCCTCTATTGGCCAGCCAACATGAACATTCCGACCCATCATAAACTGTCAGAAGAGGATAAGGCAAAGGCCTGAGGCAGTCCCCAACACAAACACCCAATTCACTTCCCAGGGAAAATTTAAACCCCTACAAATCACAAACCACGCCCAAAATTGACAGTAAGGCTTCATTAACTTGATTTCCCTGACTAGGCCTCACCTTTAATGGGATGCTGTTTAAGCTCTGAATTGACAGTAAGGCTTCATTAACTTGATTTCCCCAACTAGGCCTCAGCTGGTTGGACATTGTGTATGGCCTGAATTGACAGTAACGCCTCATTAACTTGATTTTCCTGATTCAGTACCCTCAGCTCATGGGACATTGTACAAGTAACCTACCTTGGCACAGAGCCCCTATGACCCACGTGACATTCTACTGCAGTTTGGAGGAGGGTGCACCATGGATTGATAGGATTTGATGTACCTCCATGGATTATGGGATTTTGTAGTACTTTCAAACCCTTCATTCCACAGACCACTGTGTCCCAGAACCAAGACTGATAAAGACCAACTTGGCACAGTGCCCCATGACCACACTCCATCCAACTGCAGGTTTGAGGAGGGCACACCATGGATGATGGGATTTCAAGTACCTCCACTCACTTCAAAGTACCCCACCCACACAAGCATCAACTCTACATCAACACAGCAGACAGAAAAAGACAAAAAACATTCCACAAGCTCTGCAGAACGCCAGCAACACCACACACCGACAACTCCACAGGACTTCAACATCCCACCCACCAGAACAACCCCAACGACACAGCCATGACCCCACCAAGACCATAAGTAACATCAATTCCAACCCTTACATACGGACTTTCTCGCATCTCTAAATAGGGCACAGCAACGCGTGCGGGTACAGCTAGTAGTTTATATATGAATGAAGTTTGAAAATAATTTCCCAGCACACCTGATCTTCTCACAGCACACTAGTGTTCTGCAGCACACTGGTTGAAAATCACTGAAATAGGGGATGTCAGTGGAAGGGAATTACACCTACACATTTACCAGCTCTGCCAGGTTTTGAGGGGTTTTGCTAGCATTGGATCTAACATTCAATCCTGATATCACAGAACAGTTCAAACACTCTGAATTGACAGTAAGGCTTCATTAACTTGATTTCCCCAACTAGGCCTCAGCTCGTGGGACATTGTGTATGGCCTGAATTGACAGTAACGCCTCATTAACTTGATTTTCCTGACTAGCCCTCAGCTCATGGGACATTGTACAATAACCTACCTTGGCACACAGAGCCCCTATGACCCACGTGACATTCTACTGCAGTTTGGAGGAGGGTGCACCATGGATGATGGGATTTGATGTACCTCCATGGATTATGGGATTTGTAGTACTTTCAAACCCTTCATTCCCCACAGACCACTGTGTCCCAGAACCAAGACTGATAAAGACCCAACTTGGCACACAGTGCCCCCATGACCCACACTCCATCCAACTGCAGTTTAGAGGAGGGCACACCATGGATGATGGGATTTCAAGTACCTCCACTCACTTCCAAAGTACCCCACCCACACAAGCATCAACCTCTACATCAACACAGCAGACAGAAAGACAAAAAACATTCCACAAGCTCTGCAGAACGCCAGCAACACCACACACCGACAACTCCACAGCACTTCAACATCCCACCCACCAGAACAACCCACAACGACACAGCCATGACCCCACCAAGACCATAAGTAACATCAATTCCAACCCTTACATACTCGGACTTTCTCGCATCTCCTAAATAGGGCACAGCAACGCGTGCCGGGTACAGCTAGTAGTTTATATATGAATGAAGTTTGAAAATAATTTCCCACGGCACACCTGATGATCTCTCACAGCACACTAGTGTTCTGCAGCACACTGGTTGAAAATCACTGAAATAAGGGATGTCAGTGGAAAGGGGAGATTACACCTACACATTTACCAGCTCTGCCAGGTTTTGAGGGGTTTTTGCTAGCATTGGATCTAACATTCAATCCTGATATCACAGAACAGTTCAAACAATCAGTTGTTCCAGGTATCTCTAATAACACTTTGCAATACAATTTTTATTCCTGGGTCATAAATGCCATTTCCTAATTGGTTCTATCATAGAAACATGGAAAAAGTGTATTAAACTGCAAAAATGTTGTTTACGCGGGACATCCTTGCAGCACATTTTGCTATAGTTTTTCAATGACTATCTCATAGAGTCACAACCAATTCAGCATAGTTTGTGGCAGCCGCAAAAATGAAATTTCTGGATTATAATACCTACTTTCAAAGTAAGTATTATTTATTTATTTAAATAAAACATTTATATTCCGCCCTACTCACCCCGAAGGGGACTCAGGGCGGAGCACAGCATATATACGGCAAACATTCAATGCCGGGACAAGAATTCATATACGCATGCATCTATATATATAAAAGGGAAGTGGTCGTGCAACGGGGCAAATGCACGCCAAAACTACATTTCCCACACAAACAACAAAAACCAGGGCCACTCATCCCCACCCCGAGGTACATCAACCACCCACTTAAACACCCCTACACACAACACAAAGCCCCCAAAACATCCCCCGAAAAACTACACTACTACGCATGCGCAAAACACCCCAGACACACAAAACGGCCGCCATAGAAACCTCACAATACCAATCATGCGCAACATACCACGCCATGCCCCCCTCCTCCGCCGCTTACTAACCACTCCTGAGACCAACGAGGCGACATCCTCCACGCGGCTCCCGGGACCCAACAGCACACATCCCGGGAGGACGCCGCTGCGGTCCCGCCCGCACGACCCTCCACCAGGAGAGACAACGAAACGGCGAGGGAGAACGGCGCAGCCACGGGACTACAACTCCCAGAAGGCTCGCCACGGGACACTCGAAAGAAGGGCGGAGACAGCACCGGAAATAGCCCACAATGCCCGCGCAGAGCATTCTGGGAGCCGTAGTCCCCTGCCCGGACACGCCTTCTCCGCCATGCCCGCTTCCTCCGCCCACTCCGCAGCCTCCTCCCGTCCTCCCCCGAGGACGGGGCCGGGAGGGAAGCCGCGCCGTCTCTCTCCCTTCCGCCTCCTCTTCGGCCAGCGGAATGGAGCTGGCGGGTAGCGGCGCAGAGCCCTTTGCCGCCTCTCCTCCGGTGGCCGAAGAGGATGGCGAAGGGGAACCGGCCAACCCCTCTCCCTGCGGCCTCCGCTGCCCTCTTCGGCCACCGGAGGAGAGGCGGCAAAGGGCTCCCCGCCGCTACCCGCCGCCTCCATTCTGCTGCCCGGGGACGAGGCCGAGGGGGAGCCGCAGCGTCTCTCTCCCTGCGGCCTCCTCTTCGGCCAGCGGAACGGAGGAGGCGGCAGCCGCCGTAGGAGAGCCCTCAACCGCCTCTCCGCTGCCCGAGGAGAGGGCCGCGGGGGAAGGAAATCGAGCGCTTCCCCATCGCCCTCCTCTTCGGCCTCCTCCTCTACACATACACACACACATAAAAACAAAACAACATATAAAAACCCACATACAAACACATATAAAAACTCAACCACATACAAACACATATATCTACACACCTAAACATACACATCCACACTAATACATACACTAATATACACACACATATCCCCACCTCTCCATATATACACATACATAAATATACATACACAAACACACACATATATATACACGTAATCAAACACGAAACACCCACAGATAACTACACACAAATACATACACACATACCAAGAACTAAACACACACAAACACACACACATATATATACACACACAAAAAAAAACACACACCAATACCTCCACACACACATGCACACAAACCCCCCAAAAACAAACACACATACAACTATAAACACACACACACATACATATACACACAACAAACATGCTCACATCACTTCCACAACATACATACCCTGACATTCTCACAACACCAACATAGGGCACAGCAACGCGTGCCGGGTTCAGCTAGTAAACATTAAAAACATTAATATTAATAACTAAAATACACCATTTAAAACCGTCTTGATCATCTGAATCTAATCTAATTGGCCTGTTAATCTTTCCTATTGCTGCTTTTGTGCAAAGTCCCGAAAGCTTGGGGTCGATCATATTTCACTTGGGAGCGCATTCTGAAAAGGCCCTGTCCCTCGTCCCCACCAGCCGCATTTGAGATGCTGGCAGGAGCGAGAGCAGGGCCTCCCCAGATTAGGAGGTGGGACATAGAGGTAGCTGCGTTCATACAAGTAAGCTGGCCAGAACCGTATAGAGCTTTATAGGTCACAACCAGCACTTTGAATTGAGCTCGAAAATGGACAGGCAGCCAATGAAGCTGACACAGCAAGGGAGTGGTATGCTCCCTGTATGTAGCTCCTGTTAGTAGTCTGGCTGCCGCCCGTTGGACTAGTTTGGACTAGTTTCCGAACAGTCTTCAAAGGCAGCCACACGTAGAGTGCGTTGCAGTAATCTATTTGGGATGTGACCAGAGCGTGGACGACCCATAGCCAGATTGGACTTCCTAAGGTACGGAAAGTCTGATCTAGCTACGGTTGTCCATGCTCTGGTCACATCCCGAATAGATTCTCTATAGAATAGGACTTAAGGAAGCACACAGTATTACTTTATAAAATATATAATGCAAAACAAAATGTCAAAATCTCTGTTTGGAGAAACACAGCACCCAGCTAGTAAGAAGCCTTTCCTTCAACCCCTGGTCCATTGGTCAAACTGGCCTATTGAAAGAGATCGCTTTTTGACAGTGTAGTACAGGGCTGTCCAACTGGCGGCCCTGGGGCCGGATCCGCCCCCCCAGCCTGTTGGGCACGGCCCCAGCTATGCCCCCAGCCGCCATTTTTAATTTTTTTAAAAAAAATCTAATTTTTTTTTAAAAATGGCGGCCGGGGGGGAGGGGGAGGCGGGGCAGGGAGGAGGAAGAGAGCTAGCTCCTCCTCCCTGCACTGCCCCCCTCCGTCCCTCTCTCCGCGCCGCCAATTGCATAGGCGCCGGTGAGGGACAAGGGTGGTACAAGAAGGAGGAAGAGGGCTAGCTCCTCCTCCCTGCACCGCCCTCTTCTTCCCTCTCACCGGCGCCGATGCCTTGCAAGGGAGGGGGTCCCCGGCGGCACCCCCCTCCCTTGCAAAGCCGCCAGCGGCTGAAGCCAGCACCGGTTTCTGCGGCTGCCGGGATGCTTTGCAGGGAGGGGTCCCCAGCGGCACCCCCTCCCTTGCAAAGCATCGCAGCAGCGGCTGAAGCCAGCGCCGGTTTCTGCGGCTGCCGGGATGCTTTGCAAGGGAGGGGGGTCCCAGCGGCACCCCTCCCTTTCGCAGCAGCGGCTGAAGCCAGCGCCGGTTTCTGCGGCTGCCGGGATGCTTTGCAAGGAGGGGTCCCAGCGGCACCCTCCCTTGCAAAGCATCGCAGCAGCGGCTGAAGCCAGCACCGGTTTCTGCGGCTGCTGGGATGCTTTGCAAGGAGGGGGTCCCGGCGGCACCCTCCCTTGCAAAGCATCGCAGCAGCGGCTGAAACCAGCACCGGTTTCTGCGGCTGCCGGGATGCTTTGCAAGGGAGGGGGTCCCGGCGCGCCTCTCTCCCTTCCAAGGCATCCCGGCAGCAGCTGAAGCCGGCAAAACCGCCAGCTTCATCTGTGGCTAGGATGCCTTGGAAGGGAGGGGGTGCTGCGTGGCTCCTCCATCTCTCCCAAAGCTTCCCGCAGCCGGGGGCGGGGCCAAGGGCGGGCCGGGGCATGGCCGTGGGCGGGCCGGGGCGGGGCGGGGCGGGCGGGCGGCCCCCAGGTCATCAGTGACCTGGAATCCGGCCCTTGGCCGGTTAGAAGTTGGACAGCACTGGTGTAGTAGAATGGCACAACATTACACATATTGAGGATATCCCACACATATTTTTATTATTGTGCTGTTTTAAATTTATTGGATGACAAAAAAAGCGACTCCAGACAGTGAATAATAGTTGTATTAGCACCATATAAAAATTCTGCTAAAATAACATGGAAGAGATTAGTGGGCCGGTCTGTTGTTTACATTGATCACTAAGCCACTGTTACACTTTGGATGAGCCTGGTTAGAAAAGCTGTGGAAAAGCTTCCTTGAAAAACGTAGAAACAGGGTGTGCTCGAAAGACATTTTTGCAAGGCTTGCTAAATTAGTTTTGTTTATTATTATTTTTCAGGACAAGGTGGGTATTCTTACCTGAAGGAATGGCTGTGGTGGGCTGGGCTGCTTTCAAGTAAGTATTAACACCTTTTAAAACTATAATTTGAGTTTTGCAACAGTTAGGAGTCTTCACACACAAGAAACTGCTGACGTTTTTCAGAGTGAGCCTTCCGGCAAGGGTGGGTGGGAAACCTCTTTCATACCAATGGCCAATTTTGGTTTCAGGGACATTTGGAGGAGGTGTATTCCCGTGGTGGGTTGAGTCCAAGGCAGGCATTGAAAGATACTTAACCTTCAGCTTTTATTGCCAATAACGAAAACTTAGGAGAACTATTTAGCTTGTTAGATTGAGGGAGAAAACCTGTTTCCCAAACAGAAATTAAATTCAGTGTTTTCCTGAATTTCATATTCAGCCCATAAGGCTAAGAATAAGATTGTAGACAGTATAACACATAAGGCATTTTTCAAAATTTCATATTCAGTTCAAATGCCTGAAAGTAAATAATTACGATCATTGAAAATGTGATCAGATGGGTATTAAATTCAAGCTAGTGCAAAATGCCGTTGCTCGCTTACTGGTGGGAGCACCGGTAAGAGAGCACATTACTCCCATCCTACGGCAACTCCACTGGCTTCCTATCGAGTACCGAATTGCCTTCAAGGTGTTGGTTTTGACCTTTAAGGCCTTATACGGTCTAGGGCCTGTGTACCTGAGGGATCGCCTTACCCCGTATGTTCCGCGAGATCACTGCGCTCAGAGGAGCAGAACCTGTTAGAAATCCCATCAATCCGCTCCTGCCACCTGTCCACAACCAGGCAGCGTGCCTTTTCTGTTGCGGCCCCTACATTGTGGAATTCTCTTCCACCCGACACCCGTGCGATCCGAGAGCTTGTTCCCTTTAGGAGAGCGTGCAAGACTGCCCTCTTCGTACTCGCTTTTGGCTAATCCCGGAAATGTATTGTATGACCATGTGTTGAGTTTTAGAATTTGTAACCCTTGTGGTTTTTGTAACATTGTTGTATCTTGTTGTTTTTATCGAATGTTGCTGTGATCCGCCCCGAGCCTAGAGGGAGGAGCGGAATATAAAACCGAATAAAATAAATAAATAAATAAATAAATAGAAGATACAGAGAGTCAGTTCCTCTGCTAATATCATGATTTTTTTTTACAGTGGGAATAGGAGAAGCAGCAAACTTTGCCGCCTATGCCTTTGCACCAGCAACTTTGGTGACTCCATTGGGTGCACTTAGTGTACTTATAAGGTTAGTACAAAGGAACGCAAGAGGGAAGGAGGGCGGAGTGCAGTGGGGGGTGGGGCCAGGGCAGGGAAGGGGCGGAGTAGGCAGCGGGGCTGGAGCAGGGGGCGGGGCCTCTTATTGCCCCTCCACCACATCCCCCCTCCCTTGCCAAAGGGAAGGAAGGAACGCAAGAAGGAAGGAGGGGGAGTGCAGTGAGGGAGAGGGGGCGGGGATGGAGTAGGGGCGGGGATGGAGCGGGGGGCGGGGCCTCTCATTGCCCCTCTACCACATCCCCCCTCCCTTGCCAAAGGGAAAGAAGGAAGGAAGGAACGCAAGAAGGAAGGAGGGGGAGTGCAGTGAGGGAGAGGGGGCGGGGATGGAGTAGGGGCAGGGATGGAGCGGGGGGCCGGGCCTCTCATTGCCCCTCTACCACATCCCCCTCCCTTGCCAAAGGGAAAGAAGAAAGGAAGGAACACAAGAAGGAAGGAGGGGGAGTGCAGTGAGGGAGAGGGGGCGGGGATGGAGTAGGGGGGGATGGTGCGGGGGGCGGGGCCTCTCATTGCCCCTCTACCACATCCCCCTCCCTTGCCAAAGGGAAAGAAGGAAGGAAGGAACGCAAGAAGGAAGGAGGGGGAGTGCAGTGAGGGAGAGGGGGCGGGGATGGAGTAGGGGCGGGGATGGAGCGGGGGGCGGGGCCTCTCATTGCCCCTCCACCACATCCCCCTCCCTTGCCAAAGGGAAAGAAGGAAGGAAGGAACGCAAGAAGGAAGGAGGGGGAGTGCAGTGAGGGAGAGGGGGCGGGGATGGAGTAGGGGCGGGGATGGAGCGGGGGGCGGGGCCTCTCATTGCCCCTCCACCACATCCCCCTCCCTTGCCAAAGGGCAAGAAGGAAGGAAGGAATGCAAGAAGGAAGGAGGGGGAGTGCAGTGAGGGAGAGGGGGCGGGGATGGAGTAGGGGCGGGGATGGAGCGGGGGGCAGGGCCTCTCATTGCCCCTCCACCACATCCCCCTCCCTTGCCAAAGGGAAAGAAGGAAGGAAGGAACGCAAGAAGGAAGGAGGGGGAGTGCAGTGAGGGTGGAGCGGGGGGCGGGGCCTCTCATTGCCCCTCTACCACATCCCCCTCCCTTGCCAAAGGGAAAGAAGGAAGGAAGGAACGCAAGAAGGAAGGGGGGGGAGTGCAGCGAGGGAGAGGGGGCAGGGCCAGAGTGGGACAACGGATAATCTGTATGTTGTTAATTTAATTAATTTTGAAGGTTTTTTGGGGGGAGGATTTGTATTGTTGGTCACACCTTGCGTTGTGAGACGTATTACTGCCAAATTTGGTGGGTATTGGCCCAGTAGTTTTTTTGTTTACTTCAGCCTAACGACGACAGCTACTTATATATATATATAGATTATGTTTAATACTGTTTGAATATTTCTATATTTTAAGTTGTATTGTAATGCTTTTAATTGTGAGCCGCTTTGAGTCTCCATATGGAGAGAAAAAGCAGGATGTAAATAAACATGATAAATAAAAATAAATAAAAACAAATAAATTGGGTTTATTCATTGGGATGTTTACTGTATGATGATTGGCTTTTTGTGGCTCAGTTCAAATGAAGTTTTTAAAAAGGATTTCTATTGTACTCGTATTATTTTAGAAAGTTCTGTATGCAAGTTCCCAGGTTGGCTTGTAAATTGATGAGAAATGTTAAGAGCAGCTCTGCTTGCGTCATTTATGTATCCGGTCTCATTGTAATTTAAAATGATTTCCCTGTTGACTTTCAACACATACAAAAGCCCTTTTAAAGAAGCAAAATTCCAAAAGCATTAAACCCTTGAGAATGATGAAATAGATTCAAAATAAAATAATTTTGGAGCCTGGGAAATTGTGTTAGAAGTTGTTTGGTTTGGTACTGAAATATCATAGGAACAGTGGCATCACTAGGGGGGTATGAAGCACACTGGGCAACACCATTGGGCGGGGGTTACACCAAAATGTCATCGTGGGATAGCAGACTGTGACAGGGTCTGCTATCCCACTGCTGCCACCCCTTTGTGATGAAGGATTCGAACTCAAAACTGTGACAGGGTCGGCTATCCCACCGCTGCCACCACTTTGTGATGACGCAGCTTACAGCGTGCATCAACTTGTGAGGGTCTTTCTCTTCAGTCTAACTGTGGAGAACTGTGGCAGGGCAGTTTTCTTTTTCCACCCTTACCACCAATTTATATGAAGACTTCTATTTCCACTTCCTGCCACCATATACTATACTTGGCTACCCACTGGGAAAATTTTGTTTTAGAGGCTTGTGTGTGAAGGAACTATGAGAGGAGATATCTTTGTTAAAGAACTGCAAAGTTTATTCAAACAATGTTCTAAGTGTGGAGGTTTCAGAGTTCAAAGCTTAAGTGGTTACAATATCTTCTAAAGAGGCACGTATCTTAAGGTTACAATGCACTAACTATGGAGATACAACTTGACACTATATAGCTGCACTCCCAGAACCAATAACTCAGCAGTCTTTACTCTAACTGCTGGTCCTTTTAAACTCAACTGCTCTCCTAACAGTTCAAACACAGCTTTTCTTCTACTCTCTCACAGAGTAGCGTCAGAGCCCCTTTTAAAACCATTGACAGCTGGCTAAAATGGACTCTCAAACTCTCCACACACCCTCTCTCCTTCGACATTCCTGCCAGCTGACAAAGTTTGAATTTGAAGCCTCTAAGGCCAGTTGCAGGCTCCGCCTCCTGTTTCCACGGTAACAGAAACCCCTTGGAGATTCGGCACGTTAATATCTCTGTTAACCCTTTAGGGTTTGCTAAGTATTTACCTCTTCAACATACAACCATATTTAAAACCTGTAATAAAGAAATATGACTTCACCACAGTCATTCTATAAAACTTTGGGCAGTATGCAGCCCCAAAGGCCTTGCAGTGCATGCAGGCAAAATGACATTATTCAAAGTGTCGCTGTAATTGGGTAATAAGGACAGCTCTGCATGCACATTAAAAGGCACAAAAATAGCATAATTTAGCTTTGTATATATACTGATAAAGCACATTTAAACCCAGCTTTTGTGGTTCATCTAAATACAAGGATTTTTTTAAAAAATAAAATAATAATTAAGTTAGACTACACAATGAATATACAGTACTAATAAAGCAAAACAATGGAAGAAGCAATGAAAACACACAGGAAGGTTACAAATGGCACGGGTAATCTGAAACTCTATAAAATTGTCCACGCATCCCCTTCATCAGACAAAATTGAAGACCACATCCATAGTCATGTTTCCACAAGTGTTGGTCTACAACAGTGGTTCTCAACCTGGGGGTCGCGACCCCCAGGGGGGTCGTGGGGTCATTTTCCAGGGGTCACGAAGGCTCCTCGGTTAGCCCCGCCCCCTCTTCAAAATGGCTGCCGGCCCCTGTGCCAGCCAAGCAGCCAGGCACTCCAGGCCGGCTCCTCCTCCTCCCCTTCTCACAGGGCTGGATAGAGTTAGGAGGAGGAGCTTAGAGGCAAAGGCGCACAAGGGAGAAGGTGCACCAGCTTATGTTCAGGTGAAGCCGGCAGCGGAGCCTGGAGGTGCGGCTCCAAAGCCGGCTGCCCATGGAGGAGAAGGACAAGCGGCAAAGGCGACACAGGGGACCCCAGGCGTGGTTCCTATGCCGCAGCTCTTCCTGACCATCCTCCTCCTCCAGCTGGCCATGAAGGAAGGAAGAAGAGGGGGAAGAAGAAGAGAAACCGTGGAGGCCACACAGGGGCTGTTGCCGCTGTTTCTCCTCTTCCTCCTTCTCCAGCTGGCCATCGAGGAGAAAGAGAAGGAAGAAGAGGAGAAACTGCAGCAGCCCACCCCAGTCCCTTCTCTTCCTCTTCCTCCTCGATGGCCAGCTGGAGGAAGAGGAGAGAGAAAAGGAGAAGGGGCGCTGCTGTTGTTTCTCCTCTTCCTCCTCCAGTTAGCCATCGAGAAGTAAGGAGGAAGTAGAGGGGAAAGGGCAGCAAGACCCCATCGAGGCAAGGAGGCAGCTGGTGGGTCGCAGGAGGCGGGGGCGCCTCCTCCGTGCTTTCATTCCCCTCCTGCGATCCACAGCTGCCTGGGGTCGCCACCTCTTCCTCTCCCTTCCGCCCCCAGAAGGGAGACCTCGAAAGCAGGGAGGAGAGTGGAAGCGTGGAGGAGACACCCCCTTCTGAGAACAAGCAACTTCCTCCATGCTTTCATTCCCCTCCCGCCTCCCTGCTTTCCAGGTCTCCCTTCTGGGGGCGGAAGGGAGAGGAGGAGAAGGAAGAGGAAGCAGAGCAGGCAGGTAGCTGCCCCTCTGCTCCAGCAGGAGTTCCTTGAATTTCTTGCAAAAGCAGGTAGCTCTCCCAGACAGCCCCTTCCAAAGACCCAAAGGAAGAATCCCCCACCCACAATGTCCCTTCCCAGTCCTTCCCCCTTCTTCCCTTAGTTTCCCCCAACTTTTCCAGAACCCTTTGCCCACCCCAGTCTTCCCTTTTCCCAGTTTTCCCGCTTCCTATCCCAGCCTTTACTACTCCCATCCCCAGCCCTGCTCTCTCCACTTTCCATCCCAGCCTTTCCTAGGTTCCAGCCTCTTTCCCATTCCAGTCTTGCCCCCTTTCCATCCCAACCTTTCCCACCTAAAGCTTTCCCCCTTCCCCAGTTGCCCTCTTCCAATCCCAATTGTCCTAATTTTCCATCTTACCCCCTTTCCACTTCATTTTCCCACTTTTTCAAACACCCCTTCCCATTCCAACCTTTTTCCTGTTTCCAGTCCTTCTTTCCAACCCCCTTCCCAAGGTAGTCCTTCCCACTTTTTTATTTATATACACACAGCATTTCCCCCAAAATGTATACTGTAATTAAACTATAGTGATTATTGGATTATTATTGGTTTTGTTGTTACATTTATTATTTTACTCAATTTTTGTTATTACATTTATTATTTTATTCTCATTATTGTTGTTATTACATTTATTATTTTATCCTATTTATTATTATTTTTGGAAGGATACGTAAGCACATTTACATTGAAAAAGGTTAGAATAATGGTTTCATCAGAGTTGGACAGTCTTAACTTAAATTACAGTTTTATGTAAACATTCAAAAACATTTAACCTACGAATGCCTCAATTAATGTAATTTTATTGGTATTAATTTTTATTTTTATTCTTGAAATTGACCAGAACTAAACATCCCAGCAAGACCCAAATGCCAAGGTCTATTTTCCCCAAATCTCTCCAGTCTTTTATGTTGGTCATGGAGTTCTGCAGGCCAAGTTGGGTCCAATTTAATTGTTGTTAGATTTCAGAATGCTCTTTGATGGCTGGAGAACTAAACATCCCAGCAAGACCCAAATGCCAAGGTCTATTTTCCCCGAACCTCTCCAGTGTTTTCTGTTGGTCATGAGAGTTCTGCAGGCCAAGTTGGGTCCAATTTAATTGTTGTTGGATTTCAGAATGCTCTTTGATGGCTGGGGAACTAAACATCCCAGCAAGACCCAACCCCTTCCAGTATTTTCTATTGGTCATTGGGGTTCTGTGTGCCAAGTTTGGTCCAGGTCTGTAATTCGTGGGGATCTCGGTGGTCTGTGGAAGTCAGAGCTGCATCTGTTGAAGATGATGGGATGCAAATCCCATCATCCATTGTCCATACTCCCCCAAACATATTGTTTTTTGTGGTTCATCACTATGCTTAATTATGTCAATTTGTAACAATGAAAATACACCCTGAATATCAGACATTTGTATTACAATTCATAAGAGTAGCAAAATTATCGTTATGAGGTAGCAACGAAAATTCGGTTGGGGGTCACCACAACATGAGGAACTTTATTTAGGGGTCACGGCATTAGAAAGGTTGAGAACCACTGGTCTACAATGTTATAGCCATATGTTTGGTACTTTCTTTGGTTTTTATTCTGGACTTACATTTTTAGCTCTGTCACAACTGAAATGCTCTTGGTATGCTTAATACATCTTTCCTTTCAAAATCCTAACAGCGCAATACTATCCTCCTATTTTTTGGATGAAAAGCTCAACATCCATGGGAAGCTGGGCTGCGTCTTAAGCCTCCTGGGGTCTACAGTAATGGTGATTCATGCTCCCGAAGAGGAGCAAGTCACATCACTGGATGAAATGCAAACAAAGCTAGAAGATCCAGGTGTGTAATCCAGATACTTATTTTTGAACTTAACTTTTAGATACTTCTGATTTAGTCCAGAATCTGTTCCGTCTTTGGACAGAAGGCCATGGGACCACACATATGGTATTCTACCTTCAGATGTCTGAAATCATGATTGGGGCATCCTCGGCCCTCCAGATGCTTTAGATTTCCATCAGCTAAACTCTCCATCATGCATAATGGTCAAGGATTAGCGAGTGAAAGTCCAAAAAATCTAGAGGAGCAAAAGTCATGTACGTCCCCACCACCACACACACACTTTCCATATGAGCCTGCCTGAAATTTGAGATCCTCATTAGAATTCATGTTGGATGTTCCATCACCCCACAAGGCTGATGAATATGTATGACAGGGCTTTTACTGTAGGAGTCAACCCAACTGTGGAACCTTCTCTCCCAAGGGAGGGTCAGCCTGTTTCCTCTCTTTGAGTTTCTTGTGAGCAGCTGTATTATTTCACCCTAGCCTACAGTCTTTGAAATTAGAAGTGGCTGCTTGGTCTTTTTTAAACATTCCCTTGATGTTTAAATTAAGAGTGTGTGTTTAGTCTTGCTTTACAGTTTTTATTCATCCCTTCAGTTTTCAAAATATTTTTTTCATTGTAATGCATCTCCCCCTACGAACCATCAAGATGCTTAAGATCATCCGGAAAGGCCCTGCTCTTGGTCCCTCCTGCGTCGCAGGCGCGATTGGTGGGGACGAGAGACAGGGCCTTTTCGGTGGTGGCTCCTCGGCTTTGGAACGACCTTCCTAGTGACATCAGATTAGCCCCCTACCTCTTGACATTTTGCAAGAAGGTCAAGACCTGGCTGTTTGACCGGGCATTTGCAGATGTAGTATGATTATTAATCGAGACCTAAGGAACAACAACGTCGCAATTGAAAATCGATTTAATAACGAGACGCTGATATTGTGTTTAATTTTAATTGCTAATTTGTATATGATGTGATTGTGTTTGGTAACTGTTGATGGGTTTATCTTGGTCAGTCCTTGCCATATGTACACCGCCTCAAGTTGCCTTCGGGCTGAGAGGGGCGGTATAGAAGCAAAGTAAGTAAATAAATAAATAAATAAATAAATAATATAACTTAGGGCTAAGGTGTCGAACTCATTTTCACTGAGAGCCATATCAGCCTTATGGTTTCCTTCGAAGAGCCGTTGAATCCATGGATAGAGAATCTTTGGTTACAGAGGGCCCACTATTTTTTTATAGATAGATAGATAGTTGGTGCTATCTATTTGTATATTGTTCTTTTATTTATTTATATTTCCATTGTGTTTATTGTTGATGTTTTGATTTTTGTTTTATTGTAATTTGTTTTTTGGGCTTGGCCTCATTTGAGCCGCCCCGAGTCCCCATTGGGGAGATGGTGGCCGGATATAAATAAAGATTATTATTGTTGTTGTTGCAGTCCAGCCACCTATGTGACTCCTTTTCACCCAAGATGAAGAGCTAATTAGCCCAAATATAGCTCAGCCAACAGGAATCAATCAACTAATTTAAAGTTCCTTAAAGAAAATAGTGCTGTATAGAAAAAAACTAGTTCAAAAATACATTCCAAAGTAAAGAGTATAGAAGTATTTCCAAGGTATACGTAAAAGGCCACATCCAAAGTATAATCTTCAAAAGTCATTCCAAACTCTAGGTTACAGTCGGAGTATTCTTGAGGCGGCAAAAACCAAATCCACAACACTTAGACCAAGTACTGTATCCAAATGAGATTCCCCGGGATTTTGATTTGGAGGGGGGGCTGAGTCTGAGTGAGAGAGAGGATCTACCCTAGCAAATCTTTTGTATCATTATCCCAATACCCCCATGCATATGGGATATATTGAGCATAGTGATCAGGTCATGATATGAATACACATAACAATTTAAATAATGTACCAGTAAGGCCTTCTCCTGGACCACCCTGAGAATTTCAGGGGCTGAGCCCCTCCAGTCCATCCCCCCCCCCCCAGCTACATGCCTGCCCCAATCCCAAACAGGAAGCCATGGCATGAAAGCAAGGCCAGAATCTCCAGTCACAGAGAGCAAGAAAAAAGTTGACTTTCTTCAGAAAATACAAAGTTGCTCTCACATGGAGCAATCTAAGGAATTAGCTTAAGACAGGGCTGTCCAACTGGCGGCCCGGGGGCCGTATACGGCCCCCAGCCCCTTTCCTCCGCCCCCCTAAGCTTTTTAATTAAAAATAAAAATTTAAAAATAAAATAAATAATAAAAAAACCTACTTCCGGGTTCGGAGCAAGTATCGTGAGAATACGCAATCCACACGGGATTTCGCTGTCAACGCGAGATCACGCCGGCATTGACAGCGAAATCCCGTGTGGATTGCGTATTGTCGCGATACTCTTCAGCTACTCTACTACTGGATCGCTGAGGCCCACAGACGCGATTAGGACCTTCTTCGACTCAGTCGGTCGTCGCCTCTCTCGTCATCCGGGTACTCCTGGATCCTGCGCATTTGGAAAAGGTAGGCCGAAGCAGGGGGCTCCTCAGGCGACTCCTCATTCCCTCCCCCCATCTCCCCTCATGTATTAAATATAAAATTAAATATATTTAAAGATGAAATAAGGGGAGATGGGATACAAGGGGAGGGAGGATGGAATTAAATATATTTAATATTAAATTAAAATAAGGGAAGAGGGGAGGATGGAATTAAATATATTTAATATTAAATTAAAATAATTTAATATCTTATCCCTGCATTTTATCTCAGTAAAAGATTATATTTGACTGTATGCATGCAGGGGCAGGGGCGGAGCCAGGGGAGAGGGCGGAGGCGGGGGCAGGGGCAGACCCTACGGCCCCCCAGGTAATCAGTGACCGGAATTCAGGCCCCTGGGCCGGTAGAAGTTGGACAGCCCTGGCTTAAGACACCGAATTGGTTCCCATGGAAACACTAAGATTTATTCATTATTAATTATATTATTTGCTATGCTTCTATACCGCCTCTCTCAGCCCGAAGGCGACTCGGGTGGGGAGGCTAAATTTAACTGATTTACAAGGCCATAAAGATCTCCAGGAAACACACTGAGGAATGAAGAAGTTCGACAGCTCCCCCTGGTGGCCAGATGTTAAATTGCCTCTGTCTGTCTGGTGTTGCCACCAGGGGGAGCTGTCGCACTCCTTCATTCCTCAGCTTGCTTGTATATGTTCATTGTGATCCGCCCTGGGTCCCCTGCGGGGTGAGAAGAGCGGAATATAAATGAAGTAAACAAATAAATAAGTAAGTAATCCTTTTTCTTTCTCTTCCCCAACAGTGTTCATTGCCTTTGCTATTATTATCATTGCAATCTCGCTGGTGCTCATTTTTATTATTGCTCCCAAACATGGCCAGACAAATATCCTGGTCTACATCTCCATTTGTTCTGGGATCGGTGCATTCTCCGTCTCCTCTGTCAAGGGATTGGGCATCGCTATTAAAGACTTATTGTATCAGAAGCCAGTTTTCCAAAATCCCCTGGTTTATATTTTGACTCTAGCGTTGGTGCTGTCAGTCAGTACTCAGATCAACTACCTCAACAAATCATTGGACGTGTTCAACACATCTCTAGTGACGCCCATTTACTACGTGTTCTTCACGACAACAGTGCTGACCTGCTCCATCATCCTGTTTAAGGAATGGAACAGCATGGAGCTTGGAGACATCTTTGGGACACTGAGTGGATTTTTCACCATCATTATTGGCATTTTCTTTCTGCACGCTTTCAAAAACGTCACCGTCAACTGGAGCCAGTTGACCTCATCTGTGAAAAGAGAGCCCAAGCCACCTCCTCAGGGTAATGAGGCTCATTATGCTTTACTGGAGAACATTGAGGCTTCGGCCGCGACGTGTGATGAGGATAATACTCTGTTCAGTCGAGGCAATGAGCTATGACGTCACCCTCAAGTCAACCAATCGCACTGAACAGCTAACTAGAGTGAAAGCTATCTTCAGAAGACTTATAACCATTCTCCGAGGATGATACTTGGAGAGACGCAAAGCCATCACTACAACGTTTGCTCCTGGAACAGAAAAGGAAATATGAAGAGAATATTCCTATTTATACCTAATTTTGGCAACGGATGAACATCACTGAAAACTGTGATTCTGTTTGAAGAACTGATATTTGATAAATAATAGCATTTTTGGAAGTGTAATATATTTTCATAAAGAGCACTTTATAATTCTATTTTGTATTTTTTTTTTAAGTCACTGGGTTTACAGCTGCTTTGGTAAAGGCACCTGTATGTTGAAAATCGTGACCTCCTCTAAAACGGTCAAGGGACTAACGTTTTTAGGTTAATTTTTCAGCTAACAAATGCCCGTAAGAGAAATATTCTGATTTACGATTCGAGTAAATCGGTGCATTCATTTAAGAAAGAGATCTTTCATGTGATGTTTCGCACTGAATTGCGTGATACGTTTTAGGCTGAATTCGGACCAAGTCCGAATTTGCCATTTTAATGCAGGGCCTAATCTTGGCAAGATTAAAATAAAAATTGGGAGCATACGACATAATTTATCATTCTCAGGATACTATTTGTGATTGACATTTTTTGATTTACTCTTGTACTCTTACTTTGAAACTACTTGTTTCGTTCAAATGACGTTTTTCTTACGCAACCGGTTAGGAGAAAAGGTTTCCACCAGAATGATTCCCTTTGACTATTTGAATTAGGGTTGCCAACTGTCCCTTATTCTAAGGGACGTCCCGTATTTCGACCCCAAATTTTGTGTCCCTTATTTTCAGCTCCTGTATTGACGGGACAGGTGGCAGCAGGAGGCAAGGCTGGGCCAGTACATATACAAACACAAACAGCAGTGTGTATATGCCAAATGGAATCAGACTCTATAGGCTCAGTGTCGTTGATCGAGGAAAACACCCAAAGTATGCAAAATATGTCTCTATATTATCACATTAGTGTCAATAGACGCATGGTATATCGCATTAAACATACAATGATACATAATGAAGGCGCCGGGTGAATTACGCTCCCAAAAGTACTTGCCCTATGGCGAATGGTTGCTGGAAAAGGTCCGCTCTCTGTGCCAAGCTTGTAGTGGCGGCTCGGGCTCAGCGTGGGCCGATGCGCGAGCAGGGAGAGGAGGCACTGAGTGATGACGCAGCGCCAGCGCCTGACGCGGCCGTCGTCAAATCAATGATCTAGCGATGACGCCTGCACGTTGGGAGTGGTGTGAGGGATTCCCCGGAAGGATGAAACCATGGATGGGGAAATCCCCGTGTGATGGAGGGGAATCCCGAGCGTCCTTTCAATCCAGCCTGGCGGTCTCGCGTCTTCGTGGTGCTCTGTATGAGCTGAAAACCACTGTAGGGAATCCCTGGAAGCGACGCGGGAGGGGATGATGGAATCACAGGCGGGTGGGTTGGATTCACAAAACACAAAGCAGTCCGATGAAGAGCATCAATGCTCCAAAGGGGAAGGTTTTCCCCAGACTAAGCATGGAGGAAGAGGCGGTGTGGCTTCTTCTTCACATGAAGGTTTGGAGGTTTAGCAGAGCCGACGGCCAGCTGATGCTATGTATTTTCTGCGGTTTTTTAAACCGTTTCGGAAGGCCCCATAGGCTCCTTTTTCAAGGCTCTTGTAGCTATACCAAGCAGCAGTCACATATCAGGTAGAGAGATGCACATAACCCTGCTCCATGTGGATTAGGGTGACCCAAAGGTGCATATACACACATACTTCCTTCTTCCTCCTCCTCCATCCTGCTACCCCTTTTGGCTCCTCCTGTTTCCTCTCGTCTCTCCGCGAGCGGCCAGGAATTGTAGTCCAAGACTGCCTCCTCTTGATTGAGAGGCGTACGCGGTCCTTTTGGGTGGGACACCATTTCCCAAGAGCCCTTGCTCCCGGGGGGGAGGAGGAAAAGGAAGAGGGAGAAGGGGGCCTGCCATTCTTCATGGCGCCGTCGGTGAGCGGTCTGAGGGAGCTGCAGGTGCGGCGCGGGGAGATGCGGGCCCTCATAGAGCTGCTGATCATGGAGACCCAGAGCCAGGTCTGCCGTGCCCTCGCCCACCTCTACCGTTGGGCCGCCTTCACCGTCGACCGCTGGGAGAGGAAGGAAGGTGACCCACTGCCAGGCACACAAATCACAGCCACACCGGGGCTGAGGGGCGGGTGGGGGTCTCTGCAGGGCTTTTGAGTCGGACGGGCATCTGTCGGGAGGGCTTGGGTTGTGCCTCCTTTGCAGAATGCCCCAAGTAGATGATATTGCCCTGAATGCATGCGAAAAGAGGCTTCTGTTAGACCCCAGTCTAAAGATCAGTCAACAGTGTGATGCCGCAGCTGAAAATGCGAAGGCTGCATCAAAAGGAGTATAGTTAGGGTTTTAATGAAGTGTCCCTTATTTTTTTGTGAATAATCCCATATTTTTGGGTAAATGTCCTTTTTTTTATATCAAAAAGTGGCAACCCTAATTTGAATCCTGCTATAATGATTCTCTACCAGCATTTTTCCAAATTTGTGTTTGTTCTATTGTAGTTCAACCTGATCATAGATCTTTTTCCAAGTGTCCTTTGACTGTTCAGGCTAGTTGAATCAGATTAAGAAATCTTATTTTTTTTTAGTCCCCTCTTCTCTTTTATTTAACTATATTTTCATAATGTTGACCGGCTTGTTTTTTTTTTTTGAGGAGAGCGGGGGTATTGTCATAAAATATGGACACCTTAATTTAAGAGTGGTACAGCCCTGTTGGTTATGTTCTGGGAGAATATTACATCAATAAACAAATTATACTTTAAGCAGATTTTATCCAGCTGCTCAGTAGCCAATATCGGATGCTCAGTTCCACAACTACAAGATTGAAAAGGTGGCAAGGTAAACCTTTCAAGGGCGAGTAGCAGAATGCTAAAGAAATCCTTGCATTTTGGGAGCGAAGCTTACATCAAAACACCATTATTTTTGGTCACTTGAAGACAAACATGTCGTTTTGCCCATTTGATTGGGATGCTTGGATTGCAAGGAATAATTTCCATTTGTAAAACTGAACTGACTCATGTTTATTTCAGTGAGTTTTCCCACACAATAGTTTGATACATTCTGTAAGCGGTGGGGGGAATGCGTGACCTTTTCAGATCTTGTTGGATTTCGGTTCTTATCTGTTCTGGCCAGCCATGAAGGTCAGGAATGGCAGGAATTGTAACCTAACAACATTTGGAGAGCCACACATTCCCCAATCAAGAATCTACTTAACTGATATAAGTTGCTGACTTCAATATTTTTTGGTTGAAATCCAACAAACAACTGAAATCTTACTTTATGGATACATAATAGAAATTAATTATCAGTCAGTGCTAGTTCTACTGAAGCTTATGGAAGTTTTAGAGATGGTTCTGAGGTGATTTCAGACCTACTTGAGATAATAATAATAATAATACTGTTTATTTCTATTCCGCTCTTCTCACCCCGAAGGGGACTCAGTGCGGATTACAATACACATACGACAGACAGTCCCTGTCGGAAAGACATACAATTACACATAGACAAATACAGTGCAGTTTTTTTAGAAGGACTTCTTCTTTCCTGGCTGCGTCATACAGGTGGGCGTCATCGGGTGTGAATGCTCCATTACATCATTGTTGTTATGTCCCTGCGTCATTGCGCCTTCACATCACAAGGGGGTGCTGTTGTTCCATCCTCATGACAGGAGCCTCTTGTTTCCACCACTTCCGCCTCTCCCTTCTCCGTCAGCCTATTTCAGACAAGTCTGTGCAAAAGTCCTTCCCCACTTTTATGGTCCCCAATTTGTTGTTAATTCACAGCTGGGCTGTTGAACTGCTTGGGTAAACAGTAGACAGGGCTCACAGCTGGCGTCTAACTCAGCCCGGGATTCGATCCTGCAATCTTCAGATCTTCAGATTGCCAGCACAGCTGTTGTTACTGCTGTGCTATCTCTCCGGCCCCATGTTTGGTGGTTTCTAAGAAGGCTTGAGGTTCTTCTGTATGTTATAAGCGGGTGAACATCATGGCAAAACCTTTGTCTCCTATTGCCCGTGCTCCAGCAGTAATCACGTCATTCTTCCCTTTTTGGGTAGAGTATATTCATGGAAGCAGAGTACATTCATGGAAATCTCTAGGTCAGGGCTGCTCAGGAAGTCGATCACGATCGACGAGTCGATCCTGAGACCATTTGAGGTCGATCTTCTGCTCCCGCCGCTGTGCACGCGCTCCTGCCGCCGCGCATGCTCTCCAGACGCCACCTTTCTCCGCCCGCGCGGCTTTGGAGAGCGCATCGAGCATTGGCGCATGCGCGCTGGGCGGAAACGGAGGCAAGAGACCTTCCAGAGGCCCTGCCTCTCTCACCGCAGCTTCCGGACGAAAGGCAGGGCGGAGGGCCCGCGTGCTCTCCCGCCGCCACCTTCCTCCGCCCGCACGGCTTTTTCCTTCTTGGCTGGCTGTCAATCACAACACCCCTCAGGAGGCCGAGCCCTCAGGCACCGGGCCGGGCCTAGCTCTTTTCCCCCATCGAGGCTGACTCCCAAACTCCTGCTTCTTCCCCCTCGGGCCGCTTCGGCTTCCTCCTCCTCCATCGCCGCCCTGCCCTTCCCAGCCTGCACCTCAAGGGCTCCGCGCTCTGCCTCGGCCCGCCTCTTCCTTGGCCAAACTGAAGGTCTCTCGCCTCTGTTTCCGCCCAGTGCGCATGCGCCAACGCTTGAAGCGCTCTCCAAAGCCGTGTGGGCAGAGGAAGGTGGTGCCGGGAGTGTGCGGCGGTTGCGGCAGGTAGATCGTTGTGACTTGGTTTTCTTAAAAGTAGCTCGCAGGCTGAAAAAGTGTGGGCACCCCTGCTCTAGTTCTTAGTACTTCTCTGAGGGTTTGTTTCTAGGCTTCAGAGATCTCCCACTGGATTCCCAATGCAGAATGGAAAACGGTTTTGTTTATTGATTCTAGAAGGATTTTTGTCCCATCTTTTTGTGTGGAAGAAAATATGTTGGAATAAACAGTATGTTCTGAGAAGCAAAATTGGCTGTAGGCACATATTGCTTTTTTTCCCCATTGTTCATATTTTACTTAACTTGTTTTGCCCATTGCTTCTTAAGCCTTCTTAAGGTTTCATTCACGTTAGGGATGGCACTTTTCCATTATCGAAACTCAGAAATATATGCAAATTCAGGAGATATCTTCCTTCCATTGTGTCCGTCCAGCACTGGCATCCATTAGGAAGTGTTCAAACATTAAACTTCATACCAAAGAAATATAATTGTGTGTATGCAGGAGAATATTTTGTCATTCAGGAAATAATTCCTTGTTTCTGTGTGTTCCAACTTTTTGACTCAATGTACTGAAAGGGAAAATATTTTTGAGATTTTTTTTTCTGATAAAAAAAAACCCTATTGAAATGTGGGGGGAAATCAAAAGGAGTAAAATAAACATTATTTTGATTAAAATGTGCTCCTACTTTTTTAAAAAGGTTTTTTTTCTAGGAATAGAATTGGTTCTTTTGTAGCTTGATAGCTCTACTTTTCTCCACTTTGATCCCTCCTGATGTTTTCGCCTTACATCCATAATGGTGAGCTGATGGGAGTTGCAATCTGGATAGAAGCTGGGAGAGAGGCTAAAGCAAATTATCTGGAAACCAGAGCAGTCATGGGTTCACATAGACTTGAAATTGTCTTACTTTGAACAGTGAAAGGTGGAACTATTTTTCACACATTTGAAAAAGTGTGACGATTGATATATCTGTTACGTTGGCCAACACACATTTGGGTGCATCATGTGTTAGTCGTTTCTGGGTATTGTTGACGTGCTGATTCTTAAAAATGGCACAAGTTCCCCTTTACCAGCTCTATTTTTTGGAAATACAGAAGACATTCCATCTACTACTTGCCATCTTCTCATCCTTAAACAATTGATTGATTGATTGATTGATTTTATTATTTATGAGTCGCCCTCCACGTCAGTGCTCCGGGCGACTTACACACAAAAACACATAAAAGAATTCAATAGTTAAAAGCTAAAAGAATAAAAAGATTAATTAAAATAGTTCCAGTAGCTCAGGCTAAGTCTGGGAGGTGTCCTTAGCCATAAGCCTTTCGGAAGAGCCAGGTCTTCAGTGCGGTCAGGAACTGGGGCATGTCCCGGATGGCTCTCTGATCCGCCGGCATCAAGTTCCAAAGGACAGGGGCCGCGATGGAAAAAGCTCTCCGTCTCGTGGTGTCGAGGCGGGCCTCACTCACACCTGGGATGCGGAGAAGGTCCCTGTTTCCTGAGCGCGCGACCTTAAATGAGCTGGTTCGGACAAGCGGTCTTTTAAATAAGCTGGGCCGGCACCATGGAGGGCCTTAAAAGGTAGCGACAGGATCTTGTGGATGGCTCTGAGCTCGACTGGCAGCCAGTGCAGGCGCTGCAGAGATGGCGCGATATGGCATCTCAGTGGTGTCCCGGTGAGGAGTCTGGCGGCTGCATTCTGCACCAGCTGGATTTTACGAGTGGTTGACTGCGGCAACCCCACGTACAAGGCATTACAGTAGTCCAGCCGTGATGTCACTGTGGCATGGACCACAGTAGCCAGCGCATCTGATGGAAGGTAAGGTGCCAGTTGACGTGCCTGGCGTAGGTGGAAAAAAGCTCCCTTGTTGCAGCAACCTGGGCCTCCAGTGAGAGTCTCGAGTCTAGTATCACACCGAGACTCTTCACCGACGGGGCCGGGATCAGCGGCTCTCCCTCAAAGAGAGGCATCATATGTCTAAGAAGCTAGACCTGATGCAGCCTGTCCAATGCAATTTTCTGAATCAACATCTCAAATAACTGCAGGAAAGGTAAAGGTTTCCCCTTGATATTAACTCTAGTCATGTTGGACTATGGGTGGTGGTGCTTATTTCCATTTCTAAGCCGAAGAGCCAGCATTGTACGTAGACACCTCCTAGATCAGTGTTTTTCAACCTTTTTTGAGCCGCGGCACATTTTTTACATTTACAAAATCCTGGGGCACACCACCAACCAAAATGACACAAAATGACACTCTTAACACAGTAATACATATAGTTAATATGTTTTTAAATGTATTTATACACTCAGTGTGAAACCTGGGCCTGTTTCGATGAACAAAACATATATATAACTTCCTCTCACATATTTATACATGGCTATCATGTCTTCTCTCAGCCTTCGCTTCTTCAGGCTAAACATGCCCAGCTCTTCAAGCCGCTCCTCATAGAGCTTGTTCTCCAGCCCTTTGTGAAATTTCACCCTGAATGAAACTTGCTTCCAGTTAACTATGGATGTCATGAAGCTGTTATAAACAGTTCCTGGGGGGGACTCTTTAAAAATCCAGTAAAATAGTAATTTTTTAAAAAAACATTTCCAAGCGGAGAGGCTTAATTTGTTTCTTGAAACCTGTGAGGGGGCTGCTAGGGGGGGAGAGTGCCAATTTCCCATGGCACACTGGTTGGGAAACATTGTCCTAGATCATGTGGCCAGCATGACTGCGTGGAGCACCATTACCTTCCCACCGAAGCAGTACCTATTGATCTACTCATATTTGCATGTTTTTGAAATGTTAGGTTGGCAAAAGCTGGGGCTAACAACCGGAACTCCCCCCCCCCATCCCACGGATTCAAATCTCCAACCTTCTGGTCAGCAAGTTCTGCAGCTTAGCGGTTTAACCCGCTGCACCACTGTGGTCCCAACTGCAGGAACAGACTTTAAAAACCAAGACAGCAATTTCTTTGTTGTGGGGCTATGTCATATATCAAGAAGATACTATTATAACTTTTATAATTTAAACAATGTGTCGATTGAGTTACAAAGAGTGCCACCAAAATGGACAATATTTTTCATTCACTGGACCAAATTTGGCACAAATAACTGATACGCCCAAATTTGCATTGTGGTGGGGTTGGGGTGGAATTGATTTTGTCATTTGGGAGTTGTAGTTGCTGGGATTTATAGTTCACCTACACTCAAAGAGCATTCTAAACACCACCAGCAATGGAATTGAACCAAACTTGGCACACAGAAATCCCACGATCAACAGAAAACACTGGAAGGGTTTGGTGGGCATTGACCTGAGTTTGGGAGTTGTAGTTCACCTACATCCAGAGGGCATTGTGGACTCAAACAATAATGAATCTGGAGTAAACTTGGCACAAATACCCAATATGGCCCAATTTGAACACTGGTGGTGTTTGGGGAAAATAGACCTTGACATTTGGGAGTTGTACGTAGTTGCTGGGATTTCTGCTGCTCTTTCTCCTCCTGATGCTGCCGGGCCACTCTCAGTCCCACATTGTGAGGGTGTTTTCCCCTTGCCTTGAAGAGACTTGCAGGTTCGAGCCTCCTTCCATCCTCATTCACTCTCCCTCGTCTGTGCATGTGCACTATGCTGCCATGCGCTGAGCATGCCTGCTCTCCCCTCCCCACTTGGAGACTCAGAAACAGCCCTCCCTTTGGCTGAGAGGCCCTCTGAGAGACTGACCAATCAGCCAAGGTTGACAAATACTGTGAAATTGGGGTTTTGCATGCCAATCCTATTCTATTGTAGAGGGAAGCATGGGGAAGGATGCAAATGTCTCCTCCCCTGCCTTAACTGACTCTTAAGTATGTCATGGGAGAATTACTCTCCACTAAATTGTTATGAGCCTGGCCTTTGAGTGCTGAAATTCTGCAGGAGCTCATACTATGGTTAGGAGGTAAAGCATATAAAGTCATGAGAACCTCTTCTTCAGGGGTGCTCAGAACGGTGATCGGGATCACCAGGGTGATCTTCGGGCCGCATCCTGGTGATCTTCAGGCCCCTGACCAGGTTTTTTGCTGTTGGTCCTCTTCACGCACCCCTGCACGCTGCAAAGAAGTCCTCCGTCATTGCTCCTCCCCGCTCCCTGCTCGCGTGCCGCCTCCAAAAGCTCCAGAGTTCAAGAGGCAGAATGGGCCCCCTCTTTTGGATTCCTCCTCCCCCTTCTGTCCTTCTCCAGCCACTCAGAGTCGTAAGAGACCAAAGGGGGCGGGCCTGGATGACGCGATGCATGGCTGGCCCCGTGCACATGCGCAGAAGCGCCCATTCTGCCTCTCTGACTTCTCGTGAGCTCTTGGAGGCAGCACGCATGCTGGCAGCGTGGAAATAGGAGCAACGACGGATGTGAAGAAGGACGCTTTGGGGTCATTTCCTTACCGCATCTCAAAGGTCGGTCTTTCTACTTTGGGGTGGGTGCTTGATTGTTCTGTGGCATGTCTCTTTGTTTATTTTTAATGTTTAAAAATGGCCTTTTAGCTCCAAAACCTCTCTGCTTGCTTTGTTCCTTGAGGAATATATGCTGGGGAATATGGAAATGTGGGAGAAATGGGGTGGGTGCTTGATTGTACTGTGGCATGTCTCTTTGTTTCCTTTTTATTTTTAAAAATGGCCTTTTAGCTCCAAAGCCTCTCTGCTTGCTTTGTTCCTTGAGAAATATATGTTGGGGAATATAGAAATGTGGGAGAAATGTTGTGGTTGGATGTATTTTTGCATGCCCCTTTGTTTACCTTGCTGAGTATTAAATGGCCTTGCATTTCAAAAGCCTCTCTTCTTACTTTCTGGCTGATAATATGTGTGGTAATATGGCAGTGTGGGAGAAATGGGGGGGTTGGATGTATTTTGCATGCCCCTTTGTTTACCTTGCTGAGTATTAAATGGCCTTGCATTTCAAAAGCCTCTCTTCTTACTTTCTGGCTGATAATATCTGTGGTAATATGGCAGTGTGGGAGAAATGGGGTGGTTGGATGTATTTTTGCATGCCCCTTTGTTTACCTTGCTGAGTATTAAATGGCCTTGCATTTCAAAAGCCTCTCTTCTTACTTTCTGGCTGATAATATCTGTGGTAATATGGCAGTGTGGGAGAAATGGGGTGGTTGGATGTATTTTTGCATGCCCCTTTGTTTACCTTGCTGAGTATTAAATGGCCTTGCATTTCAAAAGCCTCTCTTCTTACTTTCTGGCTGATAATATGTGTGGTAATATGGCAGTGTGGGAGAAATGGGGTGGTTGGATGTATTTTTATGCTCTGTTTTATATTGTTGTTATTAAATTGAAATGTTGATGTTTTATAACTTCATTTTATGTAAACTGCCCCGAGCCTGCTGGAAGGAGCGGGACATAAAAATGAATAATAAATATAAATAAATAAATAAGAAAATAGTTATATGTTTTACATTTCTGGGCAGGTGATCTTTGGGACGTGGTTTTTTAATCAGTAGCTCCCATGCTGAAAAAGTGTGAGCAACCCTGCTCTTCTTATTTAAGAGCCACCTTCCAGTCTCCAGCTGAGAATTTGATTTCTGAGAAACCAATGACATAACTGGATAAAGTGTAGACAGAGATTTGTTCATTTGAGTCGCTTCCTCCACTGAGGCATCTCATGTAGCCCAGGCTGTTGACGTAACACCAGATGACAAAACTAAAACTACAGAATGATCCAATCTCTTGTTAGTTAGCTTCTGCTTAATACATTAATTGCCTCGCTTTGCTCTGGGGCAAGTCTGCACAGTAGCGCCCGCACGGGTCACGTCTTCCTCCCTCCCCCCTCCCCTCCTGAACATGCTCACACTGCCCCCTCGGATCAAAATGGCTGCAGAAGCGGCAGTGTAGAAGAAAAAGTAAGTGTTTGGCAGGAGGGGGAAGAAAGGGCGCGAAGGGGGAGGAAGAGGTCTCTGTCAAAAGCTGGCATGGGCAAACTTGGACCTTCCGGGTGTTTTGGACTCCGGCTCCCACCATTCCTGGCAGCCTCAGGCCCTTTCCCCCCTCCGCTGTTTAAGCAGGAAAGGGCCTTAGGCTGTTAGGAATGGTGGGAGTTGGGGTCCAGGGCACCCGGAGGGCCGAAGTTTTCCCATGCCTGTTTTAGGGACCTTAAAGTGGTGAGCCTCCTTCCAACATCTGAGGCCGGAGTGAAGAGGGGGAGCCAGGAAGACAGATTTCCACCATGTCTCCTGGGTCATCGGTGGAGAGCCCCTCCCCCCAGCACGAACGGACACTCTGAGAGCCAGAGTGAAGAGGGGGAGCCAGAAAGACGGATTTCCACCATGTCTCCTGGAGCCCCTCCCCCCCAGCAACAATACTACATCTGCCTGCAACCTCATTAGGAGAAGGAAGGAATCCTGCTGCTTCTCCCCATCCCCTGCCCCAAGCCAGCTGAGAGGAGAAAGGGGGAGTGAGGAAGAGACTTTAAAAATACATGTCTCTTGGTTGTTGCTTATTGTTTCTGTTGTGATTTTATATTGTATTTAATGTTTTTATGTGTATTACTTGCTTCATGTAAACCGTCTTGAGTCGCCAAAGGCTGAGAAAGGCGGTATACAAATACAGTAAATAATAATAATAATAATAATAATTAGTCATGAGCAGTGAAATCTTTTAGGAAAATCCTAAGGAGACGTAAGGCTTCATTTTGACACCTAAAAGCAAAATGGCACACGTGCTTTATCAGGATTTTTTTTTTTAAAAAAACCAACAACACATGGATTTATTATACACAATCTGTTGCATAATATTTCATTATCAAAGAACATTATCAGCTGTGGAGGTACAATAACAAACTGATCCAGGACCTTCCCAATTTTTAGCAAAGATTGGTGTATGTTCTCTTTCTGCTACAGGTATTATGTGTCAAACCGAAGCCTGAATCCTATCGCTAGCCCTGACGAGTGTAGACCCATTGAATAAATTGGATCTACTAGGGCTGAGCAATCATGGTTCTAGATGGTTCTAAAGAACTTACAAAACTAAAGTTCTGGTGGTGAAAACTAGGTGGCACTGGTGTTTTGCTTCTACAGTGTTGCTAAAGTTCTGGTGGTGAACAATTCAGAACTCTAACAAAACTTTATAACTTCATTATTGGCGATTTTTAAGACAGAACCAATTAGAAACTGCCATTTATAATGAAGTTTTGAAAGTTTTGTTTGAGTTCTGAAATGTTCACCACCAGAACTTTAGCAACACTGTAGAAGCAAAGCACCAGCGCCACCTAGTTTTCACCACCAGAACTTTAGCAACACTGTAGAAGCAAAGCACCAGCGCCACCTAGTTTTCACCACCAGAACTTTAGTTTTGTAAGTACTTTAGAACCATTTAAAACCATGATTGTCCAGGAGTAGGATCTACATGTACATTCAACAACAGGTTCAATGGGCTTACTTTAGTTGGGGTTTGCCAATAGGGTTCAGGCCTGTATGTGCAACAAATAACAACAATTCAACAAATTCTGCTTTCAAATCTTGCAAAGAATAAATTCCCTCTCCATATAAATACATGTGTAGTATATATATTCACAATATTATAATTTATTAATTATGAATGCTGTGTTTAATGACCCACCCCAAGCTCACTATCTTTATTATTTACTAATACCCTTGATTGGGCACTTAGGTGAGTCACAGCAGCTTCCAGTCCCTTCGAACAACACTGTCTTTTGACACTCCCCACTTCCCCTTTACCCCTACATCCTTCCAATAGCCCTGTGAGGTAGGTTAGGCTGAGAAGTAGTCATCAGTCCCCAAACCTCTCAACCTCCTGAATTTCCTAACCAAGCACAGACCGAAATACGAATATTCCTGGCACATTATCCAGTCTCCATTTGCACATCTTTACCAATTTCCATTCTATATTGCTGCAGTGCACTGAGTAACAATGTTAACGTAAGTGGCTTTAGCATTGCCAAATTCCACTGCCAAATTCACCAGGAAAGAAAGGGAACACTGGTTAAGCAGTGATGGAAGACCTCTGAGTCCGTAGGCAACGAGTACTGTTGTGCCTCCTTTTAAAGAGCATCAGAAAAGACAACATCAAAGTCATGAACTAGCAGCAATATTTATAGCTGTGGGCAGATTTTGTGAGCAACAAGACATTTAGGAAGACACCCGATGCATTACTGTGGTAGTAATGGCTCGAAGCGGATGGTAAATTATGCTCTTCAGAACCTTGGAATGGGAACCGTTGCTTCCTGAAAAAAGGAAAGGTCTGTGCATAGGTCAGTCAGTGTTTCGTGGCTTACAGCACAAAGGGTGGATTCAACCCTGTCATTTCCTACAGTTGCATTTGCACATTTTTTTTGCCTCAAGAGGAGTTGATTTCACTTAAAAGTCTGAGCAAAAAGGAGTTTACTCAGTCAAACTCTTCCTTTGTTTGAGGTAAGGGAAGAGCCCACACTGTTGCCTTTACAGTGACGTTCTTCTCGGGAGCATGTGTTGCCACACCGTTTCAGTAGAAGCACAGTAACTACTTTGAAAAGCAGTCCCTTCACTGGAAACGTCTGTGCTTCCATCAGGCCTTCTCAGGAGGAAGTACCCTCTACTATTGCATCAATCATCTGCAGCAGATCATGAAATGTGGGGCGGCCCTCTGGTTTCTAGAAAGGAACAAAACGTGTTAACAGTTGTTTTGCAGAAGTCCAAAAACAGGAACCAAAAACTAACAGAGTAGGTAAAGTATTTCTTCCCAGTAACCCGATTGACTGCTGAACATATCATGAATAATGGGAGATGGGGTGGGATGAAAACAGGGGCAGTCTAAGGTAATTTTAAATGGTAGCAAAACACACAAAGAGACTATATAATAGCAAAATCTACATGCAGCCGCTTGCACAGCTGGTGCGGAGTTATGGGCTGGAGTGTCACCAGTACGCTGACGACACCCAGCTCATTCTGAGGATGGAGGGCAGGCCGGGTTCTGTCCCCGATAATTTCCAACACTGCCTCGAAGCCGTTACTGGATGGCTGCGAGCCAGTAGGTTGAGGCTGAATCCGGCGAAGACGGAGATCTTGTGGCTGGGTCGCCCGGGTGATGTTAATGTCCAGCTTCCGAGCCTGGACGGTGCGGTGTTATGCCCATCGCCTTCCGTAAAGAGCCTGGGGGTCCATTTGGACTCCCAGCTGACCATGGAGGCCCAGGTCTCTGCGGTCAGCAAGATCGCTTTTTTTCATCTGCGACAGGCAAGGAGGCTGGCCCCCTATCTCTCCCGGAACGATCTGGCCACGGTGATCCAAGCCACAGTCACCTCAAGGCTGGATTACTGCAACGCGCTCTACGTTGGCCTTCCTCTGTCGGCGACCCGGAAGCTCAGGCTAGTGCAGAACACTGCCGCCCGGCTCCTGTCTGGCACGCCAGCTGGCGCCCACATAACACCTGTTTTGCAGGATCTGCACTGGCTGCCAATTGAGCACCGGATCACCTTCAAAGTGTTGGTCCTCACCTTTAAGGCCTTACACGGCCTGGGGCCAGCGTATTTGAGGGACCGTCTCACCCCATATTGCCCTCCGAGATCACTTCGGTCTGAGGACTCCAATCTCCTGGAGATACCTTCAGCTAAACTCGCAAGGCTGACTGCTACCCGCCGGAGGGCGTTCTCTGTCATAGCACCTACGCTGTGGAACGCCTCCCGGCCGGAACTCGGGCTATGAAGGACTTGCTCCCGTTTAGACGGGCCTGTAAAACATACCTGTTTAAGCAGGCCTTTGGTGAGTAAGTCCTGCCCATGCCCCGCCATCTATTCGTTCTTCTGAGGATGATGTGCTGTTCATTGTTTTAACTGTGTTATTAATTACTGTACTGCTGTTGTTTTTAATTGTTTTTAACTGCTTATTGCCTGTATTTTACTGTGCCCTTCGGCTCCTGTAAGCCGCCGCGAGCCTCAGGGAGTCGGCGGCATAGAAGCCCGAATAATAAATAAATAAATAAATAAAAATAGCATATATATTAGTACATAAACAAATACGTAGTGGATGCTGTAAGGGAGCAATGACAATAGTTACTCCCTGGTGCTTACATACACATCAATCGCGGCGTAAATGCCATACAAGAAAGTGCGGCGTGGTTCTCAGACGAAGTCCCAAGAGTAGGCGTGGTAGAGCTCAGAGGGGCGGCGAGGTAAACAGTAGGGATGTGGATCAGTATACACAGGCGAAGAGGAAAGATAAAGAGGGATTGATGCCCGGAGTGATCCCAAACCGCGGAACAAAAGCGGTGAAGGCAAAACGCCTTGTTTGTCATCCCAGCTCCTAAACGGCCGATTGCCGGGAGCAGTGCTGCGCAAATGCGCTGTGTCTCGGAGCCAGAGCAACACACGCTGTCCTTGGAGACAAGCCGGAGGAGAGACCACAAACCGAAACAGCAAACCAAACCACGAAGAAACGCCGGGCATGCCGCAACGGTTTCAGCTGCAGTGGGCCCGATCCGTTTTGCCGATAAACGGCTTTTTCAAGCGGCCAGGTGCGATAATGACAGGCGTTTCACAGAACACATAATATCGTGCGGTGTCATGGCCCCATCATAGGCAATTCCATGGACCCGAAGGTGTTGCATTTACAGTATCTCAACTGTTTGTGTATAACCAATTTTAAATGGTAAGCAAACATTATTTTGGCGCCCCCCAAAAAACCATTATTTCCCCCAGAAGCTCCTGTGCGCAGGCGCAGAAGCCTGTAAACACAGCACTCCCTATTCAGCACGCAGGGAGGTTTGCTACGGCGTGACGTCGGAGCGCACAAGGCCCAAAAGCGGAACATCGGCCGGACGCTGGCGGGTGGGCGGGGGAATGCGCCCTTTACCCAGATGGCGCCCCACGCAGCGGCGTCCTTTACCTACCGGTAGGACTGCCCCTGGATGAAAAACAACATTTTTCACTTTATATATTTGATCCAACTTGCAAGAACTTTTTGTATTATGTGTAATATACCATAAAGCCAATATTTCTTAATATCTCGTGATGGATTGGCTGCATTGGAAATTGTGAAAATAACTCAATTCATCTGCTTCTCTTTCTGGTCTTCCTTTGTAATTTCTTTATGTAAGGATCGTGACCTGCAAACCCACAAAAAATACCGTATATTCCGGTGTACTAGATGACTTTTTAGCCCTGGAAAATCTTAAGAAAAGCTGAGGGTTGACTAGTATGCCGGGTATAAAATTAAAATAATAATTAAAAGAAAAAATATAAAATACTTCTACCTTAGGAAGAAGGGAGGGGGGAGGAGGGCAGAGGGAGGGCACGGGGAGGAGGAGCGACTTTGTAGTTTCCTGACTCCCTTCAGCGCCATGGCCGTGCCTCGAAGCACTCTTGCCATCTTGGCTGGAGGGAGGGTGCGCGTGTCCTTCCAGCAGGAAGGCAGAGGAAAGGTGGAGACGAGGACAGTGCCAAGCTCTCCACCTCTTCCTCCCATTCCAGCCAGGACGGATGCCAACGTGGGAGAGTCTTCTTTGGATGGTCTTCTTTGGATGCAGGTGAGGAAGGAAGGAGGGAGGTGCTGGCAAGGCTCACCAGCAGCAGCTTCTGAGTTGAGCGAGGCGGAAGAGGGGCAGAGCCGCATTCGCCCTCCTTCGCCTCAAATTCCACATGCGCAACTGAGTATCAGCTGATTCTCAGCTGCGCGCATGGATTTTTGAGGTGAAAGAGGACGAACGCGGCTCTGCCCCTCCTCCGGGGAAGCCCTCCTTTCACTCCCACCTTCATCGCAAGCGCGACTTGTGGGGACGAGGAAGAGAGCCTTCTCTGTGGTGGCCCCTAGACCAGTGTTTCTCAACCTGGGGCTCAGGACCCCTGGAGGGGTCGCAAGGGGGTGTCAGAGGGGTCGCCAAAGACCAACAGAAAACAGTATTTTCTGTTGGTCCTGTGCGATCTGTGTGGGAAGTTTGGCCCGATTCTATCATTGGTGGAGTTCAGAATACTCTTTGATTTAAGTAGAACTATAAATCCCAGCAACTACAACTCCCAAATGTCAAAGTCTATTTTCTCCAAACTCCACCAGGGTTGACATTTGGGGATATTGAGGACTCATGCCAAGTTTGGTCCAGATCCATCATTGTTTGAGTCCACAGTGCTCTTTGGATGGAGGTGAACTACAACTCCAAAACTCAAGGCCAATGCCCACCGAATGCTTCCAGTATTTTCTGTTGATCATGGGAGTTCTGTGTGCGAAGTTTGGTTTAATTCCATCGTTGGTGGAGTTCGGAATACTCTTTGATTGTAGGTGAACTATAAATCCTACCAACTACAACTCCCAAATGACAACAGCAATCCCCCCAACCCCATCAGTATTGAAATTTGGGCATATTGGATATTTGTGCCAAATTTGGTCCAGCGAATGAAAATAAATCCTGCATATCAGATATTTGCATTATGGTTCATAACAGTAGCAAAATTACTGTTATGAAGTAGCAACAAAAAATAATTTTATGGTTGGGGGTCACCACAACATCAGGAACTGCTTTAAGGGGTCATGGCATTAGGAAGGTTGAGAACCACTGCCCTAGACTTTGGAACTCGTTACCCGGCGAGATTCAGCAAGCTCCCACTCCGGCCGCCTTCAGGAAGAGCCTAAAAACCTGGCTGTGCCTTCGAGGAATGAACAAGTCCCTTACCTTGACCAACTCAGTAAATAATGTCCTTCAGTGCACTTTATCTCACCCTTCAGTGAATCCCATTATTTGCTACATTACCCTACTCATCCATCTCACCCAGGGTTTTAAAAATCCTATCTGTTGTATTTGGCCCTGCCCACTTGGTTCAATGTTTTGTTATTCATGTTAAACTCTGTGTTTACTTATTTATTTATTTTATTGTATTCTATTTGATGTATTATTTTATGATTTTATGTTATTTTTTTTTGCTTTGTTGTAATTGTTGGGCTTGGCCTCATGATAGCCATCCCAAGTCCCCTTGGGGAGAGGGAGGCGGGAAATACATAAATTATTATTATTATTCACATTACATGATTGAGGACCACCGCCTCCCAAAGATACTACTCTATGGTGAACTCGCCATGGGTCAGCGCAAGAGAGGCGCCCCCCAAAAGAGATATAAGGACTCCCTGAAACAACATCTCAGGCTTGGCCAGATTGATCACCGACAATGGTCCACCCTGGCCTCACATCGGGAGGCATGGAGACCCACTATCCACAATGCTGCGGCCTCTTTAGAGAAGACACACCGAATGGGTCTCGAAGAGAAACGACAACGCAGAAAGAACCGCAACTTGGAAACAACATCACCCAAGGAGACTTTCTGCTGTGCTTTCTGCAACCGAACTTGCCTATCTCAGATTGGCCTTTTTAGTCATCAACGCGCTTGTAGAAAGCGTGGGATGAGTCCTTCCTAAGAATCTTCGTTCGCGAAGTAATGCCGAAAGAGCATGTTTTCGAACTGCTAGGTTGGTAGAAACTAGGGCTAACAGCAGGAGCACATCCCAACCCACGGCTTCAAACTGCTAACCTTCCATCAGCAAGTTTTATACACCTAGCGGTTTAACTCCCACAAACAAAACATTGCATCCATCTGTCATTTTCAGTGGGACTTCTGTTACTCTGATTTTATCAGAGGGGTTAACTGCCCCACATCCGCTTTTGAATCTCAACTAGATTTCTCATATCCTTCTATACATTTTGTTCCTGACCCAACATGGCATGATGATCTGTCTCCCCATATTTTGCAACAATATTTTCCCACGCTGCTCCTATGGTTCGGCCATTGAATGGCATCCTTAACTGTGAAAACAGATTTATATTAAGGTATCTCTGCAAAAGTGTGTTACACTCTGGCAAACCACTCCATACAGAAATCGCAAATTACCAATCAAGCTTTCACAGTTACACTGAAACTCAGGAAGCAACACATGGAGATGTTCAACGCAAGATATAGTGACATACCTCATGCCAGCACACCATCATAACATCATAAATACTCGTGGAAGCCAGCTTTGGCCGAAACAGACGGTATCCTTTGCTAATCATAGTCACCACTTCATAGTTGGTGTTGGTCTCAAAAGGCATTTTGCCCTCGGTAAACACTTCCCACATCAGAACCCCTGAAAAAGGAAGAGAAGTGAATTAGATGGATTAGTGTGCAAATGGTCTAAACCTGTGGTTCTCAACCTGGATCCCCAGATGTTTTGACCTTCAACTCCCAGAAATCCTAAACTGGCTGGGGTTTCTGGGAGTTGTAGGCCAAATAACGTGTGGAGAGGGGAGAGGAGGTCTCCGAGAGGCTCCCATTAAGTTGTGGGGTCCCCCAGGGGGCCATCCTCTCCCCCTTATTATTCAACATTTATATGCGCCCCCTGGCCCAGCTGGCCCGCGACTTTGGTCTGGAGTGTTATCAGTACGCTGATGACACCCAGCTTCTGCTGAGAATGGACGGCAGGCTGGACACCGTACCCGATTGTTTCCATCTATGCCTCGAAGCCGTGACTGGATGGCTGCGTGCCAGCCGACTGAAGGTGAATCCGTCGAAGACGGAGATCTCGTGGCCCGGTCGCCCTGGGCTGGATGAGTGCCGGTTGCCTACCCTGGATGGCGAGCAACTTAGCCCGTCATCCCTCGTAAAGAGCTTGGGTGTCCAATTGGTCTCCATGGTTAGCAAAATGTCGTTCTTCCATCTACGACAGACTAGGCGACTAGCACCCTACCTGTCCAGGGACGACCTGGCCGCGGTGATCCAAGCGACGGTCATCTCGAGGCTGGATTACTGTAACGCCCTCTACATTGGCCTTCCCTTGTCGACAATCCGGAAACTTAAGCTGGTGCAGAATGCCGCTGCTCGCTTGCTGGTGGGAGCACCAGTGAGGGAGCACATCACTCCCATCCTCCGGCAACTGCACTAGCTTCCTATCGAGTACCGAATTGCCTTCAAGGTGTTGGTTTTAACCTTTAAGGCCTTACACGGTCTAGGGCCTGCGTACCTGAGGGACCGCCTTACCCCGTATGTTCCCCCGAGATCACTCCATTCCGAGGAACAGAATCTGTTACTTGTCCCATCAATTCGCTCCTGCCATCTGTGCACAACCAGGCAGAGAGCTTTCTCTGTGGCGGCCCCAGTGTTATGGAACTCCCTTCCTGACGACACCCGAGCGATCCCAGAGCTTGCCCCCTTTTGAAGGGCTTGCAAGACTGCCCTCTTCAGACTGGCTTTCAATTAGTCTGGCCTGTTTGGCGTGTTTTGTAACCTTTGAATTTTACCTCTGTAACTGTTTTGTGTTTTATGTTTTTATTGTATGGCTGCAAGTTTTCGTTATACGCAGCATGTTTTATTGTACGTTGTGATCCGCCCCGAGCCTGCAGGGAGGAGCGGAATATAAGATTGAATAAATAAATAAAATAAATAAATAAATAGGGTTGCCACTTTTTGATATAAGAAATAAGGGACATTTACCTAAAAATACGGGATTATTCACAAAAATAAGGGACACTTCATAAAAAATTGATAATCAAGCATTAGGCAATCCTAACTATACTCCTTTTGATGCTACCTTGGCTTTTTCAGCTACGGCATCACAACGTTGACTGATCTTTAGACTGGGGTCTAACAGAAGCCTCCTTTCGCATGCATTCAGGGCAATATAAGGCATGCAAGACGGTCCTGTCCGTCAAGCGTTCTCGCTTGAGTAAAACTGTAATACTTTGCTGTTTGTCCTAAATTAATGGTATGGAACATAGTGATTTTAGATTTTAGTTAATATTTTGTTTTATTGCTGGATTGTCGTTTATATTGTTGTAAACCGCTCCAAGCAGGAGCGGTCTAGAAGCTGAAATAATTAATTAATTAATTAATTAATTGATATCATCTACTTGGGCCATTCTCTGAGGAGGCACAACCGAAGCCCTCCTGACAAATACCCGTCCGGCTCAAAAGCCCTCCAGAGACCCCCTGCCACCCACCCCTCAGCCCCGGTGTGGCTGTGATTTGTGTGCCAGGCAGGGGGTCACCTTAAGAACATAAGAACATAAGAAGAGCCATGCTGAATCGGGCCTCAGCCCATCTAGTCCAGCATTCTGTGTTACACAGTGGCCCACCAGTTGTACACGGGGATCTCTAGCAGAAAGGAGGGCAAAACCCTCACCTGCTCCCGACCCCCCACAACCAGTACCCGGGGAAAATCCTGCCTGCCTCCATCAACACAGAGGTGGCACTTGGATGTCCATTTCAGTAGCTACTGATTCCCTTGGTATCCATGAATCTGTCTAATCCTGCCTTGAAGCTGTCCAGGCTGACCGCTGTCACAACCTCTTCTGGAAGTGAGTTCCATAACCCAATGACCCTCTGGGTGAAGAAATATTTCCCTTTATTAGTCCTAACCTTCCTACCTTGGAGCTTTAGGGAGTGCCCCCTAGTCCTAGTGTTGGGTGACAGAGAAAATATTTTTTCTTTATTCACCTTTTCTATCCCATGCATGATTTTATACACTTCGATCAAGTCACCTCTTAAACGCCGTCTTTCAAGGCTGAAAAGACCAAGGCGTTGCAACCTGATTTCATAAGGGAGCTGCTCCATCCCTTGGATCATTTTTTGTTGCCCTTTTCTGTACCTTTTCCAGTTCCGTTATATCCTTCTTGAGGTGCGGTGACCAGAATTGTACACAGTACTCCAGATGTGGCCTCACCATAGATTTGTAGATAGGCAATACAACATTTGCCGACCTATTTTCGATTCCCTTCCTGATCATGCCAAGCATAGAATTTGCTTTTTTCACTGCTGCTGCGCACTGGGTTGACATCTTCATTGAGCTGTCCACCAAAACCCCAAGATCCCTTTCCTGGTTTGTCTCAGAAAGGTTTGATCCCATCAGTTGATAAGTGTATTTGGGGTTCTTTGCCCCGATGTGCATGACTTTACACTTGTTTAGGTTAAAATGCATTTGCCACTTTGTTGCCCATTCACTCAATTTCGAGAGATCTTTCTGGAGCTCTTTACAGTCAGTTTCATTTTTAACTACCTGAACAGTTTAGTGTCGTCTGCAAACTTTGCTACCTCAGAATTCACTCCTACATCCAGATCATTAATGAATAAATTAAAAAGTAACGGACCCAAAACTGAACCTTGGGGTACGCCACTTCTCACCTCTTTCCACCCAGAGAAATGTCCATTTATTACCACCCTTTGTTTCCTACAGTTTAGCCAGGTTCCAATCCAGGACAAGACCTGTCCCCTGATTCCATGGCTGAAGAGCTTATTTAGGAGCCTTTGGTGAGGGACTTTGTCAAAAGCCTTTTGAAAGTCAAGGTAAACAATATCAATTGGGTCCCCTTTATCTATGTGTTTATTTACACCCTCAAAGAATTCTAACAAGTTAGTAAGACATGATTTGCCTTTGCAGAAACCATGTTGATTTTCCTTCAGCAATGCCTGTTCTTCTATGTGCTTAGTAATTTTTTCTTTAATAATGGTTTCCATCACTTTGCCTGGAACTGAGGTTTGACTAACTGGCCTATAATTTCCTGGATCACCCCTGGATCCTTCTTTCCTCTCCCAGCGGTCGAGGGTGAAGGCGGGCCCGCGGTAGAGGTGGATGAGGGCGCGGCAGACCTGGCTCTGGGTCTCCATGATCACCAGCTCCATGCAAGCCCGTATCTCCCCATGCCGCACCTGCAGCTCCCTCAGGCTGCTCACTGATGGCGCCATGAAGACTGGCAGGCCCCCTTCTCCCTCTTCCTTTTCCTCCTCCTCTTTCTCCTCCCCCCCGGGAGCGAGGGCTCTCGGGAAATGGAGTCCCACCCAAAAGGGCCGCATGCACCTCTCAATGAAGAGGAGGCAGCCTTGGACTACAATTCTTGGCCGCACGTGGGGAGGTGAGAAGAAACGGGAGGAGCCAAAAGGGGTAGCAAGATGGAGGAGGAGGAGGAAGGATGTGTGTGTATGTACTGGCCCAGCCTCGCCTCCTGCTGTCACCTCTCCCGTCAATATGGGACAAGAGCTGAAAATAAGGGACACAAAATTTGGGGCCAAAAAACGGGACATCCCATACAATACGGCAGTATTTCTCAACCAGTGTGCCGTGGCACACTAGTGTGCCGTGAGCGATCATCAGGTGTGCTGCGAGAAAAGCTCTCTGCCCCCTTCCTTCCCCCTCCTCCTGCCGAACTCCTGCTGCTTGGGGGAGGAAGGCCGAGTGGCGGCGAAGAAAAAGAAGGGGCCGGGGCGCCGCCTCCTTCGGCCGTTTCCCCAGCCAGCCTCCAATCCGCCATGACTCCCGCCACGACTCTCACCCCTCGCTCACTGAAGCCGCGCGGAGGAGGAGCTCCGCCTACTGAAGCCCGTCCACCGCTCACGCTTCTCCTCTGTGGGAGAAGTGAAGCCGGGGGGGAGGGGGGTGGAGCATGGCGCGGCCTGGCTCCGCCCCCCTCCCCCCAGCTTCAGCGCTCCCACAGCTTTGCCAGCCTTGAGGGGGCAGTGCCAAGCCAGCATTGTGCTGGCTCTGCCACTGCTGGCTTGGCAATGCCCCCTCAAGGCTGGCAAAGCTGTGGGAGAACTGAAGCCGCGTGGAGGGGGCGGGGCATGGCGTGGCCTGGCTCCTCCCCCTCCCCCGGCTTAGGCACTCCCAGCAGCTGCTCCCAGCAGGTCACCATCCCCCAGCCATTCTTTACTGTGTTAGAGTGTCATTTTGGTTGGTGGTGTGCCCCCGGATTTTTTTAATGTTAAAAGTGTGCCGCGGCTCAAAAAAGGTTGGGAAACACTGCAATTCGGGACAGTTGGCAACCCTAAGGCCAAAACACCTGGGGACCCATAGGTTGAGAACCACTGGTCTAAACAAAACCCTATGAGATTTAGATTCTGGAATGGCACTGAATGAATCCTAGTGTCCACAATCCTCTATTTTGGGAACTTGCTACCAGAGTGATGTCTACTATTGGAAGCTTCAATCACTGCCTCATTAAAAACTTCTCCAATATTTTCTGCAGCCAGTCAAGCATTTTGGAAGAAGCAGGGTTGCATCAAGATGTCCTCAGTCTCCCTGAGTGACAACCCGTTTCTGGCAATGAAGTCAAGTTGCTAATTGCATCTTTGCAATCTAAGAAAGCACCTGGAGAAGATGTGTTTCCTGCATGTGCTTTACTGCAAGTAAATGTTGACGGGTAGAGCCATTCTTGCTAGCCTATATACTGTGATAAACAGCACTGGACAAAGGCCATGTGGGTGGAAAATGAGTATTGTATTTCCGATTTACAGGAAAGGTGTTAGGAATGATCCATGAAATTATCATGCAATCAGCTTGCTCAACATCACTTCAAAGGTATATGCTCAAAACACCTCCTTCTTCAATGATGACATTCACAAATGCATAACACAGAGATACACCTTCATGATTGCTCCACAGCTCCTAGTTTTGAGGCCTACATAGCAACCATAAAAGTTCCCCAATCCCTCCTAAACAGAGTGCAGTCACTGCAATAGGAAAGCAGCTGACTGACATTTCCATTTCCGGGTTGCTGTGAGTTTTCTGGGCTGTATGGCCATCTTTCAGAATCGTTCTCTCCTGATCTATGGCGGGCACCCTCAGGGTTGAGGTCTGTTGGAAACTAGGCAAGTGTGATTTATATATCTATGGCAGGGCTGTCCAACTTCTATGGGCCCAAGGGCCGGAATTCCGGTCACTGATCACCTGGGGGGCCGAAGGGTCTGCCCCCTCCCCAGCTCCGCCCCCTCCCCGGCTCCAATTTACTTACAATTGACCTTGAGTTGTGGAGTTGTAGTTCACCTCCATCCAGAGAGCACTGTGGACTCAAATAATGATGGATCTGGACCAAACTTGGCATGAATACTCAATATACCCAAAATGGGAACGCTGGTGGATTTGGGGGAATGTTTCCTAATACCTTTGAGTTATTTGAGTCCACACTCAAATTGGGACACACCAAAAAAAAAAACCAAATGTCGTCGCAGGGCTTGATAGGGCCTCCTTTCCCAGAGGGGGGTGGAGGAGGCCCAAAGAGCTCCCTCCCTCCTTGAAGGGAAAACAAGCCACGGGGGCAGGTGCAAAGGAAGCCACATTGCGCCCTGCACACGGGGGAAGGCAGCACAACAAGGGGGAGGGGGCATGGAGGAGGGGAAGGAAGCGTCGCCAAGGAAACCGCCGCTGAGGGACCCCTCCCCCCCTCACCCAACGTCCCACTGTTTTTAGATTGATTGATTTGAGCCAGGCCCTTCCTTACCCATACTGCGGGAGCCCGCCACAGGGCCGGCGCCAACGCCAACGCCGTCCCGAAGAGCCTCGCTGGAGCCGAGGCCAAGCTCAGGCCGGTCGCGGCGGCTCTCCCATCCGTGGGGCGGGAAGCGAGGGCCCTCCACAGGAAGAGGACGGAGCCAGGAGGGGCTTTCCCTGCCTCACTCCCCTCCTCCCTCTCTCTGAGGGAATGGGGGCTGCCCTGGAAGCAGCCGCGAGGGAGGAGGAGGTGCGCGCCCAGGCCGGCCACAAATCCCGCGGGACCCAAGATTTCAGCAGCTATCGCGAGACTACGCAGCCACAGATGGGATTTTGACCTCCCTTGAAATCCCGTCTGTGGCTGGCATAGTCTCACGATGCTTGCCTAAACCCGGAAGTAGGTATTTTTAATTTAATTTTATTTTTTATTTGTATTTTATTTTAAAAGTTAGGGGGGCGGAGGGAAGGGGCTCGGGGGCCGTGTATGGCCCCAGGGCCACCTGTTGGACAGCCCTGATCTATGGGATGTCCAGGGTGGGAGAAAGAACTCTTGTCTGCCCGAGGCAAGTGTGAATGCTGCAATTGGCCACCTTGATTAACACTGAATAGCTTTGCAACTTCAAAGCCTGGCTGGTTACTGCCTGGGGAACTTCTTTATTGGGAGGTGTTAGCTGGCCTTGATTGATTCTTGTTGAGATTTCTCCTGTTTTTTGAGTGTTGCTCTTTATTGACCATCTTGGTTTCAGAGTTGCTTAATACTGGTAGCCAGATGTTGTTCATTTTCATGGTTTCCTCCTTTCTGTTGAAATTGTCCACATGCTTGTGAATTTCAATGGCTTATCTGTGTAGTCTGACATGGTGGTTGATAGAGTGGTCCAGCATTTTTGTGTTCTCAAATAATAATATAATAATAATAATAATATTTTTTATTTATAGGCCACCACCATCTCCCCGATGGGGACTTGGGGCGGCTTACATGAGGCCAAGCCCAAACAACAAATTACAATAAAATAAGAATCCAAAACATCAACAACAACACAATAAAAATAGAAACGTATAAATAAAAGAACAATATGCAAATACAGGTTGGTTCTTCAGGTGCTCTGCTATGGCTGACTTCTCTGGTTGAGTTAATCTGTAGTGCCTTTCATGTTCCTTGGTTCGTGTTTGGGCAATGCTGTGTTTGGTGGTTAAATGGACGAGAGTTCATTTAACCTAGTTTCCTACAGACCTCACAACCTCTGAGGATGCCTCCTATAGATGTGGGTGAAATGCTAGGAGAAAATGCTTTTAGAACATAGCCATACAGCCTAGAAAACTCACAACAACCCATATGATTGTATTGTCGAAGGCTTTCATGGCCGGAATCACTGCGTTGTTGTAGGGTTTTCCGGGCTATATGGCCATGTTCTAGAGCAGTGTTTCTCAACCTGGGGTTCGAGACCCCCAGAGGGGTCGCGAGAGGGTTTCAGAGGGGTCGCCAAAGGCCATTGGAAAACATATATTTCTGATGGTCTTAGGAAGCCCTTTGGCAGAGAAGGTTGAAGATCCCTCTGCTTGTCCTTCTCTTTCTTTTTGGAAACAGACTGCAAATTCTCCCACCTAAAGCTCTCCTTTGTTGTGATTGGCAGGCCTCTTAGCCAAGGAGAGGGCTGTTTCTGAGACTCCAAGTGGGGAGGGGAGAGCAGGCATGCTCGGCGCATGGCAGCATAATGCGCATGTGTGGGTGAGGGAGAGTGTGTGAGGTGGAATGGAGGCTCACGCCAGCTAGTCCCTTCAAGGGACTGGTGGGGAGCAAGGGGCTCTTTGATTGTAGGTGAGTTATAAATCCCAGCAACTACAACTCCCAAATGTCAAAATCTATTTTCCCGAAACTCCACCAGTGTTCACATTTGGGTATATTGAGGATTCCTGTCAAGTGTGGTCCAGATCCATCATTGTTGAGTCCACAGTGCTCTCTGGATGTAGGTGAACTCAAGGTCAATGCCCACCGAACCCTTCCAGTATTTGCTGTTGGTCATGGGAGTTTTGTGTGCCAAGTTTGGTTCAATTCCATTGTTAGTGAGTTCAGAATGCTCTTTGACTGTAGGTGAACTATAAATCCCAGCAACTACAACTTCCAAATGACAAAATCAAACATCCCCCCCCCCAATACAGTTATGAAGTAGCAATGAAAATAATGTTATGGTTAGGGGTCACCACAACATGAGGAACTGTATTATGGGGTCACAGCATTAGGAAGGTTGAGAAACACTGTTCTAGAGGCATTCTCTCCTGACGTTTCACCTGCATCTATGGCAAGCATCCTCAGAGCATATGATTTTTTGGAATTTTGGATTTTAAGTTTCACTTAATAAATAAGTAACAATTGGAAATCAGTCTGGGTTTTGTTACAAAGAGTTGACTGACTTCAGAGCTACTGATCATGCTTTAATTCCCATTAAAGAATTATAAAGTTTTGTTTCATTAAATCTGAAATCGTTAACTGTTTCAGCTCAATTTAATAATGATGTATTAGTTAATCTGGGGAAATGATATTTATTTATTATTTATTTAGCACATTTGTATACCGCTCCCTCTCAGCCCGAAGGTGACTCGAGGTGGTTTAAAACAACATCATAAAAACACATTTAGAACAAATTAAAACATTAACAAATTGATTAAAATCATAACAATCATAACACATCAGTACGTCTCCAAGATAAAAACATAGTCCGATCTCATAATCAATTGTTCCAAATCCTATCTCAGTTACACTGCCGATTCGAACGCCTGCTCAAATAGCCAAGTTTTAACTTTTTTTCGGAAGGACAAAAAAGAGGGGGCTGATCTTATGTCCCCGGGAAGGGCGTTCCATAGCCAAGGGGCCACCGCTGAGAAGGCCCTGTCTCTTGTCCCCGCCAAACGCATTTGAGACATAGACGGAGTCGAGAGCAGGGCCTCCCCAGACGATCTTAATGTCCTAGATGGCTCATATTTCCATATTTAAGCTGAAAAGAAAATAATGGGAGTGGTGAGCCAACACCACCTTACCAAAAGACCAGACGTCTGACTTGCTGCTGAATCGACTATAATTAAAGACTTCTGGGGGACACCATTTCACAGGAAATTTAGCACCCGAAGAGCTTGTGTACTGGTCGTCAAGCACATACCTAAAAAGAAAGAGAGTGTGATCCTTTTGGTCTGAAATCATCATGAGAGAGAAGACACACATAATATATGTTCACATCACCACCTAGTGGCTAGGTGTCAACTTCACAAATCCCACTTGGAACTATCATGCTTCCAAACAAGGGTAACGTCCCCCCTTATTCACAGAATATTATGAGCGTAGGTAGGGGTGTGCACCTGATGAGGTTTTCTACCCATAATCCGTGTTACTATTCTAGCTGCCATCTTCCTCCACAGTCATTTATAGCAGTGTTTCAAATATGTCAGTGCAATCTTTGAAAGCAGTTTCACCCCATGAGAACAAAGATTATATTTTGGCCCTTACCTGGTCATTCCAAAGTCAGACACTTTCACCACTCCAGATTCATTCACTAAGCAATTCCGAGCAGCCTGAAAAGGGGAATCATCATACAGTTAGCAATGAGGATGCATTCAGTTATGAATGTGCGCACCATTAGTACAGATAGGCAGGGATATCTTTAACACAGTTTTTCCCAAGCTCTGGTATTCCAGATATTCTGGACTTAACTATTCGCAATCCCTGATCATGGGCCAAGTCAGCTGAGTGCCCTTCTACACATGACTAAATCCCAGGAGTAACTGGGATATTATATCCCAATTCCTCCCAGTCCACACTTCTAACCCAAACCCCAGGCCTTCCCGGGGGTGGGGGTGGCTATATGCAGTCCTGGAGGCCACCTGGACACCCCCAGACCCCTGTTTATTTATTTATTGTTCATTTTTATATACCGCTCCTTCCAGTAGGCTCGGGGTGGTTTACATAAAATCACATAATAAAACAACAACATCCCAATTTAATAACTACAGTATAAAACAGAGTATAAAAACAAGAGCAATCTACTTAACATTCAAGGACTTGGACAACTTTAATCAGGAGCCATTTATTTATTTATTTATTTATTTCTGGCATTTTACCCCGCTCTTCTCAACCCCCGAGGGGGGACTCAGAGCGGCTTTCAAAAAGACACAATTCGATGCCAACACAGTAAAACACATAAAACACAGTATAAAACCCCCCAAAACATTACACATTAAAATACAATTACATCAACATATCATACACATTTAAGTTTAAAAAAACAACAACAACAACAACAACAAACAAACAAACAAACAAAAACCACAGTGTTCCGTCCATAAAAGCATTGAGCCCTATTCATCAAACTTTCCATTAAAATCCAGTCTAAAATGCTGCCTTGTGCTAGTGTGCAAACGCTTGGTCCCATAGCCAGGCTTTTACTTTTTTCCTGAATGTCAGGAGGGATGGAATTGATCGTGTGTCGCTAGGAAGCGCATTCCACAGATGGGGAGCCACCACCGAGAAGGCCCTCTCCCTCGTCCCCACCAGCCGCATTTGAGAAGTCGGCGGGAGCGAGAGCAGGGCCTCCCCGGATGATCTTAAATTACGAGGTGGGATGTAGCGGCAGATGCTCGACAAGTAAGATGGGCCAGAACCGTATAGAGCTTTAAAGGTCAAGACCAGCACTTTGAATTGAGCTCGAAGCGGATAGGCAGCCAGTGGAGCTGACACAACAGGGGGTGGTATGCTCCCTGTATGTAGCTCCAGTTAGTAATCTGGCTGCCACCCGTTGGACTAGTTGTAATTTCCGAACTGTCTTCAAAGGCAGCCCCACGTAGAGTGCGTTGCAGTAATCTATTCGGGATGTGACCAGAGCGTGGACGACCGTAGCCAGATCAGACTTCCCAAGGTACGGGCGCAGCTGGCGCACGAGTCTTAACTGTGCAAAAGCTCCCCTGGCCACCGCCGAGACCTGGGTTAAAGGCCTGCCTAAAAAGAGAGGTCTTACAGGCTCACTGAAACGAGGACAATTCCTTGGTGGCACGAACTTCATCAGGCATTGAGTTCCATAGCGATGGCGCCGCTACGGAAAAGGCTCTCGATCTGGTTGTTGACAAACGGCAGGAATGGATAGATGGAACTACTAAAAGATTTTGCTCTTCCAAGCGCAGTGATCTCGGGAGAACATACGGAGTAAGGCGGTCCCTCAGGTACACCAGCCCTAGACCATACAAGGCCTTAAAGGTCAATACCAGCACCTTGAAAACAATCCGGTACTCTATTGGTAGCCAGTGCAGTTGCTGCAGAATAGATGTAATATGCTCTCGTGCGGATGCTCCCACCAGCAGTCGAGGCGCAGCATTCTGCACCAGCTTGAGTTTCCGGATTGCTGGCAAAGGAAGGCCAATGTAGAGGGCATAACAGTAGTCCAGTATCGAGATGACCGTCGCCTGGATCACCGTAGCCAGGTCGTTTCTGGGCAAGTAGGGAGCCAGCCGCCTAGCCTGTCGTAGGTGGAAGAACGCGGTCCTGCATACCGTGGAGATTTGCATCTCCATTGATAGTAGCAGGTCTAATTGGGCCCCCAGGCTTTTTACTGAAGACGACGGGCTTAAAGGCTCACCGTCCAGGGTAGGCAGCCAGCACCCACTCAACCCAGGGCGACCCAGCCATAGGATCTCCGTTTTCGACGGGTTCACCTTCAACCGGCTGGCACGCAGCCATCCAGTCACAGCTTCAAGGCATTGATGGAAACAATCGGGTACGGTGTCCGGCCTGCCATCCATTCTCAGCACCAGCTGGGTGTCATTAGCGTACTGATGACCCTCCAGACCAAAATCGCGAACCAGTCAGGCCAGTGGATGCATATAGATATTAAACAATAAAGGGGAAAGGATGGCACCCTGGGGTACCCCACAACTTAAAGGGAGTCTCCTGGAAACCATCCCTCCCCCCTCCACACGTTGTCCCCGATCTTGGAGAAAGGAGGCCACTAAACTTAACTGAGGGGCCTGGCTGCTTGCTAAGACCCCTTCAACCCTTCACCGGGACTGTGGTGCAGCTGGCTGGGAGTCAGCTGCATAAGATCTCTACTGACCAGAAGGTCATGAGTTCAAAGCCTGCCTGGGTCAGGGTGAGCTCTCAACCAATTTGTGTAGCTCGTTGTCGACCTTTGCAACCCGAAAGACAGTTGCATCTGTCAAGTAGGAAATTTAGGTACCACTTTGTGGGGAGGCTAATTTAACTGATTTACGAGGCCATAAAAATCTCCCGGAAGTACACAAAAGAATGAAGGAACGCAACAGCTCCCCCTGGTGGCCAGAAGTGGAAGGAGTCGTCCTTTTCCTTTGAAGGTTGTGGGCGGACTACAACTCCCATCGTGCCAAATTAACTCCTGAAAGCACCCTCAGTGTAGGGTGGAGGAGCTCCAGACGCGTCCTGCGAGCCAGATGCAATCATCAAAAGAGCCACACCTGGCTCCCGAGCCATAGGTTCCCGACCCTTGCGTTAGAGAGATCTTTTTTCCATGACCTCCAGCCACCTGAGCTGCAGAAGAGAAAATTATAAACCACCTAATAGAGGAATCTGACCACTTCCCGATCCATTATATTTTTTGTTTGAATCAAATAAAGTTCAATGTATATTATATTTTAAAATCTACTACTACTAAATCTACTACTTATATTAAAAATAGGACGACTGCAAAAATACAATACTTATATTTACCAGATCTCTGTGAATAAAGCTATTTCTCTCCAGGTATTCCATTCCTTCACATATATCCTGGCACATTGTCAGCAGGCTGTCTTTATTGAAGTGTCCACGTCTTTGACGAAGATAATTCAGAAGGCAGCCATGCTCCATGAACTCAGTCACGATGTAAATCGGTCTCTGCTGAGTGCAAACCCCATAGAGCTGAACTAACTTTGGATGGGTCAGTTTCCTGAAAGGAATTCAAATACACATATTGCTATAGGTTCTGAAATTATTTTTTTAAAAGCATTTTATTGAAGTTTTATATAGTTTTATATAGATAGCTTAAAAATAGAAAAAGAGGAGGAAAGGGGGGGGGGACTTCCTGTGTTTCCAATCTCCTGGGTACAGGGAGCGCACAACTCCCATGCTGCGCCAGCTCCACTGGCTGCCAATTAGCTTCCAAGCACAATTCAAAGTGCTGGTTTTAACCTATAAATCCCTATACTGTTCTGGTCCAGTTTACCTGTCCGAACGTATTCTCCCCTATGAACCATCAAGGATGTTAACATAATCCAGAGAGGCCCTGCTCTCGGTCCCGCCACCTTCGCAAGCGCGCCTGGTGGGAACGAGAGACAGGCCCTTCTCTGTGGTGGCCCCTTGGCTGTGGAACTCTCTCCCTAGCGAGATCAGTTCTGCCCCCTCCCTCTTGTCCTTCAGGAGGCTAGTGAAATCCTGGCTGTGGAATGAAGCATTCCGAGAATAATGGCTGAGACTGGTTACAGACCAACGTGAGTGACCACATATGCAGACTGAGTTGAACATGAATGAAGGAATGCGACAGTTCCCCCTGGTGGCCAGAAGCTGGAATGTTAAATAGCCTCTGAGTGTCCGTCTATATGTGTTGATTGTGGCATTGAATATTTGCCTGTATATGTACATTGTAATCTGCCCTGAGTCCCCTGCGGGGTGAGAAGGGCGGAATATAAATGGTGTAAATAAATGTAAGTAAATAAATTATTTTGGTGATTTGGCTTATATGTATTTTACCTATATGTATTTTAATATTGTACTGTTGTAGGATGTTTTGATTTGTATTAGTAGCATTGAATCCTTGCTGTAAGTTGACCTGAGTCCCTCTACAGAGGTGAGAAGATCGGGATATAAAAGTTTTTTTAATAATAGTAATAATAATACTTGTTCACTGAATGTCTCATAGAGTATCAACCAATTCAACATAGTTTGTGGCAGCCATAAAAATGAAGCTTATAGAGCAGGGGTGCTCATTATGGTGATCGGGAGCACCTAGGTGATCTTCAGCCCTCTTCCAGGTGATCTTTGGACCTCACCAGAGAGGTAGAGAGAGAGAAAGAGGCGAAGGAGGCCGGGCAAAGTGGGGCAAAGCCAAGCAAGCCCTGCTGCAAGCCCTGCTGCTGCCATCGGGACTCCCATTCCAAGCCGAGACCTGGGTGAGCGAGCTGTGTGGGTCTGCTTTCTTTCCTTGGTTGGGGGCGAGGAGGGAGGGCTCCGCCGTGTTCCTGGGGCCGAACCCAAGGAGGAGGGGGCTGCAGGGATGGAGACTCCACTTGCTGCTGCTGCTTGTGCCCTCACCGCCTTTCTCCGCCTCGCCCTCCCTCGCCCTCGAAGGAGAAAGGCAGCGAGGGCCCACGGGAGAGAGAGAGAGAGAGAGACGGCTAGGAAGAGCCACCCTCTCTCTCTCTCTCCCTCCCGTGGGCATGGACTGCCACCAGTGGGAGGGGTCCTCCTTCCTGCCAGCTGTCCACTTGGGCGTCCTTTCTGAGTGACCCCCTCGAAAGGAAAGAAGGGCGCCCCCCGCTGCATCTGTCACCTTGGGAAAGCACCTCTTCCACTCTTCCTTCTACTGCCCAGGTAAGGAAACCTCAAGGGAGGATTGAGGGGGGGGCTGCCGTGGGGAGGCTCCAGCCTCACGTGGCCCCTCTCTCGGTTGAGTTTCCTGACCCAGGCAGCAGCCAGGCAGCCCCTCTTCCCAGCCCTGCGCCTTCCGAGCCGCCGCCGAAGCCATATCTGGCCAGAGCGCTGGCGGGTGTGCCTATAAATATCCTCCTGCTGCATGCATGGGAGGGGCCTGCTGTGCACGCAAGAAGCAGGACGGGATGGGGACTTCGCAAAAGCACGCAGCAGGAAGGCAACGAAGACATTAAGAGAGAGCGCTCGCGCAGGCAAGGAGGGTCCCCTTCCGCGGCGGTGAGTTCGTGGGCAGGCAAGAAAGAAGCCCTGCGCGGACGGAAGGCTGCAGTAGGAGCGTGCGCGCGCATGTGCGCACGCACGCTCACATGCACAACAGGTGATCTTTTCAACTTGATTGTTCATATAGTAGCTCGCATGATGAAAAAGTGTGAGCACCCCTGTTATAGAGGATAGCAGCTACTTTCAAAGTACTGCACAATTTAACAGGAAATAACACTTTCAAACCAGGAACAGATTCCTCCCCCAATTTTGTTAAAAAGTGTAATTTGTGTATTAATTTACTAATTATATCTCATAATAATGAAAAAGCAGAATCACTAAAAGTAAAAAAAAATCATAAAATCCATCCAAATCAATTCCTAAATGCTGAGAATTAAAATGTCCTCACATAGCAGTAGCTGGAACTAGTATGGAAAGGAAGAACTCTCGTGGGTTTGCATGTTATGTCCTATGTGCACCGGGAATGTAGCTGGCTGGGTGTCAGCTGCATAAGATCTCTACTGACCAGAAGGTCATGAGTTTAAGGCCTGCCCTGCTCTCGACCAATTGTGTAGCTTGTTGTCGACCTTTGCACCCTGAAAGACAGTTACATCTGTCAAGTAGGAAATGTAGGTGCCACTTGGTGTGGGGAGGCTAAATTTAACTGATTTACGAGGCCATAAAATCTGCAGGAAGTACACAAAAAAGAATGAAGGAATGCAACAGCTCCCCGTGGAGGCCAGAAGCTGGAATGTTAAATTGCCTTTATGTCTGTCTGTTTATGTTGTATGTCAAATGGCATTGAATGTTTGCCTGAATATGTGCATTGTGATCCGCCCTGAGTCCCCTGCGGGGTGAGAAGGGCGGAATATAAATGATGTAAATAAATAAATAAATAAATAAATAAATAAATAAATAAATAAATAAATAAATAAATAAATAAATAAATAAATAAATAAATGTGTTTATAGCCCAATGTAGACCGAGTTCAGCCTCCTCAGCAAATACGCATTTCTTAAGGTACACCACTACTTATGAGATGTTCAATTAGTTCCTTACATCAGTGTTTCTCAACCAGTGTGCCGTGGCACACTAGTGTGCCGTGAGCCATCATCAGGTGTGCCGTGGGAAACTGGAACCTCCAATACTCTTTCTTCTCCCTCCTACCCACAGTGCTCTCTGGGTGTAGGTGAACTACAACTTCCAAACTCAAGGTCAATTCCCAAGCAAACCCTTTCAGTACGTTCTGTTGGTAATGAGAGTTCAATGTGCCAGGTTTGGTTCAATTCCATTGTTGCAACAGTTCAGGATGCTCTTTGATTGTGTTAACTTTAAATCCCAGAAACTGTAACTCCCAAATGTCAAGGTTCAAGTTTCCCCAAACTCCATCTGTGTTCACATGTGGGCATCTTGAGTATTCATGCCAAGTTTGGTCCTGATCCAACATTGTTTCATTCCACAGTGCTCTCTGGATATAGGTGAACTACAACTCCAAAACTCAAGCTCAATGCCCACCAAACTCTTATAGCATTTTCTCATGGTTAGGGGAGTTCTGTGTGGGAAGTTTGTGTTTTTCTGCCATTCCTGCCAGGGTATCTATGTTGTGTTCATCGAAACAGGCCCAGGTTTCACACTGAGTGTATAAATACATTTTAAAACATATTAACTATATGTATGACTGTGTTAGAGTGTCATTTTGTGTCATTTTGGTTGGTGGTGTGCCCCTGGATTTTGTAAATGTAAAAAATGTGCCGTGGCTGCAAAAAGGTTGAAAAACACTGCCTTACATCATCACTTTAGCTTCTTCTATAAAGTCCTCCTCATACATTGCACCTTCTCGGATTGCTTTGATGGCCACTTTGTACTGTGCTCTCCATTTGCCAAGACGCACCACACCAAAGAGACCGCTGCCAAGTTCTCTCATAAAGGTGAGCTCGGCTGGATTGATTTCCCATTTCTCTATAAGGGTAAAAATATGACAATGTTCAGAGAGTACAGAATTCTCCAGATCCCCGAGGTAAAGCTGAAAGGATGCTTTTTCAGAGATCTCATCCGCCACACTCCAGACTCTGAGCTTTCACAACCACTGTACTTTGGCACCCACTTCAGGATTCCCGCTTCTTATTCTGATATCTTCCTGCCAAAAGGGCTTTTGAAAATATCCACCCAACCCTGGGCATCTTGCTCCTTTGTCGCTCAGTGGAGACACTTATTTAGTGGTTAATCCTCCCCTATCCCACATCTGTATCCCAATTTAGGTTTTTTGTCTTATAGTAAGAGTTCAGGCTTGGTTTGCAGTAAAACCCATACAATTCTCCTCCAGCATCACATTTCAAATGAATTTATTCCTTTCTGGCCAGCTTTCTTCACTGCCCAAATTTCATAGACATAGTAAAAATTAAAAATATGATGGCACAGACACTCCTGACCTTAGTATTTCATTGTATTCCTCAGTTAACAAAGTTCCTTCCCACAAACACTTTATAAGTGGGTTGTCAAAGGATTTCATGGCTGGAATTACTAGGTTGCTGTGAGTTTTCCAGACTGTATGGCCATGTTCCAGAAGCATTCTCCCAGAGCGGCTTGCCTAGAGCAGTGCTGTCCAACTTCTGCCGACCCAAGGGCCGGACTTTCTGGGGGCCGATCACCTGGGGGCCGAGTGGCCACGCCCCAGGCCACGCGGCTCCGCCCCCTCTCCCAAAGCATCACAATAGCCTTGGAAGCGGGCTGTTGTGACACTTTGGGGGAGAGGGCGAAGCCGCGAGGAAGCTTCCGCGGCTCCGCCCCCTCGCCCGCAGGCCTGGATGGCTCGCGGGGGAAGCGAGCGCCCGGTTCTCGCTTCCCCTGCGAGCCATCCAGGCTTGCGGGGGTTCGCCCGGCTCGCGTCCCTCTGACCTGGTCAGAGGGACGCGAGAGCCGGGCGAAATCTCCCTCCCGCAGGCCTCCCTGGAAGGCCTGCCCCTCGCTCCCCTCCCGCCCTTCCCGGTGCCGCTGGTGTCCCAATCGCCGTGGCGCCGGGAAGGAGGAGGAGGGAGGATTCCTCCTCCTTCCCCGGCGCCACGGCGATCGGGACACCAGCGGCGCCGGGAAGGAGGAGGAGGAAGGGAGGATTCCTCCCCTCCCTCCCCCCCGCCTCTGCGAACCGGATCGCAGTGGCGGGGCGGAGGGAGGGACGGAGGGGGCAAGGCAGGGAGAATGGAGGGAGCTGGCTCCCTTCATTCTCCCTGCCCCGCCTCCCCCCCCCTCCCGCCTGTCGCGATCTCGCAGCGGTGGCGCGGAGAGAGGGACGGAGGGCGGTGCAGGGAGGAGGAGCTAGCTCCTCCCTTCCTCCTCCCTGCCCCGCCATTAAAAATGGCGGCCGGGGGCATAGTGGGGGCCACGTCCAACAGGCTGGGGGCCGTGTACGGCCCCCGGGCCGCCAGTTGGACAGCCCTGGCCTAGAGCATTCCTCCAACCCCCATTCGGCGATTGATTTCTTTGGTCCTCCGCAGCAGCTTCATGTGAACTCCGTTCCTCAATGCCTTCCCGCGGAGCCTGGGAGCGTTGTAGGGTTTAATTTGCACACCGCTTTCTTGCCCGTATTGTTTGGGGATTGCTCCAGCATTGTTCTTATCTGAAAAGCCGAAATCTGCGAGCCAGATGCAATCATCAAAAGAGCCACACCTGGCTCGCGAGCCATAGGTTCCCAAGCCCTGCTCTAGGTGATCTGAATGTAACTGTATGTACTTGACACAACAGGCAAGGTAAATAGCTGCTTCCAGAATCACACACTGAGCATGCGTGAAGAGCAAAACAGAAAGAAAAGGGGAAAGCAGATGAGCCTGCCTCGCCAGTGACCCTATTACAACAAGCAAATGGAGTCAGCACAAATCAAAATATATACACTATAATCCGAAATAACATAGGAACTGAGCTTCAAAATTCATACTTATAGGAATATATAATATAAACATCAAGCTCGGACCAAATACGCATACCATACCCTACTCCAGAGAACGCAGTGTCCCAATAGTCCAATGTCCGAAATAGGTGAGTAGATGTCGCACACCAGCGTAGAAACCTGAGCCCTTAGAATCCAAACACACAACTTCAGCTGGAGAAAATAGTCTTTTATTGAAGAAAAACAGCAAGCAATAAAGCAATAGAAAATATATCAAAGCAATGAGAGTTCAATCAATCATCCAAGGAAATGTTCCAAATGTCATTGGCTGAGTAAAGCTACAAAGTTCCTTATAAATCCAAGCAGGCTAGTTTTCAGTAATGGATAAGTCCCAAAAGATGTCCAAGGCAAAACAGAGTAAATAATCCACACTCTCAGATAATCTGGGATGACAGGAAGCCGATGGCGTGATCCATTCACGAGTATTCTGGCCACTGAAATCCGTTTCGCTCACCACGGAGCTTTATCAAGGCTTCATTATGATATATATATAATGTCCTTTCACGTTTGGATCTATCAGTAACATAACCTTACCAATGGGAGTAAGGTGACCTAAAAGGCAAGAATACTCGTGAATGGATCATGCCGTCGGCTTCCTGTCATCCCGGATTATCTGAGAGTGTGGATTATTTACTCTTCGTTGTCCTATTTACTCTGTGGATTTATTCTGACTGATTATGCCTTTTGATGAAACTGAGTCTCGGATAATGGGACCGTTCTACGCTCTTGGGATATAATTCGTCTTATTATTGCCACTTTACATTCTTTAGATTGAACTTGGAATTTACTCTACTCACCTATTTCAGACATTGGACTACACTGCGTTCCCTGGAGTAGGGTACAGTATGCGTATTCAGTCCGAACTTGATGTTTATATTATATATTCCTATAAGTATGAATTTTGAAGCTCAGTTCCTATGTTATTTTGGATTATAGTGCATATATTTTGATTTGTGCTGACTCCATTTGCTTGTTGCAGTTTGTCAGACCCTTGCTCTGTCGTTAGAAATCGCCAGTGACCCTAGCATGTTGAAAAAACATGACTGTATAGGTCCCACCATCAAAATGGACATCATAAAAACATAGAGCCTGCTCAAACTTTGGACTTGAAAACCATATCTAGTTTGTTCACAGCAGTCTTTTCAAGTTTTAAACCTCTTCTTAATTTTAGATATCCCCCCCCGGCCAAATAATGAAGTGTGTAATTTTAAAAACATGCCGATTACCATAACTGAATCCCGCTGTGGTTGGTTTTGTCTTTGGGGTGACTGGATATCGTAGTCTTGTCACAAGACCTGACGTTCATAGAAAAACGATATTGACAATAGTCAGCACCAGAAATTAAGAAATTAAGAAGGGCAGTCAAATATTTCTGTTGCTTAGAACCACCATATTTCTTCCATTCTAAGGCTCCTTCTACAGTACAATATAATTCAGATTATCAAATCAGATAATCCATGTTAACTCCTTTGAACTGGATTATACGAGTCTATTATATAATCTAGTTCAAAGTAGATAATCTGGATTTTATATGGCAGTGTAGATGGGGCCTAAAATGCCATTGATGGTGAGAGGAACACTAATTTCAATACCACCAACAAAAAGAAAGTTTTATTGATTATATCAAATAGATATACCGTATTTTCGCACCATCAGACGCAGTTTTTTTCCTCCCAAAGTGGGATGAAAAATCAGCTGCGTCTTATGGAGCGAAGACGCAGGCCGGGGAGGCGCTGGAGCAGAGGGAAGGCGGCGATATACTTACCCTGTCGCTGCCTCTCCTCTTCTGTGGTCCGTTGCGGCGGCGGAGGGACGCTGGTGCACGCCCCTCTGACTCCTTTCCTTTCCCACCCACCATGTCTTCGCTCGAGCAAAGGTGGGAGGGAAAGGAAAGGAGCCAGGGAGGAGTCAGCCAGCGCGCGTCAGAGCTGACGCGACCCTGGTGCACTCCTCTGACTCCTTTTCTTTTTCTCCCACCTTCCTTCGCTCGAGGAAAGGTGGGAGAAAGAAAGGAGCCAGGGAGGAGTCAGCCAGCGCCGCGTCAGAGCTGACGCGACCCTGGTGCACTCCCCTCTGACTCCTTTCCTTTCCTCCCACCTTTCCTTTGCTCGAGGAAAGGTGGGAGGGAAAGGAAAGGAGCCAGGGAGGAGTCAGCCAGACGCACCTGCTGATAAGATTTACCTAGATTTTAGAGGGGAGCGAAAATATTTTTTTCTATTTTCCTCCTCTAAAATCTAGGTGCGTCTTATCAGCAGGTGCGTCTTATGGTGCGAAAAATACGGTAGATAGATAGATAGATGATAGATAGATATAGATATATTGAAAGCACATTCAATTTTAAGATGCACCCCATTTTTAGAGGGGAAAATGTGTCATAGAATGGAGGAAGTACAATAATGATCCAGTTGTATGACTGAGCATATTTTATACTATTGAAAATACTTTTAAACACACTCAGAGCTGTCTATTTCTATCAAGGATGTGAAACATCAGAAATTGTAACTCGGTGTATTAGATATGCCCTATAATGTGCATATCCTTCTCCTATGTTATTAATCTAATTCTCTAAGCATCACTTTAAGATGATAAGGAACTCAAGACCCACATACCTGCAGCGTTGTGTTTGTGATAATCAATTAATTCAGGAATGGAGCTAAACAGGTGTTTTTCTGCCAGGTAGTACTGGTTTTGCGGTGTTTCCTTTATATGATAGTGTCTTATTCCAGATAACCCTTCCCTTTAAAAAAAAAGACAATAAAACAATTATAATACTGTACAGTATTTTTCTCACTTAAGTTGAAGATAGCTTAAGTATCTTAGCCACAAAATATTTATATTTTATTATTTTTATATCCCACCTTGCCTCTATAATGGTACTCAAGGTGGCTAATGACATCTTTAAAGATAATATAAAAATTTGGAGATGGTACATGATAACAATAACACATTTTATTTATATTCTGCTCTATTTCCTCAAGGGGACTCAGAGTAGATTACAGTATACACATCTAGCTATATAAAAATGCTCGCTCCGTAATGAGTACCTTAAAAACAAAGAAACCACTGAAGGAAATCACACCAAATTTGGCCACACAACGCCAAACAGTCCTAGGTGTGACTAACACTCTGAAAAATTTAAAAAAGCAAAGACAATCACTTACAAATCCCAAAACAGTTGGGAGACTACATTTCTCAGCTTGCCCCACGCCCAAGGCAGCCGGCGCATGCGCGGTGGTGCCAGGCTGGCTCCTGCTAGCGCATCGCTGCCACCGCTGCCTAAGAAAGAGGGAGGGAAGGAGAAAAGGAGAAAAGGAGGAAGAGGAGGCTTGGAAGCGAAGGAGGAGAAAGTAAACAGAGGAAGCTGGGGAGGGAATGGAAGCACACCCCCTCCCCGCTCCAGCCCCACCCCCTACTCCAACCTCATCCCTGCCCCGTCCCCACCCCATTCCTCACTCTGGCCCCAACCCCTCTCCCTCGCCGCACTCCCCCCTCCTTCCCTCTTACGTTCATTCCTTCCTTCTTTCCCTTTGGCAAGGGAGGGGTGTGTGGTGGAGGGGGGGAGGAATGAAAGAGGGAAAGGGGGGAAGGAAGGAAAGTTAGAAGGAGAGAGGGAAAGAAGGAAGGGGGAAGGAAGGAAGGAAAGAGGTACCAAAGGAAGGAAGAAGAGAAAGTAGAAAGGAAAAGAAAGTCAGGAAAGAAGTAAAGAAGGAAGGAAGGAGAAAAAGAAATAAAAAGCGAAAGAAGGAAGGAAACAGGGTGGGAAGACAGGAGACAAGAGAAGAAGTGGAGAAAGGGGGAGGGAAGGAAAGATGAAACCAAAAAGTGAAAGAAGGAATAGAAGACAGAGGTAGAGAAGGAAGAAAGGAGAGAAGGGGAAGGGGAAGAAAAAGGGGGAGGAATAGGTAGGTACCCTTCTTTCATAATAGTCCAGATATCTACAGTACCTCTACTTCGAAAATTCTTACTATATGCCACAGCAACGCGTGGCAGGGCACAGCTAGTACCAGTATATAAACATTCAATGCCTATTATACAATGAACAATGACATACAATGCATAAACAAGGGCAAAGGTTTCCATTTCCATTTCTGGCATCTGAAGGCGATGCTCAGCTCTGGCCATGGGGAGGCACTCTTGTTCCATTTTCTATGCTGTCTGAACACCCTCCTAGTTGTATTTAGCTGGCATGGCTGCATGGGTGCCTTTTGCCTTACTGATCTACTCACATTACATGTTTTCAAACTGCTAGGTTGGCAGGAACTAAGGCTAACATAGGGGAGCTCACCCCAACTTGCAACATTGAACTGCCGACGTTCTGGTCAGTAAGTTTTCTGCAGCTAGTGATTTAACTCACGGTGCTACCATGGCCCCGTGGTACATGACTCCAATAATGTTATTATAACAGAAACAATCTACAAAATGTTTGGAGATGCAATAAGGGAACTGAGACTTATATACATTTATTTAATTTTATTTAATTTAATTTTAAAAAAAATTGAAAAAAAATATTGAAAATAATGACATACAAATGATTAATTACAAAAAACATTCCAAATATAGCACTTCTATTAAATTTTCAAGATATAAGATTGAAATGGCAAAATAAAGAATTAATATTTTTGTTACTCCTCTAAGATTAGTAATAGCCAAAAAAATTAAAATAAAATTATGAATACAAAATTGATGATTGGTACAAAGAGGTTGGTACTGCAATAAAGGATTGGTACTGCAATAAAAAATAAACTGACTTGTGAAATAAAATGCAAAAAAAACGATTAACAAAAAGAAATGACTTTGAGGCAAATTCTTAGAATATATATATATATATATATATATATATATATTTGTCAAAGAAAAAGGAATAAACCCAGATTAATAATATATTTTCATTTTAAGAATTATAAATATTAAGGATGAATAAATATCCCATGGACAATAAAAATTAAATGTATAAACTATATAATAAAAAATACAAATCCTCCAAGAAATGTAAAATTTACAAGTTATTTGAAAGACATTTATGGTAAGCAATTTATACAGTTAAAAAACATTCAAATTCATAAAAAGACTACATATCCTGAATGAATTTGAGAAGAAGATGGACCAATTTATTTTAACAGTAATTTTAAAAAATCAATCCCTAAATATTGCTTTCTTTAAATTAGTTGATTGGATCATGGAAGTACATATTTATTTATTTATTTATTTATTTATATAAGGGGACTCAGGGCGGATTACAATGTATACATTACATTTAGACACACAAACACACAAGACAGACAGAGGCAATTTAACATCTGGCCACCAGGGGGAGCTGTTGCACTCCTTCATTCCTACATATCTCGTTTCACTATCCCAGAAAGATTTTGGTAATCAAACACAAGTTATTTCTTTTAAAATGCAAATGTTTATGTATCTCAAGGAACCAAAAAGAGAATATTTATTTACAACATTTCTACCCCGCCCTTCTCAACCCCCGAGGAGGGGGGGGCTCCATAACTTACCCTCCAAATTTTGCATAAAGCGATACTGTATAGTAACCCGGCTGACTGGAGTCCCTCACCATAAAACCACCTTCTTTATCCTAAAACCCATGGAGAAAAAAAACTTTTTTTTACCAAACTACTTCATTATTTTTACAATTTGGTATCACTCAAGTTTACTCAGGAACATATGAAATTATTTTGAACAGTTCTGTTATGTAGTGCAGTTAGAGCAGGGCTGCCCAGGAAGTCGATCGCGATCGACCAGTCGATCCCGGGACCGAAGGAGGTCGATCCCAGCCAGATGGGTTGCTTCACAGAGGGGGCGGAGCCAGGCCGCACCAAGCCCCGCCCCCTCCCCCGGCTTCAGCTCTACCAGCAGCTTCTCCAGGCTTGAGGATGGCAGTGTCAAGCGAGCCTTGTTCTAGCTATGCCACCACTGGCTTGGCATTGCCTTCCTCAAGCCTGGAGAAGCTGCTGGTAGAGCTGAAGCCAGAGGGGGAGGAGCCAGGCTGCACCAAGCCCCGCCCCCGCCCCTCCCCTCTCCAGCCTAGAGGAGGTAGGTAGATCTTTCTGACTTGGTTTTATTATAAGTAGCTCGCATGCTGAAAAAGTATGGGCACCCCTGATTTAGAGAGAGTTGTTACTACGTGCTTCTAACTCAGTTCTGATTTGTGGTGATCTTATCAGAGGGTTTTCTTGTCATTGCCCTCCTCTGAGATAGTATAATTTACCCAACATCAACCTGCAGGAATTTGAACCCTAATGACTCAGGCCTCTTCTACATTGCCATATAAAATCCAGATTATCTGCTTTGAACTGGATTATATGGCAATGTAGACTCATATAATCCAGTTCAAAGCAGATAATGTGGATTATCTGCTTATCTGATTATCACCAGAGACTTGAGATCGTCGTCGGAGGCCCTTCTTTCGATCCTGCCTGCTTCTCAAGCACGTCTGGCAGGGGGACGAGAGATAGGGTGGCCCCTCGGCTGTGGAATTCGCTCCCCAGAGATATCAGGCAAGCCCCCTCCCTACTGACCTTTCGGGAAAAAAACCCTGAAAACATAGCTTTTTGAGCAAGCCTTTGGAACCGCAGTATAATTTAGACAAACTTGAATTCGGAAAATGGCCTAGGAACAGCTATGACAATGGAACGGATGAGGACTGAACGTGAAGACATAGTTTAAAATTGTCTTATGGCTCATTGTTTTTATGCGTTTAAATGTTTTAAGATGTTTTTATTTGCTAATATACGTATTTTATATATGGCATCGAATTGTGCCAACTTGTTCGCTGCCCTGAGTCACCTTCAGGCTGATATGGGTGGGGTATAAATAGCGTAAATAAATAAATAATTAAATAAATAAAATGATAATCTGGATTATATGGCAGTGTAGAATGGACTCCAGAGTCCTACATTCCTTTAACACAATATTTTACCCCAAGTGACTCCTGGATTCTGAGGTTTGTAATTTCCTGGGGACCAAAAAACTCTCCAGTTTAGAATTCTAAGTGTCCCTCCCTAAACTGCCGATCAGAGGATTTCATAGGCTGTTCCCATGGCTATTAAAGTGTATTATAGTGCTATAACAGTGTAGTGCAATAAGGAAACAGTACAATAATACAAAGGCTCACCTCATTTCTGAGGAGCTGTTCAGCTTTGCTTCTGTTCAGATTTCTACAATACCACCTACAGAGGAAAAATACATATTAAAAAGCATTACGAGTATGTTGAGCTTTTGCTCTCGGATGCTACCATTTTTGCAAACCCCTCTAAGGGCCACGTCACACTAGAGAATGAATCCACTTTAAATCCGGTTTCTGCCTCCTGCAGAATTCTGGGGTTTGTAGTTTATTTATTTATTTATTTTATTTATTATTCGGGTTTCTATGCCGCCGACTCCCTGAGGCTCGCGGCAGCTTACAGTAGCCGAAGGCACAATAAAATACAGGCAATAAGCAGTTAAAAACAATTAAAAACAACAGCAGTACAGTAATTAATAACACAGTTAAAACAATGAACAGCACATCATCCTCAGAAGAACGAATAGATGGCGGGGCATGGGCAGGACTTACTCACCAAAGGCCTGCTTAAACAGGTATGTTTTACAGGCCCGTCTAAACGGGAGCAAGTCCTTCATAGCCCGAGTTCCGGCCGGAAGGGCGTTCCACAGCGTAGGTGCTATGACAGAGAACGCCCTCCGGCGGGTAGCAGTCAGCCTTGCGAGTTTAGCTGAAGGTATCTCCAGGAGATTGGAGTCCTCAGACCGAAGTGATCTCGGAGGGCAATATGGGGTGAGACGGTCCCTCAAATACGCTGGCCCCAGGCCGTGTAAGGCCTTAAAGGTGAGGACCAACACTTTGAAGGTGATCCGGTGCTCAATTGGCAGCCAGTGCAGATCCTGCAAAACAGGTGTTATGTGGGCACCAGCTGGCGTGCCAGACAGGAGCCGGGCGGCAGTGTTCTGCACTAGCCCGAGCTTCCGGGTCACCGACAGAGGAAGGCCAACGTAGAGCGCGTTGCAGTAATCCAGCCTTGAGATGACTGTGGCTTGGATCACCGTGGCCAGATCGTTCCGGGAGAGATAGGGGGCCAGCCTCCTTGCCTGTCGCAGGTGAAAAAGCGATCTTGCTGACCGCAGAGACCTGGGCCTCCATGGTCAGCTGGGAGTCCAAATGGACCCCAGGCTCTTTACGGAAGGCGATGGGCATAACACCGCACCGTCCAGGCTTGGAAGCTGGACATTAACATCACCCGGGCGACCCAGCCACAAGATCTCCGTCTTCGCCGGATTCACCCTCAACCTACTGGCTCGCAGCCATCCAGTAACGGCTTCGAGGCAGTGTTGGAAATTATCGGGGACAGAACCCGGCCTGCCCTCCATCCTCAGAATGAGCTGGGTGTCGTCAGCGTACTGGTGACACTCCAGCCCATAACTCCGCACCTGCTGTGCAAGCGGCTGCATGTAGATGTTAAATAACAGAGGGGAGAGAATGGCCCCGGGGGGACCCCACAGAGTAGTGGGAGCCTCGGAGACCACCTCGCCTCCTCACACGCTGAGACCGCTGGTGGAGGAAGGAGGTCAGCCATTTAAGGGCTGTCCCCTCACTCCAGCCACGGCCAGGCGGTGGATCAATAGATTGTGGTCGACCGTGTCAAACGCTGCCGTGAGGTCCAATAACACGAGCAGCTCAGACCCGCCTTGGTCGAGCTGGCAGCGGAGTTGGTCTGTGATGGAGACCAGAACCGTCTCCGTCCCGTGCCCCGAACGGAAGCCGGACTGGAAGGGGTCTAGCCATGTTGCATCGTCTAAGAAGGACTGCAACTGCTCCGTTACTGCCCTCTCAACTACCTTCCCCAGGTACGAAAGGTTCGACACTGGCCTGCTTAAACAGGTATGTTTAAACAGGTATGTTAGGGGGAGCCTTTAATAGCCTCACTAAACTATAAACCCCAGAATTCTGCAGGAGGCAGAAACTGGATTTAAAGTGGATTATTTCTCTGGTGTCAAAGCACAGCTGATCTCATAACCAATGGTAAAGAAAACCATGGGGATTTCTTTTCTATTATATCTTTTCACTTGGAGCTACTTTGTGCTCCTAATTCACTCATGGCTTAATCTATATATATAAAAAGGTAGCTGTCATAATTAGGCTGAAGTAAACAAAAGAACCAATGAACAGAATCACACCAAATTTGGCAACATAACATCTCACAACGCAAGGTGTGACCAACAATAATAAATAACTAAAAATAACTAAAAATAACTTACTAATCCTAAAAATCCACTGCGCAAGCGTACAGGGACCGGGGGTGGGGTGCGCACGCACACACAGGAAAGAGGGAAGGAAAAAGAAGGCCTGGCCCCACGGAGAGCATGGAGGCTTGGTGAGGCAAGCCCTGGCAGGCCCAAGGAGGGAGGCTCAGCACCTCACAGCAATTCCCACACAATAGACTACAACACAATAGACTACAACCATAGAGCTCCGAAACGTCCCTTGGAGCAGTGTTTCCCAACCAGTGTGCCGGGGCACACTAGTGTGCCGTGAGCGATCATCAAGTGTGCTGTGGGAAATTGGAACCTCCAGGAAGGGGGAGAGTCTAGTGTGTTGAAGTATAAAAACCCTAAGAAACCTACCTCGATAAAGGCACAAAATTACAAACACCCCACCCTCCCCACCCGTTGTCTACTTGGTCTCTCCCTCTCCATGCATTGGGAAGGCCCGCCTCTCTTTCCCCAAGTAGAGACTTCCTCTTACCTCCTGGGGGTTCTGTGTGGGAAGTTTGGCCCAGTTCTATCATTGGTGGGGTTCAGAATGCTCTTTGATTGTAGGGGAACTATAAATCCCAGAAACTACAACTCCTAAATGTCAAGGTCTATTTCCCCTGAACTCCATCTGCATTCATATTTGAGCATATTGAGTATTCATGCCAAGTTTGGTCCTGATCCAACATTGTTTCAGTCCACAGTGCTCTCTGGATATAGGTGCACTACAACTCCAAAACTCAAGGTCAATGCCCACCAAACTCTTATAGTATTTTCTCTTGGATATGGGAGTTCTGTGTGGGAAGTTTGTGTCTTTCCGCCATTCCTGCCAGGATATCTATGTTGTGTTCATCGAAACAGGCCCAGGTTTCACACTGAGTGTATAAATACATTTTAAAACATATGAACTATATGGATTACTGTGTTAGAGTGTCATTTTGTGTCATTTTGGTTGGTAATGTGCCCCAGGATTTTGCAAATGTAAAAAGTGTGCCGCGGCTCAAAAAAGGTTGGGAAACACTGCCTTGGAGAACCGTCAGCCCTCGAGTCAGGTCGCCGGACTGGTAAAGAGACACCCATCGAGAGCACAGGTCTCTAGGGTCAGAGATGATCTCCTTCTCCTTCCCAACCTTGTGATCCTACAAGGCCCCTTGGGAGCCCCACGGCTCCCCCCCTTCGATGGTCGACAACTGCCGCTATAGTGTGCATGGGGCCCTATGCTCCTTTCCTTATTTATGTGCTAACCCTGTACTGTTTTTTCCTGTAATGTCTGTTCTTGTATTGTTGCGGTGTTATGAATCAAACTGTAAACCGCTCCGAGCCTCCGGGGAGTGGCGGTATAAAAGTTTGAAACATAAATAAATAAATAAACTCCCAGAAGCCTCTGCTACCTTGGACAATGAGAAAGGAATCTGGGAATTGAAGTCCAAAACACTTAGTATTTCCCGCTGTAGCACACCAGTTCTCGTTTGTGCCTGGAGGGCAGGGGGCAGCACCGGGGGTCCCACTAGCATTGGAGCCAGTTGATTCGGAAGAGGATTTGGAGGGGCTAGAAGAAGGGGATTTTGAGATAGCTGGGCCTTCTTCCCCCACAGAAAGTCTGGCCTGGGATGACGGCTGGCCTGACCCATACGAACAGCAGGAAGGCCAGTCGGAATTCGAAAGCACTGATAGTGAAGATTACGAGCGGCGGGGGCGAGGCTCGCAAGAAAGAATGTGGGAAACAACCGAGGGAGAGGCCGGGAAGCAGATGGGGTGGTCGTCTCTCACGAAGATAGGGAACCAGGTGCTGGGAGGCAAGGTCGAACCTTTGATAGGAGACGGAGCATTGAGGCTAGCAGGAGGGGTTGGTTCCACAGCCTAGACAGACCGAGGGCTCGCAGCACAGATTGGAGGAGGAGAAGCCTAGAGCGTCGGGGGCCTCATCAAGGGGATTAAGTATAGGATCCGTGGGAAAGGATCCTCAGTACTTCGGCCACGTCTCACCTATGCAGATGTGTAGCGAAGCCAAGACCACGTAGCTAAGTTAGGGCTAGTGGCCTGCCAAGTAGAGTTTTACCTTGTAGCCTTGCTTTGTTCCTGATCCGCTAGTCAAGCGGAGCTTTGCCAAGTTTGCCAAGTATATCCATACTGCCAAGTTTGCCTTTTGGACTATACCTTTACTTTTGGATTACTTTGATATTTTTATGGACAATTACCTTTTCAACTGTTTTTATACTTCAATAAAGTAGTTAGCTGATTATCGTCTCTGTGTGTGTGATTACGGGGCCGGCTTGGTCTTGCATCGTGACACCCGCTCTGTCTCTTCTGTTCCCTCTGTTTGGCCTCCAAGGATGCATAGCGGATGGCTAAGTGATCGATGGCAACCAACTGTTATTGATCACTCCGCCTGCTATCGATGTGCTCTGTCCTCGGCGGGAACTGTCTGCAAGCTACAAGGGAGCCCAAGATGGTGCTGGCGGTGGGAGAAGTGGGCATAGAGCACAAGGGAAGAGAAATGAGGAAGATTCCCCGAGTGCCTAGGCTGCAGGCAGAAAGCAACAGGAGGGAGAAACAACAGGAGTAGGGTTCCCATATGTCCCTTATTCTAAGGGACGTCCCTTATTTTGGCCCTAAAATTTGTGTCCCTTATTATTATTATTATTATTATTATTATTGACATAATAATCATGAAGATGTACTGTCTTATATAATTTATTTTATTTTAATGTTTAGACAGCGCACTTTTAAAGTCAGCAAAGTCAAGTACTAAATACAGATGGAGAAAATTAGGTAGTTCTGATAATGTTTTTTTCGGCATGACAAAGCATGCAGAAACATACCATGTACTGTTAAGAGGGTGTAAGTCAGTTTCTTTTGTGAGTTTCAATCATTATCTTATTCTGTTAATAAAACTATTTCTACCTAATGTTTGAGTTTCAAGTTTTTAAGGAAGTGTCCCTTATTTTTGTGAAAAATCCCGTAAATGTCCCTTATTTCTTATATCAAAAAATGGCAACCCTAAACAAGAGGCACCTCTAAAGCCAAGACCTCCCTAACATGAAAGAAAGAAAGAAGATGGGAAGGAAGGACAGAAGAAGGCAGGGAGGAAAAGAGGGAAGGAATGAAAGAGAGAAAGAAGGAGGGAAAGAACAAAGAATGGAAGGAAAGAGGGAAGGAAGGAAGGAGAGAAGGAAGGAAGGAAGGAAGGAAGGAAGGAAGGAAGGAAGGAAGGAGGTACCAAAAGAAGGAAGGAAGAAAATAAAGGAGAAAGGAAAGAAAAAGGAGAGGACAGGTAGGAAAGAAGGAAAGAAGGAAAGAAGGGGAAAGGAAATAAAAAGTGAAAGAATGAAGGAAACACAGAGGGAAGGAAGGAGAGAAGGGAAGAAGGAGAAAAAGGGGGGAGGGAAGGAAGGAGGAAAGGAAGCAATGAAAGAAAGAGGTAGAGTAGGAAGACAGGAGAGAAAGGAGAAGGGGAAGAAAAAGGGAGGAAGGAATAGGTAGGTGCCTCTCTTTCATAATAGTCCAGATAGCTACCTCTGCTTCAAAAATTCTTACTATAGGCCACAGCAACGCGTGATAGGGCACAGCTAGTGTTTTATATTAGTCCTGGTAACACTCAGTCCTAGCTAGTTAATTTGTGAAGATTTTGGGAGATGGGGGAGCAGATAGGTACGTGAAGAATGATTTCAAATTCTCCAGCTTTCTGGGTGAATTTGGGAAGTTTTAGATGTGTACAAAGCACAGAGTATGGGTTACAATAGTCAAAAGAGCACACACAACAAGGTAGGTAACAAAGTATCAAAATAGTGGATATATTTAAGCAATACAAGATCAATTTCATGTGTTTGAAGACACACCACATATATAACATCAAGGCGCAAATTCCAGATAATGCACAGACATTGATGATGGGGTCGTCACAATCAAATAGAGGATATAGTATTAGGCAGTCCTAACAAACATAAATACGGACAAATGCTGAAGCCACAATGGGACTTCATAATAGATGTGACATAGGCCGACGGGCTGGCGATGCCAATATGCCCCAGAATATTGGCAAGTTTTAGATGTGCAGCTCAGGACAATTTCTTAAATACAAGAAAAGAACGACTTAAGAGCTCAATGTCATATATTTTTTCATAGAGTTTCCAAAACCTATAAGAATAGTTTGTTCTTGTGGATTACATGTGATTTTTTTAACTTACTCATACTGGTCTAGACTATTGGACTTCTTTCCTGTTACGTAGTTGCTTGGAATATATCCTTTGCTTCTAGAGATGATAAAAAAGTAACAATGAATACAGGAATCATAAAATAAAAATGTCTTGGCAGTTAAGGTTTTTTTTAGATAGTTTATAAAACTCTAAACTCAAATATTTAGCCTATATGGTACACACAAAATAATGTACAACCTTCAATAAATGTATTATCACTTGTGAGTATCATAATGTACTGCCATGTTAAGCATTTCTCATAACACGGTGTAACACGATTTTGTTCCTGGGTTAAAATGTCCTTTCCTAATTGGTTCTATCATAAAAACATGGAGAAAGTTGATTAAACTGCAAAAACTTTTTTGTGGGACATCCTTCAGTACATTTTGCTATTGTTTTTCCGTGAATATCTCATAGCCTCTCAGCCATAATTTGTGGCAGTCACAAAGGCAACATTTCTGGAGTATAACAACTACTTTCAAAGTAAGTAAAGGTAAAGGTGTTCCCCTGATATTAAGTCCAGTCATGTCCGACTCTTAGGGGTGATACTCATCTCCATTTCTAAGCCAAAGAGTTGTGTGGTGAAGTCATATTTCTTTATTACAGGTTTTAAATATGGTTGATATTTATATACTGTATATGTATATATGTTGAAGGGGTAAAAACTTAGCAAACCCTAAAGGGTTAACAGAGATATTAGTGTGCAGAACCTCCAAGGGGTTTCCGTTACCGTGGAAACAGGAGGCGGAGCCTGCAACAGGCCTTAGAATCTTCGAATTCAAACGTTAGCAGTTGGCAGTTGGTATTGAATATTGAAGGAGAGAGGGTGTGTGGAGAGTTAGAGAGAGTCCGTTTTAGCCAGCTGTCAGCCGGTTTTAAAAAAGACTCTGACTCTACTCTGTGAGAGGGTAGAAGATAAGCTGTGTTTTTTTTAAAAAAAAATATTTGTAATTTTCCAGAAAATAGTAAGGGTGTACATACAAACAAGCTGTATAAGCTGTGTTTTAACTGCTAGGAAAGCAGTTGGGTTTAAAGGACAAGCAGTTAGTGTAAAGACTGCTGAGCTATTGGTTCTGGGAATATATATAGCTATATAGTATCAAGTTGCATCTCCATAGTTAGTGTATTGTAACCTTAAGATACGTGCCTCTAAGAAGGTACTGTAACCACCTAAGCTTTGAACTCTGGAACCTCCACGCTTAAACATTGTTCGAATAAATTTTGCAGTCCTTTGACAAGGATATCTCCCCGCATAGTTTCTTCACACACAAGCCTCGAAAACAACTTCTTCCTAGTGGGTAGCCAAGTACAGTATAGTGAATGGTGGCAGCAAAAGTTAACAAATTGTGTCAGTGGGAGTTTGGATTAGAGGGATACCCTGCCCTGACACAATAATCGGAAGGTCAGTGGGAAAGCTGGCCTGTGTGAATACTTATTACATTATATGGTGGCAGCAAGTGGAAATAAAAGAAGTCTTTATATAAATCGGTGGTAAGGGTGGAATAAGAAAACTACCCGGCCACAATTGAAAGTGAAATATAGAGAGTCCTTACAAGTTGGTGTTTTCCATAGACACCCCCAAGGTCATGTGGGGTGTCTGCATGGAGCCCCGTTACCTTCCCACCAGAGCGGTACCTATTGATTTACTCACATTTGCATGTTTTCGAACTGCTAGGTTGGCAGAAGCTGGGGCTAACAGCAGGAGCTCACGCCATATAATTAAACAGGAAGTAACACTTTCAAACCAGGAACAGAAAAAATAAAATAGTATTATATAGTGTATCATTTTGTTGTAGTTGAGCCTGAATCTGAGGCTGAGAGAGAGGAGATTGGGGCTAGGAGTGCAAAACTTTCTCATTAGTCAGAATCTGACGAGGAGCAAGAGAGGAAGAGGATAAGGCAAATACTTAATGAGTCCTCTGATGATGATACATTCTTGGGATTTTCAAGGGATGATGGGTGTGATGACGGGGCCCACACACTCGGCCGGTCACACCCTCGACCTGGTCTTCAGCGCAGGGGTTCAAGTGGACCTAGCCTCCGTAATAGAGGTTCCATGGTCGGACCACTGTGCTCTAAGGACAGCAACCGCCTCCCCCATGCAAGGGCGCCGAACGGATTATGGTTCGCCCGAAGAGACTTATGGAACCTGAAAGGTTCCTGAATGCTGTAAGGGATCTGGAGTCTATCAGCGTCTCTCAGTCGATGAGCAGGTCCAATCCTTGAACACCTCATTAGCCAGCTCTCGACGAGATTGCCCTAGGCGCCTCTCTCCGGCCCCGCAAGCATCGATCCCCGTGGTACACAGAAAATCTTAGGTCGATGAAGCGGGAGAGGAGACGGCTAGAGCGCGTGTGGAGGAAACTCCGTGACGGGGCCTCAGTATCAGCTTATAAGCTATTTAAAGATGCTTATGAGCGTGCTGTCAAGGCGACCAAAAATGTGTTCTTTTCCGCCTCGATAGCGTCTGCTAACTCACGCCCGGCTCAACAAAAATAATAACACGAGCAGCTTGACCCCTTCCAGTCCGGCTTCCGCTCGGGGCATGGGACGGAGATGGTCCTGGTCTCCATCGCAGACCAACTCCGCTGCCAGCTCGACCAAGGCGGGTCTGCGCTGCTCGTGTTATTGGACCTCACGGCAGCGTTTGACACGGTCGACCACAATCTTTTGACCCACTGCCTGGCCATGGCTGGAGTGAGGGGGACAGCCTTAAAATGGCTGACCTCCTTCCTTCGCCAGCGGTCTCAGCGTGTGAGGAGGGGCGATGTGGTCTCTGAGGCCTCCCCATTAGCTTGTGGAGTGCCGCAGGGGGCCATTCTTTCCCCTCTGTTATTCAACATCTACATGCAGCCGCTTGCACAGCTGGTGCGGAGTTATGGGCTTGAGTGCCACCAGTATGCGGATGACACTCAGCTCATTCTGAGATGGAGGGCAGGCCTGATCTGTCCCGATAATTTCCAACACTGCCTCGAAGCCGTTACTGGATGGCTGCGAGCCAGTAGGTTGAGGGTGAATCCGAAGACGGAGATCTTGTGGCTGGGCCGCCCGGGTGGTGGGGATGTCCAGCTTCCGACCCTGGACGGTGTGGTGCTATGCCCATCGACTTCCGTAAAGAGCCTGGGGGTCCACCTGGACTCCCAGCTGACTATGGAGACCCAGGTCTCTACGGCCAGCAAGCTTGCGTTTTACCATCTCAGACAGGCAAGGAGGCTGGCCTCCTACCTATCCCGGAACGACCTGGCCACGGTGATCCAAGCCACGGTCATCTCGAGACTGGATTACTGTAATGCGCTTTACGTTGGCCTTCCCCTGTCGGTGACCCGGAAGCTCAAGCTGGTGCAGAACACTGCCGCCCGGCTCCTGTCTGGCATGCCAGCTGGCTGCCACATAACACCTGTTTTGCAGGATCTGCACTGGCTGCCAATCGAGCACCGGATCACCTTCAAGTTGCTGGTTCTTACCTTTAAGGCCTTACACGGCCTGGGGCCAGCGTACCTGAGGGACCGTCTCTCCCCATATTGCCCCTCGAGATCACTCCGCTCCGAGGATACCAATCTCCTTGCTGTCCCCTCTGTAAAGGCTGCTAAGCTTACCTCCACCCGCCGAAGGGCATTCTCGGTAATTGCACCAAGCGCTTTGGAATGCCCTTCCGGCAGACATGCATGCCATCCATGACCTGCTCTCCTTCAGGCGGGCGTGCAAGACCCACTTGTTCCAGCTCGCCTTTCAAGTGTAGGTCCATGTGTTCGCACCCCCCTGTTAGAGCCCTACTCCGGGTTGTTGTTTTTAATCTGCTGTTTTCCACTGTGATATTTTATTGATATTTTATTGATATTTTATGACGTTTTATGCTTGTTTTTATTGTGTCACTGATTTGCTATGTTTTCCTTCTTGTGTTGTGAGCCGCCCCGAGCCCGGCGGGAGTGGCGGCATAGAAACTGAATGAAATAAATAAAATAAATGATGGGGAGCAGTCCATGGGAGATGGAGATGACAATGTACCTAGTGATTTGGACTGGACTAAAGTACAGCAGATTCGGGACGTGTGTGAAGAGCCTACTAGTAGTGATTGATTTGTGTGGTTTGCTGGGGATGAGAATTGAAGTACTGAAGATCAGGATTCATGTTGGGGTAATCTAAGTCGTCGCAGAAGAAGGATGGCCTGGCATGAAAGGCAAAGGGCTGCACGTGAAGGAGTGGTGGTGGCTAAAGGAGTGTTGATGGGGCGTTGCAAAATTTGTGTCCCGTTTTTTCAGGCCTTGTCCCTTATTATTGACTAACAGGACAGGACTGGATGGGGTTGACCAGAGGAAGGCGCATGCTGCGGTTTCCACGGCAATGCCTGCCCGAGATTCCAACTCGCAGGGCAGGCTGACAGTCGTGTCCCCGTTAGAAGGAAGAGGCGATACAGTACTTTTTCAAAGTACAGTAGACTCAATTAACCATTACCCAAGGGGAATGTTAGATCATGTTGGATAAAGATAGTTTCTGGTTGCTTGAGAGTTACTCTTAAAATAGGCCTAACTGTGTATCCCAATACTATACAATGCTGTGTATCCCATACTATACTATACCATTAACTATTGGCATAATAATAATGAAAATGTACTGTCTTATAAAATTTATTTTATTTTAATGTTTAGACAGTGCACTTTTGAAGTCAGCAAAGTCAAGTACTAAACGCAGATGGAGAAAATTAGGTAGTTCTAATAATGATTTTTCTGCATGACAAAACATGCAGAAACATACCATGTACTGTTAAGAGGGTGTAAGTCAGTTTCTTTTGTGAGTTTAAATCATTATCTTATTTTGTTAATAAAGCTATTTATACCTAACGTTTGAGTTTCAAGTTTTTAATGAGGTGCCCCTTATTTTTGTGAAAAATCCCATAAATGTTCCTTATTTCTTATATCAAAAAGTGGCAACCCTAGTTGGAAATAACGCTTCCTTGCAGCTGGCAAGGAGTCTTACTTGCTGCCCGTGCCCTGTGTTGTTGCATTGCTGATTGTTGGACCGTGAACCTTGGACTGACTTCTGGATTTTGGTATCGTATCTGGTGGGATCTGCATCTTGTTCCCTTTCATCGCTACACCGACTTAAATCCCTATGTGCTAGATTTCCTGGTTTGCTGTGCTGACTCCGGATCGTTTTTGGCTACTCCGTGACGCTGACTGCTCTTTCGGTTTGACCTGGGATTGCTTCTACACTTCTCCATTGCCTGCCCCTCTTGGATTGTTTTGTGTGTGTGTGTGTGGCAACTTGAGAAATTGGCCATCTGCAAATATGTTGCCCAGGGAATGCGCAGATGTTTTGATGTTTTACCAATCTTGTGGGAGGCTTCTCTCATGAACTCGCATGGGGAGCTGGAGCTGACAGAGGGAGCTCATCCGTGCTCTCCCTAGATTTGAACTTGTGACCTGTCAGTCTTCAGTCCTGCCGGCACAAGGGTTTAACCCATTGCGTCACCGGGGGCTCCAAGCCTTTGCTAATGTTTAAGATAGCGGTCAGACTGCTATCTTTAGCCTGGGATGGCTAAATTGATTGCATGGATTTTTAAATGAATGCCTATTACCATATGTTACTGATTTTGTTGCTCTTGCTAATCTTTATATATAAAATCTTGCGTATTATATTTGCGCTCGCAAAACTCGCAAAGTAGTCAGGCAATTGCCTCGACATTTCGACACAACGTTGCATTCCGATACACACGTGTTTTATAGTAAAATGAAATTATGACACAATGTTGCATTCGAATACACGCATGTATTTAGCGTATAACTAGCAGTCCGGGAATAGATGAAGTGGAATCTGTGATACTCAAAGCAACCACTCACAGCCTAGCTTTCATTTTACCACAGCAGTATAGGAAATGAAAACTGAGCTGGGTTTGGATGCTATTGGCATATTACTCATTCCAACCATTTTACTGAATTTTCTTGCTGATTTTCTGGTTTGAAATATGTTATGAGTTTTATATGCTATGTAGCATCATTGTGTGCTATTTGTAAGCCACCCAGAGTCCCTACAAGAGATGATGGCAGGATATAAATAAAAGTTTATCATTTATTATTCTTATGCATATATGTCTTTTCCCATTTTATTGCCAATTATCTTGAAATAACTCAGTATCTTGGATTTTCTGCAAACCAGGAAGTGTTTATCCCAGTACTAAAAAACTTACATAAAGATAATATTTCCTTACCCGTATTTGTCTCTCGCTTTCCACCAATGAATGTCGTTTTTTTCCATTACAGTATATTCTTGACCTCTTTGTAGCCTCAAGTCATGAGCTTCCGTCGGCTGAAAGTCATACATAGCTATTACTATTTCTTCCTCTTCTTCCTCTTCTTCTGGGGGAATTGGGGGCGGGGGTCTTCTCTGAAAGAAATTATTAGTAGTCACTTAAAAGTCCTAACAATTATATTAAATCACGAGGATTATTACAGATCATGAGGCTAATTTATAAAGCAGATTGTGGCTAAACCTGATTGAAATAGTGTTTTCCATCAAAAACACTAAATGGAAATCATCAAGACAACAGAAAAAATTAAAAGCAGTCTAATGCTCAAAGTGCTTCATTATGAGAAACAAAGACCTACAGTAAATCCAATTGGTAGCCCACAACTAAATAAAGGTAAAGGTTTCCCCTGACATTAAGTCTAGTTGTGTCACACCTCAAGGGCCTCAGGCATCACTTTTGCTTGAGCAAGACTTTAGCCAAGAAGGCAATAAGGTGCTGTCCAAGCCAGCTTGCTTTACTCTTAAACCTTGTCCTGGGCCTCCCTGCCTTTCCCGTGAGAAGCCAGGGATGAATGCATAACATAGGCAGCTCAAGGCCGTACCATCTAGCCTCCCTGATAGCGAGGCGCTCCAGAAGGAGCTGAGAGTTTGACTCCCTTGTGCCCAGATGGTAGCCGCTATGAGCTGTAAATTCCAGAGAGACTGAGGTAACATAACATATAGACAATTATCAATCATGCAGCTGTGACACTCGACGTACTGACACCAAAGCCAGGGAACCCTATATCTGCCCAGAGATCCCCAATGGGAGCATCTCGTACCAACGCCGCAGTAAGGAGACGCTAAGGGGAAGAGGCCTCATTGGGCCTCCCAGCCAAGCTTGTGCCAGCCAGCCTACACCGGGCTGACTTGATCCAGTGTTCTCCGGGCTGACTTGATCCAGGGCAGATATAGGGTTCCCTGGCTTTGGTGTCAGTACGTCGAGTGTCACAGCTGCATGATTGATAATGCCTTGTTCCTGCTCATCGTCGAGACCCTGTGATTGATCCTGAAAGACTTTGCTGCCTAAAGAACTCTGCTTTAAACCAACCCAGCCTCACTACACCGGCTGGGATTCCTTTGAAAGACTTTCCTTGCATCCGGCTTGTGTTCCTGTTTTCCTCCGCTTGTGATCCTGTTGCTGTGGATCACACTACCCTGCTACTCCTTGACTTTGGCTGCTATTTGGAGGCACCATAAGGATTGCCTCCAAACCATTTACTCCACTTATTAATCAATAAAGCTTGTTGTACCTCAGCTGCTGTGTGGTTTATCCAGGGAGGTCAGGTCCCAAGGCCCAAGGGGGCGACAAGTTGTGTGCGACTCTGTGGTTGGTGCTCATCTCCATTTCTAAGCCGAAGAGCAGGTGTTGTACGTAGACACCTCCATTTGGACAACATGAGTGCATGGAGCGCAGTTACCTTCCCGCCAAAGTAGTACCTATTGATCTGCTCACACTTGCATGTTTTCAAACTGCTAGGTTGGCAGAAGCTGGGGCTAGCAGCAAGAGCCCACCGCGCTCCCTGGATTCAAACTGCAGACCTTTTGGTCAGCAAGTTCAGCAGCTCAGTGGTTTAACACATTGCACCACCAGGGCCCCCCAACTAGAGCACTATAAATGAATTAATGGGAATGTATGGAAGTGCTAACTCTTCAAGTTCTCACTAACTTAGTGAATCTACTCCAGTTGGGACCAGAAACAGTCTTTGAAGTTATTTACTGTTAGAATGAGACCCCAGTACACAATATACTGCTCCATAACTTCCGTTAAAAGGAGCAGAAATAACTCCTTTAAGAAGTAATTGAACAAGTTTTATCATCTTAAACCAGGGCACACTGAGCTAGGTGTGAGGGGGTTTTTTTTGGTTTTTTAAAAATGACAAGTCTATCAAAGTTTTAGCAGATTTTAATGGTAATTACTAGGCCTGGTTGATCAAGAAAAAAATGGTTCAAAACTAGTTAAGGATGTAGGAGGTGCTGGTGATTCGATTCTCAAAATAATTTCCGAAATTTTACCAAAAAATGCTTTGAAATTTCGGAATCACTTTGTTAATTATATATTTATTTATTTAAAACTTTTGTACCCCGACCTTCTCACCTCTATCGAGGGACTCAGACCGGCATAACAGCAAAGATTCAATGCTATATAATTTAAAAACAACTAAAACAACATATTAAAATACATAAAAACCCAGCATAAAACCACATCACCATTAAAACAATTCCGCTCAGTCTGTAAACGTGGTCATACATTCAGATAATAGACAATCTCAGCCTATTCTGGGAAGGTTTGGTTCCATATCCAGGTCTTCACCTGCCTCCTAAAGGACAACAGAGAGGGGCAGATCTAGCATCACTTGGGAGAGAGTTCCATAGCCGAGGGGCAACCACAGAGAAGGCCCTGTCTCTCGTCCCTACCAGCCGCGCTTGCGAAGCTGGCGGAACCGAGAGCAGGGCCTCTCCGGAGGATCTTAATATTCTAGATAGTTTGTAGGGGAGAATCCGTTCGAACAGGTAAACTGGGCCAGAATCGTATAGGGTTTTTTAGGTTAAAACCAGCACTTTGAATTGTGCTCGGAAGCTAATTGGCAGCCAGTGGAGCTGGCGCAGCAAGGGAGTTGTATGCTCCCTGTACCCCGCTCCTGTTAGTAACCTGGCTGCCGAACGTTGGACTAATTGCAGCTTCCGAGCAGTCTTAATGGTGTTGGCAATGCGTGAAAAACCTGTCAGTCTGACGCGGGAGGGAAGAAGGCCCAGCGGGATCAATAGGCCCAGCGGGATCAATAGTGCCAGACCGCCCTTAAGTACTGCAATGTCGTAGACTGTGGTTTTAATGATGTTTTATCTTGTATTTTTATCTTGTATTCTATGCTGTATTTTAGATTGTTTTAGATTGTATTTTAGATTGTCTGTGTATACTGTATACTGTTTGCTTCCTGGCTGTGAGCCGCCCCGAGCCTGTTTGGGAGTGGCGGCATAGAAGCCGAATAAATGAATGAATGAAATCAACTTCCAAACTGGGTTAGCACGGCTCCTGCCCCAGGTCCTCTCCCTCAAGAAGGACCTGGGGCAGGAGCTGTATTAACCCCGTTTGAAAGCGGATTTCTTCCCTCCCGCACGGGCAGGACCTGTGGCAGGAGTCGTGTTAACCCAGTTTGACGTGGACTCCTTAACGCCAAAAGACTTAACACCTGATACTATAGAACAACACAGACGGGAATGCCTAGGAAGGGGAAACAATCGAGTTATGTTTCTTACACATTCAGAAAATGGCCAAGCATACAGTCTATTTTAAATGGCAATCCGAGGCAATTCTCTCACGGATCGAGACCTTACAGAGCTGGCACTGCTCGGTGAGCAGGCGCCACGGCAAAGAGGTAACGACGCCAGAAGGCCGTTTCGCGATACCACACTTCCTCAGGGCGCTGATAGCCAGCCTTGGAGGCGATTTGCAACAGCAATATGCATGTAGAAGCGCTAAAGCAACCTTCCGTTTGACCACGAGTCTAAAGTTGATGACAACAATTCCGGGAGGAGCGGCTAAAAGATCCCAGCGCCCTGAGGAAGCGTGGTATGCGAACGGCTCTGGCCTTCTCTGTCCAGGCGTCGTTACCGAGCTGCCAGCTTATCTAAGGTCCCGACGACCGGTCTCGATCCATTTGAGAGACATGCTATGCCTTTATGCCGAGGTCCTTCCACGTCCAAAGACGTGGAAGGACCACACACAGACGGGAAGGCCAGGGAAGGGAAACCCGCCGATTTCTTTCAGAAAATGGCTGCGGTGGCTTTGAAATGGCAAATTCACTTCCGGGTTGCTTACATCACTTCAAAACCACTTCAAAGGTGAATTTATTCCAATTTTAGAAGCATTCCGACAAACTTGACCAGGCCTAGTAATCACAATAGTATTTTGTTCAACGTGAATGCCATCACCTCCCTTTGTTCAGTGTTTGGATTTTTTTTCCTTACCTTACTTTTATCTGGCATTTGGACAGGCAATGACCTCATACCTAAAAGAACAATACACAACAGTTGTGTTTACATGTAGTTTTCTATGAGTTTAATAAACCCACAGGTTTATTAAATACATAATTTATTAATACATAATTGAGGCCGTTATTGTTTTAAGTCAAACGTAAAAAAAGTAAATTTGACAAGAATCTCCAGACAACTTGTAATGCTCAGCTTTCAAAAGTCTAGCTTCGAACCGCATTAAATGATCAGTGTAGTGAGGGTCTCAGACAGGGGCGGTCTAAGGTTATTTTATATGGTCCGCTAACATTACTTTGGCGCCCCCCCGTGGCTCCGCCCCCTCTCCCTTTGCCTCGGCCCCTGCCTGCCGATTTGCGTCGCGGGACGTGGTAACAGGCTTCTGCGCCTACAGGAGCTTCTGCGCATGCCCAGACGCTCCTTCAGGGCAGAAGCCAGCCTGTAAACACGTCACGTCAGCACTCCATCCGTATTCGGCACACAGGGGCGGAGGCAAGGGAGAGGTTAAGCCTCCTTTGCCTCCGCCCCGTGCGTGCCGAATACGGACGGTGTGCTGATGTGACGTGTTTACAGGCTTCTGCGCCTACAGGAGCTTCTGGGCATACGCAGTGGCTCCGGAGCTCAACTTCAGCTCCGGAGCCAATGAGCATGCGCGAAAAGCTCCGCACATGCCCAGAAGCTCCTGCAGGCCAGGCGCTGAAGCCGACACAGCAGTAGCGAGGTTTGCTAAGGCGGTGTGGCCGGCATGGCGGCGCCCTTCCCAGAAGATGGCGCCCTTCCCAGAAGTTGGCGCCCTACGCGGCCGCTTACTTTGCGTATACGTTGGACCACCCCTGGTCTCAGGTTCCTTCCAAACAGCTGTATAAAATCCACATTGGACTGGATTATATGGCACTGTGGACTCAGATAATCCTGTTCAAAGCAGATATTGTGGATTATCTGTCTTGATATTCTGGGTTATATGGCCATGTGGAAGAACCCTCAGTGGAGTTGTGAATCCAGATTTTGGCCTAAATACTAGGCATGAGAAAAAAGTTACGAAAATGAAATGATTCGTAAGAAATTCGTAAGAAATGCTACTTTTGAGTATTTCCGCACCTGGAACGCCAACCAGAAAGTGGACTTTCTTTATAGAACTTAGAGGGCCAGGATTTTCTTAAGTGTCGTTATTAGGTCGTAAGGGGGGGGGGGCACCCTCCTTCTCTCTCACCACCCTCCTGCCTCCCTTGCCAATAAGTATTATGGCAAGGCAAGCCCTAAACTCGCTCCTTCTTTCGGCTGGAAGCCTGGGAAAAATGTAAACAGAGAGGATTACTCAGAAGTAAATCTGCAAAGGAGGGCACTTTGGATGAAGGGCCCTCCTTTGTGGATTTACTTCTGAGGAAACCTCTCTGTTTACATTTTTTCCAGGCTTCCCTGCCTCTCCTGCCTGCCAGGATCTAAAGCATCAAAGAGTATTGGGGTGAGAAACCAGCCTAATGTATAATAGAATGAATGCTACTGTAAGTGCCTAATATTATAAGTAATCCAACTGGTCATATACCTACATTCCATGCACATGCAATAATACAGCAGTAATAACAATGGGTATAAGAAGAGGTAAAATTCAAAGTATTCTGACTGTGGTCCCTCCTCAAACTGCAAAAGGCTCTTCTCTATGAGCGGGAAAAGGCAAAACCCGGGCACAGCGTTTGCTGCCTGGGTGCACACACATACATATTATTGGGGGAATTGCTGCAGAATCCGGGCTCATAGAGAAGATTCTGCAGCAAATCCCCCCCCAAGAATATGTATGTGTGTGCACCCAGGCAGCAAATGCTGTGCCCGGGGTTTTGCTTTTTGCAGTTTGAGGAGGGACCAGTCAGAATACCGGTTTGAATTTTACCTCTTCTTATACCCATTGTTATTACTGCTGTATTATTTGCATGTGCATGGAATGTAGGTATATGACCAGTTGATTATTATAATATTAGGCACTTACAGTAGCATTCATTCTATTATACATTTGGTTTCTCACCCAATACTGCTTTGATGCTTTAGATCCTGGCAGGGCAGCAGGAGGAAGTGGACGGCTCTCCCTGCCCCTTCTGCCTGCCAGGATCTAAAGCCTTGAAGAGGCTTCATGAGGGGGCCAACTTCAGCCCTCCAGGTGTTTTGGACTTCAGCTCCCACCATTCCTCACAGCCTCAGGCCTCTTCCTTTTCCTCTCAGCCTGGGCAAACTTGGGCCCTCGCTCCCTCAGGATCGGGGTGAGAGAGAGGCAGCGGGAGCGAGGGGGCTCCTCCTCCTTTTTTTTGCTGCTTCCAAGAATAGAATACCCCCCCTCCCTCCCTCCTTCCCTCCCTCCTTCCTATTTGGAGAGTCCCATCTAGAATTCAGTGTGATTTATTCAAGTTTTGGCCTACAACTCCCAGAAATCCCAGCAAATTTACCAGCTGTTAGGATTTCTGGGAGTTGTAGGCCAAACTCATCTTGAATGCGCATGCGCTGACATACGAACTACCGGATTTCGTTTGTAATCAAGTTACATTTTAGAAATTTTTGGAAATTTTTTTGTCTTTCGTTTACTACTAAAAAAATCCCCCATTTGATTTTAGAATCGCCATTTTTGGGTTCGAAACCATGCCTACTAAATACTATAAGAGCTATCCAAGGTGCTTAATCTGTTATGAACCTAGGGTTCAGCACATCAAATGGCTTTTGTTGTTGTTGCTGGAAACCCATAATGGATTAATTGTCCTCCTGATCTGTATGCAACTTGTCAGCATAGTCTTTATTGTTATATTAGGATTGTAATTTTTTTCGGACAGGTTCTTCAGCTACATGGCAGTGAGACATGGCACAATTAGATCCATGCTGGGATAGTTGTAGCTGTTGAATTTAGCAAGCACAAGTCGTTGAGAAATCTGTATGCTAGTATAAGAACTTCCTACAACTGAAATCCTTCATATATTTGACACAAAGAAATTGAAACACTTTGACAGTGAAATGGACAAATTCACCCAATTCTGCTTGATAGTATATGGAAAAGAAGCACTTACCATTTTCAAAGAGGCTATATTTTTCACAACCAGGTGCTAATTTTTCTGTTTGTCTGCAACATTGATATATTCCATCTGTCCAGAATTTAGGATGGAACTTTACCATTATGTTATTATTATTTTTTATCTCTACCAAAAAAAAAAAAACAAGAACAGATTTCTGTAAAATACTAACATTTCGAAGAGTTAATTCTAAAATATTTAAAAATAAAGTATTCAGTGACAACACTAAAATACAAAAAAAACCCTGATGCAGACAGAATTACAAATTAACAAAAGTGATACCATTTGTGGAAAAATAATAATGTATTTTTAAAATTTCTAACTTCGAATGAATGTGTAGAATGAATGTTGGGGTCTCCTCACTCCTATGATTGAAAGCAAAGAAGATAAACACAGTGGGGAATGTTAAGCAGTCACAAATCTAGAAGTACGATCCAGCCTCTCACATAAATCCATTCTGATTTTATTGCAATGTAAGTATCATGGCTTCTTCCAACATATTTTGGTAACTGCTTGTTATTAAGGTGCTTAACGTTCTTTGTAATATATAGAGAAAGTGGACTGGGTGATTTGCACCCTCGCTTAATGAAAGATTTCTTCAATTTCTAAAGTTCTAGCACTTCAGATGACGAGATACTGAAAATCAACCACACATAGAACTCACATATTTGCTATGCTACAATTCCCTTGGTAACCTTGTCTGTAACTATGTAACTCTTATTTGGCTTCCTAAGCTGTATGTCTAAATCAGGGATCGGGAACCCATGGCTCGCGAGCCAGGTGTGGCTCTTTTGATGAATGCATCTGGCTTGCAGAATTCGGCTTTTCAGATAAGACCAATGCTGGAGCAATCCCCAAACAATACGGGCAAGAAAGCAATGAATAAATAAAACCCTACAACGCTCCCAGGCTCCGCGGGAAGGCATTAAGGAACGGAGTTCACATGAGACTGCCGCGGAGGACCGAAGCAATCAATCGCCAAATGGGGATCAGAGCTGCTTGCCTAGAGCAGTGTTTTTCCACCTTTTTGGAGCCACGGCACATTTTTTACATTTACAAAATCCTGGGGCACACCACCAACCAAAATGACACAAAATTACACTCTAACACAGTAATACATATAGTTAATATGTTTTTAAATGTAAACCTGGGCCTGTTTCGATAAACACAAAATATATATGACTTCCTTTCACATATTTATACATGGCTATCATGTCTTTTCTCAGCCTTCTCTTCTTCAGGCTAAACATGCCCAGCTCGTCAAGCCGCTCCACATAGAGCTTGTTCTCCAGACCTTTGTGAAATTTCACCCTGAGTGAAACTTGCTTCCAGTTAACTATGAATGTCATTATGCTGTTATAAACAGTTCTTGGGGGGCAACTCTCAAAAAATCCAGTAAAATAGTAAAAAAGAAATTCCAAGCGGAGAGGTTCAATTTGTTTCTTGGAAACCTGTGAGGGGGCTGCTAGGAGCGGGGAGAGTGCCAATTTCCCATGGCACACCTGTTGATCGCTCACAGCACACTGGTTGGTAAACAGTGGCCTAGAGCATTCCTCCAACCCCCATTTGGCGATTGATAACTTTGGTCCTCCGCAGCAGCCCCATGTGAACTCCGTTCCTCTCTGCCTTCCCGCGGAGCCTGGGAGCATTGTAGGGCTTTATTTACACACCGCTTTCTTGCCCGTATTGTTTGATGATTGCTCCAGCATTGGTCTTGGTCTACAGATTCTTCGGTTGGACATACGCACCATCATCCTGCAGGGGGAATCCTTTTCTCATAGTATGTACGTATATACTCACATTTAGTTGAATTCAGCCTTAAAATATATTATATATATTATATGGCTCTCACTGAAATAAATTTCCAAATATTTTACTTTCATGGCTCTCTGAATCAAAAAAGTTCCCGACCCCTGGTTTAAATGCTCAGACCAAAGGAAACTTTCATGAGTGTAATGTTTATCTTCATCTTTCCAGAACTACATCCTTGTGGAAAGCAATGCTCTTGAAAGATGACATAATACAGAACAGAAATGGGAGAGACCATCCGTTTAAACAGCAGGCAATGCTTTGGGAACATATATTTACTGGTATAGCATCTAGACCAGGGATGGGCAAGTTGTGGCCCTCCAGATATTCTTGGACTGAAACTCCTATAATCCCTACGCATCAGTTCAGTGGTGAAGAACCAAGAGGGCTGCTATCGAGCATACTGAGAGCCACAAGTTGTGCTTTCACAGAAAACTATTACAGCATTTTGCCAAACCTGCATCCTATGTACTTCTGACATTTAACTAGGGCTATATGATCCCCTGTTGACACAATTCCACTGGCTGCCATTTATTCAAACTGCTGGTTTTGACCTATAAAGCACTATATGGCTTGGTTTCGGATGATTTGATCAGGTAAGGGGGAGGCTAGGCAATGCGAGATGTAGGGTGGCAGGTTCTCCTTCGCCAAGCATCATTAGATTCAACATGATACAAGGCGATTCTGACAACCTATGCGATAAGGTTGTCAGTCTCACTAAGATGACATGTTTAGTAAAGACACAAGAAACAACCCTCTCAAGGTTGTGGAATGCCTTTCTAAGGGAAATGCAGTTTATTCCCTCCCTGCTCTCTCTCTCTCTCTCTCTCTCTGATGGAAGATGAAGACTTTTTTTCATTCAGACAAGACCTGGCTTTAAAACGTACATTGCAGTAGTGCAAATGAAATGCTATGTTGTGTTTAATTTATTTTTACCAGGCGCTTAGATTTTGTTTAACTGCTTTAATAATATTGTTATTTAATTCTTTTTGTAAAATAAGGTTTTTTTTTATTTAACCAGCTAGTTTCCTGCGTATCAATCCGCTAATTTTGGGACATTGGAACTCTTTGGCTGGTGGGCTGGAGCCTCGGCTGTTAAAGTCAAATCAAAGTGTTGCAACTCCCAGGAGGATGGTAAAAAAAGAAGTAAGTGAACATTTTGCAGCTCTTCAGTGTGGTGGGTGGCAGTGTCCCGCCTCCGGCTGCGCAAAATGTTCCCTTGAACATTTTGTCCGGGGTGGAGTTTCCGGCTGCAAAATGTTCCCTTCTTGGGAGTGCGTTTAGCAACTCCCTCCACCAGAAGCGCTCCGACCCGATGGTGCATGCGTGAAAGTTTCGCGCATGCGCTATTAAAACAGAGTGCTTCTGGTGGACGGAGTTACTAAACGCACTCCCAAGAGGCCAAAAGAACTTTTTTCTTGGCCAAATGCGGTCTTTTTTCCCCAAATCCTCATTAAATTGACCCAATAAATTGGCATAATATTCACCATTGATTGTTTTACCCTTTTGACAGTAGGAACAGCCCACCCGCAGCGATGGCGTGGCGTGATGCGCCGAACCTGGTGGCCGCGGCCGGATGCGCCTTGGCCATGTGGCGCCCGGAAGCAGCCGCTTACTTCACCTGCACTAAGATCCGCCCCTGACATACATCTATCCCTTAAGCTCCTGACATACATCTATCCCTTAACAGTTTCTGAAAAGTAGCTCCCATTGAGACTCTTAAAATTATCTTACACCCCTTCCACACAGCTGAAAAAAATTCCCATATTATCTACTTTGAACTGGAATATATGACAGTGTGGACTCAGATTACCCAGTTCAAAGCAGGTATTGTGGGTTCTTCTGCCTTGTTATCCTGGGTTATATGGCTGTTTGGAAGGGTCCTCAACGTGAATAAACTGACAGAATTTGAAAACAACTTCTTTTTGGATGGTAACTTTAAAAAATAGGATTCTTTAGTAGATACAGACAGAACCATTCTTAGCCCTTTAGCTGAATATCAGTGCATATGCTCAGGACAGATATTCGTATCATGAATAGATGCAATTACCTTCTTTCAGATTCCTTACCCACTGATCCCTGCTGTATGCAGTGGGGGCAAAAATATAAAGTGTGCTATTATCGTAAACAACCTAAAAAGGGGAAAAAACAAAGATAAATATTTGATGTTTTTGTTGTTTGCCTTCAAGCCCTTATGACCCTTGAGGATACTAAGATAAAACTATCACAGGGTTTTGTTGACAAGTTTTATTCAGAGGCGATTTTCCATTGTTTTTCTCTGAGGCTGAAAGTAAGTAACTCAGGCCCTTTCTACACTCTCCTATAATCCAGATTATCAAAGAAAATAATCCAGATTACCTGTTCAAAACAGATAATCTGGATTTTATATACCAATGAGAATGAGAAGAAGCCTCAGTGGATTTCATGTCCAAGTGGGGATCTTACAGTCCAACACTCAAACCACCACTACAAATAATAATAATAATAATCATCATCATCATCATCATCTTTATTTGTACCCCGCTACCATCTCCCCAATGGGGACTTGGGGCGGCTTACATGAGGCCAAGCCCATCAAACATAACAATACAATAAAATCAATCAAAAAACAACATAAAACATAAACTATAAGATACTACAATCTATGTAAAATTACTAGCTGACCCGTGCACACGTTGCTGTTCCATAGTCTGTGGCTAACCCCTTCTACCCACATGGTGGGAAAGCACAATCAAAGGACTCTTGACAGATGGCCATTTTGCCTCTTGTTGATAACATTAAGAGACCTTTAGCAGTTTGCTCAGGATGAGTTAGGATTTGTATCTTCTTTTTGTTGTATTGTAGTCCTGCCCCACTGTATTCCCAGGCCTGGGACAACAAAGTGAATGTTTGTATGTATGTGGATATGTGCCAGCTTTCTGATTGGTTGCCACTGTGGAATTACTTGCATAACGCCTCTGAGTGGCCAGCACCACCAACATTCCGACACTCTAAACTGCCAGAGGAGGGGTGGCTCCCAGCCTCTACGTTCTAACTAAGGGAGTATTTGCATAATGCCTCTAATTGGCCAGCACCACCAACATTCCAACACTTTAAACTGCCGGGGGGTGGGTGGCATGGGGGATCATGGGAGTTGTAGTCCAATTGTTTTTTGGGGGGTTTTTTGGTCGTGTTGTTTAATTTTTTTGGGTGGTAAACATACCTTGTGGGGTTTTGTGTGTATGTGGGCTGATTTGGTGTGTCTGCCTTGTGTGGTTTTGCTGTCTATAGGATACTTAGGATGACAGCTCTCTTTTTATATATATAGATAATAAAATTAAAACCATTTATGACACAGGACAATGAGCGGGCCACATGAACAGATTAAAATAGAAAGATAAAAACGGGGGGGATAGAATAACATTAACACAAATTAAATGGCTTAAAATGAAAACAAATAAGCAAAAAGCATGTTACTTATCATAATATGTTAAAAACGGAATTAAAAGATTTAAAAGTTTTTAAAACTATGTTCAATGGTATTTCGAATGAACGAATGAGACCCAAAGACCTTGATGAAAAACCAATTTTTACTTGGTGCCTGAATGAAATGAATGTTTACGTTATGTGGGCCTCCAAAGAGAGAGCATACCACAATGGGCATGCCATGGCCAAAACAAGCCCTTTCCCATGTCCTAACACAATGTATTGATCTCATTGATGGTACATGGAGGAGGACTCTTGTCTCACTTGTGGAAATTATTAATTTGAGATTTAATATTTACTAATCAATGATTCATAAAGTAAAACAGCATGTATAGGACAGGCCCGGATTAAGACCTTTTTGCGCCCTAGGCCACACTTTAGAATTATGCCCCCTTTCGTGCGCCGCCACTCGGGCCCCGCCCCTGGAGGGAGTGACGCCGCTCGGGCCCCGCCCCTGAAGGGTTTGATGTCACTTGGGCCCCGCCCCCAGAGGGAGTGACGTTGCTCGGGCTGCACTCTTCCTCCCTCCCTCCCTCCGAGACCGCGGCGAGTTGTCCCAGCTGCAGCTGCTCGGCGCCTTTCCACGTGGCGCCCCATTCAGGCAGCGCAGCTGCCGCTGCCTTTGGGACAACTCGCCGTGGTCTCAGAAGGAGGGAGGAAGAGTGCAGCCCGAGCGACGCCACTCCCTCCGGGCGCGGGGCCCAAGTGATGTCGCTCGAGCTCCACCCCCCGGAGGGAGTGACATCGCTCGGGCCCCGCCCCGAGGGGAGTGATGTCGCTCAGGCTGCACTCCTCCTCCCTCCTTCTGAGACCACGGCGAGTTGTCCCAGCGGCAGCTGCTCGGCGCCCTTCCACGCGGCGCCCCATTCATGCAGCGCAGCTGCTGCTGCCTTTGGGACAACTTGCCGTGGTCTCAGAAGGAGGGAGGGAGGGAGGAGGAGTGCAGCCCGAGCGACGTCACTCCCTCCGGGGGCGGGGCCGGAGTGATATCGCTCAGGCCCCGCCCCCCGAGGGAGTGACGTTACTTGGGCTGCACTCTTCCTCTCTCTCTCCATCTGAGGACATGCAGAGATGTCCCACAGGCAGCGGCAGCTGCGCTGCGTGAATGGGGCGCCGTGTGGAAGGGCGCCGTGCAGCTGCCGCTGGGACAACTCAGCGTGAGTCATCGCCATTTTTTTTGGCCTTGATCTGGCGCCCCCCTCGGCTTACGCCCATAGGCCACAGCCTTGCTGCCCTAAATGATAATCCGGGCCTGGTATAGGAATGCAATGACTTTGCCCACAGGTCAGATTTCTAATGCCTGGTTAAAAACATTTCTAAATAAGAATACATTTGGTGCATGATAAGATTTTTAAAAGCAACCATATTCTCTTCTTCAAAATTGGAAGGAACTATGCTTAACCTAGAATCTTAGCTTGATTTTTTAACTGCTGACATTTATTTGCTGAAATAAAACTAGGACGTACGTGGAGCTATGAGTTCTGTGTGAAGAAATGTTCTTAAACCATAGAAACTTACCTGAAATGGATATTTATTTTGGCATGGAATGACAGCACCATCATTTTTCACAATTTCCACACATTTGATTTTTGAAATGTCAACTGATCCTTTTCTGTATTTTTTCTACAATATGAGAAACAAAAGCGCTGTTAAGAGACCGTTTAGAATGCATACAATTCGTCTACAAATCAGAGTGAAAGATATTATGGAATACGAGGGCGGGTCAATAAGTCAGTGACTTTTTGAATTTCCCGCCTCTTAACTGAAAGGGCAACACTGCTCCTGTCAACAGGCACCTGTCAGTTGACTCCTGTCAAAATTTGAACAAGCTGCGTCATTTAGTTTGTGTTTGACAGCCATTGATAGCAGGCTACCACGAGATTTGAGGAGAAAATGGAAAAAAGCGAATTTTGTGTGCTCATTAAGAATTATTTTTTTGCGGAAAAACCATCACTCAAACCAATGCTAAGCTTGATAAATACTATGGGAACTCTGCACCATCAATTTCAATGGTAAAAAAGTGGTTTACTGAATTTCGTTGTGGCCGTATAAGCACGGAAGATGCCGAACGTTCTGGACGCCCAGTTGAGGTCTCTACACCAGAAACAATTGAAAAAATTCACGATATGGTGTTGGCCGATCGGAGATTGAAAGTGCGAGAGATTATGGAAGCCATAGGCATCTCACATTTTAAATGATCACTTGGGTATGAGAAAGCTTTCCGCAAGATGGGTGCCGCGTTTGCTCACAATCGACCACAAACGCAATCGTGTGACAATTTCGCAGGAGTGTTTGGCGTCGTTCAACCGCAATGTGGATGGGTTTTTGTGCCGTTTCATAACCGTGGACAAAACGTGGATCCTCCACAACACACCAGAGACCAAACAGTGGGTTTCTCGGGTTGAATCGGCGCCAAAGAAGGCCAAGGTGGGTTTGTCAGCCAATAAAGTCATGGTGACCATTTTTTGGGATGCACGCAGTATAATCCACATTGACTACCTTCAAAAGGGTAAAACAATCAATGATGAATATTATGGCAACTTCTTGGGTCGATTTAATGAGGATTTGGAAAAGAATGACCGCATGTGGCCAAGAAAAAAGTTATTTTGCACCAGGACAATGCAAGGGTGCACACATGTGCAGTTTCCATGGCAACAATCCATGAATTGGGATACAAATTGCTCCCTCATCCACCCTATTCTCCGGATTTAGTCCTGAGTGACTACTTCTTGTATCCAAACGTGAAGAAATGGCTCCGTGGAAAGAGATTTGACTCCAAGAATAAAATCATCTCAAAAATACCTATTTTGAGGACCTTGACAAATCTTATTTTTGGAAGGGATAAAAAAATTGGAGAAACGTTGGACAAAGTGTATAGAGCTCAAAGGAGACTACGTTGAAAAATAAAATGATTTTTTATCCAAAAACCTGTGTTTCATTCAAAAAGTCACAGACTTATTGACCCGCCCTCGTAGAACCCTGTATCCACTTTGTCAGAAGGGGGGGGAACTTGTTCTAATTAAGCTTACGAAACTATAGTAGAATCTTGTGGTTTTGACAATCCTGAGAAAGGTGCCGAAATGCATTAAAAAATATATCTGAAAACTGCTAATAAAAACAGCCCTATACAGCTCAAGACATAGAAAAACAACAACAACTGTAGGAAACAAAGGGTGGTAATAAACGGACATTTCTCTGGGTGGAAAGAGGTGAGAAGTGGCGTACCCCAAGGTTCAGTTTTGGGTCCGTTACTTTTTAATTTATTCATTAATGACCTGGATGTAGGAGTGAATTCTGAGGTAGCAAAGTTTGCAGACGACACTAAATTGTTCAGGGTAGTTAAAAATGAAACTGATTGTAAAGAGCTCCAGAAAGATCTCTTGAAATTGAGTGAATGGGCAACAAAGTGGCAAATGCATTTTAACCTAAACAAGTGTAAAGTCATGCACATCGGGGCAAAGAACCCCAAATACACTTATCAACTGATGGGATCAAAGCTTTCTGAGACAAACCAGGAAAGGGATCTTGGGGTTTTGGTGGACAGCTCAATGAAGATGTCAACCCAGTGCGCTGCAGCAGCGAAAAAAGCAAATTCTATGCTTGGCATGATCAGGAAGGGAATCGAAAATAGGTCGGCAAATGTTGTATTGCCTCTCTACATATCTGTGGTGAGGCCACATTTGGAGTACTGTGTACAATTCTGGTCACCGCACCTCAAGAAGGATATAACGGAACTGGAAAAGGTACAAAGAAGGGCAACAAAAATGATCCAAGGGATGGAGCGGCTCCCTTATGAAACCAGGTTGCAACGCCTTGGTCTTTTCAGCCTTGAAAGACGGCGTTTAAGAGGTGACTTGATCGAAGTGTATAAAATCATGCATGGGATAGAAAAGGTGAATAAAGAAAAATTATTTTCTCTGTCACACAACACTAGGACTAGGGGGGCACTCCCTAAAGCTCCAAGGTAGGAAAGTTAGGACTAATAAAGGGAAATATTTCTTCACCCAGAGGGTCATTGGGTTATGGAACTCACTTCCAGAGGAGGTTGTGACAGCTGTCAGCCTGGACAGCTTCAAGGTAGGATTAGACAGATTCATGGATACCAAGGGAATCAGTAGCTACTGAAATGGACATCCAAGTGCCACCTCTGTGTTGATGGAGGCAGGCAGGATTTTCCCCGGGTACTGGTTGTGGGGGGGTCGGGAGCAGGTGAGGGTTTTGCCCTCCTTTCTGCTAGAGATCCCTGTGTACAACTAGTGGGCCACTGTGTGACACAGAATGCTGGACTAGATGGGCTGAGGCCCGATTCAGCATGGCTCTTCTTATGTTCTTAAAATGGTTGGAGACAAAGCACTGGAGGGGAAACCTCTGCCCTGTTTTTTATTTCTCTCTCGAGAATATGAAAATAATTTTTAACACAATTTTTATTGCTGGGTGTGTTCTTAGAAACCACTTCCTTCAACATAATTATAATGAATCATCTTCAGAGAGACACACAGGTTTGCCCACCTACGACGATCCTTTCTGTTCAGTAAATGATTTATTGAAATTTGATTCTAAAGAATAAAAAGAAATGCTGAAAAAGTGACATTCACGTCAGTGCTCCTCAGGCGTGTCACTTGAATGAGTAGTCCATGAGGGGTCAAACAAAACAACAAGTGAAACCGCAAGAGGAAGACACTCTGCAGGCTCACAAACCGTTTGTTCGATACTTGCCTCAGGACCCTGGACAAAGGAAGCCTGGCCACCCGGCATTCCCGTGGCCAACCGTGTGGGTTCTCCTCGAGACCCCCTCTGCTTCCCGCCTTCGACGGCATGGTGGCGCTACCCAGATCTGACTGGACACCCCCGGCCGTGCCTTGACTCTATCCTCTCCCTCCCTTGCCCCCCCTCTCCTTCTTTTGATGTTGTTTGTCTGTTTGTCCTTTGTTGTATTGTTATCCTGGCTGTAAACCACTCCGAGCCTGCGGGGAGTGGCGGTGATATAAGTTGGAATAAAAACTATAGCAATATATCAAAAGGGAATTTATCATATAATCAATGAACATACATTAATGAACATACATTTCAAGAGGTCAAAATAGAAATAGAAACAATAAATAGAGCAAACAAGCTGACGCGCACGTGCATAGCCTATACCAGTGTTTTCCAACCTTTTTTGAGCCGCGGCACACTTTTAACATTAAAAAAAATCCGGGGGCACACGACCAACCAAAATGACACAAAATGACACTCTAACACAGTAAAGAACGGCTGGGGGATGGTGGCCTGCTGGGAGCAGCTGCTGGGAGTGCCAAAGCCGGGGAGGAGCGGAGCCAGGCTGCGCCATGCCCCACCCCTACCCCCGGCTTCACCTCTCCCAGAAGCTGCTCCAGCCTTGAGGGGGCAGTGCCAAGCCAGCGGTGCCAGAGCCAGCACAATGCTGGCTTGGCACTGCCCCCTCAAGGCTGGAGAAGCTGTGGGAGTGCGAAACCGGGGGAGGGGCAGAGCCAGGCTGCGCCATGCCCGCCCCTCCCCGGCTTCACCTCTCCCAGAAGCTGCTCCAGGGGGCAGTGCCAAGCCAGCGGTGCCAGAGCCAGCACAATGTTGGCTTGGCACTGTCCCTCAAGGCTGGAGCAGCTGCTGGGAGTGCCGAGTGCGGGGGAGGGAGCAGAGCCAGGCTGCACCATGCCCCGCCCCCCGGCTTCCCTCCCAGCAGCTGCTCCAGCCTTGGGGGGGGGCAGTGCCAAGCCAGCGGTGGCAGAGCCAGCACAATGCTGGCTTGGCACTGCCCCCCTCAAGGCTGGAGAAGCTGCTGGGAGTGCCGAAGCCGGGGAGGGGGCAGAGCCAGGCTGCGCCATGCCCGCCCCCTACCCCGGCTTCACCTCTCCCAGAAGCTGCTCCAGCCTTGAGGGGCAGTGCCAAGCCAGCGGTGCCAGAGCCAGCACAATGTTGGCTTGGCACTGTCCCCTCAAGGCTGGAGCAGCTGCTGGGAGTGCCGAAGCCGGGGAGGGGGCAGAGCCAGGCTGCGCCATGCCCCTCCCCCTACCCCCGGCTTCAGCTCTCCTAGAAGCTGCTCCAGCCTTGAGGGGACAGTGCCAAGCCAGTGGTGCCAGAGCCAGCACAATGCTGGCTTGGCACTGTCCCCTCATGGCTTGAGAAGCTGCTGGGAGTGCCGAAGCCGGGGTAGGGGCAGAGCCAGGCTGTGCCATGCCCCGCCCCCTCCCCCTAGCTTCAGCTCACCTACAGAGGAGGAGCATGAGTGGTGAACGGGCTTCAGTGGGCGGGGCTTCTCCTCCACGCGGCTTCAGCAAGCGAGGGGCGAGAGTCATGGTGGGAGTCATGGCGGATTGGAGGCTGGCTGGGGAAACGGCTGAAGGAGGCGGCGCCCCAGCCCCTTCTTCTTTTTCTTCTTTGCCGCCTGGCCCTTCCTCCTCCTCCCCCAAGCAGCAGGAGTTTGGCAGGAAGGGGGGGAGGAAGAGGGACAGAGAGCTTTTCTCGCGGCACAGCAGGAGGTCCGTCACGGCACACTAGTGTGCCACGGCACACTGGTTGAGAAAGACTGGCCTATACAACAAATGCAACTTCCTGGCCCTTTACATACAATACAAGCGAGCAAACACAAACAATGTAAAGTTCATAAACATGTGGAAATATTCAAAGTTCCATATAGCTCACAAGGAGGACGGGAAACCAGGGAATGGAAGGGCTGAGTGCGGTCGCCGGAAGTGAGTCCGCTCCGAAGCGTCGTAGCTGCGTCACAAGGGCGCGACCACAAGCGTCGGCTCTGCTGCGCTCCGGCCACGTCACTGGGAAGCGACTGGTGGCGCAGGGGCGAGCGTCATCAGTGTTGGTAAACAAGCCCGTAAAGAGGATCTGGAAATGTCGTAAACTTGCTAAATTCAAACCAATAAGCAGCGACTAGGTCCGCAATGGGAATAAGCTCAGTAGAGAGCATGGGAATCAATAGAGAAGCCGGGACCTTGCCACTAGTCCATGAGGGGGTCAAGCTTAGGATGGAGAAAAAAATAATGGACAATACATTTTACTGCTGAACATGTCAGCATACATCTCAGACGAAACAAGGAAGAACAAAATGCAACAAAAAGCCTGCTCGAGCAATAACATGCCCTTGTTTTCAATTCACTCAATATAATCCATATTTTCCCACAAAAATATCCTGCATGATGTACATGAAAACTGAAATCACAGCATTTTAGACCTGTGCATGTAATAACTCTACAATCCATCCATGAAGTGGGGAATATTTCATAAATATTTAAGGATATTGAATGGAACTAAACAAGGTTGCCCATTATCTCCAATGTTATTTGTAATGGCAATAGAAACATTAGCGAATAAGATAAGACAAGACACAACGTGGGAAGGATACAAGATAGGGAGTATAGAGATGAAACTAAATTTGTTTGCGGATGATGCAATTATATTAACCCAGACCCCCTTGGAGATGGTTAAAGCAATGAAGGGAACTTTGAGAGAGTTTGAGAGGCAGTCAGGGCTTAGGGTGAATATGGAAAAGTTGGAGATAATGTTTATAAATACAGGCCCAAGGGAACAGATTGAGGTGAGGAAAGCGACAGGGTTAAAATTAGGAATAAAGAGAATGAAATATCTGGGAGTGTGGATTTATAAGAATGTGGAGAGAATAATAGACGCAAACTATGGACAGGTCTGGAAAAAGTCCTGAAACAAATTAAAAGTTGGAAACACAAATGTCTGAGGAGAATGGCAAAAATAAGAGCGGTCAAAATGATGATATTGCCTAAATTCTTGTATTTAGCCCAGTCTTTGCCAGGAGTTCTTTCAGGAGTTAAGATAAAAGAATGGGACAGAAAAGTGAACCATTGGGTGGAAGGAGATAAGAAACCACGGATAAGGAAGAAATGGTTGATAGCGAGTGAGAAGGAAGGAGGATGGGGAATCCCAAGCTTAGAGCTATATAGAGACGCGTTTCAGATAGAAAGGCTGATAGAGCTACAGGTGGAAGGTAAAAAATGGGTGAAACTGGAGAAAGAAGTGAATGCAATTGGACCGGAGGAACTGATATTTAGGAGATGGGAAAAGGTGAGGTGGATAAACTGATAGGACCTATGAGAGCCACTTTGGAGGTGTGGAGAATGTGGCAAGGGAGGATGGCACCGGGAGTCTCGAAGGTAGCCTCGCTACAGGTAATGAACCCTAAAAGGAGGAAAATCTAAGCAGAGTAATAAGGGAATTGAGAGGAAAGGGGGTCACAAGACTGGAGCAATTAGTGGATGAAGGGGGCAGAATTAGGAGAGACAGATTAGAGAACTGGTTGGGACAAAGGTGGTGGCTGCAAATCTGGGCAGTATGTGAATTTCTTATGCAGAGGGAGGTTAGAGAGGCAATGCAAAGAGAGGACACTGCTTTTGAGAAGTTGGTCAGGGAAAGGAAGGAAGGAAAAGGGCTCAGGTGGGAAAGATATATAAGCTGTTAGTAGTGTCAGGGAAAGCCCTGTACAAGAATTAACCAAAATGTGGGAGGGAAATACAAGTATCAGAATTAGAGATGGAAAGGACAATGGGAAATATTGCAAAAATGAAAAATACAAGAGTGAGGGAAATGAGAAGGAAACTCCTGCATAAGTGGTATCGGACTCCGGCCCAATTGGCAATGAAGGAGATTGCGATATTGGTGAAAAAGAGTGACTTGGGCGAATATGGAGGAATCAAGGAAGCCATGATTGAAAGCGCACAGTCTGTCATAGTTCTAGGCTGGAAGGACTCCTCCAAATGGACAATCAAGAACTGGCTGCGATACCTGGTAGAACACATTCAATTTGAAATTATGGAGATCAGGGTTAATGAGTTGGATGAGAATAAATTGCAGGAACTGTTGGGGCGATGGGACCGGGTAAGACAGTATATTGTTTGGAGAACCCGAGATCAAGACACGAGTAATAAGTTGGATCTACTGTTTAATTTGTAATGTAAACTGTCCAAAATGCTTGAAGGAAAAGAAGAATAGTGATGGAACCCTCAGAAGGGGTGGAGGGGTGTGGATGCTTGTGAGGGTGGAAGGGCACTTTCACAGTGCACTTGTTTGTTATGGTTGTTGTATGGATGTTGGTTCTTTTTCTGTATGTCAAAAAAAACCAATAAAAAAATATGAACAATCCTTTTAAAACCTATCTCAATAGGTCATCATCAAAATAATAATAATAATAATAATAATATACTGGCATTACTTCGTGAATGAAGATTCTTAGGAAGGACTCATCCCACGCTTTTTACAAGCGCGATGATGACTAAAAAGACCAATCTGAGATAGGCAAGTCCGGTTGCAGAAACCACAGCAGAAAGTCTCTTTGTGTGATGCTGTCTCCAAGTTGTGGTTCTTTCTGCGTTGTCATTTCTCTTCGAGACCCGTTTGGTGTGTCTTCTCGAAAGAGGCCGCAGCATTGTGGATAGTGCGTCTTCATGCCTCCCGATGTGAGGCCAGGGTGGACCATTGTTGGTGATCAATCTGGCCGAGCCTGAGATGTTGTTTCAGGGAGTCCTTATATCTCTTTTTTGGGGGCACCTCTCTTGCGCTGACCCGTAGTGAGTTCACCATAGAGTAATATCTTTGGGAAGTGGTGGTCCTCCATCCTAGAGACGTGCCCTGCCCAGTGCAGCTGTGTTTTCAATAGCATGGCCTCAATGCTGGTGATCCCTGCTTGCTCAAGGACAGCAACATTCGTCACAAAGTCAGTCCAGTGTACATTTAGGATTGAGCGAAGACAGCGCTGATGAAAGTGTTCGAGGAGTCGTAGGTGTTGCAATAGGTGAGCCATATAGGAGAACAGACAGTAGATAGCTCTGTACACACTGATTTTGGTGCTTTATCTCAGGTGCTTGTTGCTCCAGACTCTTTTGTGAAGCCTTCCGAATGCACTATATGCCTTTGATAATCTGTGATCTATCTCTTTATACAGAGAACATCTGTTTTCTTCAGGCTGACTTCCAGCCCAAACAGCTCTGCAGCTCTTGCAAAGCAGGATGTTAGGCATTGCAGAGCTGCTTCTGTATGGGTGACAAGGGCAGCATCTTTTACTGAGTCAGCAAAAAGCAGCTCACGGACTAGATAGTTTAGAGCAGAGGTGCTCATCAGGTAGATCGCTGTCAACGCCGGCGTGATCTACTGGTAGATCAGATAGGGTGTTCTGATTTAGATTTTTCAATTTTTATTTTTTGTGATGCAGGCGGCCCCCCAGGAGATCGAGAGAAGGGCATTCCAAGATGATCTTAACGTCCTAGCTGGTTCATAGGAGGAGATGCGTTTGGACAGGTAGGTTGGGCCAGAACCATTTAGGGCTTTATAGGCTAAAGCCAGCACTTTGAATTGTGCCCGGTAGCAAACTGGCAGCCAGTGGAGCTGGCACAACAGAGGAGTTGTATGCTCCCTGAGTGCCGCTCCTGTTAGTAACCTGGCTGCCGTCCGTTGGACCATTTGAAGCTTCCAGACAGTCTTCAAAGGCAACCCCACGTAGAGAGCATTGCAGTAGTCTATACGGGATGTAACCAGAGTGTGGACTATTGTGACCAAGTCAGACTTCCCAAGGTATGGGCGCAGCTGGCACACAAGTTTTAACTGTGCGAGTGCTCCCCTGGTCACCACCGAAACCTGGGGTTCCAGGCTCAGCGATGAGTCCAGGATCACACCCAAGCTGCGAACCTGGTTCAATTTCAGCTCCATGATCAGCTCCAAATTTCAAATATAATGATTGCATGAGGTAGGCTTTCGATGAGGATGTTTGTGGTGAGCATAAGAAAGAATAGGTTGAAGGAGACAGTGCTGACATATTACCAGAGCTCTAAGGCAGTGTTTCCCAACCAGTGTGCCGTGGCACACTAGTGTGCCGTGAGCGATCAGCAGGTGTGCCGTGGGAAATTGGAACCTCCAATACCCTTTCTTCCCCCTCCTGCCGAACACTTTTTCTTCTCCACTTGGGCTCCCTTCTTCCCAGCCTCGCTCTGCTTGCTTTGCCTCGCTTTGCTCTGGGGCGAGTCTGCGCAGTAGCGCCCGCACGGGTCACGTCTTCCTCCCTCCCCCTCCCCTCCTGAACACGCTCACGCTGCCCCCTCGGATCAAAATCGCAGCAGAAGCGGCAGTGTAGAAGAAAAAGTAAATGTTCAGCAGGAGGGGGAAGAAAGGGCGCGAAGGGGAAAGGGGAGGAAGAAGTTTCTGTCGAAAGCTGGCATGGGCAAACTTAGACCTTCCAGGTGTTTTGGACTCCAACTCCCACCATTCCTAGCAGCCTCAGGCTCTTTTCCTTTTTTCCCCTCAGGCTGTTAGGAATGGTGGGAATTGAAGTCCAAAGCACCCAGAGGGCCGAAGTTGTCCCATGTCTGTTTTAGGGACCTTAAAGTGGTGAGCCTCCTTCCAACATTGTGATTCTGGATAGAAAATAAACAACAACATAACATAACATTGTTTGAGTCCACAGTGCTCTCTGGGTGTAGGTGAACTACAACTTCCAAACTCAAGGTCAATTCCCAAGCAAACCCTTTCAGTACTTTCTATTGGTAATGAGAGTTCAATATGCCAAGTTTGGTTCAATTCCATTGTTGCTAGAGTTCAGGATGCTCTTTGATTGTGTGTTACCTATAAATCCCAGAAACTGTAACTCCCAAATATCAAGGTCTATTTTCCCCAAACTCCATCTGTGTTCACATTTGGGTATATTGAGTATTCATGCCAAGTTTGGTCATGATCCAACATTATTTCAGTCCACAGTGCTCTCTGGATATAGGTGAACTACAACTCCAAAACCCAAGGTCAATGCCCACCAAACTCTTATAGTATTTTCTCTTGGTTATGTGAGTTCTGTGTGGGAAGTTTGTGTCTTTCTGCCATTCCTGCCAGGGTATCTATGTTGTGTTCATCGAAACAGGTCCAGGTTTCACACTGAGTGTATAAATACATTAAAAAAACATATTAACTATATGTATCACTGTGTTAGAGTGTCATTTTGGTTGGTGGTGTGCCCCAGGATTTTGTAAATGTAAAAAATGTGCCGCAGCTCAAAAAAGGTTGAAAAACACTGCTCTAAGGTGTGCTGTAATTGTCAATTTCCCTCAGATGAACTACAAGTTCATCCTAGAAAGCACCCAACACAACCATGCTGCCCCGAGGGTGTATAGCTGATAATGACAGGGAGAGCATATAGGAGACAAGATACCATTTAAGGACACTAGACTCTGAGAAGAATGCTTGATAAACTCCAAAGGAGCCCCAGGAAATTATATCGAGAAACGGAAAGAAACACATGCAGCGTGTCATTTGCTTGTGTCATTCCGCCCACAAAGTTCTCACAAATTGAATGTGTTTATTGATTCAGCAAATTAGTTTTGTCCTGTTGCAACTTTGTCTCAGTTACGTAAATGCAGATATCAACATCTACATTTAAAGATCAAACCCAAAAGCTCAATCCTTCTAAGACCGACATAGAATAGATGGAATGTGCAGAAACTGTTAAAAGATCTGAGATGTTCCACAGATATAAAACCACTTTGAGGAACAGAATGAACAGCAAGAATATGTGTAATGTGACACGCGAACAAGATTAAGTACCCATCTGATAACATGTTTCCAATTTGGCATTCACAGTTCTAAAATCGCATTCTCCTGTGCACGTTATGACTGCATGCATGAATAAGTGCTCTTTGTGCCCGTTTTTTCCCATCGAGTTAGCTGCACCATGGAAAGGTACCAATTCTGTTGCCAAAACTCATATATGACACTAGCTGAACCCGGCCACGCGCTGCTGTGGCTTTTTCTCTTTCCTGTGTCCCAGTCTATATATATTTGTTTTGTGTGTGTATGTATGTATATATATGGATTTGTGTCTATGTGTACATGTGTGTGTATGTGTGTATGTGTCTGTACTTATGTATACTTGTCACGATGCACGGACTTGACCGGCCCCTTAATCACACACACAGAGACGGACTGAAGGCTAACTACTTTATTGAATATAGAAACAGTTCAAAAGGAATATTGTCCATAAAAATAGCAAAAGCAATCCAAAGGCTGTAAGCAATCAATTGTCCAAAAGCAGCTTGGTGAATAATCCAAAAGGCTAGCAAGGCTCCGCACAGCAATGCGGGATCAGGAACAAAGCAAGGTACGAAGTACAAGGCAAGACTTGATGGCCACTAGCCAGCTTAGCTCCGTGGACCCACTTCGCTACACGTCTACTCAGAAGAGACGTGGCCGAAGCACTGGGGATTCGTTCCCATGGATCCTATACTTAATCTGTCGGCCGAGGTCCCCGACGCTCTAGGCCTTGTCGTCTCCAATCTCTGCTGACGGACCTCAGCCTGTGTAGGCTGCGGTACCATCCCCTTCTGCTGGACTCAATGCTACTTCTCCTATCAAAGGTTCGGCCTTGTCTCCCAGCACCTGGGTCCCTATCTCCATGAGAGCTCTCCTCCCTAGAATCTTCCCAGCCGCTTTCTTCCATGTTTTCACTCACAAGCTCCTGTGAGCCTCTCCCACCCGGGTGTTCATAACTTTCACTATCACTGCTTTCCATTTGCACCTGGTTATCATCTATGTCTGCATAAGGGTCAAGCCAACCTTTATCCCAAGCCAAGCTTTCTGTGGGGGAAAGAGGCCCAGTGATGGGAAACGCTCCTTCAGGTAACCCTTCCAAACCCTCTTCAGAATCTATCTCTGCTGGTGCAGGCCCTAATGCTAATGGAACCCCCGGTGCTGTTCCCTGGCCCCCAGGCACGAACGAGAACTGCTGTGCTACAATACTTGAACTTTTGTAAACCGCTCCGAGCCTTCGAGGAGTGGCGGTATACAAGTTTGAAGTAATAAATAAATAAATAAATAAATATGTGTATATGTATATGCGTGTATATGTGTGTACTTATGTATATGTGTGTTTTTGTATATGTATATGCGTGTATATGTGTAGATGTGTGAAAGTACAGATGTGTGTATGTATGTGTGCATGTGTATATTTCAGTGCATGTATATATGTGTGTATGTGTGCATGTCTATATGTACATACGTGTGTGCATGTGGCGAAGACCAACAGTAACATCGCTTCCTTTTATGTGTTTATGTGTAAGTCGCCCGGAGCACTGACGTGGAGGGCGACTCATAAATAATAAAATCAATCAATCAATCAATTCCTGCCTTTTATACTTCCTTTCTTCCCTCTACCCCTCATCTCTCAGCTTTTCTCTTCTCACTGTCCTCCTGCCTCTTCTCCCTCCCTTCCTTCTTTCCTTTCCCTCCTTCCTGCCATCCCTCCCCTTTCTGTTTCAGTTCTTGATCCCCTTGTCTCCCTCCATTCCCTCCCTACCTTTTTTCCCTTCCTTTTGCTAGTCCCTTCACCAGCTTCTATCTCTTGGATTATCTTTTATTACCTGTCTGTTTTGCATAATGCCTATGAGTGGCCAGCACCACCACCAACATTCCGATACTCTAAACTGCCAGGGGGGTGGGGTGGGGGCTCCCAGCCTACATTCTAACTGAGGGAGTATTTGCATAATGCCTCTAATTGGTCAGCTCCACTAACATTCCGACGTTCTAAACTGCCAGAGGGAGTTGTACTCCATAATGTTTTTTTGGATTTGTGGCCGCTGACTCTTTTTTGGGCGGGGGTTGTTTTGGTAAACATACCTCGTAGGGTTTTCTGGGTAAGTGGGCTGTTTTTGTGTGTCTGCCTTGTGTGGTTTCTTTGTCTATAAGACTAGAACCACCACATGAAGGATTTTATATAGATAGCTTATAATGAGGTCCACCCAGGTGGGCATATCAGTGAAAGGAACTGACTTGGGAGCATTTATAGAAGTTCATGGGATCATATAAAACTCTTAAATGCAATATTGGAGAAATAATAATATTGCAGAATGTTGAAAAAGTGTGCTTTTGAACTACACTTCCCAGTCTTCCCCAGGTTCAGGAACAGTTATGTAAAAAAGGAACTTCTCTAGACCCTGTCATCAAAACACTAGTAAAAGGATGAAAATAGTAAGCCTTAGCCTTTCCGGAGAGATAGCACAGTGGTAACAACAGCTGTGCTTGCAATCACAAGGTTGCATGTTCGATTCCCGGGCTGGTCTGGACACCCAGCTGTGAGCCCTGTCCACTGTCCACCCAACAGTTCGAAACCAGTCCAGCTGTGAATAGATAAAACTGGGAACTGCCAAGCGGGGAAGGATTTTTACAAAGAAAGAACTTTACAACGCCTGAATAAAAAAGAAAGATCGGCTGTCGGAAGGTGGAATGCGGAAAAACAGAGGCTCTCCGTCATGAGGATGAAGCAACAGCACCCCCTTGTGACGTAATGACGCAATTGCACCCTGTGACGCACCCTGTGACACAGCCAGAAGAAAAATCCTTCTAAAATTGTACGTGTATGTTGTATGTTGTATGTAATTGTATGTGAAACCGGCAGGGATTGTCTGCCGTATGTGTGATGTAATCCGCTCTGAGTCCCCTTCGGAGTGCCATTCCTGCCAGGATATCTATGTTGTGTTCATTGAAACAGGCCCAGGTTTCACACTGAATGTATAAATACATTTAAAAACATATTAACTATATGTATTACTGTGTTAGAGTGTCATTTTGTGTCATTTTGGTTGGTGGTGTGCCCCAGGATTTTGTAAATGTAAAAAATGTGCCGCGGTTCAAAAAAGGTTGAAAAACACGGAAATACAACACGAAAGGAGAAAAATAAAAGAGCAAGGTTTTAAAAATAATGATTGGCAATATTAAGCAAATTTCTGTACATTAGCTTAGGAACCCATGAATGGGAACTAGACAGACAATCCCATTCCAAACTCAGGGCTCCTCCATGTGCATACATAATATGGTTTGTCCATGTACAATATATATAAGTGCAATGCTAGGCAGCATTGTGGCAGTCTGTTTTTCTCTCGCACACCAGACAAACTAGCAGGTATCCAATAGGTGTATACAATCAGGCCCGGATTACCCATAAGGCCAGACTAGGCCATGGCCTTGGGCGGCAGGTTTTGGGGGGCAGCGGATTCGACCCCCTGAAAACATAATATGTTTTTTTTAAACCGCCCCCTCGCAGCGCTCTCCCCCCGCCCTCTCCCAGAGAGTCATCATACCTCGGGAGAGGGCGGGGGAGAGCTGCGAGGGGCGGGAGGAATAGCGCCCTCCCTTGCCTGGCCCGCCCCTTGCAAAGGAAGGAGGCAGCGAGGAGGAGGAAGGGAAGCTCTGCCCCGCCGACGGGCATGCATGCATGCGCACGCACGCCAGCGGGCTTCCCTTCCTCCTCCTCCTCCTGGCCGCCTCCTTCCTTTGCACGGGGGCGGCCCAGGTGGCCAGGGAAGAGGGCAAGACTTCCCTTCATCCTCCTCACGCCTTCCTTTTGGTCGCGGGAGGAGGAGGTGGACTGAAGCCGCGGCACTCCTCGTGGGGCTTCCGCCCGCGCCTCCTCCTCCTCCCGTGACCGAAAGGAAGGCACGAGGAGGATGAAGGGAAGTCCGCCCTCCTCCTCGCGCCCTCCTTTCGGTCACGGGAGATGGAGGAGGCAGCAGACGGAAGCCCCACGAGCAGTGCCGCGAGGCTTCCGTCCACCTCCTCCTCCTCCTCCCGCGACCGAAAGGAAGGCGCGAGGTGGACGGAAGCCGTGGGGGCGGTGCTGCGTGGCTTCCGTCCACCTCCTCGGGCCCTCCTTCCGGTCGCAGGAGGAGGTGACGGAAGCCGCATGGCCGGGGCTGCTGCCGCACATGCGCAGCAGCGCCCTGGGGGGGGCGGCGCGGGGCGTCTTGGCCTCGGGCGGCCGAAGAGCCTAATCTGGGCCTGTATACAATCTCATTCTAGACACACACGTTGGAATATATATACACATGTTGGATAGACATGACGATAACCCACACACTCAGACATACACAAACACTTCTCAGAAAAGAGGAGCATCAAAAAGTATATCTTGCAGTCCTACTAAAGGGCTGGGGAATGTACAAGGAGTAGATAAATACAACCTGCATATTGTTATGCCGAGGAATGCACACTGTTTTGAAAATAGTGGAAGATGTCAAGCAATACACACCACATGCTCTATTTCTCCTCTGGAGACACAAAACAATTATAAATCAGGTGTAACTGTGTTGCCATATGGACAATCAACTTGTGACACCAGTACAATGAAAACATCAACTTGACCAAGCCATTTAATTTCGCCCTTATTGCCTGCAGAGCAAACTGGCGAGGATCCTGGTATGCATTTTCAAAAGGTCTAAATTAAATATACATTATTTAGGTTGCTGAGGATCTAGCATGTCTTTTTATTTTATAAGATAAACTCTCTGCATTCTGTTTTTTTTAAAATTTAGAGTTATCTGGAAAGATAGTCAACTTGCAAACCAATGGACGACCTTCTCGAGTTATATTGTTTCACAATATATTCTCATATATAAGTTAACCTCATGTAGAACTCAAGGGCATGTTTTGGAACCAAAATTATGGATTCTTATATGACCCATGGATCACTTAAGTGCAATTCTGCAGAGAGGGGAATGCTTCAGCACTGCCCCCGGGGCCAGCTATTCCTAGCCACAGAACGAACTAAACTTTCACCTTTCCCCATTCAACTCAGAAAAGCAAAAGGTTCATTTTGTTACAAGACATCAGGTAAATATATTGATCCATGGATAAATGGACCCTGATTTTTTTTTAGCTGATTTTTAAATTAAAATTTCTAGACTGATACATGAGTATGTATGCTGAGAAATATTACACAAGTATCCATATTCTTTCTTCTGCTGAACAAATAGCAGTTGGGAAAAATTAAACTAGGAAGATGGGAGAGAGACAAAAAGTTAACCAGCCCTCCCCCACAAAGTCCCAGACCAAACTCTAGTTTCCTACTTCACTTCGCATGAGATATCCTATCCTCTCAAAAGGCATCAGACATAAACATGCAATCAGGACCGGCCCGAAGTAATTTTTAGGTGTAGGCAAACAGTATTCCCCCAATTAATCACTGAGACTGTGAGATCATGGAAGTTGTAGTTTGGTGGAGGCTAAATATTGTATAAAACTACAACTCCCAAGCTCCCATAAGAGTTGACATGGCCTCAAACCGGGCTGATTCCACAGGGTAGATGTACCTTACGGCCAACGGAACCCAGATCTACGAAGGCTCAGGGCCGGCCCCTCCCATTCCGGCGACTACGCGGCCGCGTAGGGCGATAGCACCTGGGAGGGGCGCCACCACGCCAGCCGCCCCACACCCGCCACTGCGCCTCCGCAGCCAGCCGCGCCGCTGGGTGGAGGCGTGCTTGGGAGCTAGTGCTGCACCAAGCCCTGCCCCCTCCCCGGCTTTGGCACTCCCAGCAGCTTCTCCAGGCTTAAGGAGGGCAGGGCCAAGCCAGCCTTGTGCTAGCTATGCCACCACTGGCTTCCACTGCCATCCTCAAGCCTGGAGAAGCTGCTGCTAGAGCTGAAGCTAAAGGGGGCGGAGCCAGGCCGCACCAAGCCCCGCCCCCTCCCCAGATTTGGCGCTCCCAGCAGCTTCTCCAGGCTTAAGAAGGGCAGGGCCAAGCCAGCCTTGTGCTAGCTATGCCACCACTGGCTTGGCACTGCCCTCCTCAAGCCTGGAGAAGCTGCTGCTAGAGCTGAAGCTAGAGGGGGCGGAGCCAGTCCATGCCAAGCCCCGCCCCCTCCCCCGGCTTTGACACTCCCAGCAGCTTCTCCAGGCTTAAGAAGGGCAGGGCCAAGCCAGCCTTGTGCTAGCTATGCCACCACTGGCTTGGCACTGCCATCCTCAAGCCTGGAGAAGCTGCTGCTAGAGCTGAAGCTAGAGGGGGCGGAGCCAGTCCATGCCAAGCCCCGCCCCCTCCCCCGGCTTCGGCGCTCCCAGCAGCTTCTCCAGGCTTAAGGAGGGCAGGGCCAAGCCAGCCTTGTGCTAGCTATGCCACCACTGGCTTGGCACTGCCATCCTCAAGCCTGAAGAAGCTGCTGCTAGAGCTGAAGCCAGAGGGGGGCGGAGCCAGGCCGCGCCAAGCCCCACCCACTCCCCAGCTCCGCCCTGCTTCTCTCTCGTCCAGAAGCAAACGTGGATGGAGGTAGATCTTTCTGACTTTGTTTTATTATAAGTAGCTCACATGCTGAAAAAGTGTGGGCACCCCCGAAATTCTCAGGGTGGTCCGCGAGAAGGCCTTACTGGTACATTATTTAAACTGTTATGTTTATTCATATCATGATCTGATCACCATGCTCATTATATCCCACATTAATGGGGTTATTGGGATAACAATACAAAAGGTTTGCTAGGGTAGACCCTCTTCCACCCAGTCTCAGCCCCCCTGGACCAAACTCAGCCCCCCAATCAAAATCCTGGCTACGGCCCTGCTGGTGTAGATACCCTCTGAATTAGTACGATGAGACAATGCATAGACCTAAAAATTATTCTCAATTCCTTGAAGCATATTTTAAAAATTCCACAGGAACACACTCAAATAATAGTGTTGTTTTGCTCCCTTCCACAAGTCTCGGGCCAGAGAGAATGGTCTTGCTTCCTTTGTTCTGAGAAAAGCAGCCATGGTCTTTTCAGCTGAACCTGTTTTCTCTTCTTCAGCGACACAATAACGGCAGCTTTATCTGTACCACAGCTTCCTAGCTCTACATCCGCATTTGTTTTTAGTGGCAAAGCTCATGCCAAGCACTTGAAGCAACAGCGGGTGGCTGGGCATTATGAATTCTGCCTTTCCTCATTCTGAGTAGTCACCGCACACCCATTTCAAGAGAAAGCTTTCAAATAAGGGCCTTGCAATAAACTACACCTAATATTGATTTCCTCTCCTATGGCTTCTCCTTATTTTTGTCCATAGGGGTAATCATTTTAGGATCTTCAGTGCTCCTTTCACAGGCCAAGAAGGACACAATGTACAGAAGGTGCGAAGAGCAGATTGCGAGAAGGATAAAACGAATGCACCGAAAACAATTTGCAAAACAGCCAGGAGGTTTCTGGTGATGAAATACCAACCGGCTGACTCATTGTATATTGGGTATACACAAACTTCCTTCCTTAAAGGGAGGCATGATGTGAGGATACACTCTTGTAGCAACTCAACACTTCCAGGCCAGTTTCTGCTGGATCAAGTTCTTTGTGTCCTTGGCCACATCTACACTAACACATAAAGCAGTTTCAGACTGTGTTATATGGCAATGTAGAGAGGGGCCCTACAGGAGTTATTTCAAAAAACTAATCACACTGTTTACTAGGCATGGTTTACAACCCAAAAATAGCAAATCGAAAATCTAATGGGGGGGGGGGGATTTTTTTTGATTAGTAATAGGAAGACTTACAAAAAAAAATCCAAAAATTTCTAAAATGTAACTTAGTTACTAACGAAATTCGTTAGTAGTTCGTATGCCAGCGCATCTTATTCAGATGGTTTTGGCCTACAACTCCCAGAAATCCTAACAGCTGGTAAATTGGCTGGGATTTCTGGGAGTTGTAGGCCAAAAAACTTGAATAAATCACACTGAATTCTAGATGGGACTCTCCAAATAGGAAGGAGGGAGGGAAGGAGGGAGGAGGGGGAGGGAGGGGTATTCTATTCTTGGAAGCAGCAAAAGAAAAGGAGGAGGAGGGCCCCCCTCGCTCCTCGCTGCCTCTCTCTCACCCCGATCCCGAGGGAGCGAGGGCCCAAGTTTGCCCAGGCTGGTCATATACCTACATTCTATGCACATGCAATAATACAGCAGTAATAACAATGGGTATAAGAAGAGGTAAAATTCAAACCGAAGTATTCTGACTGGTCCCTGCCTCATGCGGTGCAACGGGGCTCTTCTCTGTGAGCCCGGGAAATTAGCAGGGGGAAAAGCCAGCGTTTTCTGCTTGGGTGCACACACATACATATTCTTTGGGGGGATTTGCTGCAGAATCTCCTCTATGAGGCCGGGATTCTGCAGCAAATCTCCCTCCCAAGAATATGTATGTGTGTGCTCCAAGCAGCAAACGCTGGCTTTTCCCCGGCTAATTTCCCGGGCTAATAGAGAAGAGCCCGTTTGCACCGCATGAGGAGAGACCAGTCAGAATACTCGGTTTGAATTTTACCTCTTGTTATTGTTATTACTGCTGTATTATTGCATGTGCATGGAATGTAGGTATGACCAGTTGGATTACTTATAATATTAGGCACTTACAGTAGCATTCATTCTATTATACATTAGGTTGGTTTCTCACCCCAATACTCTTTGATGCTTTAGATCCTGGCAGGCAGGAGAGGCAGGAAGCCTGGAAAAATTGTAAACAGAGAGGTTTACTCAAGTAAATCCACAAGGGAGGGCCCTTCATCCAAAGTGCCCTCCTTTGCAGGCCCACTTCTGAGTAATCCTCTCTGTTTACATTTTTTCCAGGCTTCCTTCCAACCGAAAGAAGGAGCGAGTGTAGGGCTTGCCTTGCCATAATACTTATTGGCAAGGGAGGCGGGAGGGTGGTGAGAGAGACGGAGGTGCCCCCCCCTTATGCCCCCCCCTTACGACTTAATAACAACACTTAAGAAAATCCTGGCCCCCGAAGTTTGAAAAAGAAAGTCCACTTCCTGGTTGGCGTTCCAGGTGCGGAAATACTCGAAAGTAGCATTTCTTACGAATTTCTTACGAAACGAATCATTTTCATAACTTTTTTCTCATGCCTACTGTTTACCATTTTGACTTTCCTTCAGTGCAAAAGCAGGCTATAGATAAGAGTGATAGCTTGACTAACAAAAATCAACCCCCGATATTGAAGATTGGAAAATTAAATTAAGGGAGATAAAAGACATGGACAAATTAACCTTTTTTTTAAAAAAGGAAAAAATCAAATAATCTGATTAAAGAGATAGACTGGGGACTTTTCCAAAACTATGAAAATTCATTAAGAGGAAATAAAAAATATTAATTAAGTAAAAAAATTAAAGTTAAGAAGACTACTAGCTGTACCCGGCACACGTTGCTGTGCCCTATTTAGGAGATGCAAGAAAGTCTGAGTATGTAAGGGTTGGAAATGATGTGAGCATGTGTTTTGTGTGTGTATATATGTCTATGCTTGTGTGTATGTATGTGTGTGTATGTGTATGTATATTTGTGTGTGTGTGTGTGTTGTGTGTTTATATTTGGGGGTATGTGTGTGTGTATATATATGTGTTTGTGTATTTATGTGTGTGTATATATGTGTATGTGTGTATATTCGTGTTTGTATATATTTATGTGTGTATATGTATGTGTGTATTTGTGTGTATGTGTTTATATATGTGTGTGTATATATATGTATGTATGTATTTGTGTGTATGTGTTTATATATGTGTGTGTATATATGTGTATGTGTGTATGTGTGTGTATGTGTATGTATAGGTGTATATATATGTGTGTGTATGTGTTTGTGTATGTATATGTGTGTGTATGTATGTGTATATATGTTTATGTGTATATATGTGTGTATGTGTGTGTATATGTATGCGTTTGTGTTGTTTTGTGCAGGAGTGGTATTTTTTTTTATTATCGGTTTTATTATTAGTATGTTTTTTGTAAGCTTGCCTGCCTCTTCCATGTCTGTCTCTTCTGCTCCCTGTTCGCCCTTCTTCGCCACCTTCCTGTCGAAGGGGGGGGGGCAAAGGGGGACCTTCGCTAGGAGGATGGCTGTGGCGCAACCGCCTCGTCCGCTCCCAGAAGAGGAGGCCGAAGGGAGAGAGATCGTGCGGGCCCCCTTCGGCCTCATCTTCAGGGAGTAGCAGGGAGGCGGCGGAGGAGAGCGAGAAGGGGGCGGAAGAGGCGGCCACAGCGCCGCCGCCGCCGTAATGAAGTCTCCCCCTTCGGGCCCCCCTCCCTGTTGCTTCCTCTGCTGGGATCTCCTCCTCCGCCTTCTCCTCCTCCTCCTTCACTCCTGGAACCGGCCCTCCTTCTTCACCTCCTTCGCCACCTCCCAAACGTTTCCGGAGGCGGCGCCCCACCTCCCTGCCACTCCCGGAAGAGGAGGCCGAAGGGAGAGAGATCGCACGGCCAGCGAAAGAGGGCGAGGAGCCGCCGGATGAGGAAGTTTGGAAGTTGTAGTTCACCTACATCCAGAGAGCACTGTGGACTCAAATAATGATGGATCTGGACCAAACTTGGCACGAATCCTCAATATGCCCAATATGCCCAAATGTGAACACTGGGGAAATTTGGGGGAAATAGACATTTGGGAGTTGGAGTTGCTGGGAGTAGAGTCACGCTGTGCCAGTAGGTGGCAGCTGGCAAGGAGGGCAGCCAGGAAGCGCTCCAGGGCCTCCACCTCGCGGTGCAGCCTCTTCCTTGCCTCAAAGCCGCTTGCCAGGCCCTACCCCTCGCCTGCAAGCAATGGAAGAGGCAGAAGAGAAGGGAGGGGGCAAAGAGCGTGAGGCAGAAGAGAGGGGGGGAGTGCAAGGTAGGGGGGAGCACTCGAGGCAGAAGGGAAGGGAGGAGGAGGAGAGCGAAGGCATGCTCCTGGCCTCCTCCTCTTCTCCCCCCTCCCTTCCCCTCCATTGGCCGCTCTGCTTGCCTGCCTGCCTGCCTGCTTGCCTGCCGGAGCCCTTACGCAGGCCGGTCAGAATAGGCCGGCAGGCCACATGTGGCCCGTGGGCCGTGAAATGCCCAGGTGTGATCTAACACCACAAATCATGTTACAAGTAAGGTGCAATGGGTTAAACCCTTGTGCCGGCAGGACTGCTGACCGAAAGGTCGGCGGTTTGAGTCCAAAGAGCGGGGTGAACTCCCATCCAAGTGCCACCTCTGTGTTGATGGAGGCAGGCAGGATTTCCCCCGGGTACTGGTTGTGGGGGGTCGGGAGCAGGTGAGGGTTTTGCCCTCCTTTCTGCTAGAGATCCCTGTGTACAACTGGTGGGCCACTGTGTGACACAGAATGCTGGACTAGATGGGCTGAGGCCCGATTCAGCATGGCTCTTCTTATGTTCTTATGTTCTTATTTGTCATCTCCAGCTTCTCATGTGGGGACATGAGAGAAGCCTCCCACAGGATGGCAAAACATCCAGGCGTCCCCTGGGCAACGTCCAGATGGTCAATTCTCTCACACCAGAAGTGACTTGTAGTTTCTCAAGTCAGTCCTGACATGGAAAAAACAAAAAAAATGCCCACTTTTTGGAGTTTTCATTTTAAAAATCTGCCTTTGAATGAGGAAGCATGAAGAAACATCAAGGAGCTATATCATGCAAACACAAGTTGCCAGTATGGGGTAGCCCAAAGATTCCTATCCAATCTTAAAGACTATAGCACTTACTTAAACTGTGGGTCCTGACCCCAAATGTGACCCCCTTAGCTCAATGTTGGGGTCCTGAAAAAACTGTCAACAATAAAAGTTTTCCGAACATCACCTAGTGCTGTTTTAGACATGTGCACAAATTTACTGTGCAGTATTTACACTGAACTCTGCAGAAAAACTGTATTTTATAAATAGGCAATCAACCTGTTTAGCAAGCTTTGCAAATGCTGATTTCTTAACAGTAAATGGTTGATTTTTCTACCTATTTTATACACCAATATATCCAGGATCATGCGAACATTTCTCCAGCCAGGAGAAGGAGTTGCAAGTGAAAAAGTTTAAGAAGACCTGTACTACAGAATTTCAGAACTCTCTCTTATTTATTTATTTATTTATTTATTTATTTATTTATTTATTTATTTACTATTTTTCTATGCCGCCCTCTCAGCCCAAAGGTGACTTGAGGCGGTTTACATATGGCAATCAATGCCCACAATATAAAATACAATCAAAAACACATAGTAATAAAAAAACCATATAAAAACAATAAACAATTAGCAATTAAAAAACATAAAAATACAATTCTCAGCATCTCATCAGTTAAAATCATTTTCCGTTGCACCATCTTATCATTCTGTAGGTCTCAATAAAACAGTCAGTTATACTTTGTCTGCAAATGCCTGCTCAAATAGCCAGGTCTTCCCGGTTTTGTCTTTCCGCAACACCCATCCCCCCCTCGATCCTACCCAGACCCCTGTTACACCCAGTTACCCCTCCCTCCCCTCCCCCTCTCTAACATACCTCCCCAGACACCTGGCTTAGCACCAAACCCCACCCCCCCCCCGCCTCCCCACAACCCCTCAAACCCAATATTTGTGGAAATCTCAATAAAAAATATTTAACAAAAAAAATAGCCAGGTCTTAACTTTCTTTTGAAATGTTAGGAGGGAGGAGGCTGATCTAAAGTCCCTAGGAAGGGCGTTCCATAGCCACCACTGAGAAGGCCCTGTCTCTCGTCCCCGCCAATCGGGTCTGCGAAGAAGGCGGGACCGAGAGCGGGGCCTCTCTGGATGATCTCATTAAACACATCTGATAAATGCATGTACAGTATAATTACAAAAGCTTAAAATATATAATGTGTTAATCTTAAGGGTGCTACAGACCCTATGCCTCATATGATTATATGATTCCCAATAGCTTTGCTGTTACAGAGAATATGTATGGGTTATGTAGTATCTCTGTGCCTCTGCAATTCTGGGTTCTGGGTTCTGGGATCTGGGCCCATAACCTCTTCGGCGTTGAGTATTTATGGCGCAGCGGATAGGCAACAGAAATATAGAAGTTTAATTCCCCATCGGCCCAAAAACTCCAGTCTCTATTCGAGTGAATAATGAAACTCTCATTCAATTCACAAGGTAAATATATAACTTTGTATTGAATTGTATTTAACAATAACTGGCAAAACATCGAAAAACAACAACCATCACAGCTACCTTTCTAAACATCCTTTCCTCACAGATATTCAATTCCAACTGACAAATCCCAACTGTCACTTTGTAACGGAAATTCCTCAAGGTTCCATTTAGCAGTCTTGAGACAGCGCCATCTGGTGTCAAACATGTCACACTGCAGGTCATCTCAAACTGCGATAAAATATCTTGTGCTGACTCATGAATTGCTATTCAAAATACAATAATCTGACACTACAGACCCTATGCCTCATATGATTATATGATTCCCAATAGCTTTGCTGTTACAGAGAATATTTAGGACACTGGCAGTCTTGACTTGGACTCCCATCAGTCTTGCTTCCGAGCGTTAATGTACTATTGAAATCCCTGTTACAAGACTAAGTACCTCAATAGATAAGCCAAGGTATTCGAGGTAGAAGATAGATTTGGATCTACTAGGATCTATAAATGATTTGCATAAGATCAGGGTGAAAGATTTTTATGTGATTGGTTCTGATCTGAAAATAAACTCCTGGATTAAGCATATATCCTTAGGCACGTTTCCTACAATTTAAATTCTGCCCTCCTGAGCCACTTTTTAATATCGGGATCTGGTTGGTAGACTTCACAGCTCTAGGGGTACACCCAGACAACACCCAAAATGCGCACCCTCCCACGTTTTTAAGTGAGCTGTCCAAACAACGGCCTATGAAAAAACAAATTCATTCAGGACAAAGCAGAAAACCCTGCTTTGTCTCAAAGTAATTTGACAGCTGGAAAGACCTGGATCTTTCAGAAGACCTGTGTCTGTCCAGCTGTGGGCGCCATCTGGACTGCCCCCTCAGAAGTCAGTCCTGGGACTCCTGAGTGGGCAGTCTGCACAGCCTTCTCCCATTTTCTGGGCTCCATAAGCTCGAAATAATCAAGAGGGCTCTAACACCCTCCACAAACGTCCCAAAAATGCCTTAAAAAGTGAAAAATAACTTACCTGTGGGTCACATCTGACCCGGTGGAATCCCTCCACATCATTGTTATGCTTGATATATTGTGATTTGGATTATGTAAGATTATGCTTCCACCTGCACAATGGTTGTAATTGTAATGGAAACGCCCTGACGAAGCTGTAAAACACCCTCCAGCGAAACGGGATTTGGGACCCTCCTAATAACCGTACTTCACCCGTTGGCGTTAATGGCACGACTGTGGGAGCTGCCAGCCCCACAGTTGGTCCCTCATTGTGACTATACTGGCGCTTGTGCATTGGTGCATCTGCAGTTATTCCCCACTGCCTAGGACCACTCAGTCATTGGACTGGGGCCCTTCAATCTACTATTAATAAATATACTTTGATACATTTGTACAACCGTGTGGCTTTGGAGACTACTTTTGAATCTGCTGGCCTTCGCCCACTGCTTCTTGCCCCCCCCCCCGAGGCCCGCAGGACATCCGTTTGGCCACCAGCGTTGGATCATCGCATCCGGCCAGGGACTGGATCCGCGTCTCCATTGGAATCTTCCACTGCTGTTCCCCTCGCCCGCCACCTGCCTGGAGTTTCCTCCTTTTTATCCCCCCTGATACCGCACGGCGTCTACGGGATTCCCCCGTCGCGCTCCTCAGCACGCCGTCATCCTCACTGAGCCCGCTGATTGGTGGGGCTTGGGCCTCTCCGCCCGGGGATCCCCCCTGGCTGGCTCTAGCGCCTCCCATTGCTGGGAGACCCACCCACGTCATTGCCGTGGGCGGGACTATTGACGTCACATCATCCGCGGCTCCGCATTGGCCTGGACGCCCCACGTCATCCAGACTGGCCGCACGCCGCGGAGTGGGCCCGGCTACACCGCGGCTTCTTTCGGGCCGCGCCGCGCCGCTGTTGCCGTCCCTCTTTGATTGCATCCAGCCTTGACTCCACTGTGAAGCAACGACGGGACGGTATTGGAACTGGGGGCTATATATGACTCGGCATCTTGGGAGCTGGATGTTTATGTTTATGATTTACACCATACTCCAGGAGGACATCCCCATGTGTGTGTAGGAGGGGTTAGCATTAGGCTGCCCGGGTTGGCGGGGCAGTATCAGCAGTATCACATACATATATATTTCCTCATGGTGCCCGTCCCCACGGGGCATCGCCCCATTGGGTGGCCTGCGGTGACGCTTGCGTGGCCTTGAGTCAGACCCACAGAGTGGGACACCACGGGTATTTACTGGTTATGTTCCTGAACAGCATCCAGCCCACCATGCCCACACGGTCTGTGTTTTGATTTTGGAATTGTGTATTTTACTTTGGGTACATTGGCTTCCACGTGTTGCTCTTGCTTATACAAGAATTATCCCTCCTGTGTTTGTATATAGAGATGATGCACCAGGAGAAGGGGGGAAGAGGAGAGTACCGTAATCACTCCTAGGCCCCCCCCTTCTCCTGGTGGGTCATTTCTATGCACCAGGAAAGCTCTGGCAAAGGGGGAATGGCAGCTGGGTCAGTTATTTTCACTTTTTAAGGCTTGGGGGGTCGTGTTTTGTGTCCGGGTGTCCTGCCAGACCTCCCCTCCCTCAGGAAAACTCAGGGTTTCTGGGGCATGTGCAGACTCCAATGTGAGCCCAAACGGGTTTCTTAAACCCAATTGTGCTCACATTAAAGTCCTGTCTGGAACCCCCCTAAGTGAAAGCCCATCCCTAAACTATGGAAGCCTGGATTCGCCCAATCAGATCCTTCCTGTCTCCCTGAATGAAGACAGACGTGAAGAAGCGGATTACAGGTACACATACTTAGCAGACAATCCCTGCCATTTCTACATACGAACATATAGATGAACAGAGGCAAACTCTGGCCACCAGGGGGAGCTGATGCACTCCTCGTCTCTCAGCATTCTCAGCGTCCCTTGTTGTTTCTTCCGCATTCCTCAGGATTCCTGGAGTTCTTGAATGGCCTCATAATTCAGTCAAAATTTGCCTCCCCACTTAATGTGGTACCCTTATCTCCTACTTGACAGATGCAACTGTCTTTCGGGCTGCCAAGGTTGACAGCAGGCTACACTTAAAGGTCGAGCACCCACCTCGACCCGAGCAGGCCTCGAACTCATGACCTAACTGATCAGAGAGATCTTATGCTGCTGACACTTAGCCAGCTGCGCCACATTCCCGGTGCATCATTTTGGATCTTGTGGGGAGGTCATCTTGACTGGGAAGATTTTGTGAAGAAAGAATCATTTCCAAACTCTATTTCCTTCTAACCTTATTTATTTATTTATTTATTTATTTATCACATTTCTATACCGCCCCTCTCAGCCCGAAGGTGACTCAGGGCAGTATGCACAAGGCATTCTCTGCCCTCCAATCTAAACACGAGCAAACCAAACCAAACAATAACCATATAACACAACAATTAGCAATTAAAACATACAATTACAGTCTCAGCGTCACAATGAACCTTAGGGCTTTAAGTTTGCTGCCTTTGGGATGCTGACTCCTGTGAACCTTGATGCAATTTTAATTGGCCACCAACTGACCCACACCTCTTCAACTTTGCCACAATCCTGTAGTGCAGGGCTGTCCAACTTCTACCGGGTCCAGGGCCGGAATAGAGGTCACTGATGACCTCGGGGCCGCTCGGCCCCGCCCCCAGGCCCTGCCCCCAGGGCCCGCCCCAAGCCCAGGCCCCGCCCCTCCTAAAGCTGTCATTCTCCCTCCTCCTCCTCTTCCCGGGCACCACGGCTGTCCCGAGCGCCACGGCGCCCGGGAAAGGCATGGCGCCCGGGAAAGAGGAGGAGGGAGAGCAGAAAAGCGGCGCCAAGGGCAGCGTCACAGGCCTGGCGTGATCGCGCTGCCCTTGGCGCCGCCTACTCCCCTCCCTTTTGGCGGCTCCCTGCCCTTCCTAGGGCGGGAAGCCGCCAAGGGCAGAAGGCGGCGCCAAGGGCAGCGCTTCACAGGCCTGGCGTGACGCGCTGCCCTTGGCGCCGCTACTCCTCCTTTTCAGCGGCTCCTCCGCCCTTCCTAGGGCGGGGAAGCCGCGAAAAGGAGCAGAGCGCGCCAAGGGCAGGCGCGTCACAGGCCTGGTGTGACGCGCTGCCCTTGGCGCCGCCTACTCCTCCTTTCAGCGCGGAGAGAGGGACGGAGGGGGTGGTGCAGGGAGGAGGAGCTAGCTCTCTTCCTCCTCCCTGCCCCGCCTCCCCCTCCCCCCGGCCACCATTTTTTTTAAAAAAATTAGATTTTTTTTTTAAAAAATTAAAAATGGCGGCCGGGGGCATAGCAGGGGCCGTGTCCAACAGGCTGGGGCCGGATCCGGCCCCAGGGCCGCCAGTTGGACAGCCCTGCTGTAGTGCATTCGTGTGAGATAAATTCTGAGTTACATACAGTACACAGCAGTTTTGCAATGCATGAGCTCTGTGGACAAATATCTTCTCTCAATTTTAAGAACATAACCTTTGCACCAACTAGTTCTAATTTTTCATATAACAGCCACCCAGAGTTTCCAACCCCGAATTCAGAGTCTGCTTTTTCAGGCTGACTGCTGCTAAGGACTTTGGGGCAGGCAAAGACATCTCCAGTTTATTTGCTCATAAAAAGCTCCCCTTCATTTGCTGGTTCTCTCAGCCTTCAGGTTAGTTTTTTTTTCCAGATTCTCCCTCTCTCAGGCATCAGTTTCCCTAGTTAACATTCACTGTTCGTATTGTCTACACTCCCATCACAGAACTTCCAGACAAGGTCTCTTAGGACCTTGGCTCACAGTACTTTAGTGATGTGAGAACACATCAAGCCAGGATATTGACTAGTTCAGCTCAGAATCATTCAGGGCTTCACAAACAATACCTATTTATTTATTTATTTCAATTATTTATAACCTGCCTTTCTCTACCCGCGAAGGGGGACTCAGGACAGCTAACAAAAGGTACAAATCGATGCCACATAACAATCCATAAAAACCAACAATTACATCGTAAATACATTTACAATCAATTAAAACCGACTAAATATCCGTAATCAAACACATAATCCGAGTTCCGTATTCAAGATTATCCAAACCAACTGCAGTCCGTTTTCATAACCTTTGTCATCTTTTTATTGTCTGTCTTCTGCCCAGTATCTAACCAAATGCCTGGTCCCAAAGCCATGTCTTTAGTTTTTTCCTAAAGGAAAGGAGGGAAGAAGTTGATCTAATTTCGCTGGGGAGCGAGTTCCACAGCGAGGGGCCACCACCTAGAAGGCCCTGTCCCTCGTCCCCACCAAGTGTATTTGCGACGAAGGTGCGAGCGAAAACAGGGCCTCCCGGAAGATTGTAAATTTTGAGGTGGGATATAAGCGGAGATATGTTCAGACAAGTAAGCTGGGCCAGAACCGTATAGGGCAGACTTGGGCATCTTACGGCCCGCGGGTCGGATGCAGCCCGCCAGCCGATTCTGACCGCCGGCCAATTCCATCTTGGGATCCTTCCTCTCTTGATGATGTCAGCCTCCATCTTGGTTCGCACCTTGTCTTCTTGAATTTCATTTTATTTTATTTTAGTGGTTTTTATTATTATTTTATAATAATTTTGTAATAATAATATTATAATAATATAATAAATAATGTTATATTATATTATAATTTTAATATATTATAATGTCTATATATATATTCTATAATATAATAATTATTTTATTTATTTATTTATAAATTCGACTTGGTAGACCGCTCTCTCTGGAGCCCAGAGCGGTTTACAGCATAAAATCAATAAAAACATCAAAACAGATAAAACACGTATACCCAAAAGCCCCACTCCCCACAATAACCCACAGTAACCCCGGCAAGCAATAATATGCAGAGGCAATACATGGCAGAGCAGTGTGTTGGCAGCTGGCGAATAGGAGGCATCAGTTGGAACCAAATGCCTGCCTATAACCAAGTCTTCACAGACTTGCGAAAGGCCATCAAGCCCCGTAGTGCTCGTATCTCCTCTGGTAGAGAATTCCAGAGGGTCGGAGCGGCCACTGTGAATGCTCTCTACAGGTCTTAATACTGGGAACCTCTAGTAGATTAAGCCCCTCTGAGCGCAGTGATCTTCTGGGTTTATATGGGGTAAGACACTCCCTCAGGTACACTGGCCCCAAACCATGTAAGGCCTTGAAAGTTAGAACTAACACCTTGAAGGAGACCCGGAATTCAATAGGAAGCCAGTGCAGTGCGCGCAGGAGTGGGGTCACATGCGCAGATCTTGGGGCTCCCGACAGCAGGCGTGCTGCTGCGTTCTGCACCAGCTTAAGGTTCCGGATCGCCGACAAGGGTAGGCCAATGTACAGCGCATTACAGGAATCGAGCCTCGAGATGACCGTGGCTTGGATCACCGTGGCCAGGTCGCAACGGGAGAGGTAGGGAGCCAGACGTTTCGCCTGCCGTAGATGGTAAAACGCTGTCTTGCAAGCGCAGGCAATCTGCACTTCCATCGACAGTTGGGTGTCCAGCTGGACCCCAAGGCTCTTAACTAAGGGCTGTGGGCGAAGTGCCACACCATCAAACGTTGGCAACTGGGTCTCTACCCCCCCCCCCCGGGCGCCCCAGCCACAAGATCTCCGTCTTCGCCGGGTTCACCTTCAACTTACTGGCTCTTGATATATTCATATGTTAATATTAATTATGTGTAATATATAGTAAATATAGTAAATGAATAAATAAATAAATAAATAAATAATGTAGATTAGAATGTAGTTTCGCCTTTAGGTGCGGCCCTTCATAATATTTTTTGGCTCTCGTGTGTCCCTTTGGAAAAAAATAATTGCCCACCCCTGGTATAGGGCTTTAAAGGTCAATCACAGGATACCAAGGACTAAAGCCACCTATAGAAACTTAGTTATTGGGCAATACATAAATATTCATCAATCACATGAAAGAAACCCAAGACTATGTATAGTATGTTTGTATTAACTACACATGGCAGAAGACAATGTTAGTAATTTAACACATACACACACCCAAAAATAGAGATAACACTGATATCAGAAAAATATGTAGGATGGCTCCCTATCAATGCTTTCAGAGCTTCTAAAATTACTTTAAGTAGCGCAAGTTGGAATTGTCCTGTAGCCAATTTATATTTTGGGCGGCAACTCCCAGATTTCTTCTGGAAGTTTATGACAGCTGTAGTCTTAAAATCCGCAGCTCAGATAGAGCAAAATTAGATTAAAAGGGGTCCTTGTCACTTGTGCTCCAAGAAGTATGCGAACGGCCACTAAAAATTTTATTTTTTAGATGCCATCCACCATGGGACGGAGACCGTGCTTGTCGCCATTACAGACCAACTTCGCCGCCAGCTGGACCAGGGTGGATCAGCACTGCTTGTCTTGTTAGATCTGACAGCAGCGTTTGATACTGTAGATCATGCACTGTTGACCCACCGTTTAGCCGCTTCCGGGGTTGGGGGGACTGCCCTTCAATGGGTGGCCTCCTTTCTCCGGGACCGGGGACCACGTGTGGAGGGGGGCGGGGAGGTCTCCGGGAGACTCCCACTTAACTGTGGGGTCCCCCAGGGGGCCATCCTCTCCCCCTTATTATTCAATGTTTACATGCGCCCCCTGGCCCAGCTGGCCCGTGACTTTGGTCTGGAGTGTTATCAGTACGCTGATGACACCCAGCTGTTGCTGAGAATGGACGGCAAGCCGGACTCCGTACCCGATTGTTTCCATCTATGCCTCGAAGCCGTGACTGGTTGGCTGCGCGCCAGCCGGCTGAAGGTGAATCCATCGAAGACGGAGATCCTGTGGCCTGGTCGGCCTGGACTGGGTGGGTGCCGGTTGCCTACCCTGGACGGCGAGCGGCTTAACCCATCGCCGTCAGTTAAGAGCTTGGGGGTTGTGTTGGACTCCTCGCTGACCATGGAGGCCCAGGTCTCTGTGGTCAGCAGGGACGTCATTCTATCACCTCCGACAGGCTAGGCGACTGGCACCCTACCTGTCCAGGGACGACCTGGCCACGGTAATCCAAGCGACGGTCATCTCGAGATTAGACTACTGTAATGGCCTCTACGTTGGCCTTCCCTTGTCGACAATCCGGAAACTCAAGCTAGTGCAGAGTGCCGGCGAGAGAGCATATTACACCTATTCTCCGGCAACTGCACTGGCTTCCTATTGAGTACCGAATTGCCTTCAAGGTGTTGGTTTTGACCTTTAAGGCCTTACACGGCCTAGGGCCTGCGTACCTGAAGGACCGCCTTACCCGTACTCGCCCCGAGATCACTGCGCTCAGATGAGCAAAATCTGTTGTTAATTCCATCAGTCCGCTCCTGCCACCTGTCGACGACTAGACAAAGGTCTTTTTCTGTGGCGGCACCGGTGCTTTGGAACGCCTCCCGGACAGTACCCGAGCCATCTCGGAACTGGGCCCGTTCCGGAGGGCGTGTAAGACGGCCCTCTTCGGGCTGGCCTTTAATTAGGCACACCGGACTAAGAACTATGATATATGTCCTCTCAACCCGTGTTCTGACGATGTAACCTGTTTTAAATGTGGTTTTATGTTTTTATGTTTTTATCAATTGTAGGGTCGCATGTTGACATGCTACAACATGCCGCCCATGTATTTTTTGCTGTGATCCACCCCGAGCCTGCTGGGAGGAGCGGAATACAAAAGTGAACAATAAATAAATAAATAAATAAATAAATGTAAGTCAAACAGCCAAAGATATGTCTATTGCATTCCAAGCTGAAAATTACAACAGGCTGTGTGCATGACCATTTATGCTGTGTTTAAGAAGAAGGACCGTATTATGTGTGACGGTGCAGCAAGCACCACTTGTATGAAAGACTTTAACTTGCAAAGGTTTGCACTGTTGTATTGTGTTTCTGCAAACCTGTTCAGTTTTGCAAAGGTTTGGTTGCATTGATTGGTTCTTTACACCTGTCAATCATTGTTTAACAGAACCCAATTGAGCTTGTTCCACCCCTTTTCCTAGGGACTTGGGAATCCAGTCATTTTGTTTACAGAGCTTTCCTGGATCTCTCCAGAAGAGGACATATCTGAAGGTTTGCCAGGGCCAGCCTTGGTCAAGCCATCTCTCAACACCAAATTGACTTTCCTTGGGTCTCATACAGAAAGCCCAACATACCAGGTGGTTGGGTAGCACTGAGGGAGACCCAGGTGCCTTCAAACCAGTCGGCTGGCATCCAGAGGAAGGTCTCATACCTTCAATATAGGCCAGCTGGCTGGGGTATCGAGTGTCCTTACGTCGAGACCATAAAGAAAGAGAGGACTTGGAGAGCCATCTGGCTGAAGCTTCCTGGACCTAAGCCAGTGTTTCCTAACCGCCCTCCTGCCGAACTCCTGCTGCTTGGGGGAGGAGGAGGAAGAGCCGGGCGGCGGCGAAGAAAAAGAAAGGGCCACGGTGCCACCTCCTTCGGCCGTTTCCCCAGCCAGCCTCCAATCCGCCATGAATCACGCCATGACTCTCATCTCTCACTCGTTGAAGCCGTGCAGAGGAGAAGCCCCGCCCACTGAAGCCCATCCACCGCTCATGCTCCTGCTCTGTGGGAGAGCTGAAGCTGGGGGAAGGGGACGTGGCATGGCACGGCCTGGCTCCAACCCCTCCCCGGCTTCGGCACTCCCAGCAGCTGCTCCAGCCTTGAGGGGGCAGTGCCAAGCCAGCAGTGTGCTGGCTCGGCCCCCGCTGGCTTGGCACTGCCCCTCTAGGCTGGAGCTGCTGCTGGGAGAGCTGAAGCCAGGGGGGAGGGGCATGGTACGGCCTGGATCCGCCCCCTTCCATGGCTACGGAACTCCCAGCAGCTGCTCCAGCCTTGAGGGCAGTGCCAAGCCAGCATTGTGCTGGCTCTGCCACCGCTGGCTTGGCACTGCCCCCTCAAGGCTGGAGAAGCTGCTGGGAGAGCTGAAGCCAGGGAGAAGGGCACGGCATGGCCTGGATCTGCCCCCTTCCCTGGCTTCGGCACTCCCAGCAGCTGCTCCAGCCTTGAGGGGGCAGGGCCCCGTCAGCATTGTGCTGGCTCTGCCACCGCTGGCTTGGCACTGCCCCTCAAGGCTGGAGAAGCTGCTGGGAGAGCTGAAGCCAAGGGGAGGGCACGCACGACCTGGATCCACCCCCTTCTGGCTTCGGCACTCCCAGCAGCTGCTCCAGCCTTGAGGGGGCAGTGCCAAGCCAGCATTGTGCTGGCTCTGCCACCCCTGGCTTGGCACCGCCCCCTCAAGGCTGGAGAAGCTGCTGGGAGAGCTGAAGCCAGGGGGAGGGGGCGGGGCATGGTGTGGCCTGGCTCCGCCCCCTCCCCCAGCTTCGGCACTTCCAGCAGCTGCTCCCAGCAGGCCACCATCCCCCAGCCGTTCTTTACTGTGTTAGAGTGTCATTTTGTGTCATTTTGGTTGGTGGTGTACCCCTAATTTCTTTAATGTTAAAAGTGTGTGCATGGCTCAAAAAGGTCGGGAAACACTGACCTAAGCATCTAAGAGACTGTAAAGTATTTTTCTTTTATCCTTTTGGGGAACCAAGTAAAGTGCCTGACTGACGAGAACTTACGTTGTGAACAATATTTTTTGAGTTATCTATAGTGTCCAGCTTGGTCCTTGGGAGCCCCAAGGCAAGAAGCAATCCCGCAGTAGAGAGAGTCTATGTTCTCGCCCTTCTTGAATGTATACAGACCGGGTGGGATGGCACATTATGGTAAAATATAAATATCAAAACATTTCCATCTTACTATAGATTTTGAAATTATTATAAATAATGCATTATGATAATTTTGTGATTTTAGTTTTTATTTTAAATCATTGTAAAACACCCTGGATCATTGTACATTGTGTGTGTGTGGGGGGGTTGGTGGAAATAAACAATGAAAAAAACTGAAGTGCTACTTTAATTTTTACTGAATCCTGAGATAGCAACACCAGTTATTCAGTCAAAATATATTACTATGAAAAAAATTAAGGAAATTGAGAGAAGAAGTCTGTTTATTGTATGTTCGGAAAATCATTCTATGCAAGAAGTGAATCTGTATATCTGTATATATAATAAAAAAGAATGTTTGTATGTACTGTATGTATGTATGTATGTATGTATGCGGAGGTGTTTGTGGATATGTGCCAGCTTTCTCATTGGTTGCTACTGTGGGATTATTTGCATAACGCCTCTGACTGGCCAGCAGCACCAACATTCCGACACTCTAAAGTGGCAGAGGGGGATAAGGAAAAGCCCTGAGACAGGGAGTTTAAGGCCAAAACACTTTGCGGCGCCCAACAATGACAGAACAAGACCAAACTTGGCACACTTAACCCCCAAGACCCACTCTACATCCTAGTGCAGTTTGAGGGAGGATGGACCATGGATGATGGGATTTGCAGTACTTAAACTCACTTCCTTACAGCATTGTGGCCCACACCAATGATGGATCAGAAACAAACTTGGCACACAAATCCCCCATGACGCACTTTACATCCTGGTGCAGTTTAGGGCAGGATGGGCCACAAATGATGGGATTTGCAGTACTTTCACCTGATTGACTTCCCACAGAACACTGCAGCCCCTGCAAATCACAGACCAGGCCCAAACTTGGCACACAGAGTACTCATGACCCACTCTGCATTCTGCTGCAGTTCTAAGGGGGATGGGCCACGGATGATGGGATTTGCAGTACCTTCACCCACTTACTGAAACCACGGCAACCTTCATCCAATGACCAATGCAGACCAAACTTGGCACAGAGCCCCCATGACCCACTCTACATCCTGGTGCAGTTAGGAGGACGATGGACCACGGATGATGGGACTTGAAGTACCTTTATTCATTTCCCGAGACTGCTGCGACCCTCATCCAATGACTGATCAAGACCAAACTTGGGACACAGAGCCCCCATGACCCACTCTACATCCTGGTGCAGTTTGGAGGAGGATGGACCATGGATGATGGGACTTTAATTCCTCCACTCATAAGTCCTCCACTCACAAGACCACTGCCAACCTCATCCAATGACTGATCAAGACCAAACTTGGGGCACAGAGCCCCCATGACTCATTCTACACCCTGGTGCAGTATCAAGGAGCATGGACCATGGATGATGGGACTTGAAGTACCTCCACTCACTTCCCAAGACTGCTGCCAACCTCATCCAATGACTGCTCAAGACCAAACTTGGCACTCAGAGCCCCCATGACCCACTCTACATCCTGGTGCAGGTCGGAGGGTGGACCATGCATGATGGGACTTGAAGTACCTCCACTCACTTCACAAGACTGCTGCCAACCTCATCCAATGACTGATCAAGACCAAACTTGACACACAGAGCCCCCATGACCCACTCTACATCCTGGTGCAGTTTGGAGGAGGGTGGACCATGGATGATGGGACTTCAAGTACCTTCACTCACTTCCTGAGACCACTGCGAGCCAAACAAATGATAACGACCCACCTTGGTACACAATGCCTTTCTCAAATAACCCGGGCAGGGCCAGGTCCCCAAGCTAGTTAATAATATAAAGAACTGCTATTCCCTCACTATATGCCAGTTCAGTGTCGTAAAAACTGAAGCAGTAGACCAACCACATTCCTGCCAAATGTTTCACACACATTATCTCAGGAAATGGCAAAAAAAAAAAATTCCACCCTCCCTTTCCTTTTTTTAATTCCCACCCCGCGTCCATCAAACCTTTTCCAACCCTTTCAACCTTTTCTTACCTCCCCTTTTCTTACTATCCCTTTTCTATTTAACCTATTGTGTAACCAAAACCCAATAAAAATCATTTTGAAGGAAATGGCAAAAAAAAAAAGTACAACCTCGTTTCTTACCTCTGGTCGACCTTCGTAATATGTCAACATCGATTTCGTAAGCACAAACAGCCTCTCTTTGTAATTTAAAGGAGACGTCCTTTTCTTTTGTTGAGATCTTTTAATCAGAGTCTCTTCTAGAATAGCGTTCATACTCATTTCAGCCGCTTGGTCAATCTTTCCCCGGCCATTGAAGATCCAGTTCTATAAAAAAAAATAAGACGTACATTGATGTATTTTTTTTCTGCAGCATAGATGCACAGCAGCAATCAGTGCATTCCTCAGAATGCAGAGGAACTTCACCCTTTACACTGCAACTCAGAAATGTACAAAGGTTAAACATTAATCAGAAAGATTTATACTTTGCTAAGTCTTATGTAACACTTTGCTTCTTCCTGGAGGCCTGTACTTGACTGGAATGAGGGGGAAAGGCTCTGGGCATGGGCAAAGCTCCTCTACGTGGCCCGAGAGGTCTGGCAAAGTGGAGACATTCTGTTTTGGGATTTCATGTGATGTAACTATTATGTTTGCAGTCTTGCCTTTCTTGCCTACATCCATTTGTACCATAAATACTCCTTGTTTGATGCTGGTTGTGGCACTACCCAGAAATTCTGTATGTCATTCTTTTCTCATGCTTCAAGTTCGCTACACTGTGATGTGGTCAAGATTTCCTAGTAGGGTTGCTAGTGGGAGGTTCAAGAAAATTCCCTATGAAGAGCGTATCTGTATTTGTGGTGCCCCTGAGATCGAAGATCTAACTCATCTGCTCTATTGCAAAATCTATCAAATAGAGAGAAAACAACTGCTAGAGATATTTCTCGTGGGAAAAAATCATTGGGACCCTCTAGCAAAGTCTCACTTCTGCTGGCCGGCTCCAACAAGCTGATAACAGATGCTACTGCTCGTTTTCTCTGTAAAGCCATGAAACTAAGATCTGATTACATAGATGCAATTGGAATAAATTGTGTTGGAGATGAGGACCTGTGGATTATTACCACCTCCCTTAGAATCCCTCCTGCTGGGCAAAACAGGGGTTTAATTGATGTAATGGTCTAGAATTCTCCTCAGATTGTTTTTAGAATCATTGCAATGTGTCTGTGTTCTGTTTGTATTTGATATGGCTTCTGGCTAATCAATAAAATTGTTGTTGTTGTTATAGTAGGGTTGCCATTTTTTGATATAAGAAATAAGGGACATTTACGGGATTTTTCACAAAAATAAGGGACACTTCATTAAAAACTTGAAACTCAAACATTAGGTAGAAATGGAGTACTGTGTACAGTTCTGGTCACCGCACCTCAAGAAGGATATAACAGAACTGGAAAAGGTACAAAGAAGGGCAACAAAAATGATCCAAGTGATGGAGCAGCTCCCTTATGAAACCAGGTTGCAACGCCTTGGTCTTTTCAGCCTTGAAAGACGGCGTTTAAGAGGTGACTTGATCGAAGTGTATAAAATCATGCATGGGATAGAAAAGGTGAATAAAGAAAAAATATTTTCTCTGTCACCCAACACTAGGACTAGGGGGCACTCCTAAAGCTCCAAGGTAGGAAAGTTAGGACTAATAAAGGGAAATATTTCTTCACCCAGAGGGTCATTGGGTTATGGAACTCACTTCCAGAGGAGGTTGTGACAGCTGTCAGCCTGGACAGCTTCAAGGCAGGATTAGACAGATTCATGGATACCAAGGGAATCAGTAGTTACTGAAACGGACATCCAAGTGCCACCTCTGTGTTGATGGAGGCAGGCAGGATTTTCCCGGGTACTGGTTGTGGGGGTCGGGGGAGCAGGCGAGGGTTTTGCCCTCCTTTCTGCTAGAGATCCCCGTGTACAACTAGTGGGCCACTGTGTGACACAGAATGCTGGACTAGATGGGCTGAGGCCCGATTCAGCATGGCTCTTCTTATGTCCTTATGTTCTTAAATAGTTTTATTAACAGAATAAGATAATGATCGAAACCCACAAAAGAAAATGACTTATACCTTCTTAACAGTACATGGTATGTTTCTGCATGCTTTGTCATGCAGAAAAAAACATTATTAGAAGTACCTTATTTTCTCCCTCTGTATTTAGTCCTTGACTTTGCTGACTTTAAAAGTGCACTGTCTAAACATTAAAATAAAATAAATTTTATAAGACAGTACATCTTCATGATTATTATGTCAATAGTTAATGGTGTAGTATAGTATGGGATACACAGCTAGGCCTATTTTAAGAGTAAAACAAACAGGGCGTGGTGCTTAGCAATCTTCAAACAAACACACGAATCTCGAGGCTTGTAAATAATGGTTGTTATTATAGCAAATTCAAAGCAAATACGTGTTAAATCACACAATAACAAAATGATAAGCAAACGTCCATTTGTAATCCAAACGCCGTTGCGTAAATAAATTTGTAATCCCCACGCCGATGCGTGTAATAGGTAGACCCCAAATGGGGTGGTCGGTGGTGTACCGGTGTCGTCGAAAGCCGACGAGGACGCAGGTGCGTGGGCCCTTTCCACGTTTCGACCTGGCTGGTCTTTGTCAAGGCTATGCGACAAGTGGGTAGAGGTGTCCACTAAGGTAGGTGACCATTTCAGTCTATAAGAAATTATATAAAATGGGTCATCTCGATATCCATAAAGCAATCCACATAGAACACAATTATACATAAGGTGGCATGGTATGCAATATCAATTAATACCACATATGGCAATCAATACATCATAGTTAGAAAAGGCAACAATCCAATAATAACACAGGGCAAACAAACATACCTAGAGCATAGGGCGAGAAGTGTGTCTCCCTATGTGGTCATGGCAAATGCAAAGACTTAGAGCTAACCAAGCAATTAAGTACACATTGGAGGCAAAGGAGCACAGGTGGGGCTGGGAGAAGAGAATGGAGTATAGGTAGAGTCTTAAAGGGTTAGATCATGAATGCGTAATTTCTCATTGAGGCCGGGGGGCTGCTCGCTGTTGAGTTTTAAAATCCAGGCCGCTTCTGCACGCCTGAGTAGTACATCAGGGTTTTGGTGAGGAGGGATAATAACCCGCTGTAAGCCAAAGAATCGGAGGGAATCCGGCCCATGGTTTTTCTCTTTGAAATGTGTATAAAGTGGGGAGTCCTCAGCTAATCGGCGTATTTTGAACGATGTTCAGAAATTCTGAGGCGTAAACAACGTTTAGTTTCGCCACGTAAAGGCTTCCACAAGGGCAAACCAATCCATATACTGTGCAGTCCGTATTGCAGGAAAATGATCCCCTGAAAATGATGACTTGTCCGGTGCCAGGATTAAAGATGCGCTTATCCGGATACACAAACCTGCATTGAGCACAATGTCCACACTGGTGGGTTTTGAGGTTAAAATGCTCTTAAGTACTGGTGCTTTCAGTTGCGTGTGCACTAGGACGTCTTTAATGTTTCTGGACCGCTTGTGGGCTATGATGGGCGTTTGAGTGAGGCCCGGGATGTTCTTCAGAATAACCCAATGTTTGTTGACCACTTGTCTGATGTGGCTGGTATTTGGAGTCAAAGTCAGTGGCCAAATAAGACGGTCTGGCGTTTTCTTGGGTTTACTGATGAGGAGGGATTCCCTGGGGATTCTGGCTGCTCTGGTGCTGGCGGCTGTAATTACAGATTCAGGATAGCCCCTGGCTAGAAGTTTGGTGGATAGTAGGTTCAGCTCATGATCATACTGGGTTGGCATAGAACAATTCCTTTTCAGGCGTAGCATCTGAGCGTAAGGCAGATTATTCTTAAGAGCGTGGTTGTGGAAACTTGAGTAATGTAACAAGGAGTTGCGGGCAGTTGGTTTGTGGAAGCATTTGATGAGTAGCTTGTTGTGGTGCACATATGTGGTGACATCCAAGAAATCGATGGTTCACTGCCTGTGGGCTTACTATGGAAGAGGCCACCAACGCATTTTCTGAGGCTCATATAAGCGACCTGTTGCAAATCTGGGCACCAGTGGTCTCTAATGTGGCCGACTCGGCTGAACCTGAACCCAAGGAATCTGCCTCCCTAAAGGACCTTGTAAATAAGGAACTCAGGTTCACCAGAGTCAAAACTAATGCAGGCGCATTAGCCGACTACATTCGCAATAAGATAATACCGAGAGGCTTGAGAGTAAAAACACCCCCGGGGTCATACAAAGAAGATCCCACCTTCCTTAAGAATTGGTATGCAATCCTGGACAAGTGCGGGACTGATCTTATGGTTCTTCTGATAGAACGTTCTATGAAAGAACTTGAGGAAATTAAAATTGATATACAGACTATTAAAGAAGACCTTAAGGACACACTTACTCCAACGGACCTGAATTCCATCAAGGACCAATGTGATAAACTGTATTTGGAACTGAAGAAGGATAAAACTACCAAATTCAAACGGGACTTGGAGGACTTTAAATCTGGCACTGCATACACCAGATACCACAATAGACCGGGCTCCAATCGGGCGACCCGTTTCTCCAGGGAGTCACTGTACTCCAAATCTTCTAATGAAGACCTGGCCGACCCACCCACCAATCAGGAAGAACCCCAAACTCAAGACCGCTACAACTTTCGTGTCGCAGGGTCCTGATCCTGCCACCAGACCCAAGCAAAATTTTCGGGGCCAAGACGAGAAAAGGCAAAAGTTGATAGTTAATCTATCTAACTATCGCTTCTCCCAGGAAGAAGAGCGTATACTGGAAAAAGGACTTTCTTTTGTCATGACACCCAATAATCGCCTCATTGACATCCGAAGAGACTTAGCCCACCTATTTAGGTCCATACGACTCAAGGAATTCTTCAGCCCTAAGGCAGGTGACTTAGTTACTTCCAGCCAAACTACCACCACTACTTCTAAAATTAGAAGTAAGAGCAACTTCACTCCCACTGAAGTCTCTAATAACATCAGACTGTTTGAAGAACTAGTAACCTCCGAAATCACCAAACTCCTCCGTTCTCAGCCCACGAGACAACACAACCTATCCAAAGCGGACATGGACTTGCTAACCAAGCTTGGGAATAACCCGGTTTAATATTTAAAGCAGCTGACAAAGGAGGAGGAATCGTATGCTTGAATAAAGCGGATTATTTGGCTGAAGCACACAGACAACTCTCTGATAGGATTTATTATAAACCCATCGATGGAGACCCCACCACCAAATATCAGAAGATTATTAACAACATTGTGCACCATGCTGAGATCATGGGGTTTATTGACAAACGGACTGCCCAATTCCTTTGTAATCCTCACCCGAAAATCCCAATCTACTACCATCTCCCCAAAACTCATAAGAAGACCCGGCCGGTGCCAGGGCGCCCCATTGTCGCCAGCACCGGGGGACTCCTCCAACCCCTTGCAATTTACCTTGATACCCTTCTTCAACCCGTTGTTAAGAGCAAAGCTGCATACCTCAAGGACACACGCGACTTCATCACCATTATAGAGAATTTGGACATTGATTCAGGTGATCAACTCATTGTCGCGGATGTAAATTCGCTTTATACCAACATACCCTTGGATCAAGCCAGGGAGTGCTTCAGGATGCTTTTGAGTCCATTACAGATCCATCTTTACCACCGATCAACTTTCTACTCGAGCTTGTGGATTGTGTGTTTGACTACAACTATTTCAAGTTTGATGGACAGTTTTATGTACAACAAATGGGCGTGGCCATGGGGAGCCCCCTAGCTCCTTCAGTAGCCAATCTGTACATGCACCATCTTGAACAAAGACACATATTTGACGACCCTTTACACCCTGTTGTACGCATACATCAAATTTTACAAGCGGTTCATTGATGATGTGTACATTGTGGCCTCTAAGAACATCCCCTCTACCATCTTACATGACTGGATGAACTCGTGGGAACCCACCATTAAGTTCTCCCTGGAATCCAATTGTTACACCATCGATTTCTTGGATGTCACCACATATGTGCACCACAACAAGCTACTCATCAAATGCTTCCACAAACCAACTGCCCGCAACTCCTTGTTACATTACTCAAGTTTCCACAACCACGCTCTTAAGAATAATCTGCCTTACGGCTCAGATGCTACGCCTGAAAAGGAATTGTTCTATGCCAACCCAGTATGATCATGAGCTGAACCTACTATCCACCAAACTTCTAGCCAGGGCTATCCTGAATCTGTAATTACAGCCGCCAGCACCAGAGCAGCCAGAATCCCCAGGGAATCCCTCCTCATCAGTAAACCCAAGAAAACGCCAGACCGTCTTATTTGGCCACTGACTTTGACTCCAAATACCAGCCACATCAGACAAGTGGTCAACAAACATTGGGTTATTCTGAAGAACATCCGGGCCTCACTCAACGCGCCCATCATAGCCCACAAGCGGTCCAGAAACATTAAAGACGTCCTAGTGCACACGCAACTGAAAGCACCAGTACTTAAGAGCATTTTAACCTCAAAAAACCCACCAGTGTGGACATTGTGCTCAATGCAGGTTTGTGTATCCGGATAAGCGCATCTTTAATCCTGGCACCGGACAAGACATCATTTTCAGGGGATCATTTTCCTGCAATACGGACTGCACAGTATATGGATTGGTTTGCCCTTGTGGAAGCCTTTACGTGGGCGAAACTAAACGTTGTTTACGCCTCAGAATTTCTGAACATCGTTCGAAAATACGCCGATTAGCTGAGGACTCCCCACTTTATACACATTTCAAAGAGAAAAACCATGGGCCGGATTCCCTCCGATTCTTTGGCTTACAGCGGGTTATTATCCCTCCTCACCAAAACCCTGATGTACTACTCAGGCGTGCAGAAGCGGCCTGGATTTTAAAACTCAACAGCGAGCAGCCCCCCGGCCTCAATGAGAAATTACGCATTCATGATCTAACCCTTTAAGACTCTACCTATACTCCATTCTCTTCTCCCCAGCCCCACCTGTGCTCCTTGCCTCCAATGTGTACTTAATTGCTTGGTTAGCTCTAAGTCTTTGCATTTGCCATGACCACATAGGGAGACACACTTCTCGCCCTATGCTCTAGGTATGTTTGTTTGCCCTGTGTTATTATTGGATTGTTGCCTTTTCTAACTATGATGTATTGATTGCCATATGTGGTATTAATTGATATTGCATACCATGCCACCTTATGTATAATTGTGTTCTATGTGGATTGCTTTATGGATATCGAGATGACCCATTTTATATAATTTCTTATAGACTGAAATGGTCACCTACCTTAGTGGACACCTCTACCCACTTGTCGCATAGCCTTGACAAAAGACCAGCCAGGTCGAAACGTGGAAAGGGCCCACGCACCTGCGCCCTCGTCGACTTTCGACGACACCGGTACACCACCGACCACCCCATTTGGGGTCTACCCTATTACACGCATCGGCGTGGGATTACAAATTTATTTACGCAACGGCGTTTGGATTACAAATGGACGTTTGCTTATCATTTTGTTATTGTGTGATTTAACACGTATTTGCTTTGAATTTGCTATAATAACAACCATTATTTACAAGCCTCGAGATTCGTGTGTTTGTTTGAAGACTATTTTAAGAGTAACTCTCAAGCAACCAGAAACTATCTTTATCCAACATGATCCAACATTCCCCTTGGGTAACGGTTAATTAGTCTACTGTACTTTGAAAAAGTCCTGTATCGTCTCTTCCTTCCAACGGGATGCAGGCTGCCCTGCGAGTTGGAATCCCCGGGCAGGCATTGCCATGGAAACCACAGCGCGCACCTTCCTCTGGTCAACCCCGCCCAGTCCTGTCCTGCTAGTCAAAAATAAGGGACAGGGCCTGAAAATAAGGGACACAAATTTTAGGGCCAAAATAAGGGACGTCCCTTAGAATAAGGGACATATGGGAACCCTTTTTCCTAGTTCCCTTCATGGATTCAAACCCTTTCATCCATGCATTCTTCTCGCTATCTATATTTTCCATCTCCTATTTTATATTTCTAGTTTTCTATTTAACTTTTAAAAAACATTGGCATAGTCACAGTGCTAAACTGGTGTGAGCCATTACCACTTTAGCACTATGACTAGGGTTGCCACTTTTTGATATAAGAAATAAGGGGCATTTACCTAAAAATATGGGATTTTTCACAAAAATAGGGGACAATTATAATAATATGGCCATCAAAGTTTGTGTCGCGCCCCCAAGACACTTGGAACCTCCCTTAGTAAACCACAAGAGTTCAACTGAGGTACAACGGTTTATTTAGAATAACTGGTTAAAGGAAAGAGCCTAGGATTCAGTCTAAGACAGGGCTGTCCAACAGGCGGCCCGCGGGCCGGATCCGGCCCCCCAGCCTGTTGGACACGGCCCCCGCTACCCCCGCTACCCCCAGCAAGATTTTTTTAAAAAAAAAATTTCAAATTTTTTTTGAAAAAAAAATGGCAGCCGGGGGGGGAGGAGGAGGAGGCGGGACAGGGAGGAGGAAGAGAGCTGGCTCCTCCTCCCTGCCTGTATCGCCCCCTCCGTCCCTCTCCAGGCGGCGCCAATGCGATGCAGTTTGCATTGGCGCCGCTGAGAGAGGGAGAAAGGGGCGGTACAGGGAGGAGGAGCAGCTCTCTTCCTCCTCCCTACACCGCCCCCTTCTCTCTCTCTCGGCGGCGCCGTTGCGAGGCAGTTTGCAGCGGCGCCGCTGAGAGAGAGAGACGGAGGCGATACAGGCAGGAGGAAGAGAGCTGGCCCCTCCTCCCTGTACCGCCGCCTTGTCCCTCTCTCGGCGGCGCCGATGCCTTGGAAGGGAGAAGGGATGCCCCGTGGCTCCTCCCTCCCTTCTTTCGAGAAGTTATGCCGAACGAGTCTCACAGAGAAATGACAACGCAGAAAGAACCGCAACCTGGAAACAACATCACCCAAGGAGACTTTCTGCTGTGCGTTCTGCAACCTGACTTGCCTATCTCAGATTGGCCATTTTAGTCATCAACGCACTTATAGAAAGTCCTTCCTGAATCTTCGTTCGCGAAGAAAAGCCAAGATATTACTGGACTATTTCCAATACCAGTCTGAACATTAATTAACCAGGGAATCATCTACAATGGATTAGGAACACGTACACATTGTGCAGCTGCTCCTGGCTGTCCCTACAATTTCTGCTGCTTATTCCATTTCACCTTTAGAAAACTTGAGGGATACTCCAGAGCAGGGGTGCTCACACTTTTTCAGCATAAGAGCTACTGATTAAAAAACCAAGTCCCAAAGATCACCTGCCCAGAAATGTAAAACGTATAACTATTTTCTTATTTATTTATTTATTTATATTTATTATTCATTTTCATGTACCGCTCCTTCCAGCAGGCTCGGGGCAGTTTACATAAAATGAAGTTAGAAAACATCAACGTTTCAATTTAATAACAACAATATAAAACAGAGCATAAAAATACATCCAACCACCCCATTTCTCCCACACTGACATATTACCACACATATTATCAGCCAGAAAGTAAGAAGAGAGGCTTTCGAACTGCAAGGCCATTTAATACTCAGCAAGGTAAACAAAGGGGCATGCAAAAATACATCCAACCACCCCATTTCTCCCACATTTCCATATTCCCCAACATATATTTCTCAAGGAACAAAGCAAGCAGAGAGGCTTTGGAGCTAAAAGGCCATTTTAAACATTAAAAATAAACAAAGAGACATGCCACAGAACAATCAAGCACCCACCCCAAAGTAAAAAGACCGACCTTTGAGATGCGGTAAGGAAATGACCCCAAAGCGTCCTTCTTCTCCTCCGTCGTTGCTCCTATTTCCACGCCGCCAGCATGCGTGCCACCTCCAAGAGCTCACGAGAAGTCCGAGGGCAGAATGGGCGCTTCTGCGCATGCGCGCGGGGCCAGCCATGCATCGTGTCATCCAGGCCCGCCCCTTTTGGTCTCCTACGACTCTGAGTGGCTGGAGAAGGACGGAGGTAGGAGGAGGAATCCAAAAGAGGAGGCCCATTCTGCCTCTTGGACTCTGGAGCTTTTGGAGGCGGCGCGCAAGCAGGGAGCGGGGAGGAGCAACGACGGAGGACTTATTTGCAGCGTGCAGGGGCACGTGAAGAGGACCAACAGCAAAAAACCTGGTCAGGGGCCTGAAGATCACCAGGATGAGGCCCGAAGATCACCCAGGTGATCCCGATCACCATTCTGAGCACCCCTGCTCCAGAGTTTGGACCAAACTCCAGAGCCACCCTGTAGCTTTAGAGCAGTGTGATTAAGAATGGTCTGCTGTCCACATGGGCCTCTGCAACTATATTTTATTTCTGTGCTGATGACCACAGGGAAAATGTGACAGATCAGGCATGTGTCATCATCATCATCATTGCCAGATAGTTGTAGAGCTCTGTGAGAGCTCCTGGCCATCGTACGTCCCCTGCGCTGACATCTGCAGATGTCCTCATGTGACCAGGGAGAAGGAGCGGTGATCATCCCCTCGACGATTGCATGGTTGCTTCTGCCATTGTTAGTATGGGATACCCGTGATAGGCAGGCGCACTCAGAGCTCTGCAGCATCTGACAACTGTAAATGTCACGGACACTCAGTGGTTCCCGAACCTTTTTGGCCTACCGCCCCCTTTCCAGAAAATTTTTTACTCACCGCTCCCCTATAATTTTTTAAAAATATTTAATAGCAATTAAACAGATAGATATATGTATTAATGCAGTGGTTCTCAACCTTTCAACCCCTAAATAAGGTTCCTCATGTTGTGGTGACCCCAACCATATTTTCATTGCTACTTCATCAATAATTTTGCTACTCTTATGAATTCTAATACAAATATCTAATATGCACGTCAAAGCAAAGGGGCGGGGCCAAAGAAGAGGGCCACGCAACCCCTCCTAAATGGCCAATCGTTCACCACCCCCTTAAAGAGGTTCACCGCCCCCCAAATTCCCCTGAGCCTCCCACCGCCCCCTTGTATCGCCTCACCGCCCACCAGGGGGCAGTACTGCCCACTTTGAGAATCAGTGGTCTACTGCAGTGTTTCCCAACCTTTTTTGAGCCGCGGCACACTTTTTACATTTGCAAAATCCTGGGGCACACCACCAACCACAATGACACAAAATGACACTCTAACACAGTAATACATGGAGTTAATATGTTTTTAAAATGTATTTATATCCTCAGTATGAAACCTGGGCCTGTTTCAATGAACTCAACATAGATATCCTGGCAGGAATGGCAGAAAGACACACACGTCCCACACAGAACTCCCATAACCAAAAAAAAGTGCTGCAAGAGTTTGATGGGCATTGACCTTGAGTTTTGGAGTTGTAGTTCACCTATATCCAGAGAGCACTGTGGACTCAAACAATGTTGGATCAGGACCAAACTTGGCATGAATACTCAATAGGCCCAAATATGAACGCAGATGGAGTTCAGGGGAAATAGACCTTGACATTTGGGAGTTGTAGTTTATTTATTTATTTTATTTATTATTGTGGCTTCTCAACCGCCGACTCCCGGGGGCTCGCGGCGGCTCACAAGAGCCAATGGCACAGCGCCAAAGGTTAAAACATAAACACTTAAAAACACAATTAAAACACAATAACAGTTAAAACATTAAGCATTAAGCAGCAGATATAGCAGCGGAGTGGATATACACACGGGCCTACTCACCGAAGGCCTGCCTAAACAAATAAGTTTTGCAGGCCCGTCTGAATGGGAGTAGATCCCTCAGGGCCCTGGCTTCAGCCGGGAGGGCGTTCCATAGCGTAGGAGCTATCACCGAGAACGCCCTCCGGCGGGTGGATGTTAAATGGGCCAACCTTACAGATGGTACTACTAGGAGGTTGGCCTCCTCGGACCGTAGTGATCTCGCTGGGCAATAAAAAGTTGCTGGGATTTATAGTTCCCCTACAATCAAAGAGCATTCTGAACCCCACCAATGATGCAACTGGGCCAAACTTCCCACACAGAACCCCCAGGAGGCGAGAGGAGGTCTCTACTGTACTTGGGGAAAGGGAGGCGGGCCTTTCCAATGCATGGAGAGGGAGAGACCAAGTAGACAATGGGTGGGGAGGGGGGTGTTTGGAATTTTGTGCCTTTATCGAGGTAGGTTTCTTAGGGTTTTTATACTTCAACATACTGGACTTCCCCCCCCCCCCCTTCCTGGAGGTTCCAATTTCCCATGGCACACCTGATGGTCGCTCACGGCACACTGGTTGGGAAACACTGGACTACTGGAACCAATACAATCTCATCCTGGCTGGCCTGGCTTGCCTTTGCTCCTTCACCACTATTGGTTGGGAACCATGTGTGTGGCTACCTCTGAGCCAGTTTCTGTGATATGTCAACAACCTTCTTTTGCAAAAAAGAAAAGAAAAAAAAGAAATCACCTACATTTTGGCCTCCACAAATAATCCTAGATAGAGCTGGAAAATACAGACTAAGACAGTGTTTCTCAACCTTCCTTATGTGGTGACCCCTTAATACAGTTCCTCATGTTGTGGTGACCCCCAACCATAAAATAATTTTCGTTGCTACTTCATAACTGTAATTTTGATACTGTTATGAATCATCATGTAAAATGTATTTTCATTCACCGGACCACATTTGGCACAAATACCCGATACGCCAAGTTTGAATACTGGTGGGGTTGTGGGAGGTGATTTTGTCATTTGGGAGGTGTAGTTGCTGGGATGTATAGTTCACCTACAATCAAAGAGCTTTCTGAACTCCACTAACGATGGAATTGAACCAAACTTGGCACACAGAACTCCCATGACACAACAGAAAATACTGGAAGGGTTTGGTGGACACTGACCTTGAGTTTGGGAGTTGGAGTTCACCTACATCCAGAGAGCACCGTGGACTCAAATAATGATAGATCTGGATCAAACTTGGCGCAAATACTCAATATTACCAAATGTGAACACAGGTGGAGTTTGGGGAAAATAGACCTTGATATTTGGGAATTGTAGTTGCTGGGATTTATAGTTCGCATACAACCAAAGAGCTTTCTGAACTCCACCAACAATGGAATTGAACCAAACTTCCCATACAGAACCCCCATGGCAAATAGAAAACAATGTATTTTCTGATGGTCTTTGGTGACCCCTCTGACACCCCTTCGCGACCCCCATAGGGGTCCCGACCCCCAGGTTGAGAAACACTGGACTAAGATCACTTGCAAAACAAGGAGGGTTGGATCATCTTCCACAAGAAGGGGTTGAATATCAAGATTTTGATTTTTATTCAATTTTTTTTTTTAAAAAAAACACTCAAATTTAGGTTGTCTTAATTTAATGCTGCAATCATTTCAAAATAATAAAATACATTATTTATCTATGAAACTCATTCTCATGTGAAGCATGATGACCACTAGAAACAAAACAGATGTGCATGTAATATATGTCTGGATTATGGGTATATTGTCAGCTACTGGCAACCACAAAAACAATGTTTTCTAAAACAGTATATTGCAAACTACAACATTCTGATGATTATGCACAGGAAATGTTCACTATTGCCATTAACTATTTTTAAAACTCTAAGCCAGAGGTGGGCAATTATTTTTTCCAAGGGGCCACACGAGAGCCAAAATATATTATGGAGGGCCGCACCTAGAGGCTGAACTACATTCTAATTTACTTTATTTATTTATTTACTATATTTACTGTATATTACACATCATTAATATTAACATATTAATATATCGAGAAATATACATATATTATTAGTATTAATATCATAATTATTATATTATAATATATATAGACATTATAATATATTGAAATTATAATATAATATAACATTATATTATATTATTTATTATATTATTATAATAAAATTATTATAAAATAATAATAATAACCACTTTAAAAAAGTTTTAAAATCTTATTAAAAGTTGGGCGTCATCTAGTACGCCGGGTATAAATTTAAAAGAATAATAATTGAAAGAAAATCCAACTACGTACCTTAGAAAAAAGGGAGGAGGGAGGAGGAGCGGCAGGCCGTATTGAAAAGGTTCTGCCTCAAAGCGGGGGCTGCCGCGGGCTGTACCAGGGCAGCGGGGGTTCCTTCCTGCCTTCTCCGGTGGTTCCGGAGTGCCTTCGCAGTGGTGATCCTGGGCTTTGGCCCTCTTGCATGGAGGGTCATGCGTCGGGAGAGTGAGGGAGGGCCCGAGGGTGGAGGAAGCACCAGCTTCGGGCTCTCCGCCTCCTCCTCCGGCATGGAGAGGCTCCGGCTGGCCAGCATGGGAGGGTCAGTGCCGGCGGCATGGCGGGGAGGAGCCTTTGGATGACTTCCTGTAGCCCCAGTTGAGCTGGCTGAGGCATTCTGGGAACCGTAGTTTCCTGACTCCTACGGCTCCCAGAATGTCTCAGCCAGCTCCGGGACTACAGGAAGTCGTCCAAAGGCTCCTCCCCGCACGCCGCCGGCACTGACACTCCCACGCTGGCCATCCGGAGCCTCTCCATGCCGGGGGCATGAGGAAGAGGCGGAGAGCCTGGGGCACTCCAAAGCCGCCGCTCTAAAAGTATGTCAGGCACGCCAAAGCCGCCGCAATGGGATGGCGGCAGCGGCACCCCTTCTTCGCCCCCCAACGCCCTTCTCCCCGGGCCGGACAGAATCGGCTCTCGGGCCGCATCCAGCCCATGGGCCGCAGGTTGCCCACCCCTGCTCTAAGCCATTGGTGAAACTGGCCAAATATTACCATTTTTACATAAGTTCAGTCCTTAGTCTTATTTCCATTTCAGCTTTTCCAAGAGTGCAAAAGAACTGAACTTTTAAAATTGCTTCCCAGAAAACAGGAATGGTCACACTTACCTGTGAAAATCTGAATTGTGTCTGAATATATTTAGACTTCAGTATAGGCTCCTACTGAAAAACTCTCACACAGCAGTATTCCTATAAACCATCCTACAGACCGACGCTGAGAGCTGCATGGCTCATCATACCTGCATACTTGCAATACCTGTGGGAGTTTCAAAATGTGTTCCCTCCCAAATTTCCATAATTCCCAGTTCTACCAACCCTTGCTCAGCCAGTTTGACTTGTTGAGATAGTCATAACTACCACAAAAAGTCACCCAGAGTTTCAGATGCTTAGATGCTCAGCTTGGTAAGATGTTTTATGCCTTTCGACTCACAAGCACATCTCCAATACAATGTCACAGAGTCCAATACATGAAAACGTAACGGTGTAACTTCAGACTCATACACATGGGTCTCAACTCCCAGAAATCCTAACAGCTTATTGGCTGGGATTTTAGGGTACCTCAACAACAGAGAGAACACTAAAAGGTGGTGGATCCTAGGCGGGAAAAGAAGCTGAATGAGCGGGAAGGAAATGGGGAGAAGACAGGGAGAAGTGAGTACGTAGTACAATAATTAATTAATTAAGAATTAAGAATTTATTACGATCATAACGCAAATTGTTGGCCTCAAGGACCGTAAAGGAAGTCTACTTCCGGGTTCGCGGCAGCGATCCGTAAAAAGCTCAAAAGTCCCATTACATACGAATCTCTTACGAATCCTTTTAATTTCCGTTTCATTTTTCTCATGCCTAGTAGGCAGTCCTAGATGCACTTAGTATAAGTTAAATATGAAAACATGGCATTTTCACAACAGGCAAGATCAAGTCACCTAATAGCAACCAGCACACCAGTAGACAGTATGTTAGGATGAAAGTCAAATGGAAGACACTTCATACTTTCCATATTGTGTAGAAGAACCTGCAAATAGACCAGTGGTTCTCAACCTGTGGTACGAGGGCGGGTCAATAAGTCCGTGACTTTTTGAATGAAACACAGGCATTTGGATAAAAAATCATTTTATTTTTCAACGTAGTCTCCTTTGAGCTCTATACACTTTGTCCAACAATTTCTCCTATTTTTTTATCCCTTCCAAAAAATAAGATTTGTCGAGGTCATCAAAATAGGTATTTGTTTGTAAGATGATTTCATTGTTGGAGTCAAATCTCTTTCCGACGAGCCATTTCTTCAGGTTTGGAAACAGAAATAGTCACTCGGGGCTAAATCCGGAGAATAGGGTGGATGAGGGAGCAATTCGTATCCCAATTCATGGATTGTTGCCATGGCAACTGCACATGTGTGCACCCTTTCATTGTCCTGGCACAAAAGAACTTTTTTCTTGGCCAAATGTGGTCGTTTTCTCCCCAAATCCTCATTAAATCGACCCAATAAGTTGGCATAATATTTGCCATTGATTGTTTTACCCTTTTGAAGGTAGTCAATGTGGATTATACCACGTGCATCCCAAAAAAACGGTCACCATGACTTTATTGGCTGACAAACCCACCTTGGCCTTCTTTGGCACCGATTCACCCCGAAAAACCCACTGTTTTGACTGCTGTTTGGTCTCTGGTGTGTTGTGGTGGATCCATTCTCGTCCACTGTTATGAAACGGCGCAAAAACTCATCCATATCACGGTTGGACAATGCCAAACACTACTGCGAAATTGTCACACAACTACGTTTGTGGTCAATTGTGAGCAAACACAGCACCCATCTTGCAAAAAGCTTTCTCATACCCAAGTGATCATTTAAAATTGAAACCACTGAGCCATGTGAGATGCCTATGGCTTCCACAATCTCTCGCACTTTCAATCTCCGATCGGCCAACACCATATAGTGAATTTTTTCAATTGTTTCGGGTGTAGAGTCCTCAACTGAGCGTCCAGAACGTTTGGCATCTTCCATGCTTGTACGGCCACAACAAAATTCAGTAAACCACTTTTTTACCATTGAAATTGATGGTGCAGAGTCCCATCAATTTATCAAGCTTAGCCTTGGTTTGAGTGATGGGTTTTTTTCCGCAAAAAAAATAATGCTTAATGAGCACACAAAATTCACTTTTTCCATTTTCTCCTCAAATCACGCGGGAGTCTGCTATCAATGGCTGACAAACACAAACTAAATGACGCAGCTTGTTCAAATTTTAATAGGAGTCAACTGACAGATGCCTGTTGACAGGAGCAGTGTTGCCCTTTCAGTTAAGAGGCGGGAAATTCAAAAAGTCATAGACGTATTGACCCGCCCTCCTATTATGGCCTTCAACTTCCAGAAATCCTAACAGCTGGTAAATTGGCTGGTATTTCTGGGAGTTGCAGGCCGAAACACCTGAGGACACACCGGTTGAGAACCACTGAAGTAGACTATTTACTTATAGTGACCTCATGAGTTTAATAGTTGTCTTAGGCAAAGAATACTCATGTGGTTTTGCCCATGACTTCCTATGAATCATAGCGTACAGTACCTTGTATGTAAGATCATTGTTGAGACTGGAGTATCATATAAAAGCATACAACACCCACAATAAAATACAACAATTTCTAGAACTCCATGCATGCTTGGAATTTCCTTACATTTGGAGAAAGGAGTTGTGAAGAGGAAAATGTTTATATCTGTCAAATGCAAAGAAGCTGGACTTAAGAAGTACCATTTTTATAGTTCTCAAACATAAATCAAACCCAACATACAACCCCCTTTTCATTAACCTTCTCTGTCTACTAATAAAAGTATGTTATGAAACTAAACATTTTATCTATACATCTCAATGCCTGTAAAAAAAATTTGTAAAGAAATCTCTACAGTTGTTTTCCATGCCAGGAACTTGTAGCACTGGGAGGCTGAGTAACAATCTGTCACAGAATGAGTCAATGGCAAAGCAAATCCTAACCTTCAAAATCTGATCTTTTGTCTCCTACTCATAGCACTCTTTGAACTGTGAGGGGCGGTCTAAGGTAATTTTAAATGGTAGGCGAACATTATTTTGGTGCCCAAAAAAACCATTATTTCCCCATGTAAAACAAATATACAATTATAATATCACAATACCATTAGTAGTATTATATTGTATCAATGTATATACAATATATTATACCATACTCATACTATATTATATCATAATTCTATTATACTACATTACAATATAATTATATTATAATACAATATAACATTCTATTATATTATTATTATAAAATAATAAATAAAATTATTTATTTCAATAAAATTATCCTCTACCAAATATTTTCATTACTCCTATAAAACTCAAATAACCCAAAATAAACTAAACTAAAATATTATATTCTGATCTGGCTACGGTCGTCCACGCTCTGGTCACATCCCGAATAGATTACTGCAACGCACTCTACGTGGGGCTGCCTTTGAAGACAGTTCGGAACCTGCAATTAGTCCAGCGGGCGGCAGCCAGATTACTAACGGGAGCTACATACAGGGAGCATACCACCCCCCTGTTGTGTCAGCTCCACTGGCTGCCTGTCCACCCCGGGCTCAATTCAAAGTGCTGGTTTTGACCTTTAAAGCTCTATACGGTTCTGGCCCAGCTTACTTATCCGAACGCATCGGCCGCCACGTCCCACCCGTAACCTAAGATCATCCGGGAGGCCCTGCTCTCGCTTCCGCCGACTTCTCAAATGCGGTTGGTGGGGACGAGGGACAGGGCCTTCTCAGCGGTGGCTCCCCGCCTGTGGAATGCGCTCCCTATGGAGGTACGGTCCATCTCATCCCTCCTGGCATTCAGGAAGAAGGTAAAATCCTGGCTTTGGGACCAGGCGTTTGCACACCAGCACTAAGCAGCATGTTAGACGGGGATTTTAATGGAATGGGTGAAGAGGGCCAATGTTTTTATTGGAGTGAATATTGTTTTAACTTGGAATGACTGTGTATGTTGTTGATGGAACTGTATTTTAATGTTGTTTTAATGTATTTTAATTGTTGTGGGGTTTTGGGGTTTTATACTGTATGATGTGGCATCGAATTGTGCCGTACTGTAAGCCACTCTGAGTCCCCCCTCGGGGGTTGAGAAGAGCGGGGTAAAATCCTGAAATAAATAAATAATAAATTATATATTACTATTTTGTACAATACCACTATACTGCAATATTGTTTGTAATATTGCAGGTAATATAAAATATATCATTATTCTATTGTTATATTGTATTTTTATTATATTGTATGACAATATTAAGCAGAACTGTATAATAATCAACAAGAAATGCAATGTAAATGCATCAAAATCAGAATATATTACCTACCACCCGTCTCATAATTCATAGGAGTCTCCCATAAGTCCAAAATTAGGATCCCAATGTAAATGTAAATAGAAAAACAGCCAAAATGTTCAAATGAGGTCGAATACAGGCAGCGCGGCCTGGGCAAACTTGGGCCCTCCCTCCCTCTAGGTGTTTTGGACTCCAACTCCCACAACTCCTCATAGCCTCAGGCCCCTCAGGTCTAGACAAAAATAGAGCCGAAGGAAGGAAGGAGGGAGAGAAGAGGTCACAGAGGAGGAAGAGGAAAGCCCTTCATTCATTCCTTCACTTACACTTCCTTCACTGATTCTTTTCTCCTTCCCCGCAAACGTGCGCGCAGTGGAGACAAAGGGAGAGGGGAAGCACTCCCTGCCTGACCGATAGGGAGTGCTTTGCTTATAGACTTCTGCGCAAGGGAGCTACTGGGCATGCGGGGAGGTTTTCGCGCATGTGCAGTTGCTCCTGCGCGCAACTTCAGTTCTGGAGCAACTGCGCCTGCGTGAAAACCTCCGTGCATGCCCAGAAGCGGCGTCGGAGCGCACAAGGCCGGGGCCCAAAAGCAGGCAGCTGTGGCACTGCCTGAGGAACATCGGCAGGGCCAGGATGGCGCCCCATGCGGCCAGGATGGCGCCCCCTTCCCAGATGGCACCCTAGGCGGCCGCCTACTTGGCCTACCTTGTAGGACCGCCCCTGACAGCAGTGTTTCTCAACCTTCCTAATGCTGCGACCCCTTAATACATTTCCACATGTTGTGGTGACCCCTAAGCATTATTTTCATTGCTACTTCATAACTGTATTTTTGAGGGGGTGGGTGAGTGGGTTTGATTTTGTCCTTTGGAAGTTGTAGTTGCTGGGATTTATAGTTCACCCACAATCAAAGAGCATTCACCAACAATGGAATTGAACCAAACTTGGCACAAAAAAAACTCCCATGACCAACAGCAAATACTGGAAGTGTTTGGTGGGCATTGACCTTGAGTTTGGGAGTTGTAGTTCACCTACATCCAGAGAGCACTATAGACCCAACAATGATGTATCTGGGCCACACTTGACACTAATCCTCAATATACCCAAATGTGAACACTGGTGGAGTTTGGGGAAAATAGATATTGACATTTGGGAGTTGTAGTTGCTGGGATGTATAGTTCATCTACAATCATAGAGCCCCTTGCACCCCACCAATGATAGAATTGGGTCAAACTTCCTACACAGAACCCTCATGCCTTGAAGGGACTAGCTGGCGTGAGCCTCCATCCCACCTCTCACTCTCTCCCTCACCCACACATGCGCATCATGTTGCCATGCGCTAAACATGTCTGCTCTCCCCTCCCCACTCGGAGTCTCAGAAATAGCCCTCCCCTTGACTGGGAGGCCTGCCAATCACAGCAGAGTAGAACTTTAGGTGGGAGAATTCGCAGTCTGTTTCCAAAAAGCAAGAGAAGGACAAGCGGAGAGATCTTCAATCTTCTCTGCCAAAGGGCTTCCTAAGACCATCATAAATATTTGTTTTCTGATGGTCTTTGGCGACCCCTCTGAAACTCTCTCGCGACCCCCCTGTACTGGTGTACAGTAATGGAAAAATGATTTTAAAATTCTGACAGCCTTGCTTCTGAAACTAGAAGAAAATCTTCAAAAACTTCCAAGAAACACGGAGTGCATCTACATTGCAGAATTAATGCAGTTTAACACATTAATTGTCATAGCTCAATGCTATGGAATCGTAGCAGTTAAAGTGGTGACAAATTATACACATTCTTCAGTGAATATACACCAGGGGTGCTCACACTTTTTCAGCATGCGAGCTACTTATAAAACAACCAAGTCACAAAGATCTACCTACACAGAAATGTAAAACGTATAACTATATATAAACATGCAGAAAGAAGCCAGACCTTTCAACTGCAAGGCCATTCAATGGTGATCAATGTGGCCAAAGGTACATTCAAACCTGCACCCAACATACAATAGTTTCTTCTCCCACCCTGGACATTACTCCACAGATATATAAACATGCAGAAAGAAGCCACACCTTTCAACTGCAAGGCCATTCAATGGTGATCAATGTGGCCAATGGTACATTCAAACCTGCACCCAACATACAATAGTTTCTTCTCCCACCCTGGACATTACTCCCACAGATATATAAACATGCAGAAAGAAGCCACACCTTTCAACTGCAAGGCCATTCAATGGTGATCAATGTGGCCAATGGTACATTCAAACCTGCACCCAACATACAATAGTTTCTTCTCCCACCCTGGACATTACTCCCACAGATATATAAACTTGCAGAAAGAAGCAAGACCTTTCAACTGCAAGGCCATTCAATGGTGATCAATGTGGCCAGTGGTACATTCAAACCTGCACCCAACATACAATAGTTTCTTCTCCCACCCTGGACATTACTCCACAGATATACTGTATAAACTTGCAGAAAGAAGCCAGACCTTTACACTGCAAGGCCATTCAATGCTGATCAATGTGGCCAGTGGTACAATCAAAAATGCACCCAGACAAGAGTTCCTGTTCCCACCCTGACATAATTTCAGACATATAAACTGGCAGAATTGAAGCACACAGACCTTGAAGCTGCAAAGCCATTCAATGCTGATCAATGTGGCCAAGCAGATGAACTCCTCGCAGTCGCAGATGGCTTTGACAGAAAATGGCTGCCAAAGCCTCCTTCTGGTTGTCCTCCCTCGTGGCTCGTCTTCGCGCCGCTGCACGCTCCAAAAGCACATGCGCGGGCCAAGCGCCCGCCCCCTCCTTTGCTCTGCTGCCCTCCTTCTCTCTCCCTCCTCAGGCCATGCTGCGATGGCACTGAGGGGGAGTCGCCTCAGGGGGCAGCATGACGAGAAGGGGAAGATGCGCTGTGTGGAAGGAAGGTGCACGGTGTGGAAGGAAGGTGCGCACCGCGCGAAAGGAAGGAAGAAGCCCCGCGCGGAAGGAAGGTGCTGCGATCGACTTAATTTGGCACTCGATCGACTTGTCGATCACCATCGACTTTCTGGGCGGCCATGATATACACCCTATGTATCCAAATATGTCCAGTTCTGCGGCAAATCTGGTGTCTTATAATAATAATAATAATAATAATAATAATAATCTTTATTTGTACCCCGCCCCCATCTCCCCAATGGGGACTTGGGGCGACTCACACAAGGCCAAGCCCAAACAGCAAATTACAATAAAATAAAATCAAAACATCATCAATAAACACAATAAAAATACATACATATAAATAAAAAACTAGATATCCAAAATCACAAAGACAGGGCGGGCCGCAGGCACACATATAAAGTGTTAAAACTCAGGGTGAGATAAGCGGAATAGCATCCTTTATTGGGGGGAAACATCCTTTATGGGGGGAAGGACTCCAAGAACGGGCACATTGAAGAGAGCAATGGTAGAGATTAAATAATACAGAAAGCTATAAGCTGACCATGATTTTAAGCATTCATAAACTGTCTTCAATTAATGCAGTGAATCTCAAATTGTTTTTTAATCATTTTCAACTTCTTCTGCAGGCCGCTGCATCATTCCCACAAAGCGATGGAAATATGTAATATTTGAAAATAGACAAAACCTGTTTCTTGAATGCTATTATCTCTCTGTATTAACAGATTATGAACTCTGTATTCATGAAAATATTTAAAAGAATATTTTTTAAAAAAATCTTTGATGTTGCAATTTTATATAAGAGACCCTATTTTACTACCTCATTGAATACAATGTAGCTTGGGCATCCACACATTTTGGTATCTATAGGGGTTCCTGGAACCACACCCCAGCAGACAACAAGGGCTTAGACCAGCAAGAATTCTGAGCTTGAGACCCATCCTGCACCAAAAAAACCCACATAAGGTTATTTTGCGCAAAAACCAATGTTTTCTGTGCAGAAAAGGTTGCAAAATATGTTGAATCACATGGTCAATTTGTACTTTTGAAAATGTGTGATTTTTTTTAAAAAAAATCCTGCAGTGCGAAGAAAATTGTTACAATTGATTGTTGCTTGCTTCAAGAAGAAATCAACAACAAATCTAATTCCTAATTTGGCATTATTTTATTTATTTATTTATTTATTATTCGTCCTTGTATACCGCTCCCTCCTGGAGGCTCGGGGTGGTTCACAACATAACAGCATGTAATAAAAACAATAAAAAGTAGCAATTTAAACGGTAAGCAATAAGACAATAAAACAGTAAAACAGCAATTTAAACAATGAGCAATAAGACAATAGAATAGCAGAGCAGTTGCCCCCTATTGCAATTTACAGCATGCTACAGTGGTATGGGTTTCTCGAGGCATTAAGTATTGAAGACCTGTTGAAATAGAGTTGTTTTACAGGCTCTTCGGAAAGCCAAGAGCTCCGTCAGGGCCCGGACATCGTCTAGTAAAGCATTCCAGAGTATGGGGGCTGCTACAGAGAAGGCTCTCTGTCAAGTCGAAGACAGGTGATAAGTTCTGATGGAAGGCACCTCTAGTAGGTTGTGATCTTTAGACCGTAGTGATCTCTGGGGAACATACGGGGAGAGATGGTCCCTCAAGTACACAGGCCCCAGACCATATAGGGCCTTAAAGGTTAATACCAACACTTTGAACGTGATCCGGTACTCCACTGGAAGCCAATGCAGCTGCTTTAAGAAGGGAGTTATGGGGCATCGACCTGGAGCCCCGGTGAGCAAGTGAGCTGCAGCATTTTGTACCAGTTTAAGTTTCCGGATCATACACAGAGGAAGGCCCAAGTAGAGGGCGTTACAGTAGTCCAGTCTCGAGATGACTGTCGCCTGGATCACAGTGGCCAAGTCGCCCTCGGAGAGGTAGGGCGCCAGCCGCCTAGCCTGTTGCAGATGGAAAAATGCAGATCTGCTGACCATAAAGACCTGGGCCTCCATAGTCAGCAGCGGGTCCAACTGGACCCCTAGGCTCTTTATTCCAGAGGGCGCCTCAACAACGTAAGAGAACCAAAAGCTAAAAAGAGAATGAGAGGGAAAATGGCTGTCTCCCTCCTTCCCACTACCCTCCTTGAATAGGAAAGTCCTAGAAATAGAATTTGTCTACCTCCTTCTAATAAAATGCTAACTGGGATCTAAAAACACTGTAATATTATAATTATATATTTATAACACAATATAATGGTATAGTACAGGGCTGTCCAACTTCTTTTGGCCCAAGGGCCGGAGTTCTGGTCACTGATGACCTGGGGGGCCGGGGCGGGGGGCGGGCCGCTCCTGACGGCGCGCTGATGTCACCACGCCTGACATCACCACGCAGGCGTCCTGCGTGGCCCACCCCTTTTCGGCGGGGCTTGCTGACGTCACCAAGCCCCGCCGAAAAGGGACGCTGCGCTTGGTGACGTCAGCATGCCGTCAGGAGTGGCCCCACCCCCCGCCCTCCTACAGTGACAGCCAGGGCGGCAGAACCGGCGATTTCTCCCGGTTCTGCTGCCCCGGCTGAGGATGTGAGAGGGAGGGCGAAGCTGAGGAGGGCTCCCCTTGGCCCCTCCCTCCTATAGCGATTTCCCTGCTCCCAAGGCTGGTGTGTCCCTTTAAGAGGGAAGGCAAAGCCAAGCAGAGCCCTCCATGGCTTCGCCCTTCCAGCTAAAGGGTCACGCCAGCCTCCTCCTCCATCCCGCCTCTCCCCGGCGCGCATCGGAGCGCCGATCAGAGCGCCGGGACGGAGGAGGCGGGCCGGAGGAGGAAGAAGGGAAGCGCTTCCCTTCCTCCCCTTTAGGCCCGCTCCTCCCTCCCCTCCCCCCCAGCGTTCCCGATTGGTGCGCCGGGGGGAGAGGCGGGACGGAGGAGGTGGGCCTATGGAGGAAGAAGGGAAGCGCTTCCCTTCCTCCCCTTTAGGCCCGCCTCCTCCCTCCCCCCTCCCCCCCGGCATTCCCGATTGGTGCGCCGGGGGGAGAGGCAGGACGGAGGAGGAAGGGGGCGGGCGGGGCTGAGTGACCAGCAGTGCCGGGAAGGAGGAGGAGGCCCGCCCCCTCACTCCCTCCCGCTCCCTCCTGGCTCCCTTCCTCCTCCCTGCCCCGCTCCCCCCCCCGGCTGCCATTTTTTAAAAAAATATTTTTTATTTTTTTAAAAAAAATCTTTCAGGAGGGGGTAGCGGGGGCCGTGTCCAACAGGCTGGGGGGCCGTGTACGGCCCGTGGGCCGTCTGTTCGGCAGCCCTGGTATAGTACAATATAGTAATGTATAATACTGATATTGTGCTATGCTAATAATATTATTTATTTATTTATTTATGTATTTATTTATAATTCGAATTTAATAGACCGCATCTCCCGAAGCTCGTAGCGGTTTACATAGGTAAAAACACACAATCACAACATCCCAACATCATTAAAAACATCCTAGCAAGCATTAAAATATTACTAACAATAAAATACACCATAAGGTATCAAAAAGGGGTTTGATATCTATTCTATGTATGTATATCTTGTAAGCCACTCTGAGTCCCCTTTGGGGTGAGAAGGGCGGCATATAAATGCCGTAAATAAAATAAATAAATAGAAAATATCTATGGCTAATGGATATTTGGAAAGGATAACAAGTTTTCTGGCAGCATGGTTCACACATGTATTTGATTCAGAAAATGTCTTATCTCTTGCACTAAACAAAGTCAGACCGAGCCACATCTTTATACTATCAGTTCTAATATTAGTCTTGCAGAATGCAATGATGCTCTTTCTCCTTAAGAATATTTTAAATACAAAAATTCTCTTTGTGTTGTCCAAAACACCAATGTCTGCATTCAAAACATCTCCTTCCTGGCGTTAGGAATGGGATATGTTTAAACTGCAAACATAAACTAGTTGATGGGAGCCATGACAAAGAGACTTGTTTGAAATGAGTTTGGCCTGTCTGCTAATAGCATGGACTACGTAGGTTCTGCACAAAATTCAGGACCACTGCATGCCAAACTTGAGCAATACAGCAGAATTCTGCAGCCAGTGTGAGTCATACAACTTGAGCAAATTGGAATGATTTCTCTAACTCTGCAGAACATATTCCTGTAATGTCTGAATTGCAGAAAATGGCTTTCAATATCATTTACCAAGGTATCCTGGAATACCTGGAGGATCTGGAAATCAGAGGCACTGTGTTGCAGTGGTTCCAGTTGGACCTTTCAAGCAGGTTCCAGATGGTGGTGCTTGGGGATAGCTGCTCCCCAAAAAAGGAGCTGTAATGTAGCAGCCCACAAGGGGCTATTCTATCCCCAATGTTTTGTTTTGACATTTAATAATAAAACTTTATATTCCGCCCTATCTCTTCAAGGGGGACTCAGGGTGGATACCAACATACAATGGCAAACATGTAATGTCTCCATAAACAGACAAATCAGGCCCGGATTACCCATAAGGCCAGACTAGGCCATGGCCTCGGGCGGCAGGTTTAGGGGGGCAGCGGATTCAACCCCCCCCAAAACATAATTTTTTAAATTAAAAAAACACGCCCCCTCGCAGCGCTTTCCCCCCGCCCTCTCCCGAGAGAGTCATCATACCTCAGGAGAGGGGCGGGGGAGCGCTGCGAGGGGCGGGAGGGAATGGCGCCTCCCTCGCCTGGGCTGCCCCCTTGCAAAGGAAGGAGGCGGCGAGGAGGAGGAAGGAGCTCCGCCCCGCCGCGGGACATGCATGCATGCGCACACATGCCCGCCGGCGGGCTTCCCTCCCTCCTCCTCCTGGCCACTTCCGTCCTTTGCAAGGGGGCGGCCCAGGCGGCGAGGAGGAGGGCGGGACTTCCCTTCCTCCTCCTCGCGCCTCGCGCCTCGCGCCTTCCTTTCGTGGGGCTTCCGTCCACCTCCTCCTCCCGCGACCGAAAGGAAGGCGCGAGGTGGACAGAAGCCGTGGGGCCGGTGCCGCGTGGCTTCCACCCCCTCGGGCCCTCCTTCCGGTCGGGAGGAGGAGGCGACGGAAGCCACACGGCCGGGGCTGCTGCCGCACATGCGCAGCAGCGCCCTGGGGGCATGGCTTTCCGCGCCCTGGGGGTGTGGCTTTCTGCGCCCTGGGGGCGTGGCTTTCGATGCCCTGGGGGGCAGCGCGGGGCGTCTTGGCCTCGAGCGGCCGAAGAGGCTAATCCGGCACTGAGACAAATGTCAACATAATAATCACAGAGGAACCCCACAATATCAAAACAACATAAGAGCCTAACATCAATACATTAAATCCAACGTAATAAAACAAAAAATGTATAATGGCATAAAATCTGATCATGAAATCGCTGGAACAGAGCATCTGGAGGAATGGGATGGGGTGCCATTAGTACACTGATAACACCCAAATATATCTTTTCATGCCTTCAGCTAATAGTGTTTCTCCTCTGAATGAATACCTGGGGGAGGTAATGGGCTAGATCAGTGGTTCCCAAACTTTTTTGGACTACCGCCTCCTTTCCAGAAAAATTTTTACTCACCACCCCCCTAGAAATTATTTTTAAATTTTTTTAATAGCAATTAAACAGAAAGATATATGTATTAATGCAGTGGTTCTCAATCTTTCTAATGCCGTGAGCCCTAAATAAGGTTCCTCATGTTGTGGTGACCCCCAACCATATTTTCGTTGCTACTTCATAAATAATTTTGCTACTCCTCCGAATTCTAATGCAAATATCTAATATGCAGGATGTATTTTCGTTGTTACAAATTGAACATAATTAAAGCATAGTGATTAATCACAAAAACAATATGTTTGGGGGAGTATGGACAACGGATGATGGGATTTGCAGTACCTTCGACCAATTCAGCTCGGACTTCCACAGCTGAGACCCCATGAATGACAGATCTGGACCAAACTTGGTACACAGAACCCCCATGACCAACAGAAAATATGGGAGAAGGTTGGGAGGAATTGACAGTGATTTATGGGAGATGTAGTTCACCTACATTTGGAGAGCACTCTGTACACAAACAACCCTGGATCTGGACCAAATTCGGCCACTGGTCCAGCCGTGGAAATATGATCTTACCTCTATGGCCCTGAAAACGCTCTCTCTCTACCTATTAACCTGGAGTTAATCATTTACATCCGGCCTTGATAAAGACCCTTTTGGATATGGGTTGAAACGAGAGTTGGTGCCATCATATAGAGCAGTGCTGTCCAACTTCTTCCGGCCCTTGGGCCGGAAGAAGTGTCACTGATCACCTGGGGGGCCGCAGGTGATCAGTGAGCAGGGCGGGCCGATAGCGGGGCGGGGGCGGGCGGGGCGGGGCCAGCTGATTTCCTCCTTCCTTTCCCTCCCTCCTCCCGCGGACGCGCCACGGTGCGGGGAAGGAGGAGGGGAAGGGAGGAGGAGCCAGCTGTCTTCCTCCTGCCTGTATCGCCCCCTCCGTCCCTCTCTCGGCGCCGCCGTTGCGAGGCAGTTCGCAGCGGCGGCGCCGAGAAAGGGAGAAGGGGCGATCCAGGCAGGAGGAAGATAGCTGGCCCCTCCTCCCTGTACCGCCGCCTTGTCCCTTTCTCGGCGGCGCCGCTGCAAACTGTCTGCAACGGTGGCGCCGAGAGAGGGAGAAGGGCGATCCAGGCAGGGAGGAGGATCCAGCTGTCTTCCTCCTGCCTGATCGCCCCCTCCGTCCCTCTCTCGGCGCCGCCGTTGCGAGGCAGTTCGCAGCGGCGGCGCCGAGAAAGGGAGAAGGGGGCGATCCAGGCAGGAGGAAGAGAGCTGGATCCTCCTCCCTGCCTGGATCGCTTCTCGTCCCCTCTCTCGGTGCGGGGGGCAGAAGGCGGCGCCAACGGCAGCGCGTCACAGGCCTGGCGTGACGCGCTGCCCCTTGGCACCGCCTACTCCTCCTTTTGGCGCCCCCTTCCTAGGCTGGGAGCCGCGAAAGGAGGAGTAGGCGTGCCATGGGGCAGCACGTCACAGGCCTGGCGTGACGCTGCCCCTTGGCACCGCCTACCCTCCTTTCGGCGCCCCCTCCCTTCCTAGGCCGGGAGCCGCCAAAAAGGAGGAGTAGGCGGTGCCAAGGGGCGCGTCACAGGCCTGGCGTGATGCGCTGCCCTTGGCACCGCCTACTCCTCTTTTCGCCCCCTCCCTTCCTAGGGCGGGGAGCCGCCGAAGGAGGGAGTGGCGGTGCCAAGGGGCAGCGCGTCACAGGCCTGGCGTGACGCGCTGCCCCTTAGCACGCCTCTCTCCTTTTTCGGCACCCCCTTCCTAGGCCGGGAGCCGCCGAAAGGAGGGAGTAAGGCGGTGCCAAGAGCAGCGCGTCACGCCAGGCCTGTGACGCGCTGCTCTTGGCACCGCCTTCTGCCCTTTTCGGCGGCTCCCCGCCTCTAGGTAGGAGGGGGCTGAAAAGGAGGAGCTAGCTCTCTTCCTCCTCCCTGCCCCGCCTCCCCTCCCCCGGCCGCCATTAAAAATGGCGGCTGAGGGCATAGGTGGGGCCGTGTCCAACAGGCTACGGGGCCGGATCCTGCCCCGGGGCCGCCAGTTGGACAGCCCTGATATAGAGATTACCTCGTCGGCCTTCCGAATCTGATCGGTTTACAGTTAATTCGGATTTCTTCGTATCTTGGCTACCGCTTGTTACTGAACCGCAGCAGCACCTTAACTCCGCTTTCCATCTACTATACTTTTGGGCGTTTGGATCTCATTCCCGGGACTTCCACCCTTGACTTTATTGTGTTGACCATGTTCTATGAACCTACTAACTTTGTGTTGAACTAACCCGAAAGGGATAACCCGTCTCAAGGGTAGGAGCCCTTACCCGGGCGAACAATTTACTGTACACTGTTGCTATTATGTGTTGTTTAAATATGTATACATATACTTGAAATAATATGAGCTTTTGATATTGCCAATTTTGTTGTCTCCTATTGTGTGTTACACAAACTGAAGAACCTAAATATGCTAGTAACCTCAAGGTTGGACTTCTGCAAGGTGCAGTACATTGGGTTACCTCTGTACCAAGTTCAGAAACTCCGGTTAGTTCAAAACAAGGCAGCCAGATTGGTTACTGGCACATCTAGGAGTGAACATATTACATTCCTACTAAAGTCACTTCACCTTCTAATTTTGAGGCAAAGTACAAAGTGTTGGTTACAACACTTTGTCCAAATGACCTACAGGATCACATTCTCCTGTACAATCCACCCCATATATTTATTCTCTTGGAGGAAATTTACTCCAACCAGCCGGAACCCAACCAGCAATAGTTATCCAGAGGACCTTCTCATCAACTAATTCTCTCCTTTTCCTAGATGAAAAGAACTCCTCTATTATCTATTACCCTCTAGTACAGTGTTTCTCAACCTGGGGGTCGGGACCCCTGGGGGGGTCATGAGGGGGTGTCAGAGGGGTCAGCAAAGACCATCAGAAAAAAACAATATTTTCTGTTGATCATGGGGGTTCTGTGTGGGAAGTTTGGCCCAATTCTGTCATTGGTGGGGTTCACAATGCTATTTGATTATAGCTGAACTATCAATCCCAGCAACTACAACTCCCAAATGTCAAGGTCTATTTCCCCCAAATGCCACCAATGTTCACATTTGGGTAGATTGAGTATTCGTGCCAAGTTTGGTCCAGATCCATCATTATTTGAGTCCACAGTGCTCTCTGGATGTAGGTGAACTACAACTCCAAAACTCAAGGTCAGTGCCCACCAAACCCAATATTTTCTGTTGGTCATGGGAGTTCTGTGTTCCAAGTTTGGTTCAATCCCATCATTGGTGGAGTTCAGAATGCTTTTTGATTGTAGGTGAACTATAAATCCCAGCAAGTACCACTCCCAAATTACAAAATCACACCCCCCATCCCAACTGCATTGGTATTCAAACTTGGGCATGTCAGATATTTTGCCAAATTTGATCCAGTGAATGAAAACACATCCTGCATACATCAGATATTTACATTACGATTCATAGAATCCTTGAGTTGGAAGAGACCTCGTGGGCCATCCAGTCCAACCCCCTGCCAAGCAGCAGGAAAATCGCATTCAAAGCATTCATAGTGGTAGCAAAATGACAGTTATGAAGTAGCAACGAAAATAATGTTATGGTTGGGGGTCACCACAACATGAGGAACTGTATTAAGAGGTCGCGGCATCAGGAAGGTTGAGAAACACTGCTCTAGTAGTTCATAAAATAATTCTAAAGTGACCTTTGGTCTATATTCTGCACTGCTGACTTGTACAAAATATTTTTAAAGTATTTCCAGCATCATCTTACTCAATAAAGATTGTCATATGAAATGGAAACTGGAAAATATATTAACAGGGGGGAAAAAAGCTAACGCATTGTGGCATAAAAAAAGAAGTCAGAACAGCTTGTCTGCATTTAAAAAGAAACAAATACGGAAACTCTCCATTGCCTTGTACTTAACTGTTTTATTTTAAGAATGAAGAAATGATAGACAGTTTCATATATGCTTCTGATTTCTGATTCTCAAACCTCATTCTAAAAAGAGTCCTTATGTGTCTCAGATAGGAAACTGATTTGATGATTCACTCTCATTGCTGAGGTTTATGTAATACTAAAGCAGAGTTGAGGCTTTGTGCAGGAGTACAGTCAGAGGAGAGTGATGCACAAGCAGAGGCGTTAGAATAGCTGGCTTCCTGTGCTAGAAATCATACTAGCATTCAAGCCGTAAATGCTGTACCCTGATTGGTACCTCAGGCACAGGCAGTGATTTGCCAAAAGAACATCATGTGTCTTCAGTGATAACAAAGCCTTGATTGGCCTCAGTCTAGCATGCTGCCTTGTTTACATTGTTACGGATTGGTTGGAAGCTGCGCATGGCAAGTATAGAGCTTTCTTTCTGGTAGACGCCCAGGGAAAGCTTCTGTAGATTTGTTGCAAAGCAAGGACACTGGCTAGAGCTGATAATGTACTGTGGGAATGAATTTCTTAGTGCGCCACAGTGTTCTAACAAATAGAAGCCAGATAAAGATGTGATGCTACTAAAGTATTGTGTTTAATTGGATAATGAAATGTGTTTCGAGGCACCAGCCAATGCAGACTGATGAAGAAGGGCGGGGGAAAAGATCTGCCGCCATGAGGGGTATTTAAGGAATGTTCTTAGTATGTGAGGGGCCGTTTGCCCAGAGCAGCTTGTTCTGTGGGTGAACCCCACCAGCTGGTGTTAAATTTCAATAAACTTGACTTCACTTTCAACAGTCAATTGTTTCATTCTCTCGTTCCTGTGCCCGCACGTCCACGTTGCTGTTGGTAAGAAAGTAACTTGCCATCCGGAGTTCTGGGACTCCTAATTTGCTGCTTCAATACTAGCTGAGGACCCGGCGGTGCCCGGGTTATTTGAGGAAGGCATTGTGTGCCAAGGTTGGTTCCTATTAGATGTTAATGTGGCTTGCAGTGGTCTCAGGAACTTAGTGAAGGTACTGCAAGTCCCATTGGCCATGGCCCATCCCCCCCCAACAGCACCAGGATGTAGAGTGGGTCATGGGGGCTGTGTGTGTCACATTTGGTCTTGATCATTCTCTGGATGAGGGTTGCAGTGATCTCTGGAAGTGAGGGAAGGTACTGGAAGTCCCATCATCCATGGTCCCCCGTTCTTCAAGCTGCACCAGGATGTAGAGTGGGTCATGGGGGCTCTGTGTGCCAAGTGTGGTCTTGATCAGTCATTTGGATGAGGGTGGCAGCGGTCTCAGAAATTGAGTGAAGGTACTGCAACTCCCATCATCCGGGGTCTGTCCCACTCAAAATTGCACCAGGATGTATAGTGGGTCATGGGTACTCTGTGTGCCAAGTTTGGGCCTGGTCTCTGATTTATAGGGGCTGCAATGTTCTGTGGGAAATGAATTGGGTGAAGGTACTGCAAATCCCATCAGTTGTGAGCCATCCTGCCGTGAACCGGAGCAGGTTTGTAAAGTGGGCCATTGGGCCTCTGTGTGCCAAGTTTGGTCCTGATTCGTCATTGGCGTGGGCCACTGTGCTCTAAGGAAGTGAATTTAAGTACTGCAAGTCCCATCTTCCATGGTCCATCCTCCCTCAAACTGCACCAGGATGTAGGGTGCATCTTGGGGGGGTCTGTGTGCCAAGTTTGGTCTTGTTCTGTCATTGTTGAGGGCCTAGTCAGGAAAATCAAGTTGAGGAAGCCTAACAATATCCCATGAGGGGAGGCCTAGTCAGGAAAATCAAGTTAAGGAAGCCTAGCTGTCAATTTTATGCCTGGTATGTGATTAAAAGGGGCTACAGTGTTGTTTGGGAAGTGAATGATGTGAAGGTACTGCGAATCCCATCATTCGTGGCCCATCCTGCCCTAAACCACACCAGGTTGTGAAGTGGGCCATTGGTCCCTTGTTTGCCTGAGCCGTCATTGCAAGGTTGGTTACTGTCAATTCAGGCCTTACACAATGTCCCATGAGCTGAGGCCTAGTTGGGAAAATCAAGTTAATGAAGTCTAACTGTCAATTCATGCCTTAAAAACAGTACCCCATTAGGTGAGGCCTAGTCAGGAAAATCAAGTTAATGAAACCTTACTGTCAATTTTGGGCCTAGTCTGTGATTTGTAGGGCTTGCAGTGTTTTTTGTAAAATGTGTTGAGTTAAGGTACTGAACATTCCATTTCCAAAGGGAAAAACTGTCAACTGGTTAACTTCAACTCCAGCCATTTATGTCTGCCTCAGGCCCTTTCGTTTCCTCTCTGTGCTGCCTAGGAGTGGTGGAATGTTGGGTGGCTGGCCATTCAGAGGCATTTATGCAAATAATTCCACATTGGCGACCAATCAAAAAGCTGCCACATATTCCTCCCTTATCCGCACCTCCCGCCACACCTCCCGCCGCAAACATTGACTTTTATTATATGTATAGATTCGTAAGCAAAAACATACACACATACAAGAAACTTTTAATTGGTCGACCTCAAAAATAGAAGACTTCATACTCTTATATAAAAGGCCACAGCCATAATTCATATTTATGAAGTTAAATATTTAAATTGCCCTTTCTGGCCAAAGATACAAATGAGTTCCAGGCCTATTTATTTATTTATCATTTTTCTATACCGCCCCCCTCAGTCCGAAGGCGACTCAGGGCGGTTTACACAAGGCAGTCTCTGCCCTTCTATCAAAAACACAAGCAAAACAAAAACCAAACAATAACCATATAACATAACAATTAGCAATTAAAACATACAAATGCAGTCTCAGCCTCACGTTGAAATCATATTCCATCACATCGTCGTCATTCCATAGATCTAATTAAACCGTTATATTTCATCAGCGAATGCCTGCTCAAACAGCCAGGTCTTGACTTTCTTGCAAAATGTCAGGAGGGAGGGGAGCAATCTGATGTCACTAGGGAGGGCATTCCAAAGCCGAGGAGCCACCACTAAAAAGGCCCTGCCTTTTCCCCCCAGGTGGTTTCATATTGGATCTGGGAAAGAAGTTCAGCATGACCAAACTAGTTAGTGGAAGGTAAGTAGGCCCAGCAGGTTGTGTGATCATTTCCAACAGGAAGTAGATTCTGTTATGATTCAATGTTGAAATCTGCCACTGATATTTATTTTAAAAATGGAATATGTAAGCAGATAATTGCAGATAATTTATTTGTATATTAATATGAACTCATATCCGCATAACAGGATGGCTAAAGTCACCTAGGTGGAAATATTCCTTTTTGCATGTTTGTTGGGAAGGGAAAAAATAGTGAAGTGGCCACCAATAGTGCTAAAGAGAGGAGTTTTATGCAAGCCCATTCACACTGAGATGAGTTCACTCAAAGAACACTAGTGGCTGCTTAAAACTGACTCACCGTGATGTCATTGCTGCACACGGCACCAATGAGGCTATTTATTTATTTATTATTCCAACTCCCAGGAGGCTCGGGGCAGTTTAGCAGTACAACAGTAACTTTTAAAACCATATTGGATAAAAATATCACAGCTCGAAAGCTTGTTGAAACAAATAGGTTTTGCATGCCCTGCGGAAGGTTACCAAATCTCGCAAGGCCCGAACCTCCGAGGGTAGGGTATTCCAAAGAGTAGGGGCAATGATCGTAAAAGCCCTACGCCTAGTTGCCATCAGGCAGAAAGACTAGGAATTTCTAACAAGTCTTGGTCTTCAGAACGCAGCGATCTCTGGGGTTTGTAGGGGACAAGGCGATCTCTCAAGTACGCTGGCCCTAGACCATGCATGGCCTTGAAAGTGAGAACCAACAGTTTGAAAGTGATCCGGTGCTCAATCGGTTGTCTTCTGGGTGTCCCTTGGAATAGCACAGGGCTGTCCAACTTCTACCGGACCGGGGGCCTGAATTCCAGTCACTGATCACCTGGGGGGGCCTAAGGGTCTGCCCCCGCCCCAGCTCCGCCCCCACCCCAGCTCCGCCCTGCTGGCTCCGCCCCCTCCCGCCCCCTCCCCAGCTCCGCCCCCTCCCTGCCCCCGCCCCTCCCCGGCTCCGCCCCCCCCCATACTCAATATGCCCAAATGTGAACACAGATGGAGTTGTGGGAAAATAGACCTTGACATTTGGGAGTTACAGTTTCTGGGATTTTTAGTTAACACACAATCAAAGAGCATCCTGAACTCTTGCAACAATGGAATTGAACCAAACTTGGCATATTGAACTCTCATTACCAACAGAAAGTACTGAAAGGGTTTGCTTGGGAACTGACCTTGAGTTTTGGAGTTGTAGTTCACCTACATCTAGAGAGCACAATGTTGGATCAGGACCAAACTTGGCATGAATACTCAATATGCCCAAATATGAACAGGAGAAGGAAGGAAGGAGGGGAAGAAGAGAAGGATGGAGGGGAGGAAAGGGAGGAGGGAAAGTGAGAAGGAAGAAAAGATAAAAAGGTGGCAGGAAAGAAAGGAAGGAAGGTGAAAGAGGGGCAAGGAGGGAGGGAGAACAGTTGAAAGGAAGGACGAAAGGGTGGGTGGGTGGGTGGGTGGAAGGAAGGAAGGAAGGAAGGAAGGAAGGAAGGAAGGAAGGAAGGAAAAAGAAAGAGAGGGGGAAGAAGGGAGGGATGGAGGACGAAAGGGTGGATGGATGGGTGGAAGGAAAGATGGTGACAGAGAGGGAGGGAGGATAGAAGGATGGAAGGAGAGAGGAAAGAGTGAAGGATGGGAGGGAGGAGAAAGAGAGGGAAGGGGGAAGGAAGAAGGCCGGGCGGCAGTTGGGGCTGCTGAGGTGGCGGCGGAAGAGGAGGCGGGAGCGCCGCTGCGAACTGGGCTGCCGTGGCTGGGCCTCCTCCGCCGCTGGGCCTCCTCCGCCGCTGGGCCTCCACCCTGCTGAGCCTCCTCTGTTGCGCCTGTGCCAGCGCGCCCTGCGCAGCCTGTGCCTGCGCGCCCTGTGTGACTGCGCCTGCGCCGCGACTGCCCACAAAAACGGAGTGCGCCGATTGGTGGGGGGGAAGGGAGGGAGTAGGAGGAGGAGGGAGCCTGCTCCTCCTCCCTGCCCCGCCCAGCCCCGCCCCTCGGCAAAAAAAAAATAAATTTTTTTTAAAAATTTAAAAAATTAAAAAATAAAAAAACAGCTGTTTTTTTTAAAGGGTAGGGGGACGAAGGGAAGGACTGGGGGGGCCGCATACGGCCCGCGGGCCACCAGTTGGACAGCCCTGGAATAGCAGAAGGCAGACATCTGTTCTAATATACTTGGGCAAATTCTATTGAAGATCCTTGGGACACTGTAGCTAGTATCTATCTACTAGGCATGGTTTAGAACCCAAAAAATAGCAAATCGTAACTCTAATGGGGGGGGGGATTTTTTTTTAATTAGTAATAGGAAGACTTACCAAAAAATTCCAAAAGTTCTAAAATGTAACTTAATTACTAACGAAATTCGTTAGTAATTCGTATGCCAGAGCATGCGCATTCAGATGGTTTTGGCCTACAACTCCCAGAAATCCCAACAGCTGGTAAATTGGCTGGGATTTCTGGGAGTTGTAGGCCAAAACTTGAATAAATCACACTGAATTCTAGATGGGACTCTCCAAATAGGAAGGAGGGAGGGAAGGAGGGAGGGGAGGGAGGGAGGGGGTATTCTATTCTTGGAAGCAGCAAAGAAAAGGAGGAGGAGCCCCCTGGCTCCTCGCTGCCTCTCTCACCCCGATACCCAGGGAGCGAGGGCCCAAGTTTGCCCAGGCTGGTCATATACCTACATTCTATGCACATGCAATAATACAGCAGTAATAACAATGGGTATAAGAAGAGGTAAAATTCAAACCGAAGTATTCTGACTAGTCCCTGCCTCATGCGGTGCAAACGGGCTCTTCTCTGTGAGCCCGGGAAATTAGCCCGGAAAGACAGCGTTTTCTGCTTGGGTGCACACACATACATATTCTTTGGGGGATTTGCTGCAGAATCCCGGCCTCATAGAGAAGATTCTGCAGCAAATCCCCTCTCCCAAGAATATGTATGTGTGTGCTCCCAAGCAGAAAACGCTGGCTTTTCCCGGGCTAATTTCCCGAGCCCCGTTTGCACCGCATGAGGAGAGACCAGTCAGAATACTTCGGTTTGAATTTTACCTCTTCTTATACCCATTGTTATTACTGCTGTATTATTGCATGTGCATGGAATGTAGGTATGACCAGTTGGATTACTTATAATATTAGGCAGTGGCACTTACAGTAGCATTCATTGTATTATACATTAGGTTGGTTTCTCACCCCAATACTCTTTGATGCCTTAGATCCTGGCAGGCAGGGAGGCAGGAAGCCTGGAAAAATGTAAACAGAGGATTACTCAGAAGTAAATCCACACAAGGAGGGCCCTTCGTCCAAAGTGCCCTCCTTTGCAGATTTACTTCTGAGTAATCCTCTCTGTTTACATTTTTCCAGGCTTCCTTCCACGAGCCGAAGGAGCGAGTTTAGGGCTTGCCTTGCCATAATATTGGCAAGGGAGGCGGGAGGGTGGTGAGAGAGAAGGAGGGTGCCCCCCCTTATGCCCCCCCTTACAGCCTAATAACGACACTTAAGAAAATCCTGGCCCCCGAAGTTCGAAAAATTAAGTCCACTTCCTGGTTGGCGTTCCAGGTGCGGAAAAGCTCGAAAGTAGCATTTCTTACGAATTTCTTACGAAACGATTCATTTTCATAACTTTTTTCTCATGCCTACTATCAACTGTAGTTGTAAGGACCCAGGTGTCCTGAAATAAAAGAAGTCCACACCCTACTAGAAATGATTCAACATCAGAACGGCTGCTTCTCCCTCCCATTGGGTTTTGAAAACCTCCCCTGTGATTGGAGGTTGCATGAGAAGTGGAGGACTGATGGAACGGAAATCTAGACCTTGCCCAGGAAGGTCTGAAACAGGAGTACCAAACTCATTTTCACTGAGGGCAACATCAGACTTATAGTTGCCTTCAAATGGCTGGTTGTATTTATTTACTCCCTTCATTTATATCCCACCCTTCTCACCCCGAAGGGGACTCAAGGCAGCTCACAACAAGCTCAATTCTATGCCAAACATACGTAATATAGAAAAACACAATGTTTAAAAATCTCACAATCCAAGGCATATTTCTGGTTGTGAATTGCATTCATTATTGTACTGAGAAATCATTACTGCACTGGGAGTCATTGTACACGGGCTTGGTCTCACATCCATGTCTTCACTTTCTTCCTGAAGGCCAGGAGGGAGGGGCCTGCTCTAATTTCCCTGGGGAGAGAGTTCCACAGCCAAGGGGCCACCACCGAGAAGGCTCTGTCTTTCATGTCCCACCAGTAGCACCTGGGGGGAGGGGATCGAGAGCAAGAGCCTCCACGGACAATCTTAACCTCCAAGATGGTTCATAGAAGGAGAAACGTTTGGACAGGTAAGCTGGGCCAGAACCATTGTAATTGTAATTTTAACTATGTTACCCTGGCATTGATACCCTCAGGAGTCACATAAAATGACATGGTGGGCTGGATTTGGCCCGCATACCTTATCGTTAACATGTATGGTCTGAAGGAACAAAATTCCTGTTCCGTCCTCCAGACGTTTCATATGCATAGCCCCATAGTTTGGTTTTTAAAAGGCAGCATTTTTTCCTTTTGCATTTTTTACTGGGACTGTTCCAGACACACTGGCACCTTGCCTGTTAATTATTAGCAAGGTTGCAGCCTGGTGCAGAATTTGCCATCTAAAGCTCTGCAAATGTATCTTTTAGTTGGTGTCCGCCCTTTTTCTTCCTGGGGATTGGCCTCCATTTTAGAAAGTGTTTTAGTTCCTTTCAGAGAGGGAAGGAAGCCAGATGTGTTTTTGGCCAGCCAGGATTGGCTCCGAAAGGGTCACCGTAAGTACTGGGTGCTTACTGGGTGCTTACCTGGGTGCTTACCTGGGTGCTGACCTGCATGCTGACCTGCTGATTGCTATTTGCTTGACCATTAGCTGGGGGACTGCTGGAACCAGATGAGTTTATGGTACCTTGCAGAGACTGGCTTTGCATGCTGTATAGGATAGACATCTGGTTACCAGCCCAGCTTTAGGTCACCTTTGGACTGGTCTTAGGTTTAGAGGGGGGAAGGAGTGGTTCCTTCAACCAAACACCTAGGACCAGGGTGGGAAATATCGGGTTTCCTGCCATCTAAAGGGAAGCAGTGGGAATCTTTTGAGCAACAACCCAAGGCATTTCCACTCTGTTTTTTTGCAACCATTAAGAAGCTGTGCCAAGTCCTGCAAAGACTTTGTTATTGAATAAACTGTTTGATTTTCAACTTTATTTTGGAGTTTTTTTTGGGTTGTCAGACCACCTAGCTTTTTCAGCAAGTGCTCTGCAGTCCACCAGATAGAAAGGACAACACATCTGCCAGTTTTAATTTTAAACAGACCTGGTGTGACGGCATAATTCCCCTGTTCTGCAAAATTCCCATAAGGAATAAAAAGATCATAACTCAAAGGGCCTCTTGACTACCTTCCTGATCTTGTTCTTGGTTATAATAGGTGTAATGAAGTCACTATGTTTATTGCGGATTTTTTCCCCTTTGTTAAATGTGTGGTTTGTATTGAGGCAGACTTATTAAGGTAAACACATGTGAGCCATCTGCTGTTCCGTGGTTGGACCAGACAGGCACCACATGACCAGCCATCTGCTGTTCCGTGATTGGACCAGACAGGCACCACATGACCAGCCATCAGCTGTTCCGTGATTGGACCAGATAGGCATCATATGATCAGCATCTGCTGTTCCGTGATTGGACCTGGAGGATGCCACATGATCAGCCATCTGCTGTTCCATGATTGGGCAAAAGGGGCACCACATGATCAGCCATGCATGGGCTGTTCGTCAGCCGCTTCATGATTGGGCTAAAAGGCTATCACATGATTCAACCAGGAAGTAGGAGCCAGTGAACGACGCGTGGACAGTGTATGCAAAGGGCAAAAGCTTTATTAATTGGATGATAATGCAACTGCGCCACAGGAACTAACCAATGAATTATAGAGCAAACGTAAGCTTTACTAATTGGATGATAATACAACTGCACCACAGAAATTAACCAATGAATTGAATGAAAGGGCGGCCTTAAGCTGAACCCGGAGATTGTATAAATGTGAATGACTGGAGTCAATCGGGGTTCTGACCCTTCAGCGCCATGTTGCGCAAGGTTGGGACCTCTGCAGCTGTGGATCAATAAAACTGCTTTCTAGAGTAACTTGGTTGCCTGTCTCCTGTGTTCATGGTGCCTGCACGAAGCAGCCTGCTCAAAGGGGACGAGCCTTCTGGCTCTGCTACAGTATTATTATATTTATATTGTGTTAAATGATTAAATGTTAGACAGACCACAAAAGGTTAACGGAGAGTATTAGAGTGCCCGGCCTCTGAGAAGTTCCTTTGCCATAGCAACAGGAGACTGAGCCTACAACTAGCCTTAGAATTTCCAGATTGGAAATTCATCAGTTAGTTAGTAGCGGTTAGACCGGCTGGTGGCAGTTTTGAGAGGCTGCTGTTATCTGTTCTGAGGAGAATAGAATAAAGGCTGTGTTTTGATACTGCAGAAAGGCAGTTAGGTTTTAGAAAGCCTTTAAAGACTGTTTGTAGGTTAGGCTGAAAAGCTAACCTAGAAGATAGATAAAAGGCCTATAAGTGGGCAAAGCATCTATAATATTGTTGAGTCAGTGTTTAGAGAAATACAGTCAAACATTGTATTTAGAAACGTGTGAGGATAGCATGATATGTGTGAATGTGTATGGTTGAAGTATATGAACCAAAGTTACAAAATGAACCAAAGAAAAACATGGCTATTTGCAAGGCATGTCGGGGTTGAGGAATGGTTTGAATTCTTGGCAGGGTGAAGCAAAGTTCCCCTTATCTCGAGATCACTCGGGCATGAGGCATAGAACAACATGGAATAGACCTGAACATGAAGAGAATGTTCGACATGCTGTTTGACTATGAAGAATGGGATGATTAATGACAGTGAAACTTGGTTAACAATTAAGACAAGATGGTTGGACCAATCAATAACTGTCAGTTTTGCTCAAGGATGGAAGGAAAGTGGAGGAATGAATATAAGATCCCAGGTTTCGCCACTAGGTTGTTGGTTCTCTGGTCCAGACGGGGAACCATCCAGCTTCTCTCTCTGCAAGTCGCCTGGCTATGGATTTGGGGGGGGGGGGGGACACCTCATCCCAAATCACCTAGCCATGGACTTGGGGAAAGCGACACCATCTACCTCAGTGTATGTATGTAAGTATGGATGCAGAATGAATGCAATATGAATGTCTGTGTGTGCGTGCGTATGTGTGAGCTTGTGATTGCTTGTTGTGTGTGTGTGTTTAAGGTATGCATGTCCTTAAGAAATGCTGCTAATTGCTGATTAAATGCTGCTGCGCTTTACTCAAATCTTTAAGGTGATTAGTTTCTTTTGAATCAATTCTTTATATTACACTTAGAGTGATTGTGGTTTAAGAGTTTAAATGTTCAATGTGATTTTATGTTTCTTTTAAATATTTGTATATTAACCTGATTTATTGCATTATATTCCTTTTTATGCTTTTATGCTCAAATGTGATTGTTGCAACTTATATATATTTAATAAATGTCACATGCATAGTGTTTAAATCCAAATTTGGTCTTCTCTTGTCTATTTGCACATCATTGACTATCCCGTCGCATTTGTCCCCTTGATCAAAAGAATAACCGGAACATCTTGGTTCATGACAAACTTAGTAACCTTAAGATCTGTGCCTCTAAGAAGATACTGTAACCAACTAAGCTCTGTGTACCTTAAAACCTCCACGCTTTAAACCTTGTGTTAAAGTTCTTTATTCATAAATCTCTCTCAGTTATCTCTTTTGGTGCAAGCTTTAGAAACATCGGGTGATCAAGAATTACTCACTGGTGGCAGCAGATTTACAAAGCTGGTGCGTCATTACAGTTTGGTGACACACATCTCCATTAATTTGAGGCAGAATTGGAGAGCTTTACAATTAGGGTCCCCGATCAAAAATACCTCAGTTCCTAACATCTGGGTGGTGGCAAAAGTCATAAAGTAGAGAGTCTTCACAATAGGCATCTCCACTTTTTATCTTTAGTGTCTACCAAGATGTCCTCCGGGGCATCCTTCCCAAACAATTCAGTGCTGATAAAGACAGCAGTAGAAAGGTTGGCCCTTGACCTTTCTATGCTTAAGTTGGATAGCGTGCATAGCCACAGTCACTGCTCCTACAGATTTCACTCTGAACAAAAGGGAGCGCTGAGTAGCCAAAACAACGAACTGCAGTGATTTGTACATTTTTCATAGGGATTTATGTGGGGACTTACCATCTATTCTAGCTCCTTCCCCAGCCACATATCTTCGACCCACAGATGTGAGACACATATGTGATCCCTGAATATGCCCTGGCCGAAATGGACGCAACCTCATTCGTTTTTAATGAAACATAGTAAATTTATTGTTTTATATTTATTGTTAGCTGCCTTGAGTCCCTATATTGGGAGAAAGAGGATAAAAATAAACAGAAATAAAGTTAGTTCTACACCACAGAAAGAGAAGTAGGAAAGATTTGCATCTGTATTGTTTTGGAAAGAGGGGTCACATTGTAGATAGAGGAAGTTTTTATTCGTGCAAGAAGGTATTTTCAGAAACTCAAAATAGTAACCAGTAAAGATTTTTTAAAAAAAACAATTAAGTGAATTAAGTGTATAAACAACAAGATGTTACCTATGCTATCGTCGAGTGGAAAAAGTGTTCTTTTGCACTTATTTTAACTGATTAACACTATTAATTTCTTTAACTTCATTTACTAGTTCAGTAACAATTAGTCACATAGTCGGTCCAGTGTATATTTAGGATTATGCGAAGACAGCGCTGATGAAAGCGTTCGAGGAGTCGTAGGTGTTGGTGATAGGTGACCCATGTTTCAGACCCATATAGGAGAATAGACAGTATGATAGCTCTGTGCACACTGATTTTGGTGTTTTGCCTCAGGTGCTTGTTGCTCCAGACTCTTTTGTGAAGCCTTTCGAATGCACTATATGCCTTTGATAATCTGTGATCTATCTCTTTGTCAATCTTGGCGTCTGAAGAGATTATGCTTCCCAGGTAGGTGAACTGCTGAACGGACTTAAGCACCAATTTGCCTATGCTGACGTGAGGATGATGGTGTTCTTCCTGTGGTGTGGGCTGGTAGAGGACTTCCATTTTCTTCAGGCTGACTTCCAGCCCAAACAGCTCTGCAGTTGTTGCAAAGCAGGATGTGAGGTGCTGCAGGGCTGCTTCTGAATGGGCAACAAGGGCAGCATCGTCAGCAAAAAGCAGCTCACGGACTAGATAGTTTAGAGTCTTAGTGCGAGCCCTCAGGCGGCTTAAGTTGAACAAGCTGCCATCAGTACGATAGCGTATATATATGCCGTCGTCTTCTTGTAGGTCTGCCGTAGCCCTTTGGAGCATCATGCTGAAGAAGATTGTAAATAGGGTTGGTGCAAGAACACAACCTTGTTTCACTCCATTAGTTATTAGAAAAGGCTCCGAGAGAGCATCGCCATATCTGACTTGACTGTGCTGGCCCTCATGTAACAGGACTAATGTTGCTGTCCTTGAGCAAGCAGGGATCACCAGCATTGAGGCCATGCTATTGAGAACACAGCTGCGCTGGGCAGGGCACGTCTCTAGGATGGAGGACCACCGCCTCCCAAAGATACTACTCTATGGTGAACTCGCCACGGGTCAGCGCAAGAGAGGTACCCCCAAAAAGAGATATAAGGACTCCCTGAAACAACATCTCAGGCTCGGCCAGATTGATCACCAACAATGGTCTACCCTGGCCTCACATCGGGAGACACGGAGAAGCACTATCCACAATGCTGCGGCCTCTTTCGAGAAGACACGCCGAATGGGTCTCGAAGAGAAACGACAACGCAGAAAGAACCGCAACTTGGAAACAACATTTCCCAAGGAGACTTTCTGCTGTGCTTTCTGCAACTGGACTTGCCTATCTCAGATAGGCCTTTTTAGTCATCAACGCGCTTGTAAAAAGCGTGGGATGAGTCCTTCCTGAATCTTCGTTCACGAAGTAATGCCGAGAGAGAGAGAGAACAATTAGTAATGTCTACCTAATTTGTTATTAAATAGTTGTTAACAGTGTTTTCACAAAAGAATTGGGAATTTGATCATAATTACTGTGAGAAAGTTAAGAAGTCGCTACTCTCATCCTTCCCATCAGGCTTGAAAATTAACATCTTAAAATATTTTATACTGTCCCCGTTAAGTAGTTAAAGTAACAGTTTAATGAAGGATTTCTAATACTTAGCAGACTTCCATGGGATATCAATACAAGACTATGAATAGGAAAATTAGTTCAGCTCGTCCTACTATCTTGGTATCCCTGCTCTTTCTGAACCAGGTTAAACTTCTAATCGTCAGGATTCAGCGTTGACACTTGATGCTCAGGTGTCGGCGGTGGCCGGAATGGCCTTCGCACAGCTAAAACTTGTGCGACAACTTCAACCATACCTCGTGAAGTCTGACTTGACCACGATGGACCACGCCTTGGTTACCTCTAGACTGGATTACTGCAATGCACTCTATGTGGGGCTACCCTTGAAGATGGCCCGAAAACTTCAACTTGTCCAGCGATCAGCAGCCAGATTAATAACTGGGGCAAGTTACAGGGAGCAATCAACCCCCCTGTTTATTTATTTTATTTTATTTATTTTTATTTGTTCCATCTTGTATTCCGCTCCTCCCTGCAGGCTCGGGGCGGATAACAGCATAAAATTCGGCTGGCATGTTGCCTCCATGTCGCCGTACAATAAAACAAGGATAAAACAACAACATCATAGGTCCCGAGATTAGTTATGTCACATGTTATCGCATTCCCCAAACCAGGGTGCTGCTTACACAGATGAGTACGTTCGATTTGTTCGCCTAGCCAAAAGCCAGTCTAAACAAGGCGGTCTTGCAGGCCCTGCGAAACGGGATGAGCTCCGTGGCGGCTCGGGCGTCGTCCGGGAGAGAGTTCCAGAGTACCGGAGCCGCCACAGAGAAAGCCCTTTGCCTGGTTGCAGACAGGTGACAGGTGCGGACCGATGGAATCAGGAGCAAATTAGCCTCCTCTGAGCGTAGTGATCTCGGGGGAATGTATGGGGCAAGGCGGTCCCTCAGGTACACAGGCCCTAGGCCGTGTAGAGCCTTGAAGGTTAATACCAACACCTTGAAGGCAATTCGGTACTCAATAGGTAGCCAGTGCAGCTGCCGGAGGATGGGTGTAATGTGCTCCCTTACCGGCGTTCCCGCCAGCAAGCGAGCAGCGGCGTTCTGCACCAGCTTGAGTTTCCGAATTGTCGCCAAGGGAAGGCCGACGTAGAGGGCGTTACAGTAGTCCAATCTCGAGATGACCGTCGCTTGGATCACCGTGGCAAGGTCGTCCCTGGAGAGGTAGGGTGCCAGTCGCCTAGCCTGTCGTAGGTGGAAAAATGACGCCCTGCTGGCCGCGGAGACCTGGGCCTCCATAGTCAGCAGGGGGTCCAACTGAACACCTAGGCTCTTAACAACAGGCGATTGGCTAAGCCGTTCGCCATCCAGGGTAGGCAACCGGCACTCATCCCGTCCAGGCCGACCAGGCCACAAGATCTCCGTCTTCGACGGGTTCACCTTCAGCCGGCTGGCCCGCAGCCAACCAGTCACGGCCTCTAGGCACTGATGGAAACAATCGGGTACGGTGTCCGGCCTGCCGTCCATTCTCAGCAGAAGCTGGGTGTCATCAGCGTACTGATAACACTCCAGACCAAAGTCGCGGGCCAGCTGGGCCAGGGGGCGCATATACACGTTGAATAATAAGGGGGAGAGGATGGCCCCCTGGGGGACCCCACACTCAAGTGGGAATCTCCCAGAGACCTCCCCGCCCCCCTCCACGCGTTGTCCTTGGTCCCGGAGGAAGGAGGCCACCCATTTAAAGAACTGCACTGGCTGACTTTTATTTTCCGGTCCCGATTCAAGGTAAAGGTGATCACCTATAAAGCCCTAAACGGTTCGGGACCTTCGGGACCGGATCTCCCTCCATGAACCAGCTCGAACGCTCCACTCCTCGGGGAATGCCCCGCTGTCACCCCTGCCAGTCTCACAGACTCGCCTGGTGGGCACAAGGGAGAGAGCCTTCTCCTCTGTGGCCCCCCGATTCTGGAATTCCTTGCCTGGAGAGATTAGGAAAGCCCCCACTTTGGAGACCTTTAAAAAACACCTGAAAAATTGGCTCTTCCGCTGTGCTTTCAGAGAGTAGTTATTTAATTTCTATCATTGCTCTCCTCAATGTCCTTGTTCTCGGAGTCCATCCCCCCTCCCCCTATAAAGGATGTTTTCCCTGTAAAGGATGCTATTTCGAGTCTCCCACCCTGAGTTTTAACATTTTAACATTTTTTATATATGTGCTTGCAGCCCGCCCTGTCTTTGTGATTTTAGATATCTAGTTGTATATTGTTTTTATTTATATGTATATATCTTTTTATTGTGTTCATTGCTGGTGTTTTGATTTAATTTTATTGTAATTTGTTGTTTGGGCTTGGCCTCGTGAGAGCCACCCCGAGTCCCCATTGGGGAGATGGGGCGGGGTACAAATAAAGTTTATTATTATTATTATTATTATTATTATTATTATTAAAACTAGAAATTAAATTCTGAATGGAAATTTGGCAATTTGACTTTTGTGCCTCTCCTAGCAAAGGACACTTGGACAATCTGCTGCCACTAGTGCCACACACCGGATCACCTTCAAAGTGCTGGTACTAACCTTTAAGGCCTTGAACGGTCTGGGGCCAGTGTATCTTAGGGACCGCCTCATCCCATACTGTCCCGCTAGGTCATTACGTTCAGAGGTGGGCCAACGTTTAGAGGTGCCTGGTATCAAAACATATCACCTGACGGCTACGAGGCGGAGGGCCTTCTCAGTAATCGCCCCTACCCTCTGGAACGCACTGCCTTCCTCACGGACTTAGTGGCATTCCGGAAGGCGTGCAAAACCATCCTGTTCCGGCAGGTCTTTGGGCATTGATGGCGTGATCGGGACCTACTCTGCCCTGTATAGCATGTCCTACTGCATTATACGCATTTATGCCATTGGCTGTTGTGTATTTTTACTGTTTTATTGTTTTATCTGTTATGGTTTTATGTCCGAATGTATCATGTAAGTCGCCCCGAGCCATCCGGGAGTGGCGACACATAAATTCGAACAATAAATAAATAAATAAATAAATAAATAAACTATTGTAATACGAGACCAAAACAAAATACAGAAATGCTGACATGCAGAACCAGGCATTCACCTGGAATTGTCATCAGTTGTACCCAAAATAAGAAAACTACAAAAGATGGCATCACAGGTGTCTCATTAAATGTTCATTATTTTATGTTATATCTTAATTTAGACCTTCTGTTGCATTACACTTCTGTTGTAAGGGAAATGGTTTGATTTATTGAACTTTGGATGAATTTTTATGCATGCCCAAGTTTTGACATGTCATGTGCACTGGCAGTAGTTGAGAATAAACTGAGATATTATAGTACATTTCAAAGTTTTGAAAAATACAATTTCATTGCACATACAGTTACTTTCCATTGCTTTCAATGTCTTTTTTCTCCCTCCGTAACACTACTCCTAAACCCCATTAACTTGTAAGACATACAGTAAGCCTTAGGGCAGGGGTGCTCACACTTTTTCAGCATGCCAGCTACTTATAAAACAACCAAGTCAAAATGATCTACCTACCCACTACTCAGACAGCCATAAAAGCAAAATATTTGGAAATGTATTTCAGTGGGAGCCATATAATATATTCCAGGGCTGTCCAACAGGCGGCCCTGGGGCCGTACACGGCCCCCGAGCCCCTTCCCTACGGCCCCCTAACTTGTTTTAATAAAATACAAATTAAAAATAAAAAATAAAATATTTTTTTTAAAATAAAATACCTTCTTCCGGGTTTAGGCAAGCATCGCGAGACTACGCCAGCCACAGACGGGATTTTGAGGGAGGTCGAAATCCCGTCTGTGGCTGCGTAGTCTCGCAATAGCTGCCGAAATCTCGGGTCCCGCAGGATTTGCGGCCGACCTGGGCGCGCGCCTCCTCCTCCCTCGCGGCTGCTTCCAGTCCAGCCCCCATTCCCTCAGAGAGAGGGAGGAGGGGAGTGAGGCAGGGAAAGCCCCTCCTGGCTCCGTCCTCTTCCTGTGGAGGGCCCTTGCTTCCCACCCCACGGATGGGAGAGCCGCTGCGCCCGGCCTGAGCTTGGCCTCGGCTCCAGCGGGGCTCTTCGGGGATGGTGGCGGCGTTGGCACTTCGGCCCTGTGGCGGGGCTCCCGCAGTATGGGTAAGGAAGGGCCTGGCTCGAATCAATCAATCTAAAAACAGTGGGACGTTGGGTGAGGGGGGAGGGGTCCCTCAGCGGCGGTTTCCTTGGCGACGCTTTCTTCCCCTCCTCCACGCCCCCTCCCCCTTGTTGTGCTGCCTTCTCCCGCGTGCAGGGCGCAACGTGGCTTCCTTTGCGCCTGCCCCCGCGGCTTGTTTTCCCTTCAGGGAGGGAGGGAGCTCTTTGGGCCTCCTCCACCCACCTCTGGGAAAGGAGGCCCCATCAAGCCCTGCGACGGCATTGAGGTGTTTGGGGTTTTTTTGGTGTGTCCCAATTTGAGTGTGGACTCAAATAACTCAAAGGTATTAGGAAACATTCCCCCAAATCCACCAGTGTTCCCATTTGGGTATATTGAGTATTCATGCCAAGTTTGGTCCAGATCCATCATTATTTGAGTCCACAGTGCTCTCTGGATGGAGGTGAACTACAACTCCACAACTCAAGGTCAATTGTAAGTAAATTGGAGCTGGGGCGGGGCCAGGGAGGGAGCGGAGCCAGGGGAGGGGCGGAGCCAGGGGCGGAGCCAGACCCTTCGGCCCCCCAGGTGATCAGTGACCGGAATTCCGGCCCTTGGGCCCGTAGAAGTTGGACAGCCCTGATATATTTTAAGACTGAATTCAACTAAATGTGAGTATAATAAGCCCCTGAATTTATTCATAATAATGATGATGATGATAATAATATCAGCTACTACTACTACTACTACAACTACTAATAGTAACAACAATAGGTTCCTAGAGTAGAAGGAGACCTCCAAGGGCCATCCAGTTCAACCTCCTGCCATAAGGGAAAAACACAATCAAAGCATTCCTCACAAATGGCATGGGAGCCATACACACAGTGTATGGCTCCCATATGGGCCATAGCGACGCCAGTCACGCCGACGCCACGCTAACTGTCCGGCACGTGGGCGGCGTCGGGAGCCTATGGGGTGGGACTGAGCCTTCCTCTTGCCCTGCCTGCGATCTACCAGGATGCCCTACGCGATCTACCAGTAGATCGCGATCTACCGAATGAGCACCTTTGCCTTAGGGGCTCTGGCATAGAAATTGATTTTTAAAAGGGTTCCGCAAGTGGAAAAAAAGTTGGAACTACTGGAATAGAAAAGATGAGAACAAGGCAAACTGGTAGCATCCAGGAAGATGCGAAGATTCAGGGACAAATGCAAAAGGCCGGATGCAAATTCCAGTATGTTCAAGGAAGTTACTCTAAGTCAGGGGTCCTCAAACTTTTTAAACAGAGGGCCAGGTCACAGTCCCTCAAACTGTTGGAGAGCCGGATTATAATTTGAAAAAAACCCACAAATGAATACCTATGCACACTGCACATATCTTATTTGTAGTGCAAAAAAACCACTTAAAACAATACAATAATTAAAATGAAGAACCATTTTTAACAAATATAAACTTATTAGTATTTCAATGGGAAGTGTGGACCTGCTTTTGGCTGATGAGATAGGATTGTTGTTGTTGTTGTTGTGTGCTTTCAAGTCATTTCAGACTTAGGTTGACCCTGGGTGAGGGCCAGATAAATGATCTTGGAGGGCCGTATCTGGCCCCGGGCCTTGGTTTGGGGGGCCCTGTTCAAGGTTAATGCACAGAGACTTGTTGGCTCAAATGTACGAGTATCACTTTCAGTGGATACTTTCAGTGCTTTCTTATTTCTCACATAATGGAACCAACAAAGCTTGAATGCACTTGAATCAGTTTCACACACTCCAAAACAATCTCAAGATTTACTTTCGAATTTGTTTACTTCACACTATGTGAGGTTTCATTCTGTATAATGCTATTGCATAATGAAGTGATAGTACGAGGGTGGTTCAATAAGTCTGTGACTTTTTGAATGAAACACAGGTTTTTGGATTTAAAAAATCATTTTATTTTTCAACGTAGTGTCCTTTGAGCTCTATACACTTTGCCCAACGTCTCTCCATTTTTTTTATCCCTTCCAAAAATAACATTTGTTGAGGTCATCAAAATAGGTATTTGTTTGTGAGATAATTTCATCGTTGGAGTCAAATCTCTTCCCGCCGAGCCATTTCTTCAGGTTTGGAAACAAGAAATAGTCACTTGGGGCTAAATCCGGAGAATGGGGCGGATGAGGGTGCAATTCATATCCTAATTCATGGAGTGTTGCCATTGCAATTGCACATGTGTGCACCCTTGCATTGTCCTGGTGCAAAAGAACTTTTTTCTTGGCCAAATGTGATCGTTTATTTTCAAATCCTCATTAAATCGACCCAATAAGTTGGCATAATATTCACCACTGTTTGTTTTACCCTTTTGAAGTAGTAGATTATCAAGATTTTATCGGGGGGGAGGCTGAGTTTGGGCATGGGTGGAAGAAAAACCTTGTGTATTGTTATCTCATTAATGTGGGATATAATATTAATGTGGGATATAATGAGCATGATGATCAGATCATGATATGAATAAACATAACAGTTTAAATAATGTACCAAACCCACCTGAGAATTTTGGCCTTAGCCCCCCTGGCTACATGCCTTGGGCATCACAAAAACGGTTGCCATGACTTTATTGGCTGACAAACCCACCTTGGCCTTCCCCGATTCACCCCGCGAAACCCACTGTTTTGACTGCTGTTTGGTCTCTGGTGTGTTGTGGTGGATCCATGTTTCGTCCACGGTTATGAAACAGAACAAAAACTTGTCCATATTGTGGTTGAACAACGCCAAACACTCCTGCGAAATTGTCACACAATTGTGTTTGTGGTCGATTGTGAGCAAACGCGGCACCCATCTTGCGTAAAGCTTTCTCATACCCAAGTGATCATTTAAAATTGAAACCACTGAGCCACGTGAGATGCCTATGGCTTCCACAATCTCTCGCACTTTCAATCTCCGATCGGCCAACACCATATCGTGATTTTTTTTCAATTGTTTCAGGTGTAGAGACCTCAACTAGGCGTCCAGAACGTTTGGCATCTTCCGCGCTTGTACGGCCACAACAAAATTCAGTAAACCACTTTTTTACCATTGAAAGTGATGGTGCAGAGTCCCCGTAGTATTTATCAAGCTTAGCCTTGGTTTGAGTGATGGTATTTTCCACAAAACATAATGCTTAATGAGCACATGAAATTCACTTTTTTCCACTTTCTCCTCAAATGACGCGGTAGTCTGTTATCAATGGCTGTCAAACACAAACTAAATGATGCACCTTGTTCAAATCAAAGTCAACTGACAGGTGCCTGTTGACAGGAGCAGTGTTGCGCTTTCAGTTAAGGTGCGGGAAATTCAAAAAGTCACAGACTTATTGACCCGCCCTCGTACATTATAAAATCTGGTCTTTTGGGACATATATAGTCTTTGTAGGCACAAACTTCCTCCATCAGTTGTACCATTATCTAAAATCTTAATATGGAAGATACCATCTCGGAAATCATGTCACTCTAGCAGTTATCTATCAGTAAAGAGTATTCTTTCTGTCACGTCTCTTGCAACCTGCTAAAAACAGCTACAGTAGAAACATCAGGGTAGGATCATAGAGTTAGAAGAGACTCCAAGGGCCAGCCAATACAATTCCATTCTGCCATGCAGGAACACATAATCAAAGCACTTTCAAGAGTATTCTCTGGATACGTTCTAGCTTGTCAATGTCCATCCTGAATTATGGAGCCCAGATTTGGACACAGTATTCCAGGTGAGGTCTGACGAACGCAAAATAAGGTGGTACCATTACTTCCCTTTCTCTAGATCAGGGGTCCCTGAACTAAGGGGAGCAGACCGGATGCAGCTCTCCAAGGTCACCCCACCACCAGCACAACCACCTTAAACTTTAGATTTGGGGTCATCCTAAGTCTGACATGCCTTGAAGGCACACAACAAAAACAAACTTAATTAACCTGACTATCTCATCAGATAGGGTGGTCTATAAATAAAGTACCGTATTTTCTGACATAAAAGACTACTTTTTAACCCAAGAAAATCTTCTCAAAAGTCAGGGGTAGTCTTATACGCGGGAGTCGTCTTATATGTGGGTGGTGGCCTTATACGCAGGAGTTGACTTATACACCAGGAGTCATCTTATAGAGCGGGTGTTGAAACTTCTAATCCGGATTAGAGCATCTGTGGTTGCCGCAAATGGTGGGGGGAGATCAAAAATGGCAGTGGCCACGTCCCTGTCGTATGAAGCGACTATATAAGGGGTGTCCAACTTCTACGGGCCCAAGGGCCGGAATTCCAGTCACTGATGACCTGGGGGGCCGAAGGGCCTGCCTCCGCCCCCGGCTCTGCCCCCTCCCCTGGCTCCGCCCCCCCTCCCCCTCCCTGGCTTTGCCCCTCCCCGGCTCCGCCCCCTCCCTGGCTCCGCCCTCTCCCCGGCTCCACCCCCGCCCCTCCCCTGGCTCCGCCCCCTCCCTGGCTCCGCCCCCTCCCCGGCTCCAATTTACTTACAATTGACCTTGAGTTGTGGAGTTGTAGTTCACCTCCATCCAGAGAGCACTGTGGACTCAAATAATGATGGATCTGGACCAAACTTGGTATGAATACTCAATATACCCAAATGGGAACACTGGTGGATTTGGGGGAATGTTTCCTAATAACCTTTGAGTTATTTGAGTCCACACTCAAATTGGGACACACCAAAAAAAAAACCAAACACCTCAATGCTGTCGCAGGGCTTGATGGGGCCTCCTTTCCCAGAGGCGGGTGGAGGAGGCCCAAAGAGCTCCCTCCCTCCCTGAAGGGAAAACAAGCCGTGGGGGCAGGCGCAAAGGAAGCCACGTTGCGCCCTGCACATGGGGGAAGGCAACACAACAACGGGGAGGGGGCACGGAGGGGAAGGAAGCATCGCCAAAGGAAACCGCCGCTGAGGGACCCCTCCCCCCCTCACCCAACGTCCCACTGTTTTTAGATTGATTGATTCGAGCCAGGCCCTTCCTTACCCATACTGCGGGAGCCCCACCACAGGGCCGAAGCGCCAACGCCAACGCCGCCCCCGAAGAGCCCCGCTGGAGCCGAGGCCAAGCTCAGGCCGGGCGTGGCGGCTCTCCCATCGGGAAGCGAGGGCCCTCCACAGGAAGAGGTCGGAGCCAGGAGGGGCTTTTCCTGCCTCACTCCCTTCCTCCCTCTCTCTGAGGGAATGGGGGCTGGCCTGGAAGCAGCTGCGAGGGAGGAGGAGGCGCGCGCCCAGGCCGGCCGCAAATCCCGCGGGACCCAAGATTTTGGCAGCTATCGCGAGACTACGCAGCCACAGATGGGATTTTGACCTCCCTCGAAATCCTGTCTGTGGCTGGCGTAGTCTCGCGATGCTTGCCTAAACCCAGAAGTAGGTGTTTTTTTTATTTTTTATTTTTATTTGTATTTTATTAAAACAAGTTAGGGGGCCACAGGAAAGGGGCTCGGGGGCCACGTACGGCCCCAGGGTCGCCTGTTGGACAGCCCTGGACTATATGAAAGCATTAAGGGCGACGCTGTACAAGTATGGTAGAAGAAAATCCATTCATCAGGATTCGTGGACTTAATGCGGTCCAGATGGTAAGGTGAAGGGACGCCTCACCGAGGTGTAAGTGAAGGGCAAAGCAAGCTGCAGGTGTCCGGGGCGCCCAGGCTATGGAAAAAAGGGACAGAGTAGCTCTGGACCCATAGAAACGTGCCTCTTTTACCTGTCTGGCCCGCCCTTGTATCCTATTACCGTGCCTCCTCCTCTGCCTCTCAGATCTCGCTCCTGAAGACTGCAGTGAAGCGGTGCAGGTGCAAGATCTGAGAGGCAGAGAAGGAGGTACAGTAATAGGAAAATTACCATTTTGGAATAAAATATGATGCTTTTTAAATTTTTATTTGGTGTGCGTTGGAAGAGGTGTAGTCTTATACGGCGACTATATCCCAAACTCTATATTTTAACTGGGAAAGTTGGGGGTCGTCTTATATGCCCGGTCATCTTATACGCCGGAAAATACGGTATTTATTTATTATCAGGCAAAAGCAGGCTCACCCTTCCCATTGAAATAGTGGTAAGTTTATGTTGGTTAAAATTGTTCTTTATTTTAAATATTACTAGCTGAGGACCCGGTGGTGCCCGGGTTATTTGAGGAAGGCATTGTATGCCAAGGTTGGTTCCTATTAGATGTTTATGTGGCTTGCAGTGGTCTCTAGAACTTAGTGAAGGTACTGCGAGTCCCGGGGGCCTAGTCAGGAGGAAAATCAAGTTGAGGGAGCCTAACAATATCCCATGTGCTGAGGCCTAGTCAGGAAAATCAAGTTAAGGATGCCTTGTTGTCAATTTTGCGCCTGGTCTGTGATGTATAGGGGCTACAGTGTTGTTTTGGAAGATATGAAAGTACTGCAAATCCCATCATTCGTGGCCCATCCTGCCCTAAACCACACCAGGTTGTGAAGTGGGCCATTGTTCCCCTGTTTGCCAAGTTAAGTCGTGATCCGTCATTGCTGTGGGCCGCAGCTGGTGAGTGCCTGAGGCATTTCCTTTTCCCTCTGAGTCACCTAAGAATGGTGGAATGTGGTTGGTCTATCGGATTACGTTATGCAAATACCATTTCAGTGGCAACCAATCCCCTCTGTCTGGGGCCGTTTGGGCGTGGTATGTGATTTTTAGGGCTACAGTGTTGTTTTGGAAGTGTATGAGGTGAATGTACTGCAAATCCCATCATTCGTGGCCCATCCTGCCCTAAACCACACCAGGTTGTGAAGTGGGCCATTGTTCCCCTGTTTGCCAAGTTTGGTTGTGATCCGTCATTGCTGTGGGCCGCAGTTGGTGACTGCCTGAGGCATTTCCTTTTCCCTCTGAGTCACCTTGGAATGGTGGAATGTGGTTGGCCTATCGGATTACGTTATGCAAATGCCATTTCAGTGGCAACCAATCCCCTCTGTCTGGGGCCGTAGAATGTTGGAGTTCTGAGGCTGGCCAATCAGAGCCCATTATGTAAATAATCCCACAGTGGCAGCCAATCGAAACACTTGCAGATATTCCTCCCTCCGCTCGGTCGCTCGGCCGCACCACTGCCCGCAAAGACTGACTTTTATTATATGTAATAGAATAGAATAGATATTGTTCTTTATCGTTTTTCTGCACAAATATGGCATGTGCAGTGTGGAATTTGCTTGTGTTTTTTTTCAAGCTATAGTCCAAAAAGTTTGAGAACCTCTATGTAGATACTATATTCTTATTGATGCAGCCTAAAATCACATTTTTGTGGCTGTTACATCACACATTGGTAATGCTAAAAAAGCATTTAGCATAGGTGTGGACTTCCAGATATTGTTGAACTGTCAACATCACTTCACACTCGCTAAGTTTGCTGAAAAAACAATTCATAGCAAGAATAAGACTAGCTTCCTTCCAAGCAGATATACCCCCCGGCCTCCTTGTTAAGGCTGCATTGAAATACCCTTTCCAGTTACGGCACACCCTCCTCTGCCACAAAGAAAAAAATTGATGTTTTTGCCATATTTTAAAACATTTTAAAAAACCTAATGAAAGTGCAGTGTGAACAAATGACAAATAGAACCAAGTTGATTTCAAACTTGTTTCCATTAACCATAGTTAATATTAACCATAATCACCTCCGTCTATCTAATTGGCCTGTTAATCAGCTTGGTCCCACAGCCAGGTTTTCACCATCCTTCTGTTAATCTCTCCAGAAAGGGAGTTCCTATTGCTGCTTTATTGCCCTGTCCTGAAAGCTTGGTCCCACAGCCAAGTTTTCACCATCCTTCTGAAGGACAGGAGGGAGGGGGCCAATCTGATCTCTCCAGAAAGGGAGTTCCATAGCTGGGGGCAATCACCGAGAAGGCCCTGTCTTTCGTCCCAACCAATCGCGCCTGTGACAATGGTGAGACAGAGAGCAGGGCCTCCCCGGAGGATCTTAATCTCCGTGATGGTTCATAGGGGGAGATGCGTTCGGACAGATAAATTGGGCCAGGGCTATTTAGGGCTTTACAGGCCAAAGCCAGCACTTTGAATTGTGCCCGGTAGCAAACTGGCAGCCAATGGAGCTGGCGTAACATGGAGTTGTATACTCCCTGTATGCCACCCCAGTTATTAACCTGGCTGCCTCTCGTTGGGCTATTTGAAGTTTCTGAACAGTCTTCAAGGGCAACCCCACGTAGAGAGCGTTGCAGTAGTCTATCCCGGATGTAACGAGAGCATGGACCACTGTGGCCAAATCTGACTTCCCAATTATTTATTTATTTATTTATTTCGGGATTTTACCCCGCTCTTCTCAACCCCCAAGGGGGGGACTCAGAGCGGCTTACAGTACGGCACAATTCGATGTCCACATAATCACAATATAAACCCCAAAACACTTCAACAATTAAAATACATTAAAAATACATTAAAATACAACTACATTAGCACCATACACATTCACTCTGGATTGAAACAATGTTCAGTCCATAAAAACATTGGCCATAAGGCACATTCCCAAGGCACATATTAGTCTGAGCTCATCTCCTATATACCACGCAGTCATGTCTGCAGCTTATATTATTCATGACAACAATTGCATAAGTCTTTCTCATTTATTTTTATACTTCGTCTAATACATGCACTTCTGCAAAATGATGTATCAGTCGGAAAAAACTGAAACCTACAATTTTTGCTTCTTGGACACAACTGTGCTAAGCATGTGCATCTTTATATTGCCCTAAAATAAGCACAGTAAAGCATTCACCCACGCAAAAAGACCTGTCACACTTCAATGGAGATTAAATTTGTCTGCAGTAGAGGAAGCATTTGGAGCAAAGAAACAAAACTGCTGGGAGTGAATTAAAATTCATACATAACAGTAAACCAGGATTTTGGGAATATCCTCTCTTAACATTTAACAAGCTGCATAATAGTGCAGGTAGCCTGCTTATGCTCATTCCGTTCTCTTTGCAAAGATTAATGGCTAAACCAACAAGAAACAGAAAGCTGATGTCCAAACCACCCTGGCTTCTTGCTTATAAGCCAAAAAGCATATACTAAAACAGTGTTTCCCAACCTTTTTTGAGTCACGGCACACTTTTTACATTTACAAAATCCTGGGGCACACCACCAACCAAAATGACACAAAATGACACTCTAACACAGTAATACATATAGTTAATATGTTTTTAAATGTATTTATATACTCAGTGTGAAACCTGGGCCTGTTTCGATGAACACAACATAGATATCCTGGCAGTAATGGCAGAAAGACACAAACTTCCCACACAGAACTCCCATAACCAAGGGAAAATGCTATAAGAGTTTAGTGGGCATTGACCTTGAGTTTTGGAGTTGTAGTTCACCTATATCCAGAGAGCACTGTGGACTGAAACAATGTTGGATCAGGACCAAACTTGGCATGAATACTCAGTATGCCCAAATATGAATGCAGATGGAGTTCTGGGAAATACACCTTGACATTTGGGAGTTGTAGTTGTTGGGATTTATAGTTCCCCTACAATCAAAGAGCATTTTGAAACCCACCAATGATGGAACTGGGCCAAACTTCCCACACAGAACCCCCAGGAGGCAAGAAGAGGTCTCTACTTGGGGAACGGGAGGCAGGCCTTCCCAATGCATGGAGAGGGAGAGACCAAGTAGACAACGGGTGGGGAGGGGGGGGTGTTTGTAATTTTGTGCCTTTATTGAGGTAGGTTTCTTAGGGTTTTTATACTTCAATACACTAGACTCTCCCCCCCCCCCCTTCCTGGAGGTTCCAATTTCCCACGGCACACCTGATGATTGCTCACGGCACACTAATGTGCCCCGGCACACTGGTTGAGAAACACTGTACTAAAACCACATCCTGGTTTTCAATCTTGATTTGAGAAAGGGTGCAAACACTTTCCACAAAATTCTGACTTTTCAGGTAAGTTGAGTTGTCCACACTTGCAGGAGGCTGCACACAAGAGTGAACATGGAACGGCTCACTCATGGTACACAAGCGTTCAGTAGAAGCTTGCTTTATAATCCCATGCATGCATTTCTAGAATCAAGAAAAATGTAATCTAGACCAGTGTTTCCCAACCTTTTTTGAGCCGCGGCACACTTTTTACATTTGTAAAATCTTGGGGCACACCACAAACCAAAATGATACAAAATGACACTCTAACACAGTCATACATAGAGTTAATATGGTTTTAAATGTATTTATACACTCAGTGTGAAACCTGGGCCTGTTTCAATGAACTCAACATAGATACCCTGGCAGGAATGGCAGAAAGACACAAACTTCCCACACAGAATTCCCATGACCAAGAGAAAATACTATAAGAGTTCGGTGGGCATTGACCTTGGGTTTTGGAGTTGTAGTTCACCTATATCCAGAGAGCACTGTGGACTCAAACAATGTTGGATTGGGACCAAACTTGGCATGAATACTCAATATGCCCAAATGTGAACACAGATGGAGTTCAGGGGAAATAGACCTTGACAATTGGGAGTTGTAGTTGCTAGGATTTATAGTTCCCCTACAATCAAAGAGCATTCTGAACCCCACCAATGATAGAACTGGGCCAAACTTCCCACACAGACCCCCAGGAGGCAAGAGGAGGTCTCTACTTGGGGAAAGGGAGGCGGGCCTTCCCAATGCATGGAGAGGGAGAGACCAAGTAGACAACGGTGGGGAGGGGTGTTTGTAATTTTTGTGCCTTTATCGAGGTAGGTTTCTTAGGGCTTTTATACTTCAACACACTAGACCCCCCCCCCCTTCCTGGAGGTTCCAATTTCCCACGGCACACCTGATGATCGCTCACGGCACACTAGTGTGCCCCGGCACACTGGTTGGGAAACACTGATCTAGACAAATAAATCTGACTATGTTCACAAAAGACAAGCAAATCAGTCAATCGTCAATGAATTGAAATCAGTGAAACTTAAATTAGTTGTGATAAGCTTTTCACACTGATTTCAAAGGTGCGTGAATCTAACTAATTTGCTCAGGATGCAAACAATAATTTTCTCCACTACTAAAGTTAACTAATATTATATGGGATCAGATGTCATTTCCATCATTCAGACATTGGACAAAGCACCAAAAAGCATAAGGATGCTAATTCGTATATAGGCTATTACAACAACCAGAAATGTCAATTTCAGTGACATTACCTAATCAATTTTATCTTCCTGAAATGAGATGCTGCTGAGGCCTGGTCTGAGAAGGAAGGGGACCCTTTGGTGATGGAGCCTTGTGCTCCTGAATTGGAGCCCACCACTCCTGTAGTGCCGGAGGGAAAAGGTAGCTCTTCTCTAGATCAGTGTATCCCAACCGGTGTGCCGCGACACACTAGTGTGCCGTGAGCGATCATCAGGTGTGCCGTGGGAAATTGGAACCTCCAATACCCTTTCTTCCCCCTCCTGCCGAACACTTTTTCTTCTCCACTCGGGCTCCCTTCTTCCCAGCCTCGCTTTGCTCGCTTTGCCTCGCTTTGCTCACACTGCCGCTTCTGCCGCCATTTTGATCCAAGGGGCAGCGTGAGCGTGTTCAGGAGGGGAGGGGGAAGGGAGGAAAACGTGACCCGTGCAGGCACTACTGTGCAGACTCGCCCCACGTCTTCTTCCCTCCCCCCTCCCCTCCTGAACACGCTCATGCTGGCAAAGCGAGGCAAAGCAAGCAGAGCGAGATTGGGAAGAAGGGAGCCCGAGTGGAGAAGAAAAAGTAAGTGTTTGGCAGGAGGGGGAAGAAAGGGCGCAAGGGGAAGGGGAGGAAGAGGTCTCTGTCGAAAGCTGGCATGGGCAAACTTGGGACCTTCCAGGTGTTTTGGACTCCAACTCCCACCATCGAAACAGGCCCAGGTTTCACACTGAGTGTATAAATACATTTAAAAACATATCAACTATATGTATTACTGTGTTAGAGTGTCATTTTGTGTCATTTTGGTTGGTGGTGTGCCCCAGGATTTAGTAAATGTAAAAAATGTGCTGCGGCTCAAAAAGGTTGAAAAACACTGCTTTAGATGATGGGAATCGCCTCACAGACAGATCTGCTTTGAGGAATAACGTTACCCATGAAATGCAGCCAGAGGCTCTTCCTGACCCTGAGGAAGAGGCAAGGGAGGTGGAAGATGCTGGGTTGTTGCCTATAACTCATTGCCTACAGTTACGAAGATATAGTGCCAAGGAAAGACAATTAAGGTATTCCCAGTATTTGAAAAATAAACAGCGGGATTGCAGGTGTTAGACTGATAGTGTCTCCATGAGAATTAATCTGGTTTCATAAGTTAACCGCTGGAGTTGTTCTGTGTGAGAGCGACTTTGAATTTTCAAGAGACAGTCTCCCCCCCCCCCCTGTGCTCTGGATAGGAGCTTCTGGCCTTGTTTTCATGTCATGTTTTCTTGTTTGGTATTGGGAAATCATATTTTGGAAACAGTTTTTTGTCTATGCTAATAAGAACAAGAAGACACGCTACCTGCGTTTGCTTTCACCTTTTGGTCACCCCTCCTATGTAGGAATGGGGTTATGCTCGTGGTTCTACTTAGTATGGTACGTAAATTTACAATTTATTGACAATGGTTATTACTGTGCGTTCTTGTTCTTATTACCGTTATATATTGTGTATTTCTATATATTTTTAGAAGTTGGTTGCCATTTATTTCCATCTCTCGCCTTGGAAAAACCCAGATTATGGGAGAAACGGACCCATTACGGCCTGGGGATTACCAGCATTAGTATACCGTCGGCCTCTTTCACACTGAGGAAAACTACACTTCTTTCCTCCTCAACCGACTCCTACTCAGGCACCTCGGACCCTCTCCCCCGGACATGGTTTACCTCCTCTGCCAACATCTCTTATTTGGATTATAAATATCCCAGCACCTTCCTGGATTTTAGCTGGGTTCCATCATGGAAGAGCATTCTTCACAACCAGGCATGTAGCCAGGGGGGGGGCTAAGGGGGCTTCAGCCCCCCCCCCCCGAAATTCTCAGGGTGATCCGCGAGAAGGCCTTACTGGTACATTATTTAAACTGTTATGTGCACTTATATCATGATCTGATCACCATGCTCATTATATCCCACATTAATGGGGTTATTGGGATAACAATACAAAAGGTTTGCTAGGGTAGACCCTCTTCCACCCAGTCTCAGCCCCCGAAACAAACTCACCCCGAATCAAAATCTTGGCTACGGCCCTGTTCACAACCTTATCTTGTGACTGTTAACTGGCGGTAGGACTGGGAATTGATGTGTCTTGTGTTTACATATCTTTGTATTGAAACGGACATTATTGTATAGTTTGGTACTCACCACTATTAATTACTAAATGAGATATATATTACTTCTTTTTGCACCTTTGTGTTTCTACTAATCTTGGATGGGTCACATACTCCAACCAACAAAAAACTCTGTTAGGGTCACCATAGGTCAGAAACGACTTGAAGGTACAGCAACAATTAGAGAAGTTACAAAACAGCCAAGGTCATATTTAGCTGAGGTTAAAGAAAGAAAATCATCTAACATGTCTGAAAATCCCTATTCTACTCACTATACATATTGAGCCCTAGTTTTAGGTGTTCATGGGAGCTGGGAGTCTGGATGTTTTGCTCAGCTTCAACGAAGCTTCCTCCCCGGTGAGGCAGGGTCCATCATTCCTTTGTCTCCCTTTGTCCCTCTAATGCAAGGGTGCTCACACTTTTTCAGCATGGGAGCTACTGATTAAAAAACCAAGTCCCAAAGATCACCTACCCAGAAATGTAAAACGTATAACTATTTTCTTATTTATTTATTTATATTTATTATTCATTTTTCTGTACCGCTCCTTCCAGCAGGCTCGGGGCAGTTTACATAAAATGAAGTTATAAAACATCAACATTTCAATTTAATAACAACAATATAAAACAGAGCATAAAAATACATCCAACCACCCCATTTCTCCCACACTGCCTTATTACCACACATATTATCAGCCAGAAAGTAAGAAGAGAGGCTTTTGAACTGCAAGGCCATTTAATACGCAGCAAGGTAAACAAAGGGGCATGCAAAAATACATCCAACCACCCCATTTCTCCCACGCTGCCATATTACCACACATATTATCAGCCAGAAAGTAAGAAGAGAGGCTTTTGAACTGCAAGGCCATTTAATATGCAGCAAGGTAAACAAAGGGGCATGCAAAAATACATCCAACCACCCCATTTCTCCCACACTGCCATATTACCACACATATTATCAGCCAGAAAGTAAGAAGAGAGGCTTTTGAACTGCAAGGCCATTTAATACGCAGCAAGGTAAACAAAGGGGCATGCAAAAATACATCCAACCACCCCATTTCTCCCACACTGCCATATTACCACACATATTATCAGCCAGAAAGTAAGAAGAGAGGCTTTTGAACTGCAAGGCCATTTAATACGCAGCAAGGTAAACAAAGGGGCATGCAAAAATACATCCAACCACCCCATTTCTCCCACACTGCCATATTACCACACATATTATCAGCCAGAAAGTAAGAAGAGAGGCTTTTGAACTGCAAGGCCATTTAATACGCAGCAAGGTAAACAAAGGGGCATGCAAAAATACATCCAACCACCCCATTTCTCCCACATTTCCATATTCCCAAACATATATTTCTCAAGGAACAAAGCAAGCAGGGAGACTTTGGAGCTAAAAGGCCATTTTTAAACATTAAAAATAAACAAAGAGACATGCCACAGAACAATCAAGCACCCACCCCAAAGTAAAAGACCGACCTTTGAGATGCGGTAAGGAAATGACCCCAAAGCGTCCTTCTCTCTTCCTCCGTCGTTGCTCCTGTTTCCACGCTGCCAGCATGCGTGCCGCCTCCAAGAGCTCATGAGAAGAGAGGCAGAATGGGCGCTTCTGCGCATGCGCATGGGGCCAGCCATGCATCGCGTCATCCAGGCCTGCCCCCTTTGGTCTCCTACGACTCTGAGTGGCTGGAGAAGGACGGAGGGAGGAGGAGGAATCCAAAAGAGGGGGCCCACTCTGCCTCTTGGACTCTGGAGCTTTTAGAGGTGGTGCGCGAGCAGGGAGCGGGGAGGAGCAACGACGGAGGACTTCTTTGCAGCGTGCAGTTGCGCGTGAAGAGGACCAACAGCAAAAAAAACCTGGTCAGGGGCCTGAAGATCACCAGGATGAGGCCTGAAGATCACCCTGGTGATCCCGATCAGGGGCGGTCTAAGGTAATTTTAAATGGTAGGCGAATATTATTTTGGTGCCCCCCCCAAACATTATTTTGCCTCCCCCATGTAAAACAAATATACAATTATAATATCACAATACCATTAGTAGTATTATATTGTATCAATGTATATACAATATATTATACCATACTCATTCTATATTATATCATAATTATATTATACTACATTACAATATAATTATATTATAATATATTGACATTATAATACAATCTAACATTCTATTATATTATTATAAAATAATAAATAAAATTATTAATTTAAATGAAATTATCCTCTACTAAATATTTTCATTACTCCTATAAAACTCAAATAACCCAAAATAAAGTAAAATAAAATATTATATACTACTATTTTGTACAATACCACTATACTGCAATATTGTTTGTAATATTACATGTAATATAAAATTACACTTCCATCACTGATTCTTTTCTCCTTCCCCGCAAACGCGCGCGCGGCAGAGACAAAAGGAGAAGGGAAGCACTCCCTGCCTGCCCGATAGGGAGTGCTTTGCTTACAGGCTTCTGCGCAAGGGAGCTACTGGGCATGCGCACATGCCTAGAAGCGGTGTTGGAACACACAAGGCCGGGGCCCAAAAGCAGGCAGCTGCAGCACTGTCTGAGGAACATCGGCAGGGCCAGGATGGTGCCCCATGCGGCCACCTTGTAGGACCACCCCTGATCCCGATCACCATTCTGAGCACCCCTGCTCTAATGCTTTATGATTGCCAACATAAATATCTTGAGGCTTCCCAAACCTGATCACCCTCACTGGTCAGTGGTCTCCTATGATCTTTGACTCCTTCGTGATGCTGACCCCAAACAATTTAGCAACTCCACCCATCCTGATCCTTTTGTTCACCCGGTGAGGGGAGAGATATCCCTCCCCAGATGGGAGAACCATTGACCACAGCTTGCTTTTATTTTAGTAATGGCATCAGCATGTGTGAAAGGATAGTTGAATCCCTCTCTCACAAACTCCCATTACTTTTGGTCTATTGCTCACTAATCTCAATCCCCAGAACAAAACCAAGAAAGGAAGGAATATGGCAAAAGAACGCAATGGAGGGGAAGTACAGTACATGTGTCTGGATACGGGAGGATCAGAATTTCTACCCTGCGTGATTACTTTTCATGTAATCCCCCAACCCATGTTGACAGAAAAATAAAAGATCAATTGGATCTAATTTATCCTTAAAAATAATTTGGCTACACTTCTCTAATTGAAAGACCAAAATAAAACAGCGTAAAATGTATAAAAAAAATATATAGTAAGGATTAAGTCTTATTATACAGCAAACTCTCCGTTAACCAGAACTCAAGAAACCAGAACTCTCAAGCAACTAGCAGAAAAATAAAAAATAATACTTTAAACACAAAAGCTGGTTCAATAATACATCAAAACAATATAACTGTGTGACATTATGTATTGTTTTTCTTTATTTGTCTTTCTTTGCTTTTATGTATTGTGTTTCAAAATTAATATCAAGTGAATACAGAGTTTATGGTTTGTTATGAGGCAGTGTATTAGTTAAGTCTTTTTTAAAATTGTAACTTCCAAGCAACTAGAAACGATATTTATCTGGCATCTACCAATCCCCATGTGTGCCGGTTAGCTAAGAGTCAACCTTATATATGTTCATAATAATTTTGATAATATTTGCACCGGGCATATGAAACAGTTACAACCAAAAATACTAATGCAATACTCACTGCCCTCTCACACACCTTTTTGCCACCTCTTTTTCTCCAGCAAGTCATAATGGAGATCTGCAGAAATCTATATGGAACAGGATCAATCTCTAGAAAAGGATCCCCCAATAATTATATTCCTTTGGCTGCCTAAAGCCATCAACAAATGTAGCACTTGGACAGGAAGACCAAGTCTCAAGAGAACTGAAAAGAAGACGAGACAATCAGGACAGAGCAGTGGTGGGGTGGGGGGAGAAAAAACCACAGAGGGGGGGGGCACCACTAGTGTACCCTGTGACTGTGAGAAGGAGGAAGTAGCATACGGTGGGCGGAGGAAGCAGTTTTGCGGACGGACTGAAGTGCCTTCGCTATCAGAAATGCCATACAAAAAGGATATGTCGTGGTTTTGCATCTACACAGTTTCTTATCTCTTTCAAATGAATATATACTTATACTAGCTGAGGACCCGGCGCTGCCCGGGTTATTTGAGGAAGGCATTGTGTGCCAAGGTTGGTCCGTATCAGTTGTTCATTTGGCTTGCAGTGGTTTCGGGAAGTGAGTGAAGGATTATGGACCATGGACCATAATCCATGGTCCATCCTCCTCCAAATTGCAGCAGGATGTAAGGGGTTCTGTGTGCCAAATTTGGTCTTGATCAGTCATTGAATGAGGGTTGCAGCAGTCTCGGGAAGTGAGTGGAGGTACTTCAAATCCCATCATCCGTGGTCCATCCTCCTGAAAACTGCACCAGGGTGTAAAGTGGGTCATGGGGGCTATATGTGCCAAGTTTGGTCTTGATCAGTCACTGGATGAGAGTCGCAGTGGTCTCAGGAAGTGAGTAAAGGTACTGCAAGTCCCATCATCCATAATCCGTCCTCCCCCAAACTGCACCAGAATGTTGGGGGCATAATCCGTCCTCCCCCAAACTGCACCAGAATGTTGGGGGCACTCTTTGCCAAGTTTTGTCTTTATTGGTAATTGGATGAGTGTCGCTGTGGTCTCAGGGAGTGGAGGTACTTCAAGTACCATCATCCATGGTCCATCCTACTCGAACCTGTACCAGCATGTAGTGTAGGTCATGGGAGCTCTGTGTGCCAAGTTTGGTCTTGTTCTGTCATTGTTGGGGGCCTTACTGTGAATTCAAGCTGAGGCCTAGTCTCGAAAATCAAGTTGAGGAAGCCTTACTGTCAATTCAGGCTGAGGCCTAGTTTGTAAAATCAGCTAAAGGAAGCCTTTTTGTAAAGAACTCTGTCTGGCACCTTTGAGATTTGGGATGTTGGAATGCTAGCCTATCCATGGTCCATCCTCCCTCAAACTGCACCAAGACGTAAAGTGGGTCTTGGGGGTTCTGTGTGCCAAGTTTGGTTTTGTTGTCTCATTGTTGGGGGCTGCAAAGTGTTTTGGACTGAAACTCCCACCATGCCTGACTGCCTTGGGCCTTTTCCTTACCCCCCTCTGGAACTTTTGAGTCTCGGAATGTTCGTGTTGGCTGGTCAATGGGAGTTGTTTATGCAAATAATCCCACAGTGGGACCCAATCAGAAAGCTGCCACATATCCTTCCGCCCTCCGGACACATACAAACATACAAACATTCCGCTTTATAAAGGTATAGAGATTAACGGTAATAAGCAGCCGCATTTTTTAAAAAATTGACATACAGCAACAAAATCTAGGAAGTGCACACCCAAAATATCCAAAATATGTGTGAATTGGGTGGGAAAAAGCTAATTGTAACCACACCTTTATTAACCTCATTATCTATGCACAAAATCTCTCCCCAGAACAAGAGCCAAGAAATAAGTGTTTATCAGATGCCATTTCTTCTAAGTCTGAAGGTGGTGATAAGAAGGGACTGGCTGAATTATCACAGAAGGCAGCAGGTTGGTTGCCACTGTTTTATCTGATTCTAGGAACAGCTAAAAAGAGATTTAATGTCATAGAGTAGAAAACTCAGTAGAGATCTAAGAATTAAGATGAAGGGAAGCAGATCATTTTCTGGAACCACGCATGGTTCTGGGTGCCCAGATATTGACTACAACCAAATATGACATGCCAAATATGCTCACTTCTAGAGATGGCAGGCTTGGTCCGATGACGTACACCAGTGCTTCCTAAACTTTTTTGGCCTACCGCCCCCTTTCCAGAAAAAAATTTACTCACCGCCTCCCTAGAAATTAATTTTTTTTTTTTTAAAATAGCAATTAAACAGAAAGATATATGTATTAATATTTCTACCTTTTTCGTAAAATATGATAAAGAAAGTTGTAAATTAGAAACATTGAAGTTTGAAATTATGAAACTATTTATTGAACTTAGAATATTGAAAGGTAATACAAAAAAAAAGTTAAAACATTCGAAATCACCTTAATAAGAAGGATGAACCTGGTCTGCTGCTACCAATCTAGGAATCCTCAGCTCTATTTTCGTCAGCAGTAATCTCAAATCATCGCAATTGACTATTTTGCAATCGGTTTCTTTTTGTTAATAAATTGGTTACCGCACGGAATCCACGTTCCACTGAATACGTTGAAGGACATTATTATTATTGTTATAAGACTCAACCAGTTGGAAGGGAACCCCAAAGGTATTATTGTTATTATTATTATCCCTTGCTTAGCGAGAAGAGGAGGAAGGGAGCAGGAGGAGGGAAGAAAAGAGAGAGGCACACACAGAGATGGATGGTAGCCTGTCACCTGGCTCACGCCACCACCCCCACCGCCCCCTTACAGGGGTTCAGCGCCCCCCAAATTTTCCTGGGCCTTCTAGCGCCTCCTAGATCGCCCCACCGCCCACCAGGGGGTGGTACCGCCCACTTTGGGAACCACTGACGTACACCTTAGTTATATCTGGACTCCTATCATGTATCCCCATGGCTTTGCCTCCAAAATGAACAAAAATTGGTTCCAAAGGCAGTGGCCAAATTGTCAGTCATGAACACTTATAGGGAGCATACGATTCTCTGACCGAAACATCTGCACTGATTTCCAGTCTGTTTCTGGGTCCCAGTCACAGTTTTGGCGATAATCTTCAAATCCCTGCCAGACTAATCTTACCGTTATCAGATTTCAGCAAAGTATTTTGATTAGCAAAATTATTAATTACAGTGGGAACATTATGAGATGGGTCCATAATTGAGTGAATAGCTGGTGGTGTCTCTGGCCCAGTAGATCCCAAAGTTTTTTTGGCCTACCGCCCCCTTTCCAGGAGAAAATTTATTCAACACCCCTCTAGAAATTAATTTTTTAAATTTTAACAGCAATTAAACAGAAAGATATATGTATTAATGTTTCTACCTGTTTCGTAAAATATAGTAAAGAAAGGTGTAAATTACAAACATTGAATTCCAGAAATAATCACACAAAAAATATGTTTGGGGGAGTAGGAGCAACGGATGATGGGATTTGCAGTACCTTCAGCCAATTCAGCTGTGACTTCCACAGACCACTAAGATCCCCATGAATGACAGATCTGGATCAAACAAAAATACGAGTCACAAGAACGTCAAACACAAACGATGCTTTTCAAAGTCCTATATTGTAGGTATATGCTTTCAGTCAAAATATAAACACGTAGCAGTGGAAACAAAATCATGACAATGGCATCAGCATCACCAAAGTATAATCTTCACAAGGAGTCAAGGTCTCTGGGTTGTCCAAATCAAACAAAATTCAATGATATATCAATAGTATATAGTTCATATGGCGGTCAACCCAGATTGGTCGAACAGTCTAGCCGTTTCCGCCCTCTTGGCCGTCGGGACCTTCAGACCAATGCTCCAAAACTTAAGTTTCCAATGTGATCCGAATATGTCTATAAAAAGTAAAATAATACAATCCATCATATATCTACATAACATTCATGTCTTATAGTATAATTTCCAACGTTCAGGAGAACTAACAGAAGTATAGGCTGTCACATACCAAATATATATAATCCACAATTCTCTCGGTAAATACCATCAACAATCTTGCGGGGGAATGAAACTAAAGGCACTCTGTTATATGCTATAATAGTAACTGTATGCTAAACATAGGTAATTTTACAACAAGACTTCGTAAATTACCTATGTTTAGCATACAGTTTACTATAGCATATAATGAGTGCCTTTAGTTTCATTCCCCATCCGGCAAGATTGTTGATGGTATTTACCGAGAGAATTGTGGATTATATATATTTGGTATGTATTTACAGCCTATACTTCTGTTAGTTCTCCTTGAACGTTGGAAATTATACTATAAGACATGAATGTTATGTATAGATATATGATGGATTGTATTATTTTACTATTATAGACATATTCCGATCACATTGGAAACTTAAGTTTTGGAGCATTGGTCTGAAGGTCCTGACGAAGCCAAGAGGGCGGAAACGGCTAGACCGTCGACCAATCTGGGTTGACCACCATATGAACTATATACTATTGATATATCATTGGAATTTTGTTTGATTTGGACAACCCAGAGACCTTTGACTCCTTGTGAAGATTATACTTTGAGATGCACTGATGCCATTGTCATGATTTTGTTTCCACTGCTACCGTGTTTATATTTTGACTGAAAGTTAATATACCTACAATATAGGACTTTGAAAAGCATCGTTTGTGTTTGACGTTCTTGTGACTCGTACTTTTGGATTACTCCGAGAACTAACGCACTTTACTTAGATCTGGATCAAACGGCAACACCTGCCTGGGGATTGCGTGCTTGCGACTCTGCCTCTGCGAGTTGGAATCCCCGGGCAGGCATTGCCATGGAAACTGCAGTGCGTGCCTCCTTCCTCTCGTCAACCCCGACCATGGTGCACTCCTGTGTATCGGCCTCTTTCTTCCAACGGGGATGTCCTCGCAAGCGCGCGACTCTGCAAGCGGCAAGCATGGCTCATGCCACCACCCCCTTACAGGGGTTCAGCGCCCCCCAAATTCTCCTGAGCCTCCCAGCGCCCCCTTGGATCGCCCCACCGCCCACCAGGGAGTGATACCGCCCACTTTGGGAACCACTGCTCTAGCCTTTTGGCAACCATCCTAGGAGAAGGAAAACTCTGATTTCAAACCCGGGCAGATGGTGCTCGTCTAACCCTGCAAGGTCAACCATCTAAGAGAAGGAAAGTCTAATCAAACCTACGACCTGAGGACCTCGCTGCCACCGTACAAGCTTGCTAGACCCCAGCAGACGAACCTTTGGTTTAAAGGGTGAGGCCAGTTCTGTGCACGCTGTGCTCCACCAGAAAAATCCACCAGCTCAGGCTCGAAGGACACATCCAACTTAGTCATCAGCGCACTTGTAGAAAGCGTGGGATGAGTCCTTCCTGAATCTTCGTTCGCGAAGAAAAGCCTAGAGACCAAGATGTGATGGGGGAGAGGAAATCGTTAGCAGGTTTGCAGGAGACACAAAACTGGATGAGTGGCAAATACATTGAAAGACAAAAACAAATTTCCAAAAAACTTAGAATCTATTAATTGTAATGATTTTGGGCTATTTTCCTATTTTATCCAGAGGCGCATCCACATGGTGTGGAAAACGCATGGCTTCCTGGATTTTTATGTGGGGCGTCCAAATGGCGCCCCACGGAAAAACAAACTTCTTCAGGACAAAACAGGAATTTGACAGTGGATTAGATCCAGATTTTCCTAAAAGACCCGTGTCTCACCCACTATGGCCACTGTCTGGACTGCCCCCTCAGAAGTTCTGGGACTTTCGAGGTGGCAGTCCACACAGCCCTTTCACATTTTCCAAGCTGAATCAGCCCAGAAAACTCAGAGGACTCTAACCCCCCTCAAAACCCTCCAAAATCTTTAAAAAGGAAAATGACTTACATAGCAGGCATAACCTTGCTGCTGGAGCTCTCATGGCGCATCATTTCTATGTGCCAAGTGAGGGCTGGCAGCAGGGTAATACCAGCTACAGGCATGTAGCCGGGGGGCTAAGGGGCTTCAGCCCCCGAAATTCTCAGGGTGGTCCGCGAAAAGGCCTTACTGGTACATTATTTAAACTGTTATGTTTATTCATATCATGATCTGATCACCATGCTCATTATATCCCACATTCATGGGGTTATTGGGATAACAATACAAAAGGTTTGCTAGGGTAGACCCTCATCCACCCAGTCTCAGCCCCCCCCCCCCCGAACCAAACTCAGCCCCCCCCCCAATCAAAATCCTGGCTATGGCCCTGACCAGCTAGGAAAGTATTTGGGGGGGGGGAGCTTTTCGAGGGGGGGTGTTGGTGTCTGGGTGCCATACCGGAAGATCTAGCAGGGCATCTGCCTCCCACCCTCCATGAAAGCGTGGTTTTTTTCTGGTGTGGGGACCGATGTACAGTCTGACCCAGGCTTTTAAAACCCATGTTGGACCGAATTTTTCCCATCTGGAACCGCCCTAGGCCCTCTTGTATTGATTTGGGCTGATTGTTAAGGTACAATATGATTCATCTGTGCACATCCCACCTTTCTCCCAGTAGGAGATCCATTGTTTGAGTTACTATACAAGAGTGGATCTTCGGTCTGAATCTGCTTGCTTTGGGAGATATTGTTCTAATCATTTATTTTTTACTTTAAACTAAAGGGTTTTTTAAAAAAATAAATTTACAATATTATTGTTGCTTTAATGCAGTCTTTCTCAACCAGTGTGCCATGGCACACTAGTGTGCCGTGACGGACCTCCTGCTGTCCCCCCTTCCTTCCCCCCTCCTGCCAAACTCCTGCTGCTTGGGAGAGGAGGAAGGGCCGGGCAGTGGCAAAGAAAAAGAAGAAGGGACCGGGGCGCCGCCTCCTTCGGCCGTTTCCCCAGCCAGCCTCCAATCCGCCATGACTCCCACCATGACTCTCGCCCCTCGCTCGCTGAAGCCGCGTGGAGGAGCCCCGCCCACTGAAGCCCGTCCACCGCTCATGCTCCTCCTCTGTAGGAGAGCTGAAGCTGGAGGGAGGGGGCGGGGCATGGCGCAGCCTGGCTCTGCCCCTCCCTCGGCTTCGGCACTCCCAGCAGCTGCTCCAGCCTTGAGGGGACAGTGCCAAGCCAGCATTGTGCTGGCTCTGGCACCGCTGGCTTGGCACTGCCCCCTCAAGGCTGGAGCAGCTGCTGGGAGAGGTGAAGCTGGGGGTAGGGGGCGGGGCATGGCACAGCCTGGCTCTGCCCCCTCCCCAGCTTCGGCACTCCCAGCAGCTGTTCCCAGCAGGCCACCATCCCCCAGCCGTTCTTTACTGTGTTAGAGTGTCATTTTTTGTCATTTTGGTTGGTGGTGTGCCCCCGGATTTTTTTTAATGTTAAAAGTGTGCCGCGGCTCAAAAAAGGTTGGGAAACACTGCTTTAATGGACTGTTTAGGGAATTCCCCTACTTTTTAAACTGTTATGAAGATGTAAGGAAAAAAATATAACTACATAGTGTCTTCTTCAGTCATAACAGAGAGAACAAAGTAGGCCAAACATCTGCACTGACACTACAATACAGCTTGGAACTGATTTCGGAGGAACCGGTTTCACTGCATGGGTGATCAGATTGACAGGTCTGGAACTGGTTTGAGGCCAGGAAGGTGATGATATTTTGGCCTCATATTGCTCTGTGGGGTTCCCTCTCCCCTCTCCCCTCTCCCCTTTTTTCCAGGAGAGATGTGCAGCAATATAAGAAGGCAGGGGGGGAGTGTCAGTGAGGATTGGAAATAAGCAATTACCTACCTCCTCCCCGGAGGCCCATCCACCGCTCATGCTCCTCCTCTGTGGGAGAGCTGAAGCCGCGGGGGGCAGGCATGGCGCCCCCCGGCTTCAGTCCTCACAAAGCTTTGCCACCCTTGATGGGGCAGTGCCAAGCCAGCAGTGGCAGAGCCAGCACAATGCTGGCTTGGCACTGCCCCCTCAAGGCTGGCGAAGCTGCGGGAGAACTGAAGCCGGGGGAGGGCGCGGGGCATGGTGCAGCCTGGCTCCTCCCCCTCCCCCAACTTTGGCACTCCCAGCAGCTGCTCCCAGCAGGCCACCATCCCCCAGTCATTCTTTACTGTGTTAGAGTGTCATTTTGTGTCATTTTGGTTGGTGGTGTGCCCCGGATTTTTTTAATGTTAAAAGTGTGCCGCAGCTCAAAAAAAGTTGGGAAACACTGCATTAAAGGGCTTAACTCAGGCTGCATTTACACTGCCCTATATCCCAGGATCTGATCCCAGATTGTCTGCTTATTCCAGATTATTTATTTATTTATTTATTTACATCATTTATATTCCGCCCTTCTCACCCTGCAGGGGATTCAGGGCGGATTACTTTGTACATATAGCCTACAGGGAAACATTCAATGCCATAGACCAGGGGTGCTCACACTTTTTCAGCATGGGAGCTACTGATTAAAAAACCAAGTCCCAAAGATCACCTACCCAGAAATGTAAAACGTAGAAGTATTTTCTTATTTATTTATATTTATTATTCATTTTTATGTACCGGTCCTTCCAGCAGGCTCGGGGCAGTTTACATAAAATGAAGTTATAAAACATCAACATTTCAATTTAATAACAACAATATAAAACAGAGCATAAAAATACATCCAACCACCCCATTTCTCCCACACTGCCATATTACCACACATATTATCAGCCAGAAAGTAAGAAGAGAGGCTGTTGAACTGCAAGGCCATTTAATACGCAGCAAGGTAAACAAAGGGGCATGCAAAAATACATCCAACCACCCCATTTCTCCCACATTTCCATATTCCCCAACATATATTTCTCAAGGAAAAAAGCAAGCAGAGAGGCTTTGGAGCTAAAAGGCCATTTTAAAAATAAAAGGAAACAAAGAGACATGCCACAGAACAATCAAGCACCCACCCCAAAGTAAAAAGACCGACCTTTGAGATGCGGTAAGAAAATGACCCCAAAGCGTCCTTCTTCTCCTCCTCCGTCATTGCTCCTATTTCCATGCCGCCAGCATGTGCGCCACCTCCAAGAGCTCACGATAAGTCCAAGAGGCAGAATGGGCACTTCTGCGCATGCGTGCGGAGCCAGCCATGCATCGCATCACCCACGGCCACCCCCTTTGGTCTCCGACGACTCTGAGTGGCTGGAGAAGGACGGAGGGAGGAGGAGGAATGCAAAAGAGGGGGCTGCCGAAGCGCCCATTCTGCCTCTTGGACTCATGAGCTCTTGGAGGCGGCACGCGAGCAGGCAGCGTGGAGGAGCAACGACGGAGGACTTGTTTGAAGCATGCAGGGGCGCGTGAAGAGGACCAGCAGTGATTGACCTGGTCTGGGGCCTGAAGATCACCCAGATGAGGCCCATAGATCACCCGGGTGATCCCGATCACCATCCTGAGCACCCCTGCCATAGACACACAGCATACTGTATATAGACAAAGACACAGAGGCTATTTAACATTCCAGCTTCTGGCCACCAGGGGGAGCTGTCACATTCCTTCATTCTTCACATACTTCTTGGAGATTTTTATGGCCTCATAAATCAGTTAAATCAGCCTCCCCACAAAGTGGTGTCTAAATTTCCTACTTGACAGGTGCAACTGTCTTTCGGGTTGCAAAGGTCGACAACAAACTACGCTAATTGGTCGAGAGTTCACTCCGACCAGGGCAGGCTTCGAACTCATGACTTTCTGGTCAGTAGAGATCTTATGCAGCTGACTCCCAGCCTGCTGTGCCACAGTCCCAGTATCTGACTCATATAATCCAGTTCAAAGCAGATAAACTGGGATCAGATCCTGGAATATAAGGCAGTGTAGATCCAGCCGTAGACTTTCCTGTGAGATTGTTTAATGTGCTCTATACCCTTTAATCTACACTGCAGCACAGACTATCAAGGTGTGTTTTGTGGCTGCCACAGTTTTGAGTCAGCTTGGAGACGCATTAAATGGTCAGTGTATGCGGGGCCTGTATCACCAAAGGAACTATACGCAATAGAACGGAAAGGAATATGCTACTGCTGTTTAGGCTTCTCTCGGTAATTCAATCATTTGACAAAATGCTCTGCATGGGACATTAATGTACGGCTCAAGGTTTTCTGCAGGAGACACAGTCCAGCTTCAGTAGTAGTCCAGCAAATGCTAGTCCTACCTGAGATGAGAAAAAAGCCAAAAGCAACCGTTTTTCACTTCCTAATTTCCTTTCTACAATATCCATTTCAATAAAATGCACATACAGATTTTCAGACGGCTGAAACTAAGATCAGACTGGAAGGCTAAGTGAGTGACTGATAGCAATAAACAAAATAGTGGCCAAAAGGGAAGAGAGGACAACATTATTATTATTAGTATTATTAATAATAATAATAATCTTTATTTATAGTCCGCCACCATCTCCTCAAGGGGACTCGGGGCGGCTTACATGAGGCCACGCCCTTCATTACAGTAACAGAATATATCACAAGATAACACAAGATAACATTGAAGGCACACTGGAACAGCCATGTTTTCAGGCTCTTCCTAAAGATTGTCAGGGTGGGGCTTGCCTGATATCTCTGGGGAGCGAATTCCAGAGCCGAGGGGCCACTACAGAGAAGGCCCTCTCCCTCGTCCCCACAAGTCGTGCTTGCGATGGAGGTGGGAGCAAGAGAAGGGCCTCTCCAGAAGATCGAAGAGAGCGTGTGGGTGTGTAGATGGAGATGCGGTCGTGCAGGTAGGCGGGTCCCAAACCGTTCAGGGCTTTGTAGGTAAGAACCTGCACCTTGAATTGGGACCGGAAGATAAACGGCAGCCAGGGGAGCTCCTTAAACAGGGGGGTCAGATTATTGCATTTTGAATAGCAATTCATGAGTCAGCACAAGATATATTTTCGCAGTTTGAGATGACCTGCAGTGTGACATGTTTGACACCAGATGGTGCTGTCTCAAGACTGCTAAATGGAACCTGGAGGAATGTCAGTTACAAAGTGACAGTTGGGATTTTGTCAGTTGGGATTTAATATTTGTGAGGAAAGGATGTTTAGAAAGGTAGCTGTGATGGCTGTTGTTTCCCGATGTTTTGCCAGTTATTGTTAAATACAATTCAATACAAAGTTATATATTTACCTTGTGAATTGAATGAGAGTTTCATTATTCACGAACAGAGACAAGAGTTTTGAACTCCATGGGGAATTAAACTTCTATATTTCTGTTGCCTATCCGCTGTGACATAAATACTCAACGCCGAAGAGGGGGGGGGGTTACCACTCCCTGTAATTCACACCAGTTAGTAGTCTGGCTGCCACTCGTTGAACCAGTTGGAATTTCCGGGCCGTCTTCAAGGGCAGCCCCACGTAGAGTGCATTGGAATAGTCCAATCTAGAGATAGCTAAGGCATGGACCACCGTGGCCAAATCCGACTTCACGAGGTATGGTTGCAGCTGGCGCACGAGCTTCAATTGTGCGATATATAATAAATAATTGTTGCAGTATGCCTAAAAACTGCTTCCAACTTATACTTTTCCCATGATGTTTGCCTTTGCTTTTGTCTGAGGCTGAGAGAGTATGACTTATTACCCAATGGTTTCCAATGATTGAGTGGGGATCTGAATCCCGGTCCCTCACCATCCTAGTAAACAAATCATTATACCATACTGGTGGTTATAATGAATAATCTATATAATGTAGATAAAAAGCGAGAGCATCTCATCATAGTGAATATGCCTAGCATGAAAAGAGTTCCCCGGGAACTCATAGCTTGGATCTTGCTGGGGAAACATTTTCTGCATCCTTTGCAGTATTTGCATGGAAAAATACACATGAATAAGCATAATATTGCTGAAAGCTAACACACAACCCAGAGAGAAGCATTGTCACCACATTATCTATTTAATGCAAACTAGGCCATTTTTTACCACACTAGCTATTTTATGCAAGGAAGCATTTTTCTCCTGTACTCCTGCCGTAGTGTAGAGAAAAGCTGTCTGATCTGCGTAATAAGTCACTTCCTGGGTATCTACTGAGTTTTGGTCCAGGACCTCATGTGGATAGATACCAAAGTTTGTGGATGCTCAAGTCTCATTATATACAACTAGCTGTTCCCTGCCACGTGTTGTTGTGGCCTATAGTAAGAATTTTCGAAGTAGAGGTAGATATCTGGACTATTATGAAAGAGAGGTACCTACCGATTCCTTCCCCCCTTTTTCTTCCCCTTTCTCTCCTCTTCATTCTCTACCTCTTTTATTCCTTCTTTCACTCTTTGGTTTCATCCTTCCTTCTCTCTTTCCTTCCTTCCTTCCCCCTTCTCTACTTTTTCATCTCCTTTCTTCCCTCCCTGTTTCCTTCCTTCTTTCACTTTTTATTTCCTTTTCTCCTCCCTTCCTTCTTTACCTCTTTCCTGCCTTTCCTTTCCTTTTTCTTTCCTTTCTACTTTCTCTTCTGCCTTCTTTTGGTACTTTCTTTCCTTCCTTCCTTCCTTCCTTCCTTCCTTCCTTCCTTCCTTCCTTCCTTCCTTCCTTCCTTCCTTCCTGCCCTCTTTACTTCTTTCCCTCCCTCTTTCTCTCTTTACTTCCTTCCCCCTTCCCTCTTTCATTCCTTCCCTTTTCCCCTCCCTCCTTTCTTCTCTCCTTCCTTCCTGTCTGTTCTCCCCTAATACCATGGTAGAGTCCCTTCTAACTCTATTCTATGTATTTAATATAGTAATATATAGTAGTAACATTATGTTATGTTTGTATGTATGTGTGCAGAGAGCGGATATATGGCAGCTTTCCGATTGGTTTCCACTGTGGTATTATTTGCATATGGCTTCTGATTGGCCAGCGTCAACATTCTAAGACTCTGAAAAGGCTGAGAGGGGAAAGGCAAGGGCCTGAGGCTGTCAGAAATGGTGATTTATTGCTCACAGGAACCGAAGGTACAACTACACACAAGCAATGCGATAAAACATCTGTTGCCACTGTGGTATTATTTACATATTGTTGCTGATTGGTCCACCTCAACATTCTTACATTCTGAAGTGGCTGTTTGTGGAAAGGCAAGGGCCTTAGTGGCATCTTCTCCTTTTTAGGATTTAGGATTTGTCAGTTATTTTTAGTTTGGTTTTTGTTTTGTTTTTTATTTCTTTTGGTCATAACTTGTGTTGTGAGAGTTTTTGCTGTCAAATTTGGTGTGTTTTCGTTCAGGGGTTTTGTTGTTTTTAAGGTACTCATTATGAGACACGAGCATTTTTATATATAGATGGCCTAGTAAAATGGTTTCCCTTAAATAAAATGATAACATCAAATTTTCCTTTCTCAATGTCTCTAATATTTTTAAACAGTAGAGGATTGAATTCATAGATGATTGAACCCATGAGTATAGAGCAGTGTTTCCCAACCGGTGTGCCGTGGCACACTAGTGTGCCGTCAGCGATCATCAGGTGTGCCGTGGGAAATTGGAACCTCCAATACCCTTTCTTCCCCCTCTTGCTGAACACTTTTTCTTCTCCACTCGGGCTACCTTCTTCCCAGCCTCGCTTTGCCTCGCTTTGCTCACGCTGCCGTGAGCGTGTTCAGGAAGGGAGGGAAGAAGACGTGGGGCGGGTCTGCGCAGTAGCGCCCGCACGGGTCACGTCTTCCTCCCTTCCCCCTCCCCTCCTGAACATGTTCACGCAGCCCCCTCGGATCGAGCAGAGCAAGGCTGGGAAGAAGGGAGCCCGAGTGGAGAAGAAAAAGTAAATGTTGGGCAGGAGGGGGAAGAAAGGGCATGAAGGGGAAAGGGGAGGAAGAGGTCTCTGTCGAAAGCTGGCATGGGCAAACTTGGGCCCTCAGGCCCTTTTCCTTTTTCCTCTTCAGCCACTTAAGCAGGAAAGGGCCTCAGGCTGTTAGGAATGGTGGGAGTTGGAGTCCAAAGCACCCAGAGGGCCGAAGTTTTCCCACGCCTGTTTTAGGAACCTTAAAGTGGTGAGCCTCCTTCCAATATTGTGATTCTGGATAGAAAACAAACAACAACATAACATAACATTGTTTGAGTCCACAGTGCTCTCTGGGTGTAGGTGAACGACAACTTCCAAACTCAAGGTCAATTCCCAAGCAAACCCTTTCAGTACTTTCTGTTGGTAATGAGAGTTCAATATGCCAAGTTTGGTTCAATTCCATTGTTGCAAGAGTTCAGGATGCTCTTTGATTGTGTGTGAATTATAAATTGATCAAGACCTTTGTGTGTGTCTTTCTGCCATTCCTGCCAGAATATCTATGTTGTGTTCATCGAAACAGGCCCAGGTTTCACACTGAGTGTATAAATACATTTAAAAACATATTAACTATATGTATTACTGGGTTAGAGTGTCGTTTTGTGTCATTTTGGTTGGTGGTATGCCCCAGGATTTTGTAAATGTAAAAAATGTGCCGCGGCTCAAAAAAGGTTGAAAAACACTGGTATAGAGGATCGGCTGTAGTTCATCATGTGGCTAAAGCTATTTAAAGATATTGGTTGTGATGGCATCCACATAAACTCTTTGACCAAAGCACACAAGCCTCTGGTTAGAGGGGTGGCAGCATTCACTCTTAAGGGAAGTGTGGAAACTAGAGATACTGGATGCATTCTCTCATAGGAAACCACTGTGGGTGAATATTTAAACCCATATCCCAAGGGCCTGAGGCAGCAGGAGGATTTCCTTTTGTTCTCTACCCTGAGTGGTCTGAAAGGCAAACTGGCAAACTCTGATGCATCACAGACATATGCTGCATGTTATTACAAGCGTTTATGGCTCTGTACCACATACAGCAGTCTTTCTCAACCAGTGTGCCGTGGCACACTAGTGTGCCGTGACGGACCTCCTGCTGTGCCACGAGAAAAGCTCTCTGCCCCCCTTCCTCCCCCCCCTCCTGCCGAACTCCTGCTGCTTGGGGGAGGAGGAGGAAGGGCCGGGCGGCAGCAAAGAAAAAGAAGAAGGGGCCTGGGTGCTGCCTCCTTTGGCCGTTTCCCCAGCCAGCCTCCAATCCGCCATGACTCCCACCATGACTCTTGCCCCTCGCTCACTGAAGCCGCGTGGAGGAGGAGCCCCGCCCACTGAAGCCCATCCACCGCTCATGCTCCTCCTCTGTGGGAGAGCTGAAGCTGGGGGGGAGGGGGCGAGGCATGGCACGGCCTGGCTCTGCCCCCTCCCCCGGCTTTGGCACTCCCAGCAGCTGCTCCAGCCTTGAGGGGACAGTGCAAAGCCAGCATTGTGCTGGCTCTGGCACCGCTGGCTTGGCACTGCCCCCTCAAGGCTGGAGCAGCTGCTGGGAGAGGTGAAGCCGGGGGTAGGGGGGGCATGGCTTTGTCTGGCTCCGCCCCTCTCCGGCTTTGGCACTCCCAGCAGCTGCTCCCAGCAGGCCACCAACCCCCAGCTGTTCTTTACTGTGTTAGAGTGTCATTTTGTGTCATTTTGGTTGGTGGTGTGCCCCCGGATTTTTTTAATGTTAAAAGTGTGCCGCGGCTCAAAAAAGGTTGGGAAACACTGACATACAGAATGTGTATGTTTACCCACCCTAACACGACACACTTGAAACGAACTGAGAGATAGACACACTCTTTAAAATGAGCAAACCCGGCACCAGAAATGCTGCTGCCTTAGACAAAAGACATAATAGTCCTTCCCTTCCCACTCAACCTGCAGAAACCAACAAGGGACAAACTTTTTCCTGTATGACAGCTGGGCCAGCTACTCACCCAAAACTCCATTTCACAAAGAAGGAAATGCGGGTGAATATCTAGCCTCCTCTGTGGCAATACCTCTTCCTCCACTGCCTGAGGCAGCCACCTCACTTTGCCCAACAGTAAGGCCAGCCCTGTCGAATCATCTAGTAATAAAATGTGAAGTGCTTATCTTTATGGCATTAGTATCACCGTTTGTTTCTCTAGGTGTAGTACATGGATGCATTATCTATGAGAGAAGCTGAAACATACTATATATGCTATCTTGTCATAGTGCTACTTTTCCGATTGTGTGTCAAATGTATGTTTTTATTGTTTAGTATGTACCACCCGGGGGTCCTGGTTTGTTTCTCTAGGTGTAGTACATGGATGCATTATCTATGAGAGAAGCTGAAACATACTATATATGCTATCTTGTCATAGTGCTACTTTTCCGATTGTGTGTCAAATGTATGTTTTTATTGTTTAGTATGTACCACCCGGGGGTCCTGGTGGTGCAGCGGGTCGAACCGCTGAGCTGAACTTGCTGACTGAAAGGTCAATGGTTCAAATCCGGGGAGCGATGTGAGCTCCCACTGTTAGCCCCAGCTTCTACCAACCTAGCAGTTCAAAATCATGCAAATGTGAGTAGATCAATAGGTACCGCTTCTGTGGGAAGGTAACAGTGCTCCATGCAGTCATGCTGGCCACATGACCTTGGAGGTATCTACAGATAACGCCAGTGCTTCAACTTAGATGAAATACGCACCACCCCACAGAGTCGGAAATGACTAGACTTAACATCAGGGGAAACCTTTACTTATACCTTATGTGCTATCCATCTGCAAGCCTAGTTAGTAGAATATGATGTATTTATTTACTATTTATTTACTATCTAATATATAAAGGAGGTCCCGTCGTCGAACGACTGACAGAGACAGAGAAACCTTCCAAGGCAGAGACACCAAACTTGCCAACACAAATAGGCCTCAGCCAAGGAAAGTTTTTAGTAAAGAAACTTTCCCCCCAAAAAACCTAGAAGGCCCCCAAAACAACGATACAAAAAAACCCTACATTTCCCAGCATCCTCTGCGGCAGCCAGCTAAACCCATTGGCCAACATTGGCCCACACAAAATGCAGGGAGGTTAAGTTACCAAGGCTAGATTAGAATGCTGAGTGATTTGAGTTCAGTCAGTTGGTGTTTGAGGGTTAAACTGACAAAACCAAACTCTATGAGGGAGCAATTCTCCAGCAATTCCTACCCACACAACACAGCACAACTTCTTATCACAACCCATCCCCCCAACCTTACGGGACCCTGCACCCACAACACCTACCACCACCACAAACAAAAACCAACTCCACCTATACTCCAACCACAACACAACACAACACTGCACTGATACTCTACAAACACACACAAACACCCAAAACACCCCACCCACACAAGCATTCCCCAACATACTACCACCCACAATTCCACCACACACCCACTAACTCACCAAAAAAGTAATACCTACACACAACACAATATGCACATAACACAACCTTGCGTCTACTGCTCAACCCATTTGTATGCCATTCCTTCCTTCCAAACAGGCATAAGCTGACCCAAAAGACAAGCCATGCCTTCTAAAAAGAACAGCATCGGATAACACACTCGCAACGCTACATACATCAAACAAAAAAGGGCAGAACAAATGCACATCAACACAGCAGACGGAAAGTCAAAAAACATTGTATATCCACAAGCTATGCAGAACGCCAGCAACACCACACACCGACAACTCCACAGGACTTCAACATCCCACCCACCAGAACAACTCACAACAACACAGCCATGACCCCAACAACACCATAACTAACAACAACTCCAACCCTTACATACTCAGACTTCCTTGCATCTCCTAAATAGGGCACAGCAACGCGTGCCGGGTACAGCTAGTATTTCTATACCGCCCCTCTCAGCACGAAGGCGACTCGAAGCGGTACCTTAGATTTGACAATTACCGTGGCAAACAGTATTTCTTGAATTCTCAAAAATGCTGTACTCGATAAATCTCTGCTCTAATACAGTGTTTCTCAACCTTTTTTGAGCTGCGGCACACTTTTAACATTAAAAAAATCCGGGGGCACACCACCAACCAAAATGACACAAAATGACACTCTAACACAGTAAAGAACGGCTGGGGGATGGTGGCCTGCTGGGAGCAGTTGCTGGGAGTGCCGAAGCCGGGGGAGGAGCCAGGCCCCGCCCCCTCCCCCCGGCTTCAGTTCTCCCACAGCATCGCCAGCCTTGAGGGGGCAGTGCCAAGCCAGCATTGTGCTGGCTCTGCCACTGCCTGTGTGGCACTGCCCCCTCAAGGCTGGCAAAGCTGTGTGAGCCCCCTCCCCCGGCTTCAGCTCTCCCACAGAGGAGGAGCATGAGCGGTGGATGGGTTTCAGTGGGCAGGGCTCCTCCTCCGCGCAGCTTCAGCGAGCGAGGGGCAAGAGTCATGGTGGGAGTCATGGCAGATTGGAGGCTGGCTGGGGAAACGGCCGAAGGAGGCGGCGCCCCAGCCCCTTCTTCTTTTTCTTCGATGCCGCCCGGCCCTTCCTCCTCCTCCCCCAAGCAGCAGGAGTTCAGCAGGAGGAGGGGGAAGGAAGGGGGGCAGAGAGCTTTTCTCGCGGCACACCTGATGATCGCTCACGGCACACTAGTGTGCCACGGCACACTGGTTGAGAAACACTGCTCTAATACAGTAAAGACCTTCAGCTTAATTTAGCCTTATTTATTTATTTAAAACTTTTGTACCCCGACCTTCTCACCTCTATCGAGGGACTCAGACCGGCATAACAGCAAAAATTAAATACTATAAATTTAAAACAACTACAACAACATACATACAAACTCAACATAAAACCACATCGCCATTAAAACAATTCCACTCAATCTGTATCTTTTTCTGGGGTGTTGTTAGGTACCTTCTTTAAGTTTATGGGGTATTGGTATGACTTTACAGGAGGACAGGGGCAAAGAGCATTTTTTCATACGATGCAGGATTTATAATCTGGTTTTTCTATAAATCAATGTGAAGTCAAGCAATTACAAAATTATATTATAGGCAGCAAGCAGAAGCTTCTAGGTCAAGGTTCGTCTTGCAGAAATGATATATGGCATGCGATTGGCGGTCTAGAGATAAAGATATGAGAAATAATGTATGTGATATTAAAATATACTATTAGGCTGTTTTTTTAAAAAGGAAAGTTGTTGACATTTCTCACAGAGAATTGCTTTTCATTAGGCATAATTCAGGGCCAAGAATGCAATAGTTAGTCATTAAAAATCAAAATTGGTCTTGTACACATTTCTAAGCTTTTATGGGAAACAAGTTAAATATAGAAAATCTTAACTACCACTGCATGTAAATCTATTTCTACTTTTCCAAAAACAAACAAACCCCAAAACAGGTTGTTATACATAGATGACATTTATATTCTGTTCATCTTTCACCTATGTATAAAAAAATCTTCATAGTGTGTGGGAAAGAATGGGTCCCTTAAACGTATTTGGTTAGAAGCCCAGCAATGAAAGCTTTTTAACAACAAAGACTATCTTATGAATCAGAACATAAATTCTCAGGGAGAATTATTATTAGTGATAATATTTAGTGGACCCTGGACAGAATACACAACTGAAACCTAAGTAATCCAGTATTTTTTTTCCTTGCTGCAACCTGAGCTGAAATCATCCCAAAATGAAAGATCGTAGTCCCACCAAACTTCTCATGAACTTCTGTGACGTCCACAAACTGGTAAGCTTAGGGCAGGCATTTGGCAATTTAGGACTTCTACAAACAGAGTCAGGTTAGATACTACAAAACAATAATAGTTCAACACAGTATATGCAATCTGTATTCCATTTATATAATCAAAACATCATATAACAGTAAACAATCATATTCTTATACATCTATATGCATCCATACCAATACCGTGTCCGTAGTGCGGCTGTGACACAACAATGTCTATAGAGAGTGTATCTCAGTAGGTCCAGTCCGTGCACATTGAGATCAATCGTCCACAGCTCAAATAAGAGCATAACACAGGTATGAGGATGCATGGAAGTAATCCGAAACCATAGACCGCAAGGAACCGGAGCCAATCAATTCCGGGCTCCTTGGAATGAAAATAAAGCAAGCCTGACGGAAGAATATCCAAACACAATCGGGGCCGCTGAATTCCGTTTCGTGGTCTTTTTCAAAGGCTAGATATCCATCACTGGGGTTCCAGTCCTGGAAGATTACAGTATATACATAATATATAGCACAGTGGGAACAATACATAACCAGAATAAATCATAATATTGGCGAAATCGCTATACATACCAAAGTAAAGGAGAATCCAACCGCATTACATCCAGTGCGGTGACCAGTTAAGGTGATATACCACAGAAAGTATACACATTAAATACATTATCCTAAATTAGGAGGGGATGTAAATTGACCGGCTCATTAAGGCCAAAAGGTAATTCTGAATTTAGTTTGATTGTCCATGAAACTTCAAGCTTACGGAGCACCTGGGAGAGGTTTCCGTGTGGCGGAACGAAAGGTTTTTCTAGTACCATTAGTTTTAAAGACGCAGGGGGATGATTGTTGTTTATGCAATGTTTATAAAAAGGAATTTCAGTACTTCCATTATTTATTTTGCTTCTGTGTTCGATAAATCTTTGTTTCAAATAATGTATTTAATGCGTATACTTTCTGTGGTATATCACCTTAACTGGTCACCGCACTAGATGTAATGCGGTTGGATTCTCCTTTACTTTGGTATGTATAGCGATTTCGCCAATATTATGATTTATTCTGGTTATGTATTGTTCCCACTGTGCTATATATTATGTATATATTGTAATCTTCCAGGACTGGAACCCCAGTGATGGATATCTAGCCTTTGAAAAAGACCACGAAACGGAATTCAGCGGCCCCGATTGTGTTTGGATATTCTTCCGTCAGGCTTGCTTTATTTTCATTCCAAGGAGCCCGGAATTGATTGGCTCCGGTTCCTTGCGGTCTATGGTTTCGGATTACTTCCATGCATCCTCATACCTGTGTTATGCTCTTATTTGAGCTGTGGACGATTGATTTCATGTGCACGGACTGGACCTACTGAGATACACTCTCTATAGACATTGTTGTGTCACAGCCGCACTACGGACATGGTATTGGTATGGATGCATATAGATGTATAAGAATATGATTGTTTACTGTTATATGATGTTTTGATTATATAAATGGAATACAGATTGCATATATTGTGTTGAACTATTATTGTTTTGCAATTTAGGACTTCATCACACGGGGAAAATTCCCCATCATAGAACTCTTTGCCCATGCAGCTGGCACGGAACCCGCTGGATCTCATCTCATAACACTTATGGCGGGGCTCCGTATCAGCTGTGTCAGTGCTACAAGGAAGGAATCTGAACACAGGAGACTACCCGTGTTCAGATAGGAAATCATGAGGATAGCGCGAGAGCATGTCGGAAGGTGATGGACAAGGAAGTGATGCGGGCGATGCAAGACACTGGGTGACAGATTTGCCCCGCTGACCCTCAATTTGCTCCATTGTCCCCATGATTTCCTATCTGAACATGGGTAGTCTCCCGTGTTCAGATTTCTCCTCAAAACCCACAAACTCACAAGCTTTGGAAGTGGGGGGGGGGGGTAGTTGGTGATTGATATCACTAGGGAACAGCCATCCTGAAGCTGTGGGGAGAATAGAAAAACAGCAGTCTCAGTCACGTTGCTCCTCTCCCCACCCGAAACCTACAGACTTGCAAGATCAGGCTGGCTTCATTGTGCTCCCTCAAGCAACCTGAGGGGGGGGGGAGAAGCAGTGACTCAGTTGCACTATCACCCCAAAGCCTCCAAAGTTTATGGGAGTCAGTTGCCAACTAAGATTGCTGTGACCCAGCCCTCACAAAGTGATGGGGAGAGCCAAGCAGCGATGGGCATCACCACCTGCCATCTGAAGCCTACGCACTGGCAAGCTCCCAGAGGCAATTGTTGGGGGCCATCATTGTTGCCCTGCTCCTTTCTGAAGACCTGGAGAGGACAGAGCAATAGTGATGGCCTGTCAAGCACTCCCAGATGTCCACCACTGCATAAGCTTCCAGAAGTGGTTGGCAAGGCAAATCCATGGCGCTCTGCACAGATTGACACAGCAGCCCTGGACCTTGGGAGATGGTTGGTGGCAGCAGAGGTGGTTGCTGATGTTGCCCTCTCCCAAAGCATAGAAACAACAACGAGCCGGCTGGTTGCCAAAACCAAAACAACAACGGTGCAATAATGATAAATATATAACCAGGTATTATCTATGCATGCAATAGTGCAGTGTTTCCCAACCTTTTTTGAGCCGCGGCACACTTTTTACATTTACAAAATCCTGGGGCACACCACCAACAAAATAACACAAAATGACACTCTAACACAGCTTCTGCTGAGAATGGACGGCAGGCCGGACACCGTACCCAATTGTTTCCATCAGTGCCTGGAGGCCGTGACTGGTTGGCTGCGGGCCAGCCGGCTGAAGGTGAATCCGTCGAAGACGGAGATCCTGTGGCCCGGTCGCCCTGGGCTGGGTGGGTGTCGGTTGCCTACCCTGGATGGTGAGCAGCTTAGCCCGTCATCTTCGGTTAAGAGCTTGGGTGTTCAGTTGGACTCCCTGCTGACCATGGAGTCCCAGGTCTCTGCGGTCAGCAGGGTGTCCTTCTTTCACCTACGACGGGCTAGGCGACTGGCACCCTACCTGTCCAGGACCAACCTGGCGACGGTAATCCAAGCGACTGTCATCTCGAGACTGGACTACTGTAACGCCCTCTACGTTGGCCTTCCCTTGTCGACAATTCGGAAACTCAAGCTAGTGCAGAACGCCGCTGCTCGCTTGCTGACGGGTTCGCTAGTGAGGAGCACACCACGCCCATTCTTCGGCAGCTGCACTGGCTTCCTATCGAGTACCGAATCGCCTTCAAGGTGTTGGTATTGACCTTTAAGGTCTTACACGGCCTAGGGCCTGCGTACCTGAGGGACCGCCTTACTCCGTATTTACCCCCGAGATCACTGCGGTCAGATGAACAGAATCTGCTGACGGTACCACCAGTCCGCTCCTGCCACCTATCTGTAACCAGACAGAGAGCCTTTTCTGCAGTGGCTCCAGTGCTGTGGAACTCTTTGCCGGACAGTGCTCGAGCCATCTCATAGCTGGCTCCATTCAGAAGGGCTTGTAAGACCGCCCTCTTTGGACTAGCGTTTAATTAGGCATAGAAGGATTGTGCCTCTAGAACTATGTATGTCACCCTGCACCTTGAAGTGTGTCAAATTGTGTTTTTAATGTGTTTTATGCTTTTATTGTAGGGCCTCATGTCTGTGACATGATGCCCATTTATATTGCTGTTATCCGCCCCGAGCCTGTGGGGAGGAGCGGAATACAAGATCGAAGAAATAAATAAATAAATAAATAAATAAAACTGTTGATATGTTTTTAAATGTATTTATACACTAAGTGTGAAACCTGGGCCTATTTCGATGAACACAACATAGATATCCTGGCAGGAATGGCAGAAAAACACACACGAAGGTCTTGCTCAACAGCTGTCAGTCTCTCTCTGTTTTCAGTTTTTATCGCAGGCAAGCTTGAGAAGCTCATCTCGCACAGATTTGTGGTTGAAAACGGGCTCCGAGGGGGCAGCGTGAGCGTGTTCAGGAGGGGAGAGGGAGGAAGATGTGGAGCGAGTCTGCGCTGTAGCGCCCGCACGGATCCCGTCTTCCTCCCCCTCCCCTCCTGAGCAAAACGAGGCAAAGTGAGCAGAGCGAGGCTGGGAAGAAGGGAGCCCGAGTGGAGAAGAAAAAGTGTTCGGCAGGAGGGGGAAGAAAGGGTATTGGAGGCACACCTGATGATTGCTCACGGCACACTAGTGTGCCCCGGCACACTGGTTGGGAAACACTGCAATAGTGTATAATAAAGAGAAACCATACATACGATTAGAAGGTATATAAAATATATTATCTACTCATTGTGTCTACGATTGATCTCTGGGAATAATTTGCCACTTTTGCGGCTACACCAGTGGATAACAACAGATATCATGGGCGACCTTTGGTAAAAACCGCCGCTCTTGCGGCCACACAAGTGGATTACAACAGGCATCCCCAACCTTCGTTTCATCATTGTGTGTTTTGGATAAACGCAAACACGATCTGGGACTCTGTTATTTCCTCCCATTACGGACTGCTTCTGGGAATAATCCGCCGCATCTGCGGCCACACCGGTGGATTACAATAGAAGTTCTCCTGAAAGAACCAGATCCCTTTCCTATTTGAGAACCATACACACCCTTTCCACAGCTTTCATCTTATCATTGTGTCTGCCTACACGTGGAAACAAGAACTGGGACCTCTTTGTGCTTAATTGCGGACCTTCTTTGGGACTAAATCGCCACTTTTGCGGACATTTATATAGATTACAAACCGGGTTTCTTGAAGGAACAAGTTTGAACATTTGATAATACATTTTATATACCTTCTAATCGTATGTATGGTTTCTCCTTATTATACACTATTGCATGCATAGATAATACCTGGTTTTATATCTAACATTATTGCACTATCGTTGTTTTGGCCCTCTCCCAAAGCCCAGACCTGGCATGTGAATGTGAATATAGTGATCTCAGGCTCAGGAAGGGAGCAGCAAACCCACAAATAATCCAAGTCATGAATGCCAAACCCACAAACCTACAGTAGGAGACTACTGTATTTTGTCAGATGAATGTAGGTTAACTGCAGATACTGATCCTGCATGTACAGGGATTGTATTTTATAAATAACTAGCTTGGGGACCCGGCGTTGCCCGGGTCATTTGAGAAGTGCATCAGGATGTAGAGTGGGTCATGGGGCTCTGTGTGCCAAGTTTGGTCTTGATCCAGCAGTATTGGGAGTTGTAGTGGTATCATGAAAGTACTGAAGGTACTGGAAGTCCCATCATCTGTGGTCCAGCCTCCCCCAAATTGCAGTAGGATGTAGATTGGGTCATAGGGGCTCTGTGTGCCAAGTTTGGTCTGTATTGGTGAATGGATGTGGGTTGTATTGTTTGTAGGAGTGAAGGTACTTCAAGTCCCAGCATCCGTGGTCCGTCTGACACAAAACTGCACCAGGATGTAGAGTGGGTCATGAGGGCCCTGTGTGGCAGGTTTGGTGTTGATCAGTCATTGGATTAGGTCTGCAGCAGCCTTGGAAAGTGAGGGAAGGTACTGCAAGTCCCATCATCCATGGTCTGCCCTCCTCCAAACTGCACCAGGATGTAGAGTGGATCATGAGGGTCCTGTGTGCCAGGTTTGGTGTTGATCAGTCATTGGATTAGGTTTGGTGCAGGTCCATCACCCGCGCTGGTCGCTGTGGCCTGTGAAAGTGGCAGCCAATCAAAACGCTGCCACATACATACCCACATACATACCCACCCACATACAAACAAACATTCCGCTTTATTACATATAGAGAGATAGAGATAGAGGTAATAACACTATGTAACACAATTTTTGGTCATTTCCTAATTGGTTCTATCATAAAAACATTGGAAAAGGTTTACTAAACTGCAAAAACTTTGTTTTTTGCGGGACATCCTGCAGAACATTTTGCTCTAGTTTTTCAATGAATATCTCAACGAATCTCACCCAATTCATCATAGTTTGCGGCCGCCACAAAAATAAAGTTTCTGGAGCATAACAAACTACTTTCAAAGTAAGTACCACACAGGAAATAACACTTTCAAACCAGGAACCGAACATTTTTCAATTTGTGTGAAAAATAAAACAAACTCACCAATCAACCAACCAAAGCACATTCCAGAACTTATCTAGTATTTATTAGATCAAAGAAAACTAACCAGCCCCAAGCATATTCCACCCTCTCTTTCAAATGCCAATAAAGATATGGAATTTCAGATATTCAGGGAATAAATCCGGCAATCTCAAGTCATGCATTAAATTGCCTACCCTTGAACATAGTATTTCTCATTTTGTGTGAAGGTGGAACTCAAAGGGCCTGGGAAGTTCAAAACCGATGAGGGGTCAACATAGCAAGCAGTATCACCTGAGATTTTTTGAACCCAAACTCACACAAAAAGCAAAATCTTGAACCAAGCCCCAAAGTATGCAGGTAGTGCAGTTTAAACAAGAATATGGGGGATGTGGTAGAATTTCAAAGCCACAGGAGCATGCTTCCATTTGGGCAACCTGTGAGTTGTGAACTGGTGCATTGTCTCGTAGCAGGTGGACACCTTTGGTGAGCATGCCACGTCTCTTGGTTTTGATAGCCTCCTGCAATTTCTGCAGCAGTGAAACATAGTATGCCCCAGTGATCGTGGTACATCTTGAATAGACTACTGCAACGCTCTCTATGTGGGGTTGCCTCTGAAGACTGTTCAAAAACTACAATTAGTCCAATATTCGGCAGCCAGGTTACTAACAGGAGCGGGGTACAGGGAGCATACAACTCCCTTGTGGCGCCAGGGCAGGTTATAAATAATCGAAATAATAATAATAATAATAATAAAACAAGCATCAGGAACAACCACCAATAGTATAAGTGACGTCTCATTATAGGAGGACAGTCTGGTGCACAACAAGTTACAGGTAGGTCTAATGCCGTGGTTCCCAAAGTGGGCGGTACTGCCCCCTAGTGGGTGGTGAGGTGATCCAAGGGGGCGGTGGGAGGCTCAGGAGAATTTGGGGGGCACTGAAGCCCTGTAAGGGGGCACTGGAGGGATTCCAACTTGCAAGCAAGTGAGTGTGCGCCTGCCAGTTGGAAACCCCGTGCAGGCGCTGCCTGGAAACCACAGCGTGCGCTGCCCTTCCTCTCCTCAACTCCACCCACGGTGCAGTCCTGTATCACCCCTTCCAATCCAACAGGTCCCTTGGAAGGAAGGGGCAATACGGGACTGCGCCATGGGCAAAGTTGAGGAGAGGAAGGGCAGCGCGAGCTGTGGTTTCCAAGCAACGCCTGCCCAGGGATTCCAACTGGCAGGCTGAGACAGTCGCACGCTTGCAAGTGTGTGCCTGCCAGTTGATCCAGTGGAAAAGGAAAGCCTCCACATCTGCAAATGCCCCTGAGTCGCTGCGGCATTTGCAGGCGCCTCCTGGGAGATGGCCGTGGCACGAAGGAAAATGCTCAAGTTTAGTTCAATTCTATTGGTGTTGGGAGTTCAAAATGCTCTTTGATTATAGGTGAACTATAAATCCCAGCAGCTACAACTCCCAAATGACAAAATCAATCCCCCCCAACCCCACTAGTATTCAAATTTGGGCATCTGTATACCTTTATAAAGCGGAATGTTTGTATGTATGTATGTGTGCGGAGGGAGGAAGGGCGGGAGGGCGGAAGGGCGGATATGTGGCAGCCACTTTCACAGGCCACAGCGACCAGCGGGTGATGGACCTGCACCAAACTTGGTATACATAACCCCCTAACCCCCTTTACGTCCTGGTGCGGTTCGGGGACATGACCTATGGATTATGGGATTTGTAGTACCAGACCACACTTAGCACACACAGCCCCCATGACCCACTCTACGTCCTGGTGCAGTTTGGAGGAGGGTGGACCATGGATGATGGGACTTGAAGTACCTCTACTCACTTCCCAAGTCCGCTGCAACCCTCATCCAATCACTGATCGGGACCAAACTTGGCATACATAACCCGTATGACTGCCTTCACATCCTGGTGAGGTTTGGGGGAGGACTGACAATGGATGATGGGATTTGTAGTACTTTCACACCCTTCTGTTCCCACAGACAACTGTGGCCCCCAGCAAACACTGATAAAGACCACACTTGGCACACAGAGCCCGAGTGACCCACTCTACATACTACTGAAGTTTGGAGGGGGCCAGAACATGGATGATGGGACTTGCAGTACCTTCCCTCATTTTCCAAGACTGCTACAAACCTAATCCTATGACTGATCAATACGAAACCTGCAACACAGAGCCCCCATGACCCACTCTACATCCTGGTGCAGATTGGAGGAGGTGGACCATGGATGATGGGACGTGAAGTACCTCTAATCACTTCCCAAGTCCGCTGCGACCCTCATCCAATTACTGATCGAGACCACACTTGGTACACATAACCCCCATGACTGGCTTCATGTCCTGGTGAGGTTCAGGGGAGGACTGACAGTGGATGATGGGATTTGTAGTACTTTCACGCCCCTCTGTTCCCACAGACAACTGCGGCCCCCAACAAACACCGAGAAAGACCACACTTGGCACACAGAGCCCCAGTGACCCACTCTACATCCTACTAAACTTTGGAGGGGGCCAGAACATGGATGATGGGACTTGCAGTACCTTCCCTCACTTTCCAAGCCTGCTACAAACCTAATCCAATGACTGATCAACACCAAACCTGGCACACAGAGCCCTCTTGACCCACTCTACATCCTGGTGCTGTTTTGTGTGAGACGGACCACAGATGATGGGACTTGAAGTACCTTCACTCACTTCCTAAAAACAATTCAACCCTCATCCATTCACCAAGACAGACCAAACTTAGCACACAGAGTCCCCATGACCCAATCTACATCCTACTACACTTTGGGGGAGGGTGGACCAGAGATGATGGGACTTCCACTACCTTCAGTAATTTCATGATACCACTGCAACTCCCAATAATGATGGATCAAGACCAAACTTGCCACACAGAGCCCCCATGACCCACTCTACATCCTGCTGCACTTCTCAAATGACCCGGGCACCACCGGGTCCCCAAGCTAGTATTGAATATTTGTGCCACATTTGGTCCAGATCCAGGGTTGTTTGGGTTCAGAGTGCTCTCCAAATGTAAGTGAACTACATCCAGGGGCGGTCCTACCGGTAGGCAAAGGACGCCGCTGCGTGGGGCGCCATCTGGATGATCTGGGTAAAGGGCGCATTCCCCCAACCGCCAGACAGCGTCCGACCGATGTTCCACTCCCCCTCCCTCCCTGCCTGCCTCCCTCCCTGCCATCCACACAGAAGCCTCCCCCCCTACTCCCTCTCTCTCTCTCTCTCTCTCTCTCTCTTTCCTTGCCGGCTGGGTGCTGAAGTTGGGCGGATGGCAGGCAAGCAGCAGCAGCTCCGTTAGCCGACCCGCAGCGCTTCCTTTCTTTTTCTTGCCTTCTTCCCTGTGGGCCTCCCTCCCACGCACCGGGAATCATCCAAGCACAGGCAGCCAGGCGGGGTATGGGTAAGGCGGACCCTCCTCCCTTTGCCTTTCCCTTCCCAGCGAGGTCTGTCTCCCTCACCCCACCCGCGTCCTCCTCCTCCTCCTTTCCCTGCATCCCTTGTCTTCGGCTTTCAAGGCAGCAAACATGTCTGCTGTGGCAAAGAGGAAGTAATAGGCGTGCGGGGGGGGGGGGGGATGGATGTGGGCAAGGCAGGGAACTGGGGGGGGGGCAAGGGAAAGGGGAGGGGTAGAATAGAAGAGGGAGTGCGGTGTTTACAGGCTTCTGCGCCTGCGCACAGGAGCTTCTGGGCATGCGTGGAAGGGGGCGCCAAAATAATGTTTTGGGGGGTGCCAAAATAATGTTCGCTTACCATTTTAAAATTACCTTAGACTGCCCCTGACTACATCTCCCATAAATCACTGTCAATTCCTCCCAAACCCCTCCAGTATTTTCTGTTAGTCATGGGGGTTCTGTGTGCCAAGTTTGGTCCAGGTCTGTCTGTGGAAGTCAGAGCTGAATTGGTCGAAGTTACTACAAATCCCATCATCTGTTGTCCATACTCCCAACAGTATGCTTTAATTGTGTTCAATTTGTAACAATGAAAATACATCCTGCATATTAGATGTTTGCATTAGATTTCATAAGAGTAGCAAAATTATTTATGAAGTAGCAACGAAAATATGGTTGGGGGGGTCACCACAACATGAGGAACCTTATTTAGGGCTCATGGCATTAGAAAGGTTGAGAACCGCTGCATTAATACATATATCTTTCTGTTTAATTGCTATTACATTTTTAAAAATAATAATTTCTAGGGGGGCGGTATGTAAAAAAATTTCTGGAAAGGGGGCGGTAGGCCCAAAAAGTTTGAGAACCACTGGTCTAATGAGTAAAGTGCATAGGTGATAAAGCAGCAAAAGGATAACAGCAATTACAACTAGATAATTAAGACTTTGAATAGAAAAGTAGTAATCTCTTATAAAATGTGTGTTAAAAAAACAGAGACAAAGACTGAGTTGTAACAATGACAATGTTGTAAAACAGGGGTGACTTTTTCAGCATGGGACTACTGATTTAAAAACCAAATCCCAAAAATCACCTGCCCAGAAATGTAAAACGTATAACTATTTTCTTATTTATTTATTTATTTATATTTTTGATTCATTTTCATGTGCCGCTCCTTCCAGCAGGCTCGGGGCAGTTTACATAAAATGAAGTTATAAAACACCAACATTTCAATTTAATAACAACAATATAAAACAGAACATAAAAATACATCCAACCACCCCATTTCTCCCACACTGCCATATTACCACACATATTATCAGCCAGAAAGTAAGAAGAGAGGCTTTTGAACTGCAAGGCCATTTAATACTCAGCAAGGTAAACAAAGGGGCATGCAAAAATACATCCAACCACCCCATGTCTCCCACATTTCCATATTCCCCAACATATATTTCTCAAGGAACAAAGCAAGCAGAGAGGCTTTGGAGCTAAAAGGCCATTTTTAAACATTAAAAGTAAACAAAGAGACATGCCACAGAACAATCGAGCACCCACCCCAAAGTAAAAAGACCGACCTTTGAGATGCGGTAAGGAAATGACCCCAAAGCGTCCTTCTCCTCCTCCTCCGTCGTTGCTCCTATTTCCACGCCGCCAGCATGCGTGCCGCCTCCAAGAGCTCACGAGAAGTCCGAGAGGCAGAATGGGCGTTTCTGCGCATGCGCATGGGGCCAGCCATGCATCGCGTCATCCAGGCCCGCCCCCTTTGGTCTCCTACGACTCTGAGTGGCTGGAGAAGGACGGAGGGAGGAGGAGGAATCCAAAAGAGGGGGCCCATTCTGCCTCTTGGACTCTGGAGCTTTTGGAGGCGGCGCGTGAGCAGGGAGCGGGGAGGAGCATTGACGGAACGTGCAGGGGCGCGTGAAGAGGACCAACAGCAAAAAACCTGGTCAGGGGCCTGAAGATCACCAGGATGAGGCCCGAAGATCACCCTGGTGATCGCGATCACCGTTCTGAGCACCCCTGTTGTAAAAGAACTCCCCATGCCTCAACAATGCTCACCTTGCAACATATTAGACATTTGTAAAGATGCGACTAATAATACGTAACTCTTCTCTTATTTCCTTTTCCTTCCCTTGTCCCCACCCCATCCTCTCCTAGTAAAGGTTTAACACATAGTGTAATAATACAAAATACAACTCTACGTTCAGGTCAACTTATAGTGATGCCCTGAACTTCATACGGTTTTCTTAAACTAAGGGTACCCAGAGGTGGTTTTGCTCTGAAATATAGTAGCCCCCATACTTTGGACATCAAAGTATGGGATCTACTATAGCAGGCCTGTCCAACAGGTGGCCCGGGGGCCGTACACGGCCCCCTAGCCCCTTGGCTACGGCCCCTTACCCTCCTGCAATAAATAATATATTTTAAAAATATTTTTAAAATATTTTTTCAATTAAAAAAATATTATTTATTATTATTATTTTTTGGTCCCGCCCCTTGGCTTTCTATTGGCCGTCTCCTCTTCTCCTGAGGGAGGGGGCCAATGGGAGGGAGTGATGTCTTCGGGCCCCGCCCCCTTGGCGGCAAACAGGAAGAGCGACCCGGCCGCATGGCTTTCCCCCTCAGCAGCGCCGCTTCCTCCTCCTCAGGATTGCTGCTGCTCCGTCTGGGAGGTGCTCAGGCCCTCAGCGCCAGGGAAGCAAAAGGGGTTTGGGAGGGAGGGTGTCTGAGAGCGTGAGTGAGTGAGTGAGTGAGTGAGTGAGTGAGTGACAGAGAGAGAGAGAGAGAGAGAGAGAGAGAGAGAGAGAGAGAGAGAGGAGGGGGACCTGCCCTGGGCACACCTCTCCCCAGCGCAAAGGGAAGATCTCTCTGGCTCTCTCAGACACACACACACACACACACACAAGCCCCTTCCTTTCTGACCCCTTCATTTTGCGTTTCATGAACTGTCTCTTTAATGAGAAGGAGGAACCGGCCAGCCATAGGGAGGGGAGGAGGAGAAAAGGAGGGAGGGGGGAATTGAATGAGAGGGAGCTCAAGGAAAGGCCTCCCACCCCCTTCCCCCCTCCTTTTCCTCCCCCCAGAATTATTTACACTCTTTGCAATTACCTAAGTTTACTTTGATGACTTGCATTGAATAGAATCAGCCAGGGTAAACTGGCAGAATGAAAGCACACAGACCTTTCAACTGCAAGGCCATTCAATGCTGATCAATGTGGCCAGTGGAACAGTCATATATTCCAGTTCAAAGCAGAGATTGTGGGATTTTCTGCCTTGATATTCTGTATATTAATGCCCCTCATGTGTTCCATCCATCCCTCCCTCTCCCCTTATTTAAATAATATATGTAATTGTATATTTATGCAATGCCAGGGGCGGGAAGGGGGCGGAGCCGAGGGAGGGGGCGGAGCCAGGGGAGGGGAGGGGCGGAGCCAGGGCTTGGCCCCCTAGGTGAGCAGTGACCGGAATTCCGGCCCAAGGTCCAGTAGAAGTTGGACAGCCCTGTACTATAGCCAGCTTGCCCAATGCTCTGGAATTCTGGGAGAGGCAGTCCAAAATATATCTTGCCTCCTTGACTTTCCATCAGCTCAGAGCCGCTCCCCCGGCACCAACTGCTGCTCTGGGCCAGAGTCAAGGCTGAAGGGGAAGAAAGGCAGCTCCATCTTGCCTCCTGACATTCCATCAGCTCAGGGCCCCTCTTGCTGTGTTTAAAATAATTCTATAAAATTATTTATTTAGATAAGTAATTTTATTTGTTTAAATAAATAATGTTATGTATTACTTTATAGAAAGTATGGCGTAATGTAATAATACATGATATAATGTAGTGTTACATTGCATTATAATTTAAAATATTTGTTTAAAATGATTCTATGAAATTATTTATTTAAATAAGTAATTTTATTTTGTTTAAATAAATAATGTTATTTATTATTTTAAAGATAATATAATATAACAATATATAATATAATATGGTGTTACATTGCATTGCAATTTGATATAATATAATATCATATAATCTATTATATAAATGGGCTCACGTCATGTGATGTATACCTCAAACAAAGAAACCATACAACGCAGAAACACAATACTTGCCAACAGAAATAGGCCTCAAGCAAGGTACGTTTGTAGCAAAGAAACTTCCCCCCCAAAACCTAAAAGGCCCCCAAAACAATGAGTAAAAATAAAACTACATTTACCAGCATCCTCCGGGGCAGCCTAAGACTCACCCAGCCTCTACATTCTGAACAACATGATTGGCTGCCAATAAGGGCGGATTTGCATAACTGCTGTAACCATAGCAACGCTGCCAAAAGCCATCCAAGGCTAGGAAAGAATGCTGAGAGATTTCAGTTGGTGTTTGAGGGTTAAAGTGCCAAAACCAAACTCTGAGGGAGCAATTCTCCAGCAAAATCCTACCCACACAACACAATACAACTTCCAATCACAACCCATCCCACCAACCTTACGGGACCCCGTACACACAACACCTACAAACACCACAAACAAAAACCATTCCTTCCTTCCACACAGACATAAACTGACCCAAAAGACAAGCCATGCCTTATAAAAATAACAGCATCGGACGACACACTCACAGCGCTACATACATCAAACAAAAAAGGGCAGAAAAACGCCAGAACAGAAACACACTGCGCAGCAGAGACACAGACAACAGACAAACACTACAAATCTGTGGCATAGACCTTGACACAGAATGCTTCTCCCACGGACAACTCTATGTAGCGTGCTCCAGAGTTGGGAAACCACAGAACCTCTACATCAACACAGCCAACGGAAAGACAAAAAACATTGTATATCCACAAGCCCTGCAGAATGCCAGGAACACCACACACCGACAACTCTACAGGACTTCAACATCCCACCCACCAGAACAACCCACAACGACACAGCCATGACCCCACCAAGTAACATCATTTCCAACCCTTACATACTCAGACTTTCTCGCATCTCCTAAATAGGGCACAGCAACGCGTGCCGGGTACAGCTAGTGTCAATATATTGTATTATGTTATAGTATAATAATTGTAATGTAATAATAATAATAATAGTATGATTACGGTATGGTATGTGGTATATGCATTTGGTATTGGTGGTGTTGTATTGTAACACAGTATAATACTGCCAATGATAATGTGATACAATAATTATATCATGATATTATAATTTATATATCTGTATTACATGCAATATTGCTAACAATATTGCGATATGTTGTAACGTTAATTGTTGTTTTTTTCAGTTTGTTGTAAGCCGCTCCGGCAATATTGTTATATGTACACTGTAAGCCACTCTGGCAGTATTGTTGTTTGCTGTAAGCCACTCTGAGTCCCCTTCGGGGTTGAGAAGGGTGGCATATAAAAATAGTAAATAAATAAATAAAATAAATAAATAAAATGTGGACCAAAGTTTAGAAAACACTGGCCTTTAGCCTTCCCAGTCGGCCCCCCACCCAACGGCCTTGCTTAGCTTCAGACAGGTTGAGGAGTCTGGTTTTACCTGGAGAAGGCTGTAGTGTAGAGGGTTGAAGTTGTGGTCTCGGTGTCTCGGGCCCCTTCCACACAGCTATACAAAATCCACACTGAAATGAACTCTATGGTAGTGTGGGCTCAGATAACCCAGCACAAGGCAGATATTATGGATATTCTGGGTCATATGTCTGTGTGGAAGAGCCCTCAGCCTCCTCTTCACCTTCTGCCTTCCTTCTCGGGGTTGTTTTCAGCTTGAGGACAAAAAAGGAGGAGGCTTGTTCTCACAGAAAACGGAAGCCGAAGCCTGCAAGCTGCAAGGCGCTGCCTGGCTTCCTGGCCAAGCCGACTGGCTCAGCAGGTGCCGAGGAATGTCAAGGGCTGTGGAGAGAAAGCAAAAAAAGCACACTCCCGTCGCTACTACTACTATTAGTACGAGGGCGGGTCAATAAGTCAGTGACTATTTGAATGAAACACAGGTTTTTGGATTTAAAAAATCATTTTATTTTTCAACGTAGTCTCCTTTGAGCTCTATACACTTTGTCCAATGTTTCTCCAATTTTTTTTTTATCCCTTCCAAAATGTAAGATTCGTCGAGGCCATCAAAATAAGTATTTGTTTGTGAGATGATTTCATTGTTGGAGTCAAATCTCTTTCCGCCGAGCCGTTTCTTCAGACTTGGAAACAAGAAATAGTCACTCGGGGCTAAATCTGGAGAATAGGGCGGATGAGGCAGCAATTCGTACCCCAATTCATGGATTGTTGCAATGACAACTGCACATGTGTGCAGTTGCATTGTTCTGGTACAAAAGAACTTTTTCTTGGCCAAATGCGGTCTTTTTTTGAAATTAAAAAGCCCTAATTAATCGACCCAATAAGTTGGCATAATATTCACCATTGATTGCTTTACCCTATTGAAGGTAGTCAATGTGGATTATACCGTGTGCATGCCTGGATTACCCATAAGGCCAACGAGGCCATGACCTATTGGCAGTGCTGGCCTTTGGCATTCCCCCATGTAAGCGGCCGCGTGGGCAACGGGTCCTGGGAGGGGCGCGCCGCCTGCGAGGGCGCCGCCAAGCTGGCCGCCCCTCCGCCATGCCTCCTGCCGGGAGCCAGTGCTCCCCGGGCGGCGGCAGCCGGTGATGCACCCGGCGCAGGCGGCGATGCAGCTGCGCCGAACGTCACTGCGCATGCGCAAGCGTGCGTGACGCACTCGCGCAGCTGCGCGTGACATCACCACGGGCTGCCGCGTCCAGCAGCCATGGGGGGGGGCGCAGAAATGAGGCTCGCCTACCCCCCCAGGAGAGGTGAGACCGCCCCTGCCTATTGGCGCAAGCTGGGGGGGGGGGCGCAGATCACGGACCCAAAAAAAACCAAAACTGGTCTGCGCCCCTCTTTCCCCCTTTCTCATGCCCTTCCTCGCTCCTTCTCCCGGCAAAGTCTCTGCTCCCTCCCTCTCTCTCTCTCTCTCTCTCTCTCTCTCTCTCTCGTGCTCTCTCTCGCATGCTCTCTCTCTCTCTCTCTCTCGCTCTCTCATGCGTTCTCTCTCTCTCAAGCGCGCTCTCTCTCTCATGCGCGCCTTTGGAGCGAGTTTGTACCCGCTGCGCTCTACCCAAGCCTCCCAACTCCTGAGGAGACCTTCAGAGCACAGCGGAGCTTTCCAGCCGGTGGGAATGGGGACCTTAGAGGAGGCGGGAGGTTGGCTTAAAGGGGGCGTAATTGCAAACTTTGGCCTAGGGCGCAAAAAAGTGTTAATTCGGGCCTGACCGCGTGCATCCCAAAAAACGGTCGCCATGACTTTATTGGCTGACAAACCCACCTTGGCCTTCTTTGGCGCCGATTCACCCCGAGAAACTCACTGTTTTGACTGCTGTTTGGTCTCTGGTGTGTTGTGGTGGATCCACGTTTCTTCCGCGGTTACGAAACGGTGCAAAAACTCATCCATATTGTGGTTGAACAACGCCAAACACTCCTGCGAAATTGTCACACGATTGCGTTTGTGGTCGATTGTGAGCAAACGCGGCATCCTTCTTGCGGAAAGCTTTCTCATACCCAAGTGATCATTTAAAATTGAAACCACTGAGCCATGTGAGATGCCTATTTATTTATTTATTTATTATTCGGGTTTCTATGCCGCCGACTCCCTGAGGCTCGGCGGCTCACAGGAACCAAAGGTACAACTACACACAAGCAATGCGATAAAACATCTAAGACAATTAAACAGTTAAAACAGCAAAATACAAAACCCCCATGTACAGTTCAGAAATTAGATAGCGTGACACCCCAGGACAGTGGCTAAAGCGGAACATGGGCAGGACCTACTCACCGAAGGCCTGCTTAAACAAATAAGTTTTGCAGGCGCGTCTAAACGGGAGCAGGTTCTTTATAGCCCGCGTTCAGCCGGGAGGGCGTTCCACAGCGTAGGAGCTATAACGGAGAACGCCTCCGGCGAGTAGATGTCAGTTTAGCCGATTTCGCCGAGGGTATCTCTAACAAATTAGTATCCTCGGAGCGTAGTGATCTCGGGGACAGTGTGGGGTGAGTCGGTCCCTCAAGTACGCTGGCCCCAGGCCATGCAAGGCCTTAAAGGTCAGAACCAACACCTTGAAGGAGATCCGGTGCTCGATTGGGAGCCAGTGCAGATCCATCAAAACAGGTGTGATGTGGCGGCCTGCTGGGGTTCCAGACAGGAGCCGGGAGGCAGTGTTCTGCACCAGCTTGAGCTTCCGGGTCGCCGACAAAGGAAGGCCAACGTAAAGCACATTACAGTAATCCAGCCTTGAGATGACCGTAGCTTGGATCACCGTGGCCAGGTCATTCCGGGAGATATAGGGGCCAGCCTCCGAGCCTGTCGCAGATGAAAAAAGCAACCTTGCTGACCGCGGAGACCTGGGCCTCCATGGTCAGCTGGGAGTCCAGATGGACCCCCAGGCTCTTAACGGAAGGCGATGGGCATAGCGCCACACCGTTCAGGGTCGGAAGCTGGACATCTACACCACCCGAGCGGCCCGACCACAAGATCTCCATCTTCGCCGGATTCACCCTCAACCTACTGGCACGCAGCCATCCAGTAACGGCCTCGAGGCAGTGTTGGAAATTATCGGGGGATGGATCCCGGCCTGTCCTCCATCCTCAGAATGAGCTGGGTGTCGTCAGCGTACTGGTGGCACTCCAGCCCATAACTCCGCACCAGCTGTGCAAGCAGCTGCATGTAGATGTTGAATAACAGAGGGAGAGAATGGCCCTGCGGAACTCCACAAACGAATGAGGAGCCCTCGGAGACCACCTCGCCCCTCCTCACACGCTGAGACCGCTGGTGGAGGAAGGAGGTCAGCCATTTAAGAACTGTCCCCCCTCACTCCAGCCATGGCCAGGCGGTGGATCAGTAGATTGTGGTCGACCGTGTCAAACGCTGCCGTGAGGTCCAATAACACGAGCAGCGCAGACCCGCCTTGGTCGAGCTGGCAGCGGAGTTGATCTGTGATGGAGACCAGGACCGTCTCCATCCCGTGCCCCGAACGGAAGCCGGACTGGAAGGGGTCTAGCCATGTTGCATCATCTAAGAAGGACTGCAACTGCTCCATTACTGCCCTCTCAACTACCTTGCCCAGGTACGAGAGGTTCGACACTGGTCGGTAGTTGAGGGAACCGCAGGATCTAGTGACGGTTTCTTCAGTAATGGAGCTACCACCGCCTCTTTAAAGCACTCTGGGAAGACTCCTTGCTCAAGGGAGCTATTTACGATGTTCAACAGAGGCCCACGTAACCCCTCCAGGCAGGATCTAACAAGCCAGGAGGGGCACGGGTCGAGGAGCAGGTGGTAGGCCTGGTTGCAGCCACAATCTTATCAACAGCATCTGCGTCCAGTGGCCGAAACTGGTCGAGGTGGCCCGGCGGAGGGCCACGGGGTCTCAAGTTCTCTTACTGTATCAATTGTGGCAGGAAGGTCCCGGCGGAGATTCAGAATCTTGTCTGTGAAATAGCTCTGGAAAGCACCGGTGGTAGGGTCTGATCGCTGCTTTTTGGGACAGTAGGGACCGTCGTCAAAGACCGAATTACCTTAAACAATTGAGCCGGGCGTGAGCTAGCAGACGCTATCAAGGCAGAAAAGTACACATTTTTGGCTGCCTTGACAGCACGCTCATAAGTATCTTTAAATAGCTTATAAGCTGATACTGAGACTCCGTCACGGAGGTTCCTCCACACGCGCTCTAGCCGTCTCCTCTCCCGCTTCATCGACCTGAGGTCCTCTGTATACCAGGGGGATCGATGTTTGCGGGGTCGGAGAGGGCGCCTAGGGGCAATCTCGTCGAGAGCTCTGGCTAACGAGGTGTTCCAGGCTTGAACCTGCTCGTCGACAGAGACGCTGATAGACTCCAGATCCTCAGAGCATTCAGGAACCTTTCGGGTTCCATAAGTCTCTTCGGGCGAACCAAAATCTGTTCGGCGCCCTTGCATGGAGGGGCGGTTGCTCAACCCGGATCCTTAGGGCACAGTGGTCCGACCATGGAACCTCTATTACGGAGGCTAGGTCCACTTGATTCCGCGCTAAATGCCAGGTCGAGGGTGTGCCCTGCCGAGTGCGTGGGCCCCAAGTTACAGAGGGAGAGGCCTAAGGTCGCCATGGTCGACATTAGGTCCGCGGCTGCTGATGGAACGGAGGCTGCCGGGCGTGGACATTGAAGTCCCCAGAACAATAAGTCTAGGAAACCTCAATGCCCACTCCGACACAGCCTCCAGCAGCCGCGCCAGGCTCTCTGCCGGTGCGCTAGGCGCACGGTACACCAGCAAGATCGCCAGGCTCTCCTGAGACTCCCACACCAGGCCGGCACTTTCAAGCCCCGAGGTGGTGAGCGCAGGGACGCCCTAAGGTGCAATCCATCACGGGAGAGTATTGCCACCCCACCCCCGTCCCCTGTTCCTGTTCTGGTGCGTGGCAACGTAGTCAGGGGAACCACTTCCTGGAGACAGGTGGTATTGCTCTCCTGGAGCCAGGTCTCCGTTATACAGAAAAGGTCCGCTTTGAGGTCTTCACAAAACTCCCTGATAGTGGCGGTCTTGTTCCGAATGGATCGGGCGTTAACCAGCACCAGAGTGGAAGGGGGGGATAGCTGGATGTCTATCAACAGCGTGCTTAGGGATAGGACGCAGGTCAGAGCCGGGCCGAGTCCTTCTATGACTCAGTCCGGATCTCGCAGTTAATCTCGCATTTGGCCTGCGCCTACCGTACACACCCCTTCCCGAGATCACTGAAATACCTAGCGAACTTGGGCGGTAAAGGTCGGCAGGGGGTTTAACTTCCGGCACACCCCATGAAAAGGGGAAGCCAGTAAGGGACCCTGGCCATTCTTCACCGGTTCAGCTGGCAGTCCAATAGTCCCCGACATTTGAGGGACCAGAGTGGCGGGTGACGGGGCTTGGTCGCCACCAGGTAGTTCCTTCCCTCGGTTAGTCCTTGAGGGCGGCCTGTCCAGCTGTCTGGCCCTCACAGGAGCTCTTGGTGTCACTAGTAGAAGCCGAACCGGTGGCCGGATCTGGAGCGCTCCCTTCCGGCTGAAGCCCACCCCCAGAAGGTCCGTGATTGGAAGGACCTACTCTGGGGCTTGCTGGGCTGCCCTCTGCTGCGAGGGAGTGGACCCCGGCCACCGCCTGGCGGTCTGTGGGAGCCCAGAGGGTCCAGCCATGGTGGGGGAGGGCCGGAGCGATGGGGGGCAGAATTGGGCTCAGATGTGTCTGTGGTGGTGACGGTACTAGGTCCCGGGCTGCTGGCATTGATGGAAACTCCAGCGGAAGCAACTTGGGGGGGAGGTGTCTGATGGTGTGGCTGGCCCTTTAACTGGCCATTTCTCTCCCGACGCTTTCGTCTTGCCTGGCCCATCCTGTTCTTCCTTCTCCAGCCATTTCCAGGTGGAGCGAGGCCTCGGAGATTGGTGGAGATGATGGGGATCTGAGTTAGTTGGCAGGCCCGGCGGCGGGGGCGTTCCCCAGGGGCCTTAGCTAGAACATAGGAAACACTGAGTACCTCAGATGGAGAGCCTGCCAGCAGCGTACGGCTAGAGGTAGAGTCAGAGGCAGAGGCAGAAATTGAATCAGAGGGTGGCATGGACAAAGCCCCTGGGGAGGGCCTGAGGGGTGGGGCTGAGGACGCTGAGAGAGTCAGGCTCGGTGCCATCTTGGGGACTTCGGCCCACACCCTCTGCCCCAAATGCAGGGGGGTCTGGCACCCCAATGCCCGCCATGGGCTCCACCAGGGTGACTCCACGGCTTCTGCCATGGCCCCGTTTCTGGTTGGGAGCCCCTCCTCACAGGGGAGGCCACCCCCAGCCGTCCTCTCGCCGTCAGACTGAAGCCGTGGGGGGGGGGGGGCCTGGGCCTCGGCAGGTTTCTCCTCCAGCCGCTCTCGCTGCTCCCCGGAGGTCTCAGAGGTCGGCGAGCCCAGCAGGCTCAGGAGGGCCCCGTTCAGGGAACCAGCTACAGTCGCCAGGCTCGCCTATGGCTTCCACAGTCTCTCGCACTTTCAATCTCTGATCGGCCAACACCGTATTGTGAATTTTTTCAATTGTTTCGGGTGTAGAGACCTCAACTGAGCGTCCAGAACATTCGGCATCTTCCATGCTTCTATGGCCACAACGAAATTCAGTAAACCACTTTTTTACCATTTAAATGGAAGGTGCAGAGTCCCCATAGTATTTATCAAGCTTAGCCTTGGTTTGAGTGATGGTTTTTTTCCCGCAAAAAATAATGCTTAATGGGCACAGGAGATTCACTTTTTTCCATTTTCTCCTCAAATCAGGCGGTAGTCTGCTATCAATGGCTGTCAAACACAAACTAAATGACGCAGCTTGTTCAAATTTTGACAGGAGTCAACTGACAGATGCCTGTTGACAGGAGAAGTGTTGCCCTTTCAGTTAAGAGGCGGGAAATTCAAAAAGTCACAGACTTATTGACCCGCCCTCGTATATGCATACGCCACTTTTCCCCCCCTCTCAAAGACACTCATGCATTGATACAATCCAAAGACAAGAATGGGAATAAAGCAATACTTGTGCCCATTAATGTAATACATACATGTTATCTAGCATACATATGCAGAAACGTATAAGCCTATATATCAACTTGTTTACTGGAGATTCCTAGTAACACTGATAGAATATACCTTCAAGGAAAGGTCTATGCTCTTGTTATATCCTGAATAGATTACTGCAACACACTCTACGTGGGGCGGCCTTTGAAGACTGTTCGGAAACTTCAACTAGTCCAGCGGTCAGCAGCCAGGTTACTAACTGGAGTGACATACAAGGAGCATACCACTCTTCCGTTGTGCCAGCTCCACTGGCTGCCTATCGAATTCCGAGAACAATTCAAAGTGCTGATTTTGACCTTTAAAGCCCTTTACAGTTCTAGCCCAGCTTACTTGTCTGAACGTATCTCCCCTTATGTCCCACCCCGACATTTGCGATCTTCCGGGGAGGCCCTGCTCTCGATCCCACCTGCGTCGCAAATATGTTTGGTGGGGACGAGAGACAGGGCCTTCTCGGTAGTGTCCCCTCGCCTGTGGAACTCGATCCTCAGCGAAATAAGATCAACTTCTTCCCTCCTTTCCTTTAGAAAAAAAGCTAAAGACGTGGCTGTGGGATCGGGTGTTTGGTTGATGTGGAGCAGCGGACGGACAAGCTGAGTAGGACAGGGTTGTGTTGGCGGACTGTAGATTGGCTGACAGCAGGGCCGTAGCCAGGATTTTGGTTCGGGGGGCTGAGTTTGTTCGAGGGGGCTGAGACTGGGTGAAAGAGGGTCTACCCTAGCAAACCTTTTGTATTGTTATCCCAATAGCCCCATTAATGTGGGATATAATGAGCATGGTGATCAGATCATGATATGAATAAACATAACAGTTTAATTAATGTACCAGTAAGGCCTTCTCGCGGACCACCCTGAGAATTTCGGGGCTGAAACCCCTTAGCCCCCCTGGCTACATGCCTGGCTGACAGCCTACGAATATGGAACGGGGATTATGGGGGATTTGATATGTAACTGTTTTTAATCTGCTTTGTTGTATTTTTTGATATGTTGTTGTTCTGTTCTTGTATGCGGCATTGAATTGCTGCCTTTTGTGAGCCGCCCTGAGTCCCGCTTCGGGTTAGAAATGAAATAAATAAAATAAAATAAAAAATATGGTTATTACCCACCATGTAACAGGTGAGCAGTGTTGCTAGATGGAGTTCAGATGTCTCAAGTAAGTGAGCCAGTTTATATGCAATCACAAGGCCTTGCAGGTCAGGTATAATAATAATAATAATAATACATTTTATTTATATTCCACTCTTCTCACCCTGAAGGGGACTCAGAGCAGATTATATTTAGCAGACAATCCCTGCTGTTTTCCACATACACAACATATAGACCAGTGTTTCCCAACCAGTGTGTGATCATCAGGTGTGCTGTGGGAAATTGGAACCTCCAATACCCTTTCTTCCCCCTCCTGCCGAACACTTTTTCTTCTCCACTCGGGCTCCGCTTCTCCCAAGGTGGGAGGAAGGAAGACGTGACCCATGCGGGCGCTACTGCACAGACTCGCCCCACGTCTTCCTCCCTTCCCCCTGCCCTCCTGAACATGCTCACGCTGCCCCCTCGGATCAAAATGGGGGCAGAAGCGAGTGGAGAAGAAAAAGTAAGTGTTTGGCAGGAGGGGGAAGAAAGTGCGCGAAGGGGAAGGGGGAGGAAGAGGTCTCTGTCGAAACCTGGCATGGGCAAACTTGGACCTTCCAGGTGTTTTGGACTCCAAATCCCACCATTTCTAGCAGCGTCAGGCTCTCCCCCCCCCCTCAGCCACTTAAGCAGGGAAGGGCCTCAGGCTGTTAGGAATGGTGGGAGTTGAAGTCCAAAGCACCCAGAGGGCCGAAGTTTTCCCATGCCTCTTATAGGGGTCTTAAAGTGGTGAGCCTCCTTCCAACATTGTGATTCTGGATAGAAAACAAACAACAACATAACATAACATTGTTTGAGTCCACAGTGCTCTCTGGGTGTAGGTGAACGACAACTTCCAAACTCAAGGTCAATTCCCAAGCAAACCCTTTCAGTACTTTCTGTTGGTAATGAGAGTTCAATATGCCAAGTTTGGTCCAATTCCATTGTTGCAAGAGTTCAGGATGCTCTTTGATTGTGTGTTAACTATAAATCCCAGAAACTGTAACTCCCAAATGTCAAGGTCTATTTTCCCCAAACTCCATCTGTGTTCACATTTGGGCATGTTGAGTATTTATGCCAAGTTTGGTCCTGATCCAGCATTGTTTGAGTCCACAGTGCTCTCTGGATATAGGTGAACTACAACTCCAAAACTCAAGGTCAACACCAAACAAGTAATGGGAGTTCTCATCATTGGTGGAGTTCAGAATGCTCTTTGATTGCGGGTGAACTATAACTCCCAGCAACTACAACTCCCAAATGACAAAATCAATTTTTTGACTGATGGTCTCTCCTTGGGTTAGTATTAATATGTTTTGTGGCCATATATATATATATGTGTGTGATGTTCATTTGTGGGATTAACATAATTCAAAAACCACTGGACAAATTGCTGCCAAATTTGGCCACAAAACATATTAATACTAACCCAAGGAGGGACCATCAGTCAAAAAAATGATTTTGTCATTTGGGAGTTGTAGTTGCTGGGAGTTATAGTTCACCCGCAATCAAAGAGCATTCTGAACTCCGCCAATGATGGAATGGAATCAAACTTCCCACACAGAACTCCCATAACCAAGAGAAAATACTATAAGAGTAAATACTATCTATCTATCTATCTATCTATCTATATATATATATATATGTATACATACATTTAAAAACATATTAACTATATGTATCACTGTGTTAGAGTGTCATTTTGTGTCATTTTGGTTGGTGGTGTGCCCCAGGATTGTGTAAATGTAAAAAGTGTGCCGCAGCTCAAAAAAGGTTGGGAAACACTGCCTTATGCTATCCAAAACTTACGTTTCAACTATTCATACATATATATGTATATGTAATAGTTGTAACCATTCAAACCAATTTAAAATACATAAAACACTATATAATGCAAACACATCATGACTTGGTTTCCTTCAAAAGCCTGCATACTAGCGGATAGATCGATCGATCGATCGATCCTTGGCCCCCTGGCGGCGTAGCAAGTTAAACTGTTGAGCTGCTGAACTTGCTAACCAAAAGGTCAGCGGAACGAATCTGGGGAGCAGGGTGAGCTCCTGTTGTTAGCCCCAGCTTCTGCCAACTTAGCAATGAGAAAACATGCAAATGTGAGTAGATCAATATATATAAATTATATACTTATATAATGTATGTAAGTCCCTTCAGGTTGCCTGTATAGTGACCCCATGAATTTCATATGTATGCACAAATAACGATCAAAGTTAAGTGAAGGGCATATGCACACAGCAAACAGTCAAAGGCCATCTAACTTGGAGGACTCAAAGAAGGAAGTCTGGATGGTGAAAGGGGGCTTAACACAAATTCTTTCCTTGAAACGGCCTTTCACAATACCTTTATGAGTTCCAGTGCACATAAAGTATAGGTCAAACAGATGATGAGATTGCTCTTGGGAATCCATATGCAGAAACACTGATCTTCAAGTAATAAAATTAATGGAATTGTATCTAAATGCCTACTTGCATTTAGATTTTTCTGCTTTATACAAGTGTTTAGCTGTTTGTGAGAACTCATAATAATTCTACCAATGATATTGGAGGTGACCCCTCCCCCCTTTTTTTTCTTGGGCCCTGTAGAAGATAGATAAAAACCAAGGGATTCATAGTTTTCCCAAGAACACCAGGCTGGAAGTGATCCCATAATCCCCTCTCTCTCCCCACGTGGAAACCTAAGGCCCTTCCCATGGCCCCATGGTCCCACATGACAATGCCCCTGTAACTCACACTTTATGGATACGCCCAGTTATTTTCCTTTTGCATTACTCTTATGGACTTTTGTCTTCAAAGGCGCTTTTATTATTTATTTATTTAGTATTTATGTCACAGCGGATCAGGCAACAGAAATATAGAAGTTTAATTCTCCATCGGCCCGAAAACTCCAGTCTCTGTTCGTGTGAATAATGAAACTCTCATTCAATTCACAAGGTAAATATATAACTTTGTATTGAATTGTATTTAACAATAACTGGCAAAACATCGAAAAACAACAGCCATCACAGCTACCTTTCTAAACATCCTTTCCTCACAGATATTCAATCCCCAACTGACAAATCCCAACTGTCACTTTGTAACGGAAATTCCTCAAGGTTCCATTTAGCAGTCTTGAGACAGCGCCATCTGGTGTCAAACATGTCACACTGCAGGTCATCTCAAACTGCGAAAATATATCTTGTGCTGACTCATGAATTGCTATTCAAAATGCAATAATCTGACATTTTGCTCACTCCCAAAGACTTTGTATGAACCTTGCAAAGTTTCCCCTCTTTCCACCCCATGGACTCAGGACGCTTCTCTCCTGCGAGGGGCCTCATGGTTTATCACCCATATGAATTCCCAAAGACTTTTCCATTCTTTCCAGGACCCCTTGGGCTATCTTTTATGAATCTAATAAACTGTGTATCTTTTTGGTGGGTAGGCAGGGGTGATCAGGATGGTATATTTTTCCCATAAACCACCAATATATCTCCCCTCATGTTTTCCCCATGTATGTAATTTTAAAAACATGAAAGTGCCACTGTTTACCTTTAGCCAGATACCTTGGGCGAGGCTTGCCAGCTGCAAGGTTGTGATTCAGTCACACCTCCACTAGCCCTATTTGCATGACAATGGCAGGAGCCAGCTCTTTCCAAAAGGGTCTCTCCCCCTTGGGCCAAAACTGGTTTCTGCTAATCAATAGACAAAGGCCTCTGAGTTTTCGTCTACCTTTGTTCCATTGATTAATAGGCAAAACTATTTCTATATTTCATAAACGGCTACCTCTATCAGCCTCGAAAACTGGTACATGGCTACAGCTTCTTCATTTGTTTACCATCCAAAGAACTGAGACACTGCAGCAATATATTAATCTGTGTCTACCAAACAGAGGAAAACACAGATGAGGACATTTGATCATCAACCAAAAGACAATAGAATTGCTCAGCTTGAACAGGAGGGGTCTTGCTGAACACTTGGCCACTTGATCTACATATTTAATCCCATCAAAATGTTTTTCTGCCTTCATTTTTCTACTCATCACTCACCTCTTTGCCCCCATTGGCTGGAAACTTGTCTTGTTCCTGAGAAGAAGATGCAGCCAGCCAGCAAGATTCCATCCAAACAATGCAATAAAGCTGGTCTGGGGCGGGAAGTGGAAATTTGAATCATTTGTAACCTTATCAAATGGCATGTTTTCCCATCAAAATGTAACCTTTATGTCAGCATTGAAGCTGGTCTGGGGGCGAAATAATTGTAACCTTATAAAATGGCTGTCATCCTTTCCAGCTGGTAAGAATAAACACCTCGGTGGTACTCCTTCAGCTTGGTGAGCTTTTTATTGGGAAATTCTAGGGAAAATTGGGATTGGGCTTCCTTTCTCACCAGGGTTAATTTGGATCCTTTGGTGGGTCTAGCAGTCAGTTCATGGCAAGTTTGTGCCTGTTTCATTCATTTGCACACCTGGGACAGGGCCTTGGGGTCCCCATTAGCATTAGAACTCGCTGTGCCTAGGGGAGGACCGGGGTCCCTGGATTAGGGCCTGAGGATGAGCTGAAGAGGATTTGGGGTTAGCAGAAGGAGAGTTTCCCATCAAGGGCCTCCTTCACCCACAGAGAGCTTGGCATGGGAAGAAATGTGTTTTGACCCAAGGGATGAGACAGATAACCAGGTGCAGTCTGATAGTGAAGTAGGAATCTTATGAACACCCAGGAGGGAGATCTTCCCAGGAGCCCTTTGAGGAAAACATGGAACAAAGCGGCTGGGAAAGAATCTAGGGAGGAAAGCTCTCAGAGAGATAGGGAAGCAGATGTTGGGAGGCAAGGCCGAACTTTCGATAGGAGATGGGACATTGAGGCTAGTAGGAGGGGCTGGTACCATAGCCTAGACAGGCCGAGGTCCATCAGCAGAGATTGGAGACGAAGAAGCCTAGACCGTCGGGGACCTCGGCCGAGGATTAAGTATAGGAGCTGTGGGAACGGGAATCCTCAGTTACCGGCCACGTCTCACCTGAAGCAGGCGTGAGCGGAGTGGGACCACAGGCTAAGCCGTGGTCATCAAGCCTTGGCTTGTGGCCTACTCCTGCCTTGTTTTGTATCTTGCAACCTTGCTTTGTTCCTTGATCCGCATTGGTTGAGCTTTGGTTTCCTTGCAGCGGCTTGGAATTGCTTATTTTGCTACATTATTTGGACATTGTTACTTTGAACAATATACATATCACATTGACTTTGAACTGTTTTTATATTCAATAAAGTAGTTAGCCTTCAGTTCTGTGTGTGTGATTAAGGGGCCCAGTCTCTGTGACAGATCCTCTTTGTGGGTGATTCATGGCAAGACCCCCCAAATTCTGTTCGATAAAACCAATATCTTGTTTCATTCATTTGCACACCTGTTTCAGTTCTTTTGTATACTTTCCTCCAGAGTTCATGTGTCATGGCTCTCCACTTGAAAGAAGAAACTTGGGTAGATATGGGTCCCATCCAAACAGCTGTATAAAATCCACATAAAACTGGATTATATGGCAGTATGGACTCGGGCTCCTTCCACAAAGCTGTATAAAATGCACATTGAATTGGATTATATGGCAGTGTGGACTCAGATAGCCCAGTTCAAAGCAGATATTGTGGATTATCTGCCTTGATATTCTGGAATATAGGGCTGTGTGGAAGGGCCTACAGATGCCTTATTACAACGTCATGTATTCCTTTAGGAATCTAAAAATAGTGCAGTTTTGTTTCTTATAATAAAGATACTGCATGTGGGGAAATGTTTTTGAAAAGCTCTTTGAACTAGAAACCCTGGAACGCCAAGAGTCGCTTGTTTCCAAGAAAATTAAAAGTATTTTTCTTCCTTTGTAATAAAATGGTTTGGACTCATATACTTTGTTATACTTCTTTTGGGGGGGGGGGGGGGCTTCTATAATGAGAACATACTAAACTTGTTCCATTTAAGTGATTTTTGTCGCTCTTGTTTTGGAAGTTAAGCATACAGTAGAATGTGTAAATAAAATATTACTGTCGGATGTCAGCCTGTTCAGCCTTTAATTGTGTCTACTAGGCCTGGGCAATCATGGTTCTAAATGGTTCTAAAGTACTTACAAAACTAAAGTTCTGGTGGTGAACACTAGGTGGCGCTGGTGCTTTGCTTCTACAGTGTTGCTAAAGTTCTGGTGGTGAACACTAGGTGGCGCTGGTGCTTTGCTTCTACAGTGTTGCTAAAGTTCTGGTGGTGAACATTTCAGAACTCTAACAAAACTTTCTAAATTTCATTATCAATGGCAGTTCCTAATTGGTTCTGTCTTAAAAATTGCCAATAATCTCAACTCAACTCAACTTTATTTCTTACTACCTTGGGGACCCGGCGGTGCCCGGGTTATTTGAGGAAGGCATTGTGTGCCAAGGTTGGTTCCTATTAGATGTGTACGTGGCTTGCAGTGGTCTCAGGAACTTAGTGAAGGTACTGCAAGTCCCATTGGCCATGGTCCATCCCCCCTCCAAACAGCACCAGGATGTAGAGTGGGTCTTGGGGGCTCTGTGTGTCACATTTGGTCTTGATCATTCTTTGAATGAGAGTTGCAGCGGTCTTGGAAGGTGAGTGAAGGTATTTCAATTCCAATCATCTGTGGTCCATCCTCCTTGAAATAGCACCAGGGTGTTGAGTGGGTCACGGAGGCTCTGTGTGCTAATTTTGGTCTGTAGTAGTCATTGTGTGGGGGTCGCGTTGTGAAGTGGGCCATTGGGCCCCTGTGTGGCAACTTTGGTCCTGATGTGGGGTGCAGTGTCTGACTGCCTGAGGCCTTTCCATTTCTCTCTGCGTCACCTTAGAATGTTGGAATGTGGATGGCCAATCGGAGTCCTTTATGCAAATACCATTTCAGTGGCAACCAATCCCCTCTGTCTGGGACCATAGAATGTTGGAGTTCTGAGGCTGGCCAATCAGAGTCCTTTATGCAAATATTCCCATAGTGGCAACCTATCGAAACGCTGTCACATATTCCTTGGCACCTCCGCACCTCCCAGAAAATGAACATTCCATTTCCAATGGAAAAAAACTGTCATTTGGCTAACTCAAGCATTCAGTTGCATTCTGTTTTGCTGGCCAATCAGAGTCCTTTATTTATTTATTTATTTATTTTATTTATTACTTCAAACTTGTATACCGCCACTCCCCGAAGGCTCGGAGCGGTTTACAGAAGTTCAAGTAACACAACAGATTTATGCAAATTGTCTGTCAGTGGCAATCAATTTGCTCTGTCTGGTGCCTTAGAGTGTTGGAGTTTTGAGGCTGGCCAATCAGAGTCCTTTATGCAAATAATCTGGTGCCTTAGAGTGTTGGAGTTCTGAGGCTGGCCAATCAGAGTCCTTTATGCAAATAATCCCACAGTGGCAACCAATTGAAATGCTGGCACATATTCCTTCGCACCTCCCGCCCGCCGCACCTCCGCAAACACTTACTTTTATTATATACATAGATAGATGAGTCGCCCTCCACCAAGGTGCTCTAGGCGACTTACACAGTTAAAATAAACAGGTTACATAGTCACAGCTTGTTACTCCCAGTGCCCCCTTGGATTGCCCCACTGCCGACCAGGGGGCGGTACCGCCCACTTTGGGAACCACTGGTGTAGATGCACATTCAGAACAGGTACATTTAATAGGATTGAAAGCTTTATGATAAAAGAATGTAACAAAAATTTAGAAAAGGATTCTTAGTTCTTGTGCCCTCATGTTAAAGTAAATTAGGAGAAAGAAAGAAGCCTGTTTTAAAAATATTTGTTTTGCTACACAGGCAGACATCTGTAGCATGACAAGAAATGGATCATTCAATTAACAGTTCACAATAGTAGGAACCTAATGGAGAGGAAATACCTCATTCCTGCCAGTCAACCCACATTGTTTCTTCGGGGAAATCTGGTAAGGGGGAAAATGGCACTAAAAATAAGAACAAGCACAGCCTTTGATTTTTTTCACAAAGGGCTTTGCTTTTTGGATGCTTTTGGCATAACATCGTAAGACACGCACAATGACAGGAATATAATTCTTTTGTCTCTATCGTGTTGTAAACAGGAGAACGTGTTCATAAATTCACAAACAGAATGTTAACATTCTCTTTCCCACATGGGTTGTCTCCATTGTCTCTGTCCCAAGAAAACGATAGAATCATAGAGTTGGAAAAGACCGTAAGGACCATCTAGTTCAGGGCTGGCCAACTTCTTTTGGCCCATGGGTCGGAGTTCTGGTCACTGATGACCTGGGAGGCCGCAGCGGGGGCGGGGTCGCTCGCGGGGGTGGGGCCTCTCCTGACGGCGTGCTGACATCAGCACGCCGGCGCCCTGCACGGCCCCCTTTTGGCGAGGCTTGCTGACGTCACCAAGCCCCGCCCGGGACGCCGTGCTTGGTGACGCCGGCGCGGCTGGGTTCCTTCCACCTCTTTCTCCTCAGCGGTGAGGAGAAAGAGGTGGAAGGAACCTGGCGCCACGCCGGCGCGTCAAGCGCAGCGTCCTTTTCGGGCGGGCTTGGCGACGTCACCCAGCCCGCCCGGGGGCAGGTCGCAGGACGCCTCCCGCCCGGCATCCTGCGCGGCCTGCCCCTTTTCGGCAGGGCTGGGAGACGTCCGACGCCGGCGCCTCCACCACCGCTGCGCCGGCGTCTGACGTCACCCCGCCCCGCCGAAAGGGGCAGGCCGCCACGCAGGAGAGGTGAGGCGTCCTCCCACCCTTCCGCGCATGCCCGCGAGCGCCCCCCCTGAGCGGCCCCGCCCCCCCGAATTTTCCCCCCCCAATTTTTTTCCAATTTTTTTCCCAAATACTATTTATCCCAGGAGGGTAGGGGGTCGCGTCCAAGGGGCTGGCGAGCCGTGCACGGCCCACGGGCCACCTGTTGGACAGCCCTGATCTAGTTCAACCCATTGCCATGCAGCAGCACACGATCAAAGCCGTCCTGACAAATGGCCATCCAACCTGTTTTAAAACCTCCAGAGTGGGAGACTCCACTACACTCCAAGGCAGCATGTTCCACGGTTGAACACCACATTATGGAGTCCCTCAGGGTTCAGTACTGTCCCCGATGTTATTTAACATCTACATGAAGCCATTGGGGGAGATCATCCGGAGTTTCGGAGTAAGATGTTATCTGTACGCAGATGACGTCCAAATCTGTCACTCCTTCCCACCTGTTACTAAGGAGGCTGTCCAGACCTTGAACCGGTGCTTGGCTGCTGTGTCGGACTGGGTGAGGGCTAGCAAATTGAAATTGAATCCAGACAAGACAGAGGTCCTCCTGGTCAGTCAAAAGGTCAAACAGGGCATAGGGTTACAGCCTGTGTTGGATGGGGTTACACTCCCCCTGAAGATGCAGGTTTGCAGCTTGGGAGTGATCCTGGATTCATCGCTGAGCCTGGAACCCCAGGTCTCACCGGTGGCCGGGAGAGCTTTTGCACAATGAAAACTTGTGCGCCAGCTGCGCCCGTACCTTGGGAAGTCTGACTTGCCACGGTGGTCCACGCTCTGGTTACATCCCGAATAGACTACTGCAATGCACTCTGCGTGGGGCTGCCTTTGAAAACGGTACGGAAACTTCAGTTGGTCCAACAGGCGGCAGCCAGAATGCTAACTGGGGCGACATACAGGGAGCATACCACCCCCCTGCTGTGTCAGCTCCACTGGTTGCCTGTCCATCTCCGAGCCCAATTCAAAGTGCTGGTATTGACCTATAAAGCTCTATACGGTTCTGGCCCAGCTTACTTGTCCGATCGCATCTGCCTCTATGTCCCATCTCGCAGTCTAAGATCATCTGGGGAGGCCCTGCTCTCACTCCCGCCAGCATCGCAAATGCGGCTGGTGGGGATGAGAGACAGGGCCTTCTCTTCTTTTTTTTAATTTAATTTTTTTTATTGTTTAAAAGCATACATTGACATAGACAATGGGTCGCAGGCCCAGAGGGGTTCATAGGGGGAAACGGGGTGGGGGTAGGGTAACAGGGCAGAATCCATAGGGTTAAGAGAACACCTAACTCAACAAAACATAGCAAACAGCAAAACAACCAATCAAGACAAGGACTAGCAAAAACTGACAAACAGGTACAGTGAGTTGACTTCACCCACTAGCAATATTTGAGTTGTTGAGGTCAAGTCCAATTAGTGTCTGCCTGATCTTTGAATCCAATATCCTTTCATTTCTATATTCTTCTTCTTTTTTACGTATTCTAAGAGCGGCCTCCACGTATCTTCAAAGTATGTACTCGGGCCCCTCCTTATTGAGAGACAGGGCCTTCTTGGCGGTGGCCCCTCGCCAATGGAACACACTCTCAAACGAAATAAGATCGACTCCATCTCTCCTCGCTTTTAGAAAAAAGCTAAAGTCGTGGATCTGGGACCAGGCCTTTGGGCAGCAGATGTAAATTGTACTTTTGGATTTGACTGGATTGACATTTTGGACTTGACTGGACTGACAATGTGTTCCGCTTGATGGCTTTAATTAATCATTGTTGTATGTAGTGGTTTTTAATGTAATGTTTTTAAAAATGTTTTTAATGCTTTTTAATGACGTTGATTGCATGGTGTATTTTAAATTGTATTGTGGTGTTGCGGCCTGTAGTGATGCAAATGTAAGCCGTGCTGAGTCCCCCTGCGGGGGTGAGAAGCTACAGGGTACAAATACCATAAATAAATAAATAAATAAATAAATAAATAAATAAATAAATAAATAAATAAACTTGCCATCACCAAGTTATTCCTAATGTTGAGATTTAATTTCTTTTTCTGCAGCTGTGGGCGGAGGCAGACCCTTCGGCACCCCAGGTGATCAGTGACCGGAATTCCGGCCCTTGGGCCCGTAGAAGTTGGACAGCCCTGCTCTAGAGGAAGCCTAAAGTATGCTTTTTGGGCCCGCACGCCACATGCACTTTCCAAGGCCAGGCGCGGATCAGGCCCTTTTGCCGCCCTAAGCCAAAGGGTCTGCCTCCGCCCCTCCCCGCCCCCAGGCTCCGCCCCTCCCCACCCCCGGCTCTGCCTCTCCTCACCGGATTGAAGGAAGGAGGGCAGGGCGAAGAGGAGAAAGAGGCACCCTCCCACCACGCGTCCTGCGCACTGCCCACCCCTTTTCGGCGGGGCTGGCGCGACTCCTCTCTGCCTCCTCCCTGGAGTGGCGTGGCGTGGCCAGGCAGGGAGGAGGAGGCGAAGCCGCGCCGCCGCCCCTCCTCCCTTGCGTTTTGTGACGACGCAAGGGAGGAGGGCCGGCAGTGCGACTTCTCTCCACCTCCTTCTCCCTGCCTGGCGACGCCAAGCCAGGGAGGCGAAGAGAAGCCGCGCCGCTGCCGCTCCCTCCCTGCGCCGCCACGCCACGCAAGGGAGGAGGGCGGCAGCGCCGCCGCCTCCTCCTTCCTGCCTGGCCACGCCACGCCAGGAAGGAGGCAGAGAGGAGTCCCGCCGCCGCCCCTCCTCCCTTGTGTCGCGCCGAAAAGGGGTGGACGGCGCGCTGGACGCGCGGCGGGAGGGCGCCTCTTTCTCCTCCTCACCCCACCCTCCTTCCTTCAATCCGGCAAGGAGGTGGGGAGGGGCGGAGCCAGGGGCGGGGAGGGGCGGAGTAAGGAGCGGAGCCAATCCTCCCTCCCTCCCTCCTAAAGCAGAGCCGAGGGGAGCAGAGCAAAGGCAGGGGGCGGCTGCGCATGGGCCCTTTTTTTTGGTGAATTTTTTGGGGGATTTTTTAAAAAAAAATTGGAGGTCCGGATCCACTGCCCCCCCAAATGTGCCGCCCGAGGCCATGGCCTCGGGTGGCCTTATGGGTAATCCGGGCCTGTCCATGGCAAAGGGAGCAAGGTTAGCGATCACCTGGTGTGCCACGGAAAACCTCTCTTCCCCCCTTTCTTCCCCCTCCTGTCGAACTCCTATTGCTGCTGCTTGGAGGGGGAGGGGGAGGAGGAAGGGCCGGGTGGCGGTGAAGAAAGAGAAGAAGGAGCTGGATTAGCAGCCTGTGCTGCCCGAGGCCGCCCGGTCTAAACGACGCCCCCTGGGGGCAGGGCCTCTTGCGGGGGCGGCGTGATGCACAAGGCGCCGCCGGAAGTCCCGCCCTTAGGAAGACTCACGCGGCTTCCCCCGCTGCTGCCGCGCTCGCACCGGCGCCACTCCTTCCCTCAGTGAAGGGAGGTGCGCCGGTGCGGCGGCGGTGGGAAAGCCACGTGAGTCTCCCCTGGGCGGGACTCCGGCGGCGCCTTGTGCGTCACGGCGGCAGCGGGCTCTGCCCCTCCTCCCTTCAGTGAAGGGAGGGGCGGAACCGGTGTGACGCACACAGGCGCGCTGAAGTCCCGCCATTAGGGAGACTGCGTGAGTCGCCCTAGCGGCGGGACTTCCCGTGGCGCCTTCTCCCGCCGTGGAGGGAGGGGGCGGAACCGGCGGGAAGGTGAAGGCCCCGCGGGAGGGCCCGCCGCTAGGGCGACTCACGCGGTGTTCCCCACCGCCGCCCGTTCGTGTTTGGGGCACGGGCGAGCGGGCGGCGGTGGGGAAAGCCATGTGAGTCTCCCGGGCGGGACTTCCGGCAGCGCCTGTGCGTCATGCCGTTCCCCCTCCCTTCACTGAAGGGAGGAGGGGCGGAGCCGCTGCCGGCATGACGCACAAGGCGCCGCCGGAAGTCCCGCCCTTAGGGAGACTCACGCGGCTTCCCGCGCTGCCACACTCGCACCGGCGCACCTCCTCCCTTCACTGAGGGAAGGAGTGGCGCCCGTCGCATCAATCGCCCTAGGGGCGGTGGGACTTCCCCCCGGCTCCTTGTCCCGCGGGCGGGCGCCACTCCTTCCTTCACCCCTTCCTTCAGGGCCGGAAATGCCACCCCCAAAATCCGCCGCCCGAGGCCATGGCCTTGTCTGGCCTTATGGGTAATCCGGCCATGGTGGTGCCTCCCTTCCCTAGCTTGCGCCGCCCGCCGGGTCTGGCAATCGGCAAAAGCCAGGGGCAAGGGAGGCTGTCAATTGCGCAAGAAGACACAGCCAATTGCGCAAGAAGAGCGAGGGGCTTCCCATAAGACCAGGCCATGCGAAGGTGCCTTTCTTGCCTGGCCTTCCCCATTTGCATGCGCTGCAAGCCAGACGAAGGGATTCCCGCGAGATGAGGCCATGCATGTGGCCTCTCTCGCCTGGCGCACACCTCCCAACCAGATCCAGGCCTGGAATGCTCAGGTAAATTATACATCCCAGCAACTCCCAAATAGCAATGTCTTTTTCCCCAAACCTCTCTGGCATTTTCTGTTAGTTATGGGAGTTCTGTATGCGAAGTTTGGTTCAATTCCATTGCTGTTGGAAGTTCAGAGTGTTATTTGATGGCAGGGAACTATACATCCCAGCATCTCCTAAATGTCAAGGTCTATTTTTCGAAAGTCCACATGTGTTCACATGTGGGCATATTGAGTATCCATGCCGAGTTTGGTCCTGATCCAACATTGTTTGAGTCCACAGTGCTCTCTGGATATAGGTGAACGACAACTCCAAAACTCAAGGTCAATGCCCACCAAACTCTTATAGTATTTTCTCTTGGTTATGGGAGTTCTGTGTGGGAAGTTTGTGTCTTTCTGCCATTCCTGCCAGGATATCTATGTTGTGTTCATCGAAACAGGCCTAGGTTTCACACTGAGTATATAAATACATTTTTAAACATATTAACTATATGTATTACTGTGTTCGAGTGTCATTTTGTGTCATTTTGGTTGGTGGTGTGCCCCATTTTGTAAATGTAAAAAGTGTGCCGCGGCTCAAGAAAGGTTGGGAAACACTGGAGTAGTGAATACATAGCAGAATTTTGATTCACACGTTAAAGAAGCTATCTAAGGTATGGTGTGGTGATCCTTTCCTTAGCCTCTTGTGGTGACCTCTCCCTTTGGAGACTCCCCTATTAAGCTAAGGAGGATCCCCTGTATGTTATCGCTGCCACCGTGTCCAAGGAGACTTTTCCCAAACAGAGAAGGAGATACTTGCTCGAAGGAGAAACAGTTACTTAGTTTATTTTTCTGAGTTCTTGAGACAAAGCGTAGTGGTTTCAAAAGTACAGGTGCTTAATGGTTACAAAGATGTGAATACTTTCTTAGAAATACATTACAAACAAAGTTTCATTCAAGCGTTTCTCTTTCTTAAAGGGACTTGTATAATAACACTTGACAATTGACTTCTAACCAGGCCCGGATTAGGCTCTTCAGCCGCCCGAGGCCAAGACGCCCCGTGCCGGCCCCCCCTAGAGCACGGAAAGCCACGCCCCCAGGGCGCTGCTGCGCATGTGCGGCAGCAGCCCCGGCCCCACGGCTTCCGTCCACATCACACCTTCCTTTCGGTCGCGGGAGGAGGAGGAGGAGGTGGACGGAAGCTGCGCGGCACTGCTCGTGGGGCTTCCGTCCGCCGCCTCCTCCACCTCCCGCAACCAAAAGGAGGGCGCGAAGAGGAGGGCGGGACTTCCCTTCATCCTCCTCGCGCCTACCTTTCGGTCGCGGGGGGAGGAGGAGGAGGCGGAAGGAAGCCCCACGCGCAGTGCTGCACGGCTTCTGTCCACCTCCTCCTCCCGCGACTGAAAGGAAGGTGCGAGGAGGAGGAAGGGAAGTCCTGCCCTCCTCCTCGCCGCCTGGGCCGCCCCCTTGCAAAGGAAGGAGGCGGCCAAGAGGAGGGGGAGGAAGGGAAGCCCGCTGGCGGGCATGCGTGCGCATGCATGCATGCCCGCCTGAGGGGCAGAGCTTCCCTTCCTCCTCCTCGCCGCCTCCTTCCTTTGCAAGGGGTGGCCCAGGCGAGGGAGGGCGCCATTCCCTCCTCCCCGCCCCCCTCGCAGCGCTCTCCCCCCCGCCCTCTCCCGAGGTATGATGACTCTCTCGGGAGAGGGCGGGGGGAAAGCGCTGCGAGGGGGCGTTTTTAAAAAAAAAAAATAATGTTTGGGGGGGGGCAAATTCGCTGCCCCCCAAAACCTGCTGCCCGAGGCCATGGCCTAGTCTGGCCTTATGGGTAATCCGGGCCTGCTTCTAACTATCTTTAACCTGACAAAGAGATTCCCTCTCTATTGTCATCAGCCTCCTGTTATCAGTACTAACCTAGCTATTCCTTAGCTAGTTCTTTAACTGGGTTCAGCTAACCACTGAACTCCAGCTCCCTGACTAACAGGGCTGCAGCTAACTTCTAACTCTGCCACCTCCTCCTTCAACTTCCCCTGGCAGACTAGAACCTTTCCTTTCAGTGAAGTTGGCCCCACCCTTTTTCTTAGCTTGGAGCCAGGTTGCCATAGCAACGCTTAGAAGCCTGTGTCCTCCTTCTAACTCAGTGTTTCCCAACCAGTGTGCCCTGGTACACTAGTGTGCCGTGAGCGATCATCAGGTGTGGCGTGGGAAATTGGAACCTCCAATACCCTTTCTTCCCTTTCCTGCCGAACACTTTTTCTTCTCCACTCGGGCTCCCTTCTTCCCAGCCTCGCTCTGCTTGCTTTATTTGTCATTTATTTATTTGTCACGTTTCTATACCGCCCCTCTCAGCCCGAAGGCGACTCGGGACGGTTTACACAGGCAGTCTCTGCCCTCAATACAACACAGCAACAAGGCACCCCCCCCCCTAAAACCATATAATAGCAAATTAACAATTAAAAACATACAATTACAGTCTCAGCGTCATGTTGAAATCAGTTTCCATCGCATCGTCGTCATTCCATATATCTAATTAAGGCTTATATTTCATCAGCAAATGCCTGCTCAAATAGCCAGGTCTTGACTTTCTTGCGAAATGTCAGGAGGGAGGGGGCCGATCTGATGTCTCTAGGAAGGGCGTTCCAAAGCCGAGGAGCCACCACTGAAAAGGCCCTGTCTCTCGTCCCCGCCAGTCGCGCCTGCGAAGAAGGCGGGACCGAGAGCAGGGCCTCTCCAGATGATCTTAAACATCTCGATGGTTCATAGGGAGAGATGCGTTCAGACAGGTAAGTTGGACCTGAACTGTTTAGGGCTTTAAAGGCTAAAGCCAGCACTATGAATTGTGCCCGGTAGCAAACTGGCAGCCAGTGGAGCCGGCACAACAGAGGAGTTGTACGCTCTCTGAATGCTGCTCCTGTTATCAACCTGGCTGCTGTCCGTTGGACTAGTTGCAGCTTCCAAACAGTCTTCAAAGGCAACCCCACGTAGAGAGCGTTGCAGTAATCTATACGGGATGTAACCAGAGCATGGACCACCATGGCCAAGTCAGACTTCCCAAGGTACGGGCGCAGCTGGTGCACAAGTTTTAACTGTGCAAATGCTCCCCTGGTCACCGCCGAAACCTGGGGTTCCAGGCTCAGCGATGAGTCCAGGATCACATCCAAACTGCGAACCTGCGTCTTCAGGGGGAGTGTAACCCCGTCTAACACAGGCTCTAACCCTATACCCTGTTCGGCCTTTCGACTGACCAGGAGTGCTTTGCCTCACTTTGCTCACACTGCCGGTTCTGCGGGAGGGGGGAGGGAGGAAGACGTGACCTATGCGGGCGCTACTGCGCAGACTCGCCCCACGTCTTCCTCCCTCCCCTCCACAGTGCTCTCTGGATATAGGTGAACTACAACTCCAAAACTCAAGGTCAATGCCCACCAAACTCTTATAGTATTTTCTCTTGGTTATGGTAGTTCTGTGTGAGAAGTTTGATTCCATTCCATCACTGGTGGAGTTCAGAATGCTCTTTGATTGTGGGTGAACTATAAATTCCAGCTTTTGAGCAAGACCTTTGTGTGTCTTTCTGCCATTCCTGCCAGGATATCTATGTTGTGTTCATCAAAACAGGCCCAGGTTTCACATTGAGTGTATAAATACATTTTAAAACATATTAACTATATGTATTACTGTGTTAGAGTGTCATTTTGTGTCATTTTGGTTGGTGGTGTGCCCCAGGATTTTGTAAATGTAAAAAATGTGCTCAAAAAAGGTTGAAAAACACGGTTCTAACTAATAGTGATCTTATCTAAGCCTTATCCATTATACCTGAGCATTATACTATATACATCCATCTGTAAATAAACGGTTACAAAACCAATTCATAACAGCATATTATATACATAAACATTCAAATACTTACACAGTTACCAGGGGAGCACACCGCCATTTTAACACATCACCACATATGGAATCCTGACCCCAAACCTGATTTGGCATTTTGAACAGCCTCTTTGAAATTAACATTAAAACCAGAAGCAGATTTAATATAGAAACTGTCAGCAACCATTGTTTCTTAGTGAGTTGTTGTAGGTTTTTCGGGCTATATGGCCATGTCCTTAGTCCAAGAAATAGCTGGACTGATATTACTGTAGCCTTGTAAAACATATCCAGCTTAAATTCTTTAATATGCATAAAGGATTTCCCCCATATACTGTACACTCTCATTATAATGCATTATATGGTCAGTGTAGATTCATATAATCCAGTTCAATGCAGTTAAACTACATTATATGAATCTACATTGACCATATAAGGCGGTTCAATCTGCATTATAATGACAGTGTAGATGGGTCCACCAATTGCATGAAAGATGAGACAATGTTTAATATTACCATTTTTACCCTACTGCAGGGGTGCTCAGAATGGTGATCAGGATCACCAGGGTGATCTTTGGGCCTCATCCTGGTGATCTTCAGGCCCCTGACCAGGTTTTTTGCTGTTGGTATTCTTCACGCGCCCCTGCATGCTGCAAAGAATTCCTCCGTCGTTGCTCCTCCCTGCTCCCTGCTCACGCGCCGCCTCCAAAAGCTCCAGAGTCCAAGAGGCAGAATGGGCCCCCCCTTTTGGATTCCTCCTCCTCCCTCCATCCTTCTCCAGCCACTCAGAGTCGTAGGAGACCAAAGGGGGCGGGCCTGGATGACGCGATGCATGGCTGGCCCGCGCGCATACGCAGAAGCGCCCATTCTGCCTCTCGGACTTCTCCTGAGCTCTTGGAGGCAGCACGCATGCCGGCGGCGTGGAAATAGGAGCAATGACGGAGGAGGAGAAGAAGGACACTTTGGGGTCATTTCCTTACCGCATCTCAAAGGTCGGTCTTTCTACTTTGGGGTGGGTGCTTGATTGTTCTGTGGCATGTCTCTTTGTTTATTTTTAATGTTTAAAAATGGCCTTTTATCTCCAAAGCCTCTCTGCTTGCTTTGTTCCTTGAGAAATATATGTTGGGGAATATGGAAATGTGGGAGACATGGGGTGGTTGGATGTATTTTTGCATGCCCCTTTGTTTACCTTGCTGAGTATTAAATGGCCTTGCAGTTCAAAAGCCCCTCTTCTTACTTTCTGGCTGATAATATGTGTGGTAATATGGCAGTGTGGGAGAAATGGGGTGGTTGGATGTATTTTTGCATGCCCCTTTGTTTACCTTGCTGCGTATTAAATGGCCTTGCAGTTCAAAAGCCTCTCTTCTTACTTTCTGGCTGATAATATGTGTGGTAATATGTCAGTGTGGGAGAAATGGGGTGGTTGGATGTATTTTTATGTCCCTTTGTTTCTGTATTAAATGGCCTTTTCAAAAGCCCCTCTTCTTATTGCTGATTATTAAATGTCAGTGTGGGAGAAATGGGGTGGTTGGATGTATTTTTATGCTCTGTTTTATATTGTTGTTATTCATTTTTGATGTTTTATAACTTCATTTTAAACTGCCCCAAGCCTGCTGGAAGGAGCGGCACATAAAAATGAATAATAAATATAAATAAATAAATAAATAAGAAAATAGTTATACGTTTTACATTTCTGGGTAGGTGATCTTTGGGACTTGGTTTTCTAATCAGTAGCTCCCATGCTGAAAAAGTGTGAGCACCCCTGTCCTACTGTGTAAACATTAAAATTATGCTTAACTGTTCACACTCTGACCTCTTGTGATAGTAATGTAGTACTTCTCTCATAGTTATTTATTTAACTCACATGTAAAATTAATTAAAACAAAGATACTACATAAGTATCACAGGGCACTTCCTTTTGAAAATAAAGATGTCTCTGCTTAGCATTTTGGTAACCATTTGTGATCACAGGTACAGTACATTTACACTGGATGCTATTTGTAATAAGTTTCTTCTGTATTAAGTAAAATTCATGGTTCAAATATAGTTCTGAAAAGTATATAAAACATTTTATTGGTATTTTTATAGTGTTTTTACAAGGAAAACAGAAAAAGAAGAGGAAAAAAGAGGAAGGAGATAGGATATACTCATCTTGAAAAGTCTCACAAAAGCACCAGAAATGTTCTATGATTTAGTGCAGGGCTGTCCAACTTCTACGGGCCCAAGGGCTGGAATTCCGGTCACTGATCACCTGGGGGGCCAAAGGGTCTGCCTCCGGCTCCGCCCCCCCGGCTCCACCCCGCCCCCTACCCGGCTCCAATTTACTTACAATTGACCTTAAGTTGTGGAGTTGTAGTTCACCTCCATCCAGAGAGCACTGTGGACTCAAATAATGATGGATCTGGACCAAACTTGGCATGAATACTCAATATACCCAAATGGGAACACTGGTGGATTTGGGGGAATGTTTCCTAATACCTTTGAGTTATTTGAGTCCACACTCATATTGGGACACACCAAAAAAAAAAACACTTCAATGCCGTCGCAGGGCTTGATGGGGCCTCCTTTCCCAGAGGCGGGTGGAGGAGGCCCAAAGAGCTCCCTCCCTCCCTGAAGGGAAAAGAAGCCGTGGGGGCAGGCGCAAAGGAAGCCACGTTGCGCCCTGCACGCGGGGCAAGGCAGCACAACAAGGGGGAGGGGGCGTGGAGGAGGGGAAGAAAGCGTCGCCAAGGAAACCTCCGCTGAGGGACCCCTCCCCCCCTCCCCCAACATCCCACTGTTTTTAGATTGATTGATTCGAGTCAGGCCCTTCCTTACCCATACTGCGGGAGCCCCGCCACAGGGACAAAGCGCCAACGCCGCCGCCGTCCCCGAAGAGCCCCGCTGGAGCCAAGGCCAAGCTCAGGCTGGGCGCGGCGGCTCTCCCATCTGCGGGGCGGGAAGCGAGGGCCCTCCACAGGAAGAGGACGGAGCCAGGAGGGGCTTTCCCTGCCTCACTCCCCTCCTCCCTCTCTCTGAGGGAATGGGGGCTGGCCTGGAAGCAGCCGCGAGGGAGGAGCAGACGCGCACCCAGGCCGGCCGCAAATCCCGCAGGACCCAGATTTCGGCAGCTATCGCGAGACTACGCAGCCACAGACGGGATTTCGACCTCCCTCAAAATCCCATCTGTGGCTGGCGTAGTCTCGCAATGCTTGCCTAAACCCGGAAGTAGGTTTTTTTAAAAAAATTGTATTTTATTAAAACAAGTTAGGGGGCCGGAGGGAAGGGGCTCGGGGGCCGTGTACGGCCCCAGGGCTGCCTGTTGGACAGCCCTGATTTAGTGGATTCTAGTAGCTTCCTAGAGCCCCCGGTGGCGCAGTGGGTTAAACCAGTGTTTTCCAACCTTTTTTGAGCTGCGGCACACTTTTAACATTTAAAAAATCCGGGGGCCCACCACCAACCAAAATGACACAAAATGACACTCTAACACAGTAAAGAACAGCTGGGGGATGGTGGCCTGCTGGGAGCAGCTGCTGGGAGTGCCAAAGCTGGGGGAGGGGGCAGAGCCAAGCCTTGAGGGGGCAGTGCGAGCGAGGAGCGGGAGTCATGGCCCCCGTCCTCGGCGCCGCTCTCCGCCATGACTCCTGCCCCTTGCTCGCTGAAGCCGCGCAGAGGAGGAGGAGCATAAGCAGTGGACGGGCTTCAGTGGGCGGGGTTCCTCCTCCGCACGGCTTCAGCGAACGAGGGGCGGGAGTCATGGCGACCCGAGGCTGGCTGGGGAACGGCCGAAGAAGGCGCGCCCGGCCCCTTCTTCTTTTTCTTCACCGCCGCCCGGCCTTTCCTCCCCCTCCCCCAAGCAGCAGGAGTTCGGCAAGAGGGGGGGGGAAGGAAGGGGGGCAGAGAGCTTTTCTCGCCGCACAGCAGGAGGTCCGTCACCGCACACTACTGTGCCGCGTCACAGCGGTTGGGAAACACTGGGTTAAACCACTGAGCTGCTGAGCTTGTTGACTGAAAGGTCGCAGGTTCGAATCCGGTGAGCGGCATGAGCTTTGGTTGTCAGCCCCAGCTTCTGCTAACCTAGCAGTTTGAAAACATGCAAATGTGCGTAGATCAACAGGAACCGCTCTGGTGGGAAGGTAATGGCACTCCATGCAGTCATGCCGGCCACATGATCTTGGATATATCTGTATTACACTCTATTAATTGCTTTCATTGTATTGGCTTTGCATGTTGTGGATTTTGATAATAACAAAATGGCAGTGCCAGAGTTTTATTAGTCAGGAAATACCAGGTACAGAATACCTGTTGTGAGTGAGGGCCTTGATATCCAAGGAGCCACCCTCATATATACCAATTCAGGTACACTCTCCCCTCCGTATACATAGATTCTAGGCATGGTTTCGAATCCAAAAATGGTGATTCTAAAATCAAATGGGGGGGGGGATTTTTTTTTATTAGTAAAAGAAAGACTTACAAAAAAAATTTCCAAAAATTTCTAAAATGTAACTTAATTACTAACGAAATTCGTTAGTAGTTCGTATGCCAGCGCATGCGCATTCCAGATGGTTTTGGCCTACAACTCCCAGAAATCCTAACAGCTGGTAAATTGGCTGGGATTTCTGGGAGTTGTAGGCCAAAACTTGAATAAATCACACTGAATTCTAGATGGGACTCTCCAAATAGGAAGGAGGGAGGGAAGGAGGGAGGGAGGGAGCGGGTATTCTATTCTTGGAAGCAGCAAAAGAAAAGGAGGAGGAGCCCCCCTCGCTCCTCGCTGCTCTCTCTCACCCCGATCCCGAGGGAGCGAGGGCCCAAGTTTGCCCAGGCTGGTCATATACCTACATTCCATGCACATGCAATAATACAGCAGTAATAACAATGGGTATAAGAAGAGGTACAATTCAAACGGAAGTATTCTGACTGTGCCCTCCTCAAACTGCAAAAGGCTCTTCTCTGAGCCCGGGAAAAGGCAAACCCCGGGCACAGCATTTGCTTCCTGGGTGCACACACATACATATTCTTTGGGGGGGATTTGCTGCAGAATCTTCTCTATGAGCCCGGGATTCTGCAGCAAATCTCCCCCCCCCCCCAAGAATATGTATGTGTGTGCACCCAAGCAGAAAACGCTGGCTTTTCCCCGGGCTAATTTCCCGGGCTAATAGAGAAGAGCCCGTTGGCACCGCATGAGGAGAGACCAGTCAGAATACTTCGGTTTGAATTTTACCTCTTGTTATTGTTATTACTGCTGTATTATTGCATGTGCATGGAATGTAGGTATGACCAGTTGGACTACTTATAATATTAGGCACTTACAGTAGCATTCATTCTATTATACATTAGGTTGGTTTCTCACCCCAATACCCTTTGATGCTTTAGATCCTGGCAGGCAGGAGGCAGGGAAGCCTGGAAAAATGTAAACAGAGGTTTACTCAGAAGTAAATCCACAAAGGAGGGCCCTTCATCCAAAGTGCCTCCTTTGCAGATTTACTTCTGAGTAAACTCTCTGTTTACATTTTTCCAGGCTTCCAGCCGAAAGAAGGAGCGAGTTTAGGGCTTGCCTTGCCATAATACTTATTGGCAAGGGAGGCGGAGGGTGGTGAGAGAGAAGGAGGTGCCCCGATACGACCTAATAACGACACTTAAGAAAATCCTGGCCCCCAGTTCGAAAAAGGAAGTCCACTTCCTGGTTGGCGTCCAGGTGCGGAAATACTCGAAAAGTAGCATTTCTTACTTAATTTCTTACGAATCATTTCATTTTCATAACTTTTTCTCATGCCTAATAGATTCAACCCTTCACAACAACAACAAAGTTTTAAAACCCCAAAGCAAACTTTGTTTACCATTTTATATAAGGGACAACATTTTACTATGGCATTGTATATCATAAGACTTGAGCATTGGGGGGGGTCCGGGAACCAAGCCACAATGTATACCAATGGCCAGTGTTTTAAAATAATATGGGGAGGCCCTCCTCAGTAATCTACCAACAGCATGAAATGTATAGAAAAAATGAGAAACTAATTTTTTTCTACTATACTATCCTTGTTGTGGAAAGCAATCCAGTTGGTGTCTGGTTGATGCCAACAGCAATTTTATTCAAATTAAAACTTGGTTTTTCATCCAAGTGTCCTTGTGGCCATGGATTGGTTATGGTCTGTTGATTTCTGAATTTCCATCCATTGTTTTAGCCTGTTTTATTCTTTTAAGTCACTTTGTACTTGTCTTTGTGTTGCTTTGCTGCAAATGCCAGGCCCCGAGATCTGTAGATACAAGATTGAGTGTAAATTGGTGTATTTCGGGTAAAATGGGAAATAAATAAATAAATAAATAAATAAATGTTTTAAATTAATAAATAATAAATACCAGGGCTTTCTCACAATGTGGAATGTTGGGAATAAATAAAATCTAAATTATCTGTTTTGAACTGGGTTTTATGAGACTACACTGCCATATAATCCACTTCAAAGTATATAATCTGGATTGTATATGGCAGTGTAGAAGGGGAACTATTTTATAAATTGTCAAAGATAGTACAGATAGCTTTAATGATTTATTGCACTAAAGCAGTGTTTCCCAACCAGTGTGCCGTGGCACACTAGTGTGCCGTGAGCGATCATCAGGTGTGCCGTGGGAAATTGGAACCTCCAATGCCCTTTCTTCCCCCTCCTGCCGAACACTTTTTCCCAAGCAAACCCTTTCAGTACTTTCTGTTGGTAATGAGAGTTCAATATGCCAAGTTTGGTTCAATTCCATTGATGTAAGAGTTCAGGATGCTCTTTGATTGTGTGTTAACTATAAATCCCAGAAACTGTAACTCCCAAATGTCAAGGTCTATTTTCCCCAAACTCCATCTGTGTTCACATTTGGCATATTAGTATTCATGCCAAGTTTGGTCCTGATCCAACATTGTTTGAGTCCACAGTGCTCTCTGGATATAGGTGAACTACAACTCCAAAACTCAAGGTAATGCCCACCAAACTCTTATAGCATTTTCTCTTGGTTATGGGAGTTCTGTGTGGGAAGTTTGTGTCTTTCTGCCATTCCTGCCAGGATATCTATGTTGTGTTCATCGAAACAGGCCCAGGTTTCACACTGAGTGTATAAATACATTTAAAAACATATTAACTATATGTATTACTGTGTTAGAGTGTCATTTTGGTTGGTGGTGTGCCCCAGGATTTTGTAAATGTAAAAAGTGTGCTGCGGCTCAAAAAAGGTTGGAAAACACAGGTCTAAAGTTATATAATTTTGGAAAAGTACCAAGAGGTGATTAGTTATCAAGCAATACACTTTATCACTGCTTCAAATGTAATATGAGCATTTGCCGCTAGGTGGTGACTGATTACTATGGTTGCTATATATCCGAAAAATGTGGATACAAACAGAACAATCTAGGTACCTTGGACTAGAGTCCAATATTATAGAATAGTACTAACCAAATAAAGTATTATAGCATAGTACTAACCAAAGGATCCCAGGGACTCAAGGCAAAAGGGAAGAAATAAGATTGATCAAGATTGTTCCTGTCAAATTGGCATGTAAAGAGTATACTGAATCAGAGATTATGGCCTCAAGCATTGATGTTCCTGGCAGGGGCGGATTAACACACTCGGCAGAATAAGCGCCCGGCAAGAGCGCCAGATCCGCAGGGGCACACCGCCACCGGCTGGAAACTCTGCCTCCGTGTCTGCTGTGTTTCCAGCAGGCGGGGAAGTGGAGTTACCAGCCGGCACAGAGGCGAAGTTTCCAGCATGCGTGGAGGTGGAGCCTCCACGCATGCTGGAAACTCCGCCTCTGCGAGAGCTGGAAACACTGGCACTGCGCATGCGCATTTGGGCACGTGGGCGGATTCCTCTCGAGGTGACAGAAAGGCGCTGAAAACCACGAGGCCGCCGCCGGAGCCATGCGATGGCCGTGCTCCTGCTCCTGGGGCTGTCTATAGGGCTCCCCGCCCTTGCCCTCGTCTGCCTTTGCGACCTTCGGCCAGGTGAGCAGAGCAAGCTGGGGAGGGCCAGTCGGGCTGAGACCTACCTGCAGGGAGCGAGGCGCCGCCTTTCCCTTGTCATTGTAAGAATAAGGATGAAGCCTTCGTAGCCTGGGCTCCGTTGGACGTAAGGTACATCTACCCTGTGGAATAAGCCCGGTTTGAGGCCATGTCAACTGTTATGGGAGCTTGGGAGTTGTAGTTTTATACAATATTTAGCTTCCACCAAACTACAACTCCCATGATCTCACAGCCTCAGTGATTATTTGGGGGGGAGGGGCAAAATACTGTTTACCTACACCTGAAAATTACTTCAGGCCGGTCCTGGTATGTAGTTTTTGAAGCATGGTTTCTGCCTGCATGCACCCTTTCTCCCATTGGTGGTAGACCTGATGTAAGACTGCAAAATCCGATATTAGTGAAGTGGCCTAATCTGATATTTGCTATGCTTTCAGCACATGGATGTTTTAATGATGATAAGTGCATCGCCTTTAACTAACTTATCTGTTTTCTTACTGGATTTTGATCACATGAATCTAGTATAACTGCAATGTGTGACAGTGTGTGTGTATATACACACACATACACTGTTGTAAATGAGCCTCCAGTTACTACAGGTAGTAGCATGGAGGAAGGTGCTGAGGCAGTAACATCAAGCAGAAGCTCAGTTTGGGGCACGGCTCTGGGTGATCAGGCTCCTACAGCTGGGGTAAAGAGAGTGGCTAGTGCCTCAAGCCTTGACTCAGACAGAGAACAGAGGAGAAAGATTCAGCATCTACTTAGGGAACCTTCTGAGTCTGATACATTTGAAGGGGTTCCAGGGAATGCAGAATTACAGTCAGAAGAAAGTGATACAGACCTAGATTCAGCATTGGTGCAGGAAGTGAGAGATGTATGCAATGCAGACTCGGGGGACAGTACATTTCTGGGGTTTCAGACGGATCAGGACTGGCCATCTTCTCATTCAGAAACTGAATGGGGCCCTTTAAGCCAAGAAGAGCTTTGGCTGGCTTGGAGATCTGGACATGGTGCAACAGCTGCAGGGAATGGGAATGCTGCTGCTTTGGAGCAGGCGGGTTCTCTAATGACTCTGATTGATAGTGCTATATAAGAAGTGAGTATTTGGCTTGACCCTCATGGTGGTCAAGGAGTTGCTATTCTGGTTCATGTATCCTGTGTTCCTGTGTCTTGGTTCCTAGTTTCCAGATTACTCCTGCTGCCATGTACCTCTTGACCTTCACTGTGACTGCTCTCCTGTCGACTCTGGAACGTCTCCTCCTTTTCTGTATGCTTTTCTCCTGTCCTATGACCCCCGGATTGATGTTGGACTACGCCTTACGGACATCCCTTTGACTGAACGCTGCAGAAGGACATCTGCTGTTTGTTTTTGAGTTCTTTTCTTCTCAGCATTTTTGGTTTTGGGGTTTCCTGGGATTATTGGGGGTTTTGTACAGCCAAAGATTTTTTTTTTGTTATTCCAACACCCATTTGATGTTTAAATAAACTTTTGTTATCTTTTAACTCCTGGACTCAGCCACGGCCTTCTCTGTACCACAACATACACACGAGGAAACATTTGCAGTTATCACACATTGAATCTGGATTACTAATAGAAAGCGAGAGATCACACTTAATATCTCACCCTGAGTTTTTAACACTTTATATTTGTGCCTCTGGCCCGCCCTGTCCTTGTGTCTTTAGATAGCTACCGTGTTTCCTCGAAAGTAAGACACCCCCGATTGTAAGACGTATCGGGGGTGTCAGCGGGGGCGGCTAATGTAAGCCGCACTCGAATGTGTCGTACTCCATGCGAAGGGAGGGGGAAAGAAGGAGCAGGAGGCGGGACGAGCGGCGTCACGTCAGAGGCCAGGCCCTCTGACGCGCGCCGCCCGCCCGCCTCTTTGCTCTTTCTCCCTCCCTTTGTTCACTCGAATGGACGAAGGGAGGGGGAAAGAAGGAGCAGGAGGCGGGGCGAAGCGGCGTCACGTCAGAGGCCTGGAAAAAGAAAAGGAAAAGCGGCTGTTCTTTGGGAGGCTCCTGCCTGCCTGCCTGCCTTCATTCCTTCCCTCATGCGCTCTCCATGCCGCTCCGAGGAGAGAAGCCTCCGCCTCCTTCTCTCGCTCTCCGCCCCCGGACCCAAGGAGGAGGGGCTTCCGGCCGGGAGGAGAGCAGAGGCATCCCGCCAAAGCCGGCCCCTTTGGGCGAGGGAGGGCCTCGCAGGGAAAGGCGGAGAGCGAGCGACGCCTGCAGGAGCCCCGCCGCCATGTTCTTCCCTCCCCCTCCCCTCGCAGGACGCGCGAGCGTGAGACCGCCGCACGAGGGAGGGTTGGCTGCTTCCAAGGCGCGCGCTCCCCTTCTTCTTCACCTCAAGGCAAGTGTTTGGGCGGCGGCGGCGGAGGTAGAGGAGGCGGGACCGAGTGACGCGGCAGCCGGGGGTACGGCTTACCGTCGCCCAATGTAAGCCATACCCCGAAAGTAAGCCGTAGTGGGACTTTTTGGGGGGAAAAGAAAGTAAGACGCTGTCTTACTTTCGGGGAAACACGGTAGTTATACACTGTTTTTTTAATTTATATGTATGTATTTTTATTGTGTTTATTCTTGATATTTTTGATTTTATTTTGTTGTAATCTGTTGTTGCTGTTTGGGCTTGGCCTAATGTGAGTTGCCCCGAGTCCCCATTGGGGATATGGGTGCGGGGTACAAATCATCATCATCAGTTTCTCACTTGTTAATTGCCCTCCATTAAAATGCTCCAGGTGATTTACATAAAACAATTGCATTAAAAAAATACACAATACCAAATAGACTGCATTAGACATTAAAAGCTCTGCTAAAAAGCCAGGTCTTGAGTGCCTGAGCAAAGGGTCGCAAGTCACGCATGGCCCTCAAGTGGGGAGGCAAGGAGTTCCACAAGACAGGGGCAGAGATGGAGAAGGCCCTACGTCTTGTGCTCTCGAGACGTACTTCCCTGGGGAAGTTATTATTAATAATATTTTTAATCTGGAAGAATTTTTAAAAATTGCAATTTGTATAAATGCTCTTCAAGTGATACTGCAATGTGTGGACTTACGATGTTATGATTACCCCAAAAAAAAAATGAAGAGAAACTGGTATTTTCCCAATGAGGTTGCCAATGCTGGCTAAGGTGGAGCAAAATATTCTCAGAACATTGGAAGCTAGTGAAGGGTGGAATCTTAGATCGGAAAATTGCTTCATCCGGGTGGAGAATTGTATATGTGCCAGTGTTTTGTAAAGCAGCAAATTATGTTATTTAATTACACAAATACAGCTACATATCTCAACCTCTCAACAGTGAATTCTTTCCCAATATTTTGACACTTTTAATTTGATCACACTCACATATTGATATATTTCCATACTGCCTAATTTCTATATAAGTTGGCATAAGAAACTATTATACTACCATGGATATAAACTAGTGATCATTCACAAAGAATTATGGATCATGCTAATGACAGGTTAATTTATACACTTATTATTTTTTTTAATAAATTTTTTATTGTTTTTGAGTAATAGTGATACATTATATGAAAAGAACACATAGTAAGTGACTAAACTTCCCAAGTATGGTTAGTAAGAGGGGGGGGGTTCTCCTTGGTTACGGGGTGGGGTGTGTGGAACAGATAGGGAGAGGTATGGTAGGAAGATAAAAAGAGAGAGAGAAAAAGAAGGGGGAATAGTAAGTGAATAACAAATATATACATGGTGACCTCCATTCATCATCTTCGTGGTGTTTCCTGTCAGTCTTTCACTTTCTTTATATTCATATATTCTTCAAACAGAGTCCAATCTGTTTGTCTTCTTGGATTTTCCGTATTTTTCCCCAAGTAAAAAGTTAATTTGTCCATGTCTTTTATGCTATAAATCTTGTCTATCCGTTGGTGCAATTTGGGTATCCGGTCAGCTTTCCATTCTTTGGCAAAAACCATTCTAGCTGCTGTTGACATATATGTGAGAAGTATGTCTTTGTTTTCATCTAGTTTTAGTTCGTTATCACTTAGCCCCAATAGGTAATATTCCGGCTTTAATGGGAATTTTAATTGTAATATAGATTGGGTTTCTTTGTGGATCTTTCTCCAGAATTCAGTGGTTTTTGGGCATGACCACCACATGTGAAAATAACTTCCCACATGTGACTTACATTTCCAACACTCCGAATGTCTTTTGTTATACATGATGCCAATTTTTTGAGGGGTTATATACCACCTATGAAACATCTTTAACCAATTCTCTTTAAGATCATAGGCATACGTATACTTTAATTTTTTGTTCCAAATTTTGTTCCATTCCTGTAGTTTGATTTGTCTGCCAATATTTTTAGCCCAAATAACCATACAGTTTTTAACCATACACTTATTTATTTAGCACATTTGTATACCGCTCCCTCTCAGCCTGAAGGCGACTCGGAGCGGTTTACAGCAATAACATAAAAACAACACTTTGAACAAATTGAAAACATAACACATCGATTAAAATCATAACAATAAAAACATCAATACATCTCCAAGATAAAATCATAGTCCAGTGTTTCCCAACCAGTGTGCCGTAGCACACTAGTGTGCCGTGAGCGATCATCAGGTGTGCTGTGGGAAATTGGCATTCTCAGGCCCCTCACAGGTTTCCAAGAAACAAATTGAGCCTCTCCCCTTGGAAATGTTTTTTTTTTTACTATTTTACTGGATTTTTCGAGAGTTTCCCCCCCCCCCCCCCCAAATGAACTGTTTATAACAGCTTCATGACATCCATAGTTAACTGGAAGCAAGTTTCACTCAGGGTGAAATTTCACAAGGGTCTGGAGAACAAGACCTATGAGGAGCGGCTTGAAGAGCTGGGCATGTTTAGCCTGAAGTAGAGAAGGCTGAGAGAAGACATGATAGCCATGTATAAATATGTGAGACGAAATCATATCTATGTTGTGTTCATCGAAACAGGCCCAGGTTTCACACTGAGTGTATAAATACATTTAAAAACATATTAACTATATGTGTTACTGTGTTAGAGTGTCATTTTGGTTGGTGGTGTGCCCCAGGATTTTGTAAATGTAAAAAGTGTGCTGGGGTCTCAAAAAAGGTTGGGAAACACTGTCATAGTCCGATCTCATCGTCCATTGTTCCAAATCCTATGTCAGTTACACTGCCTTTTCGAACGCCTGCTCAAATAGCCAAGATTTAACTTTTTTTCGGAAGGCCAAAAGAGAGGGGGCAGATCAAATGTCCCTGGGAAGGGCGTTCCACAGCCGAGGGGCCACCGCTGAGAAGGCCCTGTCTCTCGTCCCCGCCAACCGCATTTGTGACGTAGATGGAGTCGAGAGCAGGGACTCCCCAGATGATCTTAACCTCAACCTTCTCATCTGCGATACAGGGCAGAGGAGATGGGATACATTATTTGGGTTCAAAAACCTGGGCACTAACAGTTTTCAAAGTTACTTCTAAATACAACACACTGCGTATGGGTAACTGTTGCCGGCTTCTCTCTGCCTTAGTTTTAACCTCAGAAGCCATACAGAGCCATATTTTATAACATTTCACAGACGGAAACTGGGACGTGTGTGGCCACGCAACATCAGAGTTTGGTCAAAATGGCAAAAGTTATAAATGGGGTGGAACAGACAAGCTAGGAGAGGCTGCAGTAGTTTGCTTTCACTTGAATCGATAAGCTAGGAGAGGCTGCCCCCTCTTGCCTTCTCCCCAAAGTTCAATAAACTGATTACATGAGTCTACACCTGTGGTTCCCAAAGTGGGCGGTACCGCCCCCTAGTGGGCGGTGAGGCGATCCAAGGGGGCGATGGGAGGCTCAGGAGAATTTGGGGGACACTGAAGCCCTGTAAGGGGGGGGGGTGGCGCGATTCCAACTCGCAAGCATGTGAGTGTGCGCCTGCCAGTTGGAAACCTCATGCAGGTGCTGCCTGGAAACTGCAGTGCACGCCCCCTTCCTCTCCTCAATTCTGCCCACGGCGCAGTCCTGTATTGCCCCTTCCAATTCAATGGGTCCCTCGGAAGAAAGGGGCGATACGGGACTGCGCCGTGGGCGGAGTTGAGGAGAGGAAGGGCGCGCGCGCTGCAGTTTCCAAGCAACGCCTGCCCAGGGATTCCAACTGGCAGGCTGAGACAGTCGCGCGCTTGCGAGTGTGTGCCTGCCAGTTGGTCCAGCGGAGAAAGAAAGCCTCCACATCTGCAAATGCCCCCTGATTCGCTGCAGCGTTTGCAGGCGCCTCCTGGGAGATGGCTGTGGCAAGCAGCTCCCAATTTCCAAGGTCCAGTATTCTCTATTGCTCAAGTTTAGTTCAATTCCATTGCTGCTGGGAGTTCAAAATGCTCTTTGATTGTAGGTGAACTATAAATCCCAGCAGCTGCAACTCCCAAATGACAAAATCAATCCCCCCCCCCAACCCCACCAGTTTTCAAATTTGGGCATATTGAGTATTTATGCCAAATTTGGTCCAGATCCAAGGTTGTTTGGGTTCAGAGTGCTCTCCAAATGTAGGTGAACTACATTTCCCCTAAATCACTGTCAATTCTTCCCACACCCCTCCAGTATTTTCTGTTGTTCATGTGGGTTCTCTGTGCCAAGTTTGGTCCAGGTCTGTCATTCAAGGGATCTCGGCTGTGGAAGTCCGAGCTGAATCGATTGAAGGTACTGCAAGTCCCATCATCCGTTGTCCATACTCCCCCAAACATATTGCTTTTGTGATTAATCACTATGTTTTAATTATGAAAACAATGAAAATACATCCTGCATATTAGATATTTGCATTAGAATTCGTAAGAGTAGCAAAATTATTTATGAAGTAGCAACAAAAATATGGTTGGGGGTCACCACAACATGAGGAACCTTATTTAGGGGTCACGGCATTAGAAAGGTTGAGAACCACTGCATTAATACATATATCTTTCTGTTGAATTGCTATTACATTTAAAAAAATAATAATTTCTAGGGGGGCGGTGAGTAATTTTTTTTTCTGGAAAGGGGGCGGTAGGCCAAAAACGTTTGGGAACCACTGGTCTACACAAACCATATAATGCAGTTCAAACTGCATTATAATGGCAGTGCAAATGGGGCCTGAGTTAAATAAAAGCAAACGATGTACTTTTGCATTTTGAGCTCAAGTTTACAGCTACAAAAGCAAATCAAGGAAGAAATGGGAGAAGAAGGGAGAAAGTTTTAAAAGCAGCTGAAAAAGTGAAATGACAGATTAGTCAGAACTGTCCCTGCCAAATGAGGACAGTTAGAGGATATACATGGCAAATTACTTATTGACATCCCAATTTATATCATTCTCTAAGACAGCAGGGCTCTATAGAATCTTTAGGTGCCACCAATGACAAAGATTGTGTTTTTCTTTGTGTTGGCAGAAGGGAGTTGGACTTGATAGCCTCTGGGGTTTCTGCTATTATTATTATTATTATTATTATTATTATTATTATTACAAAGGCTGGATGGCCAACTGTTGGGGGTGCTTTGATTGTGTTTTTCCTGCATGGCAGAAGGGGGTTGGACTGAACAACCCCGGGGTGTGTGTGTGTGTGTGTGTGTGTGTGTGTGTCTCCCACTAAAATACTGTTAAGCTTATGTTGCTTAAAACTGTTCTTCATTTTAAATATTGCATTGTTTATATTCATTTATTTACTTCACTAGCTTGGGGACCCGGCCCTGCCCGGGTCATTTGAGAAGTGCAGCAGGATGTAGAGTGGGTCATGGGGGCTCTGTGTGCCAAGTTTAGTCTTGATCCATCATTATTGGGAGTTGCAGTGGTATCATGAAATTACTGAAGGTAGTGCAAGTCCCATCATCTCTGTGTGTCCCGGCCCCCCATAGTGTAGTAGGATGTAGATTGGGTCATGGGGGCTCTGTGTGCTAAGTTTGGTCTGTATTGGTGAATGGATGAGGGATGCATTGTTTTTCGGAAGTGAGTGAAGGTACTTCAAGTCCCATCATCCGTGGTCCGTCTCACAGTAAACTGCACCAGGCTGTAGAGTGGGTCATGAGGGCTCTGTGTGCCAGATTTGGTGTTGATCAGTCATTGGATTAGGTTTGTAGCAGGATTGGGAAGTGAGGAAGGTACTGCAAGTCCCATCATCCATGTTCTGTCCCCCTCCAAACTTCAGTAGGATGTAGAGTGGGTCACTGGGGCTCTGTGTGCCAAGTGTGGACTTTCTCGGTGTTTGTTGGGGGCCACAGTGGTCTGTGGGAACAGAGGGGTGTAAAAGTACTACAAATCCCATCATCCATTGTCAGTCCTCCCCCAAACCTCACCAGAACGTGAAGGCAGTCATGGGGGTTATGTATGGCAAGTTTGGTCTCGATCAGTGATTGGATGAGGGTTGCAGTGGACTTTGGAAGTGAGTAGAGGCACTTCAAGTCCCATCATCCATGACCCACCCTCCTCCGAACTGCACCAGGACGTAGAGTGGGTCTTGGGGGCTGTGAGTGCTGAGTGTGGTCTGTATTGGTCCTTTTTGGTGGCCTCAGTGGTCTGTGGGAACCAAAGTCTTGGAAAGTACTACAAATCCCATAATACGTGGGTCATGTCATAGGGGGGGGTTTATGTGTACCAAGTTTGGTGCAGGTCCATCACCCGCGCTGGTCGCTGTGGCCTGTGAAAGTGGCTGCCACATATCCGCCCTGGCCTGTGAAAGTGGCTGCCACATATCCGCCCTGGCCTGTGAAAGTATACCGGTGTAAAACAGAAAGGAGTAAAAAAAATGGAAAAGGCCTGCATGGAATGGATTCTGGGTTGCTGGCTTTTTTCCCCTCAGTGGGAAGAAATCCTGTTGTTTGAATGTAGAGGCCTGGATTCTGGGTTGCTCGCTTTTTTCCCTCAGTGGGAAGAAATCCTGTTGTTTGAATGTAGAGGCCTGGATTCTGGGTTGCTGGCTTTTTCCCCCTCAGTGGGAAGAAATCCTGTTGTTTGAATGTAGAGGCCTGGATTCTGGGTTGCTCGCTTTTTTCCCCTCAGTGGGAAGAAATCCTGTTGTTTGAATGTAGAGGCCTGGATTCTGGGTTGCTGGCTTTTTTCCCTCAGTGGGAAGAAATCCTGTTGTTTGAATGTAGAGGCCTGGATTCTGGGTTGCTCGCTTTTATCCCCACAGTGGGAAGAAATCGGGTTGTATGAATGTATAGGCCTGGACTCTGGGTTGCTATTCCGCCCTTCTCACCCTGCAGGGGACTCAGGGCGGATTACAATGCACACATTACATTTAGACACACAAACACACAAGACAGACAGAGGCAATTTAACATCTGGCCACCAGGGGGAGCTGTCGCACTCCTTCATTCCTCAGCGTGTTTTCTGGAGATCTTTTTTTTAATGGCCTCGTAAATCAGTTAAATTTAGCCTCCCCACTAAGTGGTACCTTAATTTCCTACTTGACAGATGCAACTGTCTTTCGGGTTGCAAAGGTCGACAACAGGCTACACAAGAGGTCGAGAGCCCACCTCGACCCGGGCAGGCCTCGAACTCATGACTTTCTGGTCAGTAGAGATCTTATGCAGCTGACACCCAGCCAGCTGTGCCACATTCCCGGTGTTCTTTCTTTCTTCCTTTTTTTGTACACTGTGAATTAGTTCACAGGAACACTCTCCATCCATCTACCACTGCCCCTTCTCTCTGTGTTTCTCTCTCTGTGTCTCTGTCTCTGTCTCTCTCTATATATATACACACACACACACATATCTTGGGGCTCCACAAGAAACATTTGCTTCGAAAAGGGCTCTGTGGCTAAAAAAGTTTGGGAACCCCTGCTCCAAGAGGTTTAAATTAAAACTTGAGCCTCTAGTGACAAACTAGGATCACAACACACCCTCTGAGTACACTGATATCCAGAACACTTTGAACTTAAGTTGCTTGTTTAAACTAACCCTCAGTCTTCTTTGGCCCGGGCTTCAGTCTACTTACCGTAATCAAATCCATTACCAGTTATAGGAAACGATTGAACACTTTCACCGCTTCACCTGATTTAGATGTTAAAAGAAAAATAGAGCTGGAGATCACCATAACAGACTCTTAAATCTCACAAAAATGTTTTTATCTAGAAATTATTTTTGGGGGGGGTGTTGTAGGTTTTTTGGGCTGTATGGCCATGTTCTCGAAGTATTATCTTCTGACGTTTATTTATTTATTTATTTATTTACTTTATTTATCACCTCGAAGGGGACTCAGAGCGGATTACAGGACACATACTTGCAGACAATACCTGCAGTTCAACAAATGACATATATAGACGAACATACGACACATAGATGAACAGAGGCAAACTTCTGGCCACCAGGGGGAGGTGACGCACTCCTCATCTGTCAGTGTTTTCCAGCGTCCCTTTTTTGTTCCTTCTGCCTTCCTCAGCGATTTCTGGAATTCTTTAATGGACTCATAAATCAGCCAAAATTTGCCTCCCCACTTTAATGTGGTACCTTTATCTCCTACTTGACAAATGCAACTGTCTTTCGGGCTGCAAAGGTCAACAGCAGGCTACACTTAAGGTCGATCTTTTATCATCTTCTTGTGTTGTTTAAGGTCGACCACCCACCTCGAGCTGGGCAGGCCTCAAACTCATGACCTACTAGTCAGAGAGATCTTATGCAGTGACACTTAGCCAACTGCGCCACATTCCCAGCAGGCATCTTCAGAGGTTGTGAGGTGTCACAGGAGATTATTTATTTATTTACTATGCTTCTATACCGCCTCGCTCAGCCCAGATAATGCTTTTGCAACATATGCATTTTTTCCAAAAAAATATGCTTGCATCTGAAACCAAACGAGACAACATTCTCCAAGGCAAGGCTTCCTGTTGACAGGGGGGAAGGGGGGAAGGCAAGCTGGAACATTGCAGGATTCCTTAACATCAATGTACAAGCCCAACCCAAAGTCCTCCAGGCAGAAGCTGAATTAATTGCAACGCTGAAATCCTATTGGTTTCTCCTGGCTGGAATGAACTCACCAAAAACTTGTTGAATGGTGGTGAATCAGCAAATAGATCCAACTGATTCAATGGCTATACTCAAGTCCTGACAGAAAAAGGATGAAGGATAATGCAACCAATTGGTAACCCAAGTTAGTATCCAAGAATGTAGCATAGTCAACAGTACCATCAGTGGGAATGGATGGTAAATGAAAATCTGTACTTACTCCATTCCCTTATGCAATATCGAATAATCTTATTATTTTATTCCTGTAGCGCCTGTAGTTGCTTCTGGGCATGCGCGGAAATGTCCGTGCTTTGGGAGGCGTGCTACAGCCGGCCCGGGGTGGCTGCTGGCGGCAGCGGCGGCAGTAGCGGCGGCAGGGCGGGGGCGTGGAAGCGAGGTGGCGCCGCGGCGCCCCTCCCAGCCGGTGACACCCCGCCCAGCCGGTGGTGCTCTACCCGACCGCTTACATGGCGGAATCGCTGAGACCGCCTCTGCTGATCGGCGTGGCGACCAGCCTCCTCAGATCGCCGAATGCTCCCCCTGCAGGCCCGGATCACCTCCAGGAATGGCAGGCACTCCAAAGCCGCCGCTCCTCTGGCCTGTCTGCCAACACAGGCCCCACAGAGCCCGCGATGGGATGGCAGCAGCGGCACCCCTTCCTCTTGGCCTCCAGGGATGGCAGGCACCCCATAGCAGGGCGATCAGCTGGGGAACGGCTGGGGGCGAGAGCGGGTGGAGGTCTGCAGCCCCCGATCGCCTGCTGCTCTGCTCTCCTCTGCTGCGGCGGCTGGGTCCGCTTTGCCATCCTCTGGGCTGGGTCCATTGGGCCATTCCATCTTGGGATCCTTCCTCTCTTGAGTATGTCAGCCTTCATCTTGGTTCACACCTTGTCTTCTTGAATTTTATATTTTATTTTAGTGGTTTTTATTATTATGTTATAATAATTTTATTATAATAATATAATATAATAATGTTGTATTATAATTTCAATATATATTATATATATACTATAATAATTATGATATTAATACTAATAATATATGAATATTTCTTGATATATTAATATGTTAATATGAATGATGTGTAATATATAGTAAATATAGTAAATAAATAAATAATGTATATTAGAATGTAGTTCAGCCTTTAGGTGCGGCCCTCCATAATATTTTTTGGCTCTCGTGTGGCCCCTTAGAAAAAATAATTGCCCGCTCCTGGTATAAACCCTACTAAACATGATGGGATTTACTTCAACATTTTTATACAACCATCAAGACAAGGATCGCATATGAATGAACGAATTAAAGATACATTCTATTTATTATAATCATTTTGCTGAAAAAGCACCACCAAATTAGACTGACATATAAACCAGTTTTAGACAACAGATTGCCTTCTTGTACAATCTTGATTCAATGGCCTCAAGGAACTCTACAAAAATTCAAGAAAGTCGTCACGCTCATAGGCTCTGGGTTGATTGTGACCTGATTAAACCAAAGGAATATATTAAACAGAAAGCAAACCAATTAAGCATTGGGGAATTAGATATGTTTTTCATAGGGCTATTCCCTCTAGTTTAGAAATGTCTCTGGCATTTTTAGTTTTGCTGTGTGCAAGTTTTTTAAAGGGCGAAGCTGATTTTCCTGACTGGGCTGATGTTGCCAAGCTCATCTAAATTACCGGCTTCATCATAATAGGCACGTGTGATGATCTCAACATGATTTCCTCCCAACTCCAATTTTTTGACAACTAAATTATATTGTTCAGAGTCATGAGTGTATATAGAAGTACTGTATACGTAGAAACAGTTCTAGTGTGTGTTCAGGGCCGGTTCGTCCATTAGGCAGACTACGCAGGCGCGTAGGGCGACGTCACCCGGGAGGGGCGTCGCCACCTGGGAGGGCCGCCGCGCCGGCTCTTCCCCACCGCCCCGCCGCGCTGCCCCACCCCGTCGTTGCACCGGCCCGGCCTCCGCAGCCGGCTCCGCGGCCTGCGCCGCCCCGGCCGGGCCCTTCTTAGGCCGGCCGTGCCTCCGCATGCTACAGCGCCTGTAGGAGCTTCTGCGTATGCACGAAAAAGCTCTGCGCATGCGTACTGGCTCCAGAGCGCACCTCCCACTTTGGAGCCAGTGCGCGTGCGTGCAGTTTTGCGCATGCGCACTGGCCTCCAAAGTGGGAGGCACGCTCTGGAGTCAGTGCGCGTGCGCACAGATTGGCGCATGCGCACTGGGCTCCCCTCGGGAGCAACTGGGGGGGGCGCAAAAAAAAATTTTCACGTACCCCCCGGGAACAGGTAGGTCCGCCCCTGTGTGTGTTACATTCTCAGGGGCTTTGCGTCTAAGAAATTGTGCATCAGGTTGCAATCTTAACGGGCAAGATACGCTCATGGATCTGGACCAAGAGAATAAAATAATTATTATCTGCAATTAAAAAAGAGGGAAACAGCAACAAGGAGTGTTGGGACTTCAGGCTGCTTGTAGCGAGACCATTTCCTGTAACAGGAATAGGCAAATCCAGACCTGGGGGCCAGATGTGGCCCCTTGGCCTCCTTTCTCAGGCCCTCCTCTCTC